>CM029496.1:15471931-16071931 GCA_017140595.1 Eucalyptus curtisii
TTGGAAATTTTACCACGGCGATGTCTTCTCTCCATCTTCTCCTCAACCGTCGATCCATGACAATTCAAGTAACCTTGACAACCATCGTTTAACAAATGAGTTGCCTCTAGCGACGAGATCAAGATAATCGAGGGTCCTCCTCAATTCCCGACAAACTTGAAGCTCTCACCTCTAACGGGTCAAACCGAATCGCTTTGTGATTGCAAATATCTTAGCTCATTGTTTGGTGAGCCCCATACCAATTATCAAATCAAAGTCATACATGGCTAGGACTAACAAGTCTATTTTCCTCTCGCTCACCAATCGCTAACTTGCAAAACAACCCAAAGTAGCTATTACTTTATCCTTCAACGGTGTAGATATACTAACCCCGACTCCAATAATACAAGACTTAATCCTATCAACTTAACATATTGTTCGGCAATAAAGGAATGGGTTGTTCCGGGTCGAATAAAGCGTAGCAGGATGGTCGTTCAATGAAACCATACATGTGATCACGTCAGTGCCCGCCGACCTTGTGTTATGGCATACACCGTGCCTTGAATCGGGGTCTAAGCTTGTCCTCCTTGCGCTCTGCGCGTGGCCCTAATCCGACCCTATGGTGGCGGCAACCGCAGCTTGTCTTCTTGGTCGCTTAGAATCTTCCAGCCATGTGGCCCCTGCGGCCACATTCAAAACAGCGCGTCGTCCCTTCGAGGGCACGGGCTGAACCATGTTGCCTCCCACACAGACGACATGACATGACACTCTAGCCGGCCTGACTTTACAATTCTACCCTTCATGTTGGGCGAACTCGAAATCTTCCAATCATGGACCTCTTCCCATGTCGGATCCCTTCTCTATAGAGAGGGACGCATCCGATGCGGCTCTTTCATTCTCTCTCTTGATCATCCGGGCCCTCGCGTACAAGTCATTGTAATTTCTCGATTTAGCGAAATCAATATACTTTCAAGTCCCGCCTAAATCCGTCCTGAATCTTCTCACCTCGCTGTTGGGTTCTCTATCGCCAGATGTCTTTGCGATAAACGAATTCGCCCATATTGATCTATTGTCATTGAGCCTTGGCAAAGGCGCTAAACTCGCTATCTTTATCTCTTTTCGCGCTCTTTGAAAAGTATTTACCATTGAAAGCTTCAACGAAGGCGTTCCACTCTAGGACAACACCTTCCGAAATACCACTCCGAGTGGTTCTCCACTGTATTTGCAACTCCCTCCAACTAGTAGGTTGCAAGAACAACTTTCTCCATCTCATTGCACATCAATAGTACAAAAGTCTTCCAAGGTGCTCAAATCCAAAGCAAACACCTTCCGGTGGTCTCTTGTCCTAGTAAATTTTGGTGGATTCAACTTCAAGAACTCTCCACCAACTTGTGAATTAGTCTCCTAGCGACCATGATTCCTAGCGGAACCTCACAGTGCAAGGCATGGGGGCTGCAAGAATAAAGATTAGCGCAGGTATAGCGATGGCCGAATAAAGAAAGGCAGCGTGGGCTGTTGGCCGGGCCTACCGCCCCCATCACTGGGATAAAGATCTAATGCTTGAGTGATCCCAGCAGTACCCAATCACTTGGGGTGGCAACTCCAAAGACCAACGCGAGGTGGTACTACTCCATTTCCGGCGCTAGCCTGTCGACGCCTCTACCTCTACCTCCTTAGGTACCGACCACCTTGTCAAGATCCTACTCGAGTTACGCTCTAATAGTTTTCTTATTAGTGAGTCCTTTGCTCCCGATCACTCATGCTAAAGGTTCACTAAAACGCTTTCCAATTCCACACCGAATTAAGAAGCGATCTGACACCAACAAGCATTTCTATCAAGTAACTATCATGTACATGCACCATCATGAATTTAAAGGCTATTCCTACTACTATCCCATAAACAATCTCACATTATCACTCTAATCCTAAAACCACGCTCGATACCACTTAAGCGGGGATGTCATGCCTCGATCCTCAGCGCGCGCCCATCCCTCAGCCCGGTCGATTAAATATGACGTCCCGGGCCGCATCGCCAGGCCCATTCATTTTAATACGCATGCGGAAGTATATAAATAATCCCCAAACAATAAAACAATGGGATAGGAAAGTAGGGCCATATTTTTCGAACCTGAAAATCACAACCACACTTATATACATTGCAAACCATAATGTATATGTTACAAAACAAACAACAAGAGTCGGGTCCTACAAAAACCGGTTCAACAAACGAGTCCGCAAGCGGGGGTGGGAGTTCTAAGCAAGCATGGGCTCTCGTCTTCTCAAAGTCATCTCCTTCCACACTTACATTGGAGCCCACCGCTAAGTACAGAAAGAATCTGGATCATCAAGCTTAGGGTCCTTCGCGTCCACCACCGAACCACCCTCGAGTCTGGCCGTACCCTTTCCAAGCAACCTCCATCACATACGGGGTATCTCGGATTCCGGATCGCAAGGGCCTCCCTTCGTCCATTATGATAATGGCAATACCATGCCCTGTATTGATGGGGCACCTTTGGGTAAACCCGCATCAACCCAACCGTGGATTTCACAACACATATTCTAGTCCTTCGGGGTGCCCCCATGTCGGAATATAGTAACCATGTTCTGTGAACTTCTTCGGTTGACCAAAATGTTCAGGAGGTGCCGCCATCTATGGACCTGAAATGTTGTCCCACAACGGGGTGAGATTACATCTCAGCAAGCTCAACCCCCTAAGACTCTACTATGAAGAAAATACGTCTTGAGGGCTGCCTAGGCACAATCATGAGTCAGAGGACTTACCTTGGCTTCAGTTCCTTCCTGCAAGTCAATCCAATTCACCACCTCATCGAGTCATATTCACAAATCAAATCATTCCATCAGATCGAATCATCGATCAATCGACGCGGTCTAATCCATGTCATTAAAACCCTTTCCGGCCATCTCATCCAATACTATCTATAAAGTCCAATCATAATCCAAGATCGCTCACTCTAAATTTCGAAATATAGATAGTATAGCTCCACGTAAGCTGATAAGTAGTGTCATCGCTCGCTAAGCTAACATATTAAGCCATCGGGCTAATATTGTACACTAATGCTCACTCTAAGCGATGAGGTATCTTGCTCGCTTAAGCTAACATATCAAAGCCCATAGGTTGATATAGCATACCGAAGAACTGCTCTCACTAAGGCGATATATCGCCGTAGGTGATATAGTATACCATCTGACCATTTAATCAATTTCTCATTTTTATCATACTCGATAAAATACTCGTGTGTGGGGACACGGTCGCGCTTAACCAAAATACAATAATTTCACCTTTGAAAATCCCACCATTTATTACGATTGCACAAATTCATTTCTAGCGCTATCAACCGACGCTCGGTGATTTTCCAATTAATTTCTGAAATTAATTAATTTAAGAATAAATTCCTAAAATCACAATCACACCAACTCAACACAAATTAGAACTCAATTAAATAAACGGATCACACCAAAGAATCAGCATAAAATTCCGGTCCATAGGCTATCCCAATCTAATTTTCTGAAAAATAATTAATTAATTAATTAATTACGAAAATAATTATTAAATGTCAATAATTAAAACTTAGGCTCGTAAAGCCTAATTGGACAATGAGATGGACCGGAAAATTTTGAATCACTCTAGATAAATACTAGAGCTTGTCTAGGCCTTAATTGGACTAACTATCCACCTAACATGCATCGGTAATTAATTAAATTCACTAATCTAATCTAAGTATCCACATAATTCATACTTAGTCTAAACTAATCAACCCTTAAGCGTCATTAACCTACTAAGCGAGGATTAGTGAGTTAAACTCACTTGTTTGACGATCTGCTTCAAATCAAGCGACGAGGGCGTGACGGGGAGCAAGAAACTCCAAGCGAGCCTACAAACCGGAGTCGAGAACGGTCCAAAAGCGGGCTCGACAGATGCTAGAAACCCATTGATCGAACACGGTTGAGGGTCTGCCAGAGGCTGGATCGGATAGTTTGAAGTGGCAAGGGCGGGCCGCGACGGTGCGGCAAGGTCAAGCGGAGGCGGGGGCTTCACGGCGACTCCGACAACCTCCACACAACTCCGGCGGCTTCTTGGACTATGAGCGGACGAGACAGCGCGGCGGGACGGCGGGAAAGCGCATAGCTCGCGCGGCTTGCGCGCGACTCCGACGGGCAGCGACGGCGACGCCGAGCTTCCAAGCGGCCTGGACGAGAGGGATGGTTGTTCCGGCGGCTTCAACTAGGTTGCTAGAGTTGGAAAACACGAAGAAGAGGAAGAAGGTGGAGGTGGTCGGCCGGTTGGGGAGAAAGAGAGGAAGGAGGGGGCCACCAAGTCTTTAAGTCCATCTTTCTTGTCCCCATGGAGGTCCCCACCAACTCAGCTGGCTTCCAAAGCAATTTTCAACCTCCAAGCTTCCTTAACAGTAGGGAAATGGTCCAAATGTTGTGGGTGATGGGGGCTACGAATTTGCAAGGATTTCCCTTAATTGGACCTTAATTCTTCTTTGAATTCATCCAATTTGGCTTCTCAAAATTCAATTATCGAACCCCTCGATCAAATTGGTATTTTTCCTCACCAATTGATCCCACTTGCATCCCAATTTCGCGATCAAAAACGGTCTTCGGACTTTTCCGGACAAAAGCGATCCTACCTCGACTTTTTTCCAAAAAGTCTCGGTTTGCAGAAAAATCTTCTAAGACTGAGTTGATGTTCCTAGAATGACTCGTGACATGACCAGAACTTTCAATTTCTGAAATCGGATTCAAATTCGCGGTTAATTTCGGTTCGGCGTGATTTTAGCGTAACTTATGCTACTAGGTAGCTTTCGGAAATTTTTAGTGCAAATGACCCATGGTCGATTTTCTTCGAGCCATAATGAATCGACTTGACACATTGGCGACTCTCAATTGTCATGAAAATCTTGAAGATTCAAATACGGACACGTGGTACCAAAACGATAGAAAAAATCGAGTCTAGTGCCGGTCAACGAGAATTTTCCAATTTAGTGGAGTCACTCACATTTAGCCATACATCTCAGTCGAACCAACCTATATCGATCTCTAATCAATTTTTAATCGTGCCGTAATGACTCTAAAGATGAGCACTGCAGTCGAGTAGCCAATTCCTAGTCGAATTCTCAAGTCTATTGCCCTAAAATTCTTTAATGGCTCCCGGATAATCTAATTATCTCGAGAGTGATCAGCTCTAAGAATAGCATGTAGGCGCGTCGATGAAATGCCCAATTAATTTAATTGAAAGTATAAGTGAAAATCCCGGGATGTCGACACTCCTTATTTAATTCCATTACAATGTTATAGCAATCAAGCAAGTCTATCTTTGATTTTTAATTGTGTTCTCTCTCTTCTTCTTTTTTTACATCAGAAATTGTGTTCTCTTTATTTTTTAAGAAATTCATTCAATATATTTATTCAATGACTTAGTCCTCCTTAAATTTGTTATCATAGAGTTGTTATTTCTATTTAATTTTACTAGTTACGGCAAACAGCATCATGTTACATTTTTTTTTTATAATCTTAAGGCAATTAATTTCTTATTGTTTGTTGGATTCATCATTAAATCAAGATGGCCGATAACAATCAAGTACATAATAATGTCCAAAACATTTTTGGAGACATTCCTATGGTCAATTCGACCGCTGCTATTGGAGAGGTTCAGACCTCGAGGTCTGGATTTGTGGTAGCAAATGTTGTGGGCCTTCGAGTCAAGACCATTTATGGTGGTATGAGTACAAATTGCATGGCTGATATACCCGAGACTAATTTCAAAACAGTTTAGGCCAAATGACATATGATTCTATTTAAGGAGACAAGGTTCAACAAACTTTGCCTACTTTGATGGTACCACCTCCTATTACACTAATAAGAAACTAGAAAAAGTCACCAATGTGGGCTTTAACTAGTCGCAGCAAAAAATGTTTTTCTGTTTGACCATGTTGAATCTAGTCAAGTACTCATTGGAGGTGTGCACAGTAATTAATCTAGATGAATGAGATGTCATGACGCCCGGAGTGTTGGAGGTTTAGAAGGACAATGACTTCTTATGTTGAAACTATCTCATTAATTGGTTAGCAAATCTCTATATAATGCCAATTGTAACATTGAAATTGCCAATTAGTTATGGAAGTTCTTAAAAAAAGAAATACAAGACAGAGGACATGGGCCCCAAAAAATTTGCGGTTGCTAAATTCCTAGACTTCAAGTTGGTGGATTATAAATCTGTCATGAGTCAAATTCAAGAATTGCAAATAATTCTAAACGACATCTTTGCTAAGGGAATTACTAAGTGAATCATTTCAAGTGATAGCCATTATTGAGAAAGTTTCCTCCGGGTTAATCAAACTTTAAAAATTATTTGAAGTACAAATGGAAAAACAAAACTCTAAAGGAGATGGCTAACACCATACTCTCAAGCTCAGATTTACCTAAAAATTTATGGGGAGTGCGTTCTAACTACAAACTATATTCTTAATAATGTACACCATAGGAAGATGGGTAAGACTCCATATGACTTATGGAATGGAAAGTTACCATCCTAAAAAATTTTGAAATTGTGGGGGTGCCTAGCTAAGGTGCCAATTTCTCCTTCTAAACACCTAAACAAAGTCGGTTGGAACCTAAAATGATGGATTGGATATTCATCGGTTATGCTCAAAATAGCAGCACATACAAATTTTTTGTTCATAAATCTGAAAATGTAGAAACCCATGCCAATACTATCCTAGAATCAAGGGATGCTTAGTTCTTGTGGATAGGTATCTTGCAAAAAGAAATCATGGTGAACCTTCTCACAAGAGATTTAAAAAATCTGAATTTGAAAATGATGAAGTTAAGGCTCAAGAAACCAAACTTCAAAGGAGTTGGAGAACTCGAATTGAAAAAATTGTCGGATTTGACTTTTCATCATACATGTTAGAAGGCGAGCCTCAAATAAAGACACAGTGTCATCTCCAGATGCTCCTTTCTAAAAAGAAGCTATTGACATTGAGATTAATCCTTTCAATAAGTGACCAAACTTGGGAATTGATTGATCTTCTATATGGAAATAAACTAATTAGACGTAAATAAATATTCAAAAAGAAATGTAAAGTTGATAGTTCCATTAATAAGTATAGAGTACGACTTGTATCGAAGGGTTTAGATGAAGAAGGGGTTTCTTTGACATTTTTTCACCTATAACGAAAATAACATCAGTTAAGATGTTGATTACTATAGTTTTGCTATACAAGTAGATACATCAAATAACTATGAAACTGTATTCTTGAATGGTGATTCCAACTAGGAGATTTATATGGAACCACTTGAAGAATTCAAGGTCAAATGACAAGACCATGATGTGTGTACACTTGTCAAATCATTGTATGGACTGACAATCCAAAGTGAGTGAAGAATCAATGAGGGTGACAAATGTGTGTATGTTAAATCCATGTCAAGTGGATGTGTATTTATTTGTTTATTTGTTGATGATTTGCTGATTCTTGTAGATAATGGTGAGGTTATCAAGCCACCATGAATAATCTCAAAAAGAATTTTGGATGAAAGACTTAGGTGTTGTGGATTTTATACTCAACATCAAAATTCTAAGGATTTTTTATGGTTTAGGTTTAACACGGTCTCATTGCATTGAAAAGGTAATTGAGAGGTTTACATGGTTTGGTATTAAAGATGCAAATAATTCTTTTATTCCACACTTACTTCAAGAAAGAATACTAGAAACAGAATCGGGTGGCTAGAGTACTCTCAAGTAATCAGTAGCATCAAGTACATCAATTAACTATACCAAATATTAAGTAATTCTAGTAACAAGCATTGGAATGCATTAGGTAATCTGAAAAGAATCAAAGACTATTTTTAGGAAGGCTATGGTGATGCCAACTGGATTTTGGATTCTAATGGATCTAAATCGACTAGTGAATATTTGTTCACACCAGGAGATGCTGCAATATCATAGAAATCCTGAAAGATTACTATAATAGTACGCATTTCGATGAAATATGAGTTGATTGCTTGAGATAGAGTTGTTGGAAAAAATAAAGTATATCCCAATTATTCTTTTGCTAGGCCCATAGCTTAAAAACCTACTTTCTTACGATTACGAGGGTTATTCGAATATGAAATCCAATCATGCTCTTTTCCAATTACATCGAACCTTGGGGACAAGAACAAGCTCAAGAAAAGCATCCTTTCGAGGTAGGCTGAAGATCTTCTTTATTTTATTTGTAATAAAATACCTATTGTGGTAAGTTAACTCTATCTCACTAATGATTCTAAGCAGACCGATTCTCTAAATGTCTTTCTCGGATATTCCCGGCTATTCACGGAACGTGAGAAGGAGATGAAGAATCATCTGCTTCCGGAAGAAATCGAAGAATTTCTTGGGAATCCTACAAGATCCATTCTTTCTTTTTTCTCTGACAGATGGTCAGAACTTCATCTGGGTTCGAATCCTACTGAGAGGTCCACTAGAGATCAGAAATTGTTGAAGAAATCAATATTTTTATAGGATGTTTTATTGTGGCCCGGACTGGGCTCTCGAAAGCTCATGTGATCGGCCATTTTTTGGCTAAGCCATATCTTGCGGGGTGGGACCAAGAGAAAGAAAGGACCGAGGGGGAGGGGGGAACCTGTAGTAATGCCTCTTGTGCAGCGTTCAAAAAAGGCGCAACGGCCTCCAATAATTCATCAAACATGAGCTTTTCCAGTATCGACATTATCTACGATGACTTTGCTCAATGCTCCCTACTGCTTCACTGGGCTTTACCTGTCCCTGGCATGGACACGGGCTTCTATGACAAACAAGTAGTGATTGCAATGGCATAGTGTGTCGCCCTAGAACGTCATGTGCAACAAGTGTCTTTTCCGATTACAACTCATAATTATGACTAGCATGCAAAAGCACAATAAACATTCACAACATCCCATTCAAGAAATTACATGAGTTTAATAATATACAAGGACATCTTTTCTTTATTTAACATCACTATTACAATTCTAATACAACACCCAAGCAAAACACAAAATGCATAATTTTTTAGAAGAGTTAGAGTCATCTATCACCAAAACCACTCCTATGCCCTCAAAACTTGCTTGTACAAAGGCCAAGTTATTCACTACAAATTGACAACCTCGGCCATCAACGTGTTGCCGTCACCATCAAAACCTCTCTATGGTCCAACTAACTAGCTCACTGTCAATGTTTAAGTACCAATTGACAAATCGATGGAGAATCCATTTCGAAACCAACCCTTCTAGTTGACTCGTATGATGGAACTATACTTAGTGTATACTATCATTGATCCAAGTATAAGCACATCTTCATAAAGTTCATTCAGTAACGAAAAATTTGACCTACCTAAATAGTATAGGTTCAAAATTAGATTTGATAAATATCAATGCAATGAATTGTTTCAAGGCTGACCTTAATTAATTAATAAATTGACTCCCATTAAAACAAAGCTCATTTGATTGAGATTATCTACCAATTCGACATAGATTCAAAATATTTTATCGAATCATATGATGAAGAAATTGAATTTGTTCCCTGAATCAAATAAATTCTTTAAAAAAAAATTCAGTAACTTCTTGATCTTGATCCCCCTACCTAGATTTCAAAATGGTTATTTGTTAATTTTTTAGCTTCTTGTGAGATAGAGATACTTCTATCTCATCTGAAGAAATGCTCAGATGAGCTCGAAAGTAGTAGTAGTGGGAGATCCACCCATGACGAAAAAATATGGAAGTAAGCTGAAGCCCAATAACTGAAATCTCTAAGGTAAGATACCACTTTACCACTCATCCTAGTACAAAACAATGTTACAAAATAATCATGTATGACGAGAGGAGGAGTAAATGTATTATCTTTCTTATCATGATATATGGATAGAAATCGATAACCACATTGCATGAGATTATGTAAGGATGGCATAACATATTATGAGATACAATTATCGTCAATTAATTCATTAGTAGACATGCGTGCCATTTGTATTTATATTTGCACATATATGAATATTACATTCTTTACTTCTCCTTCCAAGCACTCCCAAGGCATCCCGATATATAGGCATGGTCACCACTAATACAAGGGCATAGATATGTATAACATAATAATTTCCATATTTAATTATATAGTAGCAATACACATGATAACACAGTAATCCTACGATGTTCCTTGCATCAACAACGAATTCACTCATTTGCAAGAATTGACTTACGGTACATTACATCCTTTCATGCAAATACCCAGAATGCAATTACCTTACCCTTTTAATAATCACACACACTAGTAAGATAGTAACATGCTTACAATTTATCATTTCTCATGCCAACGACGATAAATAAATGATCACGTGCAACACAGCACACATACCTTTCTTCTCTTCTTATCATGCTATCATTGATGTGGTAAAACGATTTAGTCAAGCAATCAGGTCAGAAATAGTTGATGGCCATAATCAACAGATGGGTATAACAGGCAAGTGGATATAGGTATGTGATTAAACTTGACTGGTAGATATAAGCGCTAAGTGGTTATACTTAGTTCGTGGATATAAGTGAGAAGTGAGTTTAGGACATGTAAAAATATAAGCAGTAGGTGAGTCAAAAATTATGAAAATAACACTTTTAAGCCTAATTTCATCATTTTTCACTCTTTAGAAATCCAACAGCTAGTAGCACCTCATGGAAATCAATCAAACAACTTTAAGGCATGTAAAAACTCATCGAAACAAGTCAAATCATCAAAATATCTCAACACACCACTACTGAGACTTACTCACACTTACCATCAAATTCAAGTAAAATTAAAATTAATAAACGTCAATCAACCAAGTCAAGAGTACTAAGTAGATCAACCAAACTCGGTCCCTAAAGTTTTTACTTACCTTGAATAAGACTTGAGCAACTCAAAGCTTTAGTTACTTTCAAGTACAATAAACAAAATAGAAAATTAACTATTCTCATTTTTCAAACTTACAAACCCATTGGTAAAAAGTAGTGGAGTCTAATAATTCACCTTGTCAACACCAAAAAGATAGAGATAGGACCTTTAATAACACAGGTGTAGGACCCTCACTTTTACTCGCAAAATTTGAAACGAAGATCAAAGGTGAAAGTTGGATAGGGACACCCACACTTTGATGCTTGAAGACTTCTGAAGATCCCATCATTCGGCCAAGAATAAAGGGGATGTATTTAGTAACTACACGAGTTATAAAGGGGACAAGATTGATAAACTAAGGTTAAAATAGTGTTGACTTTGAGTTAAAAAGACACGTGATGAAAATCGGATGAGATGAAATAAAAAATATCACACCTGGCTGCGTTTGGTTTGCTTGAATAAATAACAAAGATTAAAGCGATGATCACCTTGGGCTAAAAAAATGTTTAAGCATAAAGAGAATGATAGGTATTCCACTACAAAAGCTTCAAGTGGCCCAATAGGAGTGATGATATACAAGTGGCCTAATAAGAGCGGCCAAAGTGAGATATTTTGATTGAAATGAGAGAGAGAGAGAGAGAGAGAGAGAGAGAGAGAATCAATTAGCTAAAGGTAAAAGCATTGATGCAACATGAAATCATGGTTAGTTACGTTCAATGTCACAAACTAAGGGCATGAGGTTTAAAACACTTCGTATAAAATGAAGAGGTGCGTGAACAAATCAAAGAGAGACTAATAGCTCAACTATATGGTTTTGAAAATAGACATTTTGTTAGATAACCAAAATATACAGTAAATCAGGACAAAAATAATGAAATCAGTACCCACTTAAAATACTGATCACTTAGAAAAGTATTCTGAACTTATCAAATGTTTCCACAAAAATTACTAAATACTAGGAGAATTACAACTCAGTAAATTTTTAACTTACCACTTATTCAATACCGTTTGTTGCTTGCTGCTTTTCGTCTCGGCACCCTTCCGCTCGCCTTGACGGCTTGTCATTCTGAGTGCAAGTTTTGGTGCCGAGATTTCATTTTTTATAGTTGCTAAAGCTCAATACAACTACTTACTTTCACCAAAAAAAAAAAAATACGTAAACTCAAAACATACTAGTCTCCCATTAACAACCAATATGGCATTAACCGGTTCACCACCATTTTAGATAATTTACCCAGGAGCAAATATACATTAACGTAACCCTTATGAAATCTCCCTTTAAAAACTAGGATACAAAAAAATACAATTTGAAACTTCCTCTAATAAAACGTTAAAAAAAAAAAAAAAAAACTTGATTTACCACTTGGGACATTCATTGCCTTCAAATTCCTACATATTAATTGATGCAAGAATTTTCTTGATGTCATACACAGAATGTGATATATAATGGTAAATCTAGACACATTACGTAAGACAAGTGCTCTTGAATGGAATAATTTCTTTAGACTTTGTGAAGTCGAAGGAAAACATTGCAAATCAGCCGATAATAGGTTTGTGAAGAGAATAGGTCAACTACGCATTTAGGAGAATTGGGATAAAAGCTTTAACTCAATAAAGAGGTTCCTATGTGAAAATCTAACCTAGCGATTGGAGATTAGTGGTCTAGGTTCGATAGAATAACGAGACCTCTAAAAACTCTAATTCCCAATCCGATGATACAACAGTTCTTCCTAAAGCGTTATAAGGGTACATTATGCATTTAATGATTCTATAGGTTGAAATACAACATCTTAGTGAGGTATGGTAGGATACCTTTGATAGAAATGGACCTATATGTGTGAGTTGGCCAATTCTATGAAATCTTTAAAGGTTAGACTCTCTAAAGCACGAAAATGCAAAGAGGTTTAGGGTCAAAAGAATATAGAGTCAATTATTGGTATGACAGGCAACTCCCAAATGTCATAAACTATTCTCGTTCACATTAAGTTTTTCCTTAGGCCTTCTGCATAACAGATGACAGATAAGTTACTACCGCAAAATTTTAATAGAATTCAACCTAATATAAGAATAAATTCAAATTGGTGATCTAAAAGAGGCAATATAAATATATATGTACATATAACTTTCATACATTGTTACCTTAAATTAAACCTTCACCATTTACAAGAATTTCATTTCTTTTCCTAATTACTCAAGACTCTTTCTCTTTTTTCTTCAAAGAAAAAATTCCCATTTTTACATATACATTGCATGTTATGCGCCTTTTTTTTGCTAGTAATGACAATGATAAATAAATTTCGTCATCTTCGTGACAATTTTTATTCATTTCGAGCAACACTCTCTCTTTTTTTATTGATTTTTTTTCATTTTCTACAAATAACTATTTGTGCGCCTTTTTTTTTTTCTCATGTGAACTTAAATCTGGAATTTTTGTTTTTTCTTGCAAATATAAGCAAATATGTCATGACCAATATATCGTGGCGAAATACAACATTTTCTTATATATAATAGCTCAGTAATGATGACTCAAAAACCACAGTTGTAAAAAAATCTATCAATTAAGGCACGACCACTAATTCAAGATTGCGTACCTAAGTTGCACACCCCATTATACCTAGATTGAAAATTGATGATGGCTAATAAAAATTTTGCCTCATATGGTGAGAATGAATGGTCTATATAAACTCACAAAGGCCACCAGCCAGGCATATATCGCTGCACTGCACATGCTTAAAAGTTGCAGCATCCACAGTATCCTTCAAAAGATCCAAAACATGAATAGCTTCAGCATTTCTCTCCTCTTCCTCTTCCTCCTAATTAGCTTTGGTAAATCAGAATCGCTCCAAAAGATTGTTCTTTTTCTTTTGCCAGATCTCTTGACTTTCACTAAATGAAGTTTGACTTTGCGTCTCTTTCTGCTTCTTGGGATGCGGGCGATAAGGTGACGATGGTGAGGGCAAAATCATGTACACAGCAGGTTGGCCCTGCGCAACCGGAGTGCACCTTGTTGCAGTGCAAGTATCAGTGCACTCAGAAGTACGGCACTAACGCCACCGGATACTGCAAAGACCTGGCATATTGTAATTGCATTTTCCCTTGTTAATTTCGTCATGAATCAGCATTGTTCTGCCTGAAATGATGTGATTTCGTCCCAGTGACGGTTCACTTCTCGGTGCCGTTTTAGTAAGAAAATCTTATACATGCAGCCTTATCAGTGACAATGCGATTACATTAATAAGGCAAAAGAAAAGAGAGGATCACCGATGTCAAAGCGCAGCCCCAAGACCCAATTACAAGATCATCAACTGATTCCAAATCCCTATTACAACAAAGTTGTCTCTGTATAGAAGATTTCACTGCTTGAGGACTAACTCACACAAGCCATTCTCATCACCATGAACTCAAGTATAGTACTCTCAGTGCAAACTCGAGTTCGGATGAAATAGACATTTCATTGTGATGTTAATTAGCAAGCTTTTTAAAGCACTTGACTTATCCTGTCCATTTCAAAACAGTCATCCCATCCCAACTGAATTGAGTAATTATACGGCTAATCCCATGATATCGCTTTTGTATAGGTTCTCGACCAATTTAGCATCCCTTGAAGTTCGAACCTGACCCATGCGAAAAGAGCCACAGAAACTAGAATGTCAATGGATTGACTAGAAGTATTCTAGATCTAGATTATATATTCCAAGACATTCTAATATTTATATGAACTCTCAAAGAGTAAACCTGAAGTACCAGGACCAAAAAGCATATGCTAAACAGATAGTACAAGCTTTTTCAAAACGATTTCATACTTATACTACTTTTGCCATACAAGGACGTCTTTATTCCAAATTTAAGGTCCAAAGGGCATAAGGTCTCTTTCAGCAAACAGCAATAAGAACTAATCACAGATAACACTTTTGCAAGTGATGGTCAATGAAGCACAGTTAACAGATCCAAACGCATGCAGTGCAATTTCCCACTACGGTGGAGATATTACAAAGTACAAGCAGAGAAATGGACCAACACGTTCAGATGACACCACCCGAGTGCTTCTACAATGTGTTTACCAATGGGCTCACTACAGGAGATGTAAATTGTAATTGATATGGTCCATCGTAACTAACATCTTGTGACAATATCTAAGGACGTGAAAGATAAGACCTTTCAAGAACTCGGAAGTGACAACGCTGTACGACAGGACCTGGACTGATCATCACTACCCTGTCATATTTCAGTTAATATGATCAAGTTATAACTCATAGACAGATGCTGGCATGTCTCTCCTCATGCGGTGTAGCTGTTTTCGTGTGCAACCACCAGAATAGAGAGGAAACCATGTGTGCAATCTTAAAGAATGTAATGCTCGGCACTTTAATACCGATGATGGGGGTATGTGGTATGTAGTCATTGACTGCTAGCATAATTCACTTACCAGTGACTCTTAAAAAAATTGCTATCTGTTTTTCTTTTCTTCATATGATTGACGCCAAGACCTGGAAGACTCACATTGTTTAAGTGCCAACCAATGCCAATAACGATGCACAAAGGCAAGAAGACTGATTGGGAAAAAATGAAGGCAAGCTTCTCTGCCGGATTGGCAGGGAATGTGAATTCAGATGCACCAGAAGGGCCACCCCTGCCTTGAGCTCTGTGGCATGGACAAAATGTTAGATATCTATCAAGAAAAATCTGTATATTCATATCATCTGGTCAATGTACCAAATTACTAAGCAATTAAGCATGTGTCAACAAACCCTAGGAGAATGTGGAGCTCACTATTTTCACAGATGTCTGAACCTTCAAGCTGTCTATGAGACAAGAAGAGATCGCTCAAGCATTTTACTGGTTGACAATTGGACCTTGAGAAGAATCCCCGTTTTTCATTCAAATAATTTCTTCAAAATGAAGTCCTCAATGCAGACTCTGATGCACCTGACAACCACCGAAACTTGCCCTAGGCCAATACTAATTGCTTGAATCTAGAGAAGTGTGTATCGCCGCCCAGCCTTGAATTTTGCTAAAATTGAGAGAAGCGAGGCTGTGTATCGCCGCCCAGCCTCGAATTTTGCTAAAATTGAGAGAAGCGAGGCTATTTCCACTTAAGCTCAAAATTTACTCATTGCAAACAATTAATGAAGAGAGCAAAGGATCAGAGGCTCCAGTTATCAGCATTCCATCTTTCTTAACTTGCTTCAAATAGTCCAAAGCTCGCTCCGTAATGATCTCTCCAGGGATCAGTAGTGGAATTCCTGGTGGATATGGACATATCAACTCTCCACAGATTTTTCCAGGACACTCTTCGATGCCTGCTTTCCTTTTGCTCATAAAGAATGCATCTCTAGGACTCATTGCCATCTCTATGTCAACAAAGGGACCCAAATCTCCATTATTCACTGTACCTTCAATGCTCTTGGCAGCTGATGCTACAGATAGGTGCTTTATTCCAGAGACTAGCCTCTGAATATGTTCTTTGTGGGTTCCAAGATTTAGAGTGAAAGTCATATATCCGGACCCAACAAGTTCGCAGACAATCCCATGATCCCTATCTAGAATCTCATCTGCTTCATAACCAGACAGACCCAGCTGCCAGAATCCAACCGTAAGGCGCAGAGGGTCCATGGCGCTACAGTTGGGGAAGCTTGAAGAGTCAAGTAGAGTAACACCTGGCACTTCTTCTATCAATTCCTTTGCCATAACTGCCAAATCAATTGATCTGCGGAAAATGGCTCCTGGGTTTTCACTCAACTGAGCTCTAGCAGCATCCAATGATGCCAAAAGCAAATAACTAGGACTGGTGCTCATAAGTGTTTGAAGACATTTACATATTCTCTCTCTATCTACGATATTCCCCGCCATGTGCAACATGGATGACTGAGTGAGGGAGCATAAAACTTTGTGTGTAGACTGAACAGAGATATCGGCTCCTTGCTGGAGGGCTGAAGCTGGCAGCTGACTATGAAATCCAAGATGTGCGCCATGAGCCTCATCAACAATCAGCGGAATTCCATGAGAGTGACTCAGCTGGGAAAGCTCGTATATGTTACTACATACACCCTCGTAAGTAGGGAAGTAACAAAAACTGCCGCAGCTTTTCTACCTTCACTTTCCAAATCACTCAATGCTTTCTCTACCTGCAAGAAGAAGCGTTTTAAGTTACTTACAGAAATGCCAGAGCAATGTTAAACTTCTGTATACTGTATATTTGCATGCGAATTGACATATTCGTCTTATGGTTGCTATTGGAAGTTCATTTGCATTTGCCTGGGAATAGAGGTCCCCTGCTTTAAATTGACAAGAGAAATGACAGTGGAGAAACAATACATGCTAAAACATGATAAGAATATGCAGGAAGCATAAACTGTCTGAAATTTGCTTGCCTGTGCAACATCGATGCTGCCGGCAATGCCCCACTCAGAATTATATTCAGGCATGATGTATTTCGGTACCACACCAGACAACACCATGGCAGAGGTTGCTGACAAATGAGAATTTCGAGGGAGAATGAGAGTGTCCCCAGGGGAACAAGTAGCCATGATTGCTGCATGGATACCGCATGTAGTACCCCCGACAAGAAACCACGTTTCTGATGATCCAAACAGCTCGGCTGCTTGCTTCTGTGCATCTAAGATGGGGCCCTCTGGACAGAAGAGGTTGTCCAGCTCAGGAAGCTCAGGCAAATCATGACGAAAAGGGTCGATGCCAATAACCCCAGCCAACGAAGATGGAGCGGCACGGCCTCTGTTATGTCCAGGAAAATGAAAGCTCACGACATTCTGTTCGGCTGCAGCCTTCAATGCACTAACCAGAGGAGGGGGAGGGGAGGGGGAGCACTATTTCCCTCAAGCCTTGAAGAGCTCAAAACAAGGGGATCATCCGTCACCAGATTATCCACGACCCCAATCTTAACTTTGGTTTTCTTGGGCTCAATCTCGCTTCTTTCCTGTAATTTGTGTTGAAAAGGATCAACCAGATGTAGCTTGGCGACAATTTGGCACCTGGGCAACCATGAAGAGGCGACATCGGACGTGTGAACTCCAAGTAATGCGGTAAAACCCAATGAGTCAGAGGATAAGGAGAAGGGAGACCAAGGAACGCCCGCAAGAGTCTGTAATGAACAAGGTCATATACGATATGTCCTACCGTCATTCAAGAGACCAGGTTCTCTCACAATTTTCTCATAAGAATCATGTTAATAATGCCAAGAATTGAAGGGTTCGATGGGAAAGCAAGTTAGACACATACAAGAATCAATGTCAAACAAGAATCGGTGACGAGACCCTGCTCCATACACTACTGGGCCAAGTTGAGATGGCAATGCGAGCAAGAACCCAATCAGTTGCATTACAATTCAGGACGTGCGAGATGGTTGTGAGAACAGAGGAGCGGGAAGCACGAGTGACAAACGAGGCAGATGCAGAGGAAGTGGAGAGAATGGGGAGGGAATTACGACAAACACTTACGGGGCGAGTGGGGGAGGAGAGCGGCCGTGGCAAAGGCCGGGCTCGGAGGGGCGGCGCCGGGGACCGCAAGACACGCGAGACGTCGGTCTGCCATTGCTGAGGACGGAAGTGGATGAGGAAGAAGAGAATGGCAGCGCCGCCGGGCCTTGAGCATGGAGCGGGGCGGAGGAGGCGGATGGAAACGCCATGAGAGGAGAGAGATTCTTGTTCCTTCAGCTTTCCCTCCCCCAGGCGATTCTTGTTCGGGAAAACGGAATAAATGGTCTCGGAATTTTGGCTAATCTGGAGCATGGTATCTAAATTTTTAATTTAGTTGATGAGATCTATAAACTTTAACCAAATTTATAATATTATTCCTAAAATTTTAATTTGTTAATATAATTGAGAGTAATCGATTTTTCGTCGGTCGTCCGATGGAACGAATCACTTTTTTCCCCACTACTTGATATCTTATATTATGAAGAAATAAAAATAGGTCACTTTTATTTTATTGAAGAATTTAAAATAAAATAAAAAAGAGTAAATATAGTCTGTCCAATTCGGTTCGAATCGCCTAAACGTCAGTTCCACTTTTAAGAACCGGGAACTAGATTGACACTCTCGAGAAAATAACCAAACTGACTAGTTCGATGTCTTGCACATCCCTAAAT
Organism: Eucalyptus curtisii; assembly: GCA_017140595.1. Classification (NCBI taxonomy): domain Eukaryota; kingdom Viridiplantae; phylum Streptophyta; class Magnoliopsida; order Myrtales; family Myrtaceae; genus Eucalyptus; species Eucalyptus curtisii. Next base: position 15,490,915 of record CM029496.1, read on the forward strand.
GTAATCTCTGGATTTTTTTGTCCATATTTAATTTAATCTTTGAATTATATAAGACATTCAATATTGTCCCTAAACTTGAGTTAATAAAAGAGTAATATTGAATATTTTTTGTATAATTCAAAGACTAAAATGTACATATATCCAAAGTTCAAAAACTACATTGAATATATTTGAAATTCAGCATTACACATTAAATCAATATTTAGGGATCATGTATGTCATTATGCCTTTTTTTGTTTTTAGCCTACTTCTTTGTAAGGTACGGTCTAGTTTCTTTAGGTAGGATTCAGAGAGAGAATTTTTTGAAAAATCAGGGTGCATCGTGTGATTTCTTTTGGAACTACTCCCACGCTTCTATGAACCGGAAGCGTAAAACCGAAGTCCAAAATCCGATCACGTAAAGCCTCTGAGCCGCTTCGCATACTAGGACGGAAAAAGCACATGAAAGAACACATTGAGCGAAGTGCGTCGTCCTTTAGATAGCTGAAGAGGATGGCAAGCGGTCTCTTATCGTCCCGATGATAAACCCGACAAGAGGCTTGAATTCGTCGTGCGTGCTCGGCAGGTTGCAGCTCATGCGGCGTGTAGGGGCGGGCCTCGGGAAACCATGATTGTGCCTGCAATCTCGTGTCCGATATGGACGACCACAAAATGTGCTTTTTCCATCCATGTACCCAATTAGTTGCGACGACCGGTTGCATTGATAAGGCAAAACAGGGGGGATAAAGGTTCCTTATCAGCCCGAATTACAGAAACATCGAACTAGTCAAATCACAATCGCCATAGAGTTGCAACTGTACAGATGACTATACTCTCATTGACAGATAATCTGCAGGAGCTACTCATGACACCAACAAGAACCACAACTGAAATACGTACTTTCAGTGCAAACCCAAGAGTTAGGATGACATATAGAACCTCATGCTAAGATCCACTTGACATTGCAATCTTTTTTCCACAACGAGAGTAATCTGGAAAGAGTAAATGCTTCCTTCATGATTTCGGCGTCGACCCTTTTAAGGAATGTGACTAATCCTATCAAATGATAGCAGTTTTCTTGTCCTGCTACACCCGAGTAATTGCTGGGGTGATCTCATGATAATGCTTCGCCTTAGAATCTTGACCAAATCAGCATCTCTCGAGGGTTACTAATGAAGAACTTGACTGTCACTATTCTAGACTCACAGTACAAACAACCACTGAATAATCGGAGTCACTAGTACGTGTTCATCTATATGAACTCTCAAAGCACTAATTAAACCAGGCACCCGCAAAAACATAGTCACTGAACAGGAAGTAAAACATTTTTCGATATAATCGCAGACTCATAATGCTTTCGTGATAAAACTAAGAATGTTTCCATGCCATATCAAAGGATTATGAAGTGTAAAACTTCTTTCAGCAAACACAAGTGAGGGTGTTAACAAAGTGCAATTAACTGATCTCAAGCAAGAGATGGACTAACGCTTCTTTCAGCAAAACACAAATGAGAGTGCTAACAAAGCACAATTAACTGATCACAAGCAGAGAGATGGACTAACATGTCATCACGATAAAATTACCAAATCTGCTGATTGCGTGAACTGAACTAGAGACGAAACTATAGCACAACATGTATCTTTCTTACTACCTAGAGCTTGCCATCATCAGAATCTTCATGGACAGAAGATGGCAAGGAATGAGGAGCTTCTGCATTAGAAATGCTTCTACATCTCTTTTTCTACAGAAATTTTTTTTTTTTATTGGGTCAATAGAGGAGATGTAAGAGTAATCAGCCTAGGCCATTATGATTTCTTGAAACAATCTCTAAAAATGCGAAAGTTCACTGTCCCTCATCCACCGGAAAATTGAAAGTCACTTCCATCAAGATCTCAAAATTGTTCAATCATGGTACTCATGGACTTTGCAAAAGAGAACCAAAATATTCATAAATCATCCCCATCCAGATCAGGTTTTAGTACATAAAATCCATGATAACCAACAGATAATTGAATGCATGAACTTATAAACATCATATTAGACTACTCGTCCATACTTGGAGTAGTCCAAAGTCCATCTGATTCCAGATTAGCAAATGTTGAAGCACCAGATTTCATCCAGCATCGTCTCCTCATTCCTTGAGTTAAAACCCATTAACCATTCAAATGTTGCCATAACCATCCTCATGATATAACATTTCATCACCAGCCAAGCTGTGGCAGAGAGTACCCAAATAGTGAGGAGCCCATCTGTGCAATTGTCTTGTCCCGTGCTTCCCCCATGAGTATGTTGACTATTACCAGAGTATACTCATAAACCAGTTATTGGGCCATACTGAAACTCAGAGAACTCCCATGCGGCTGAAGGATACAGCATAAACAGGGACAACTGATTGGATCCAGCAATGAAGTACTTGGTGACTGCTAAGTACTACTGGATTGATTTGACTCAGTGCCTTTTGAATGTAACCCATCTCTCACCGAGCTTCTTCCCAGTGCTTGAGCAAACATCCTCTTTGCAGCTCCTATATGCTCTTTCTTCAAGTACTCCTTGTTGGCAACATTTTCCCCTCTCCCACTCGGAGATGAGGGGACATTTGCATATTTCTGTACAGATCCTTTAGGGACCTTCCTCCCAGTTAGAGTTACACAGACGTCATGGTTCTCACCCTTTGCCTTCTCAGACATATTCTGGTCAGGTCCCTGAGTATAATTATCATTTTCTGGCACATTGAATCCATTAGTGCCTACTTCATACCCCTCGCTATTCTTGACACTAGCATCTTGGTCGTTAGCACCTATCTTTTGGCCAAGAGCATGTGCAATCATACGACGGGCCACTACAGGAACATTTCGTGGTCGCTGTGTCACAGGTTCTCTCATCTCTTCTGAATCAAAGGCAAAAATTCGCTCACGAGCAGCAAGATAAGCAGCTTCTCTCTCCTTGAATGTATCTTGAGAAGATGGGACATTTGTTATCAACACTATAAAAAGAAAAGAAGAAATCATCACTTGGCATTCAAGTCTATGCCATCAGGTATGAGGTAAAGGAAGCAAGCAATGAACTTTCAATGGTATCTGTTCTTAAATCTCCACTTTGTACCTTATTGCAATGTCTAACGCTGTTTCCTAGGTAACAAAACAGTACATCATCTTTCCATGAGACTGGGCTTTCCCTCTCATTTTAATTTAATTTGAAATGGCACTCTTGTAGTTCATCAAAGAAACAATGTGGACCGAGGTGCAAAGTGTGCTTTGTCACAATTCCAAATTTTCATGGAAAATGAGATAGCATATGAGAGATCTTCCGGTTACACGAAAACTCTCCTCCAAGGCTAATGAGGGTAAAAGCAGAGTAACCACCTCTCACTATAGTGGAATGATAATTCACATTCTTACCCTCTCTAAAACTTAAAACCACTCCCTTTCATTCTCCTCAGTTAATAACTAGTGTCCTTTCATTATGAGCTCACATTGAGATACAAATCACTTGAGCATACTCTAAGCACAAATATCCAAAGTTCTGTACCAGTTGGAGCATCTTTTCTCCTCAGTATCTGGTACGATGATGGTGGAGGTTGAGGTTCATCACACTGCCATAAAATATCACTAACAAGAATAGAAGGTCTGCCATCAAAAAGGACACATTATCCTGCGTGAGATCATAAGCATTGGAATAATGTAAGAAATAATTTACATCCACAATGCCAAGTCTGAACCAGTATGTGCAATCTTTCCACATACATTGATGTTTCAGGGCAACGCTCCAAGATCAAATGCCGATCATCTCCTTCCCCCACTGATTCATGGGCAAACCTAATCAAGTAATAGTTGGTACAAGACAAGAAGACAGGCAAATGCCATAAAAAAATGACTCATGTTTTCAAGTAATTAAAACAAAGTGGTAACAGTGAAAAATTGATGCCAAAAGGTGTATCCAGAATGATACCCAAATATATCAGCCAGCCGATGAAGAAGAAGACGGTTGTAGGGGTTCATGGGTTCCAATTCCAGAATCTCATCTCCACTGCAAAGACAGTAATCTAAGAAGTTTTTCCCACAATCCGCACATAAAGACTTCACATAAAGATTCGTTTGACAAAAGGACTTCAGCATCGAGAAAAAGAACCTTCTGCACCATCATCTTGATATCATCAATAGCAATTATTGTAGAGTTCCCAACACATGACAAGAGACAGAAAAATATGATATAGCAATGAGAAAAAAGTGGACAAGATGTCTTCCCTGCTCTTAGAGGCATAGATGTATTCGTGGCAACTACAATTATGATTGTATATTCAATATAGTTTAAATATAATAAAACTTTTCTAGTTCCCCAAGCCAGTGATTTAAGAAACACATTCGTCAAGCGGGATCAAATAATGCAACTGGGAAAAGGCTCCAAGTCCATTCGTCTTGGAGATGGTACAAGCCCAGAAAAACCAGATTGACCCGGTTGACCTTGTCGACTCTAGTTTGACAAAATCTATAGGTATATGAACTTGGTCAATTCATAGCAGAATCAACTTACTCGCATGCCAAGAGATATTCAATATCTCGCGGAATTTTCATGGCATTGACTCAAGATTTGACCTTGAAGTTGGATGTAAAATCCTATTGAATTACATATCAAGTGACTCTCATATCAATCCATCCTCGAGAATTTATTAATTAGTCAGAAAATGAGAAAGCTCAGACTCCACCATCTATTTCTAGTTTCAAACTTATCTTTCATGGAACTGGAAAATTCCACATTGGAAGAAGCAGTATATAAGGTAAATAGCACTGGAATCACCATATCCTTCATAATCATAAAGAATAATACCTTGGTTCCTGAAGAAAATTTCCTACTTTGTCAAATCGCTACCTTGCACCTTCCATATCACAGACTCGTGAATGTTCTCTTTAACAAGACCGCCTCATCTTTTCCTTTGACTAACTAATCATCCCTGGGACTACCATAAAACCTAGAAATTTCTTAGCTAAGGCTACAGAAAACGTCAGTGACCAGTTTTAACAATTGCTGAGGTGTGCAACCTACTTGCAAGTTCGGGATGGGAAAAAATTGCAAGCAAAGCATAGATTGGGGGACCAATAAATGCTCCTATCCTGCTTCATTGTCACCCCGAGCCACAGAAACAATCTTAAAAGTGTATGTGTCGTAGTCTTCTGTTGGTAAATGTGTAAGAGGAGAATTTGCCGTGGATAAGCAGTCGTCATTTTCCATAAACAAGTTAACGTCTCCTAGCTAGCTGTACACAAAAGAGTTCTGGAATCTATATACACATTGAAAGCAACTGCTGGGAGTGATTGACGGTTTTTCTTAGTGCAATTGGTTCTAAAGAAACTGGATGAAAGGTTCAAGCTCCTGCACAGCGATCTATGGCTCCTCAAAATACACCTAGACTTTTAACTCACCGAAGCTCACATACCCTTTCTTCTCCTATCAATGCCAATTCTTTGCGAAAGTTAGCTAAAATTTACTTCTTCCAGGTTCCTGTTCGTACTCCAATGACGAGTCCAATTATACCTTTCTCTCCTCTTCAACTTCCCACTCCAGTATATCAGACAAAAGGGAATTTCTTTAACCAACGAAGACATGCAAAAAGTACTCGCCAATCTCTGATTCTGACTTCACGACGCACAAAAGCAGCAACGTGCTGCACTCGCAATCAATCAAAGGGCTTTAGGAGTCAGGAATCGCGAGATACCTGGAGTCGTCCTGAAGGAAATTCACCAAACCCTCCTCCACAGAGAGAACAAGATGCTTGCAGGGAAGGTTGTCCTTCACCAGGAAAGCCAATTCCTCCACCTGCCACGAGCCGTCAGAGTCATTGCAACTTTAAAGCTAAGACCCTCTTCCGGGTGGTCGAGAAAGTCGAAAAAAGTTCGGGAATTTGAGGGTAACGATCGGCTGCTCGAGTTGCCCACGACCCAGTTCGAGCAAAGAACGACAATTCACGATCTCGACCGCGCTCGAACAAAAGGAAACCGAACCAAACCGACCCAAAAGGATGTAACCGAGAATCGAATTGGAGAACCCAACATGAGAAAGAGAGAGAGAAGGATCTCACCATAGCGAATTGGTTGATGCTCATCTTGAAGAAGACGCGCGGAAACCCGAAATTTGCGAAAGCAACCGAGAGAGAGAGAGGAGAAAGCGCCGGAATGGAGATGGATGGTGGCGCTGCGCAGTCTTCTGCAACAGAACAGAGGCGATCGCAGACAGGACAACTTCCCGAGCGCAACTTCAATCGGCGTTGGTTCTTCTTCGACAATTCCTAATAAGGATTTGAAGAATCTTTATTTTCATAAATAAAAACCTGAAATGAATTTGTTTCAAAAAAAAACTTAAAGGTAGACGCGGACGATTCAAACAAGAGCTTTGCCTCGTCCGTCGGATAGATATTCCAATTGATTAAGAGTATTTTCGTCCTAAAACAATTTTAATCTCAGTTTAAAATAACAATTTCACCTCATCCGAAGCTGGTGAAGGATGATCTTACTTATGGCTGGCGAGGATCGTCTAGGCAAGGCCGCCCCTTGCCTTTAGCTTTCAAGATGGGCTTTGCCTAGCCTTTCTCCATTGTCGATGGCCAACCATCACATTAGACTGGCCATGGGCCAAGTGAAAAGAAATAAATAACGGAATAAATTAATAAAGTAAAGGAAGAAAATGTCATTGCTCAATCTATGAGGCTAAACCCTTCTTTAAGATGACATAATCACTCTATGGCCTTATTTAAAACAAAATCCATTTTATGCCCTTATTTTAAATTTTCCAATTCTTCTTTTTCTTTTTCTTTCTTCCCATTTGGCATAAACATCAATTCTTTTCTTTTTCTTCTTCTTCTTTTTTTAAGAAAAGTGTTTTAACCATTTTGGTGCGCGTAGTAATCTTCTTGGTTGAGAACAGTTTTTTTCGAAATAGTTCTTTTCTATTTCTACTACGGGAAATAATTTACGAGTAAAATAAGGTATTTGATAACTACACAAAATTTCCTCTTGAAATAGAAAAAGAATAGAAATGTGTTTGGTACAAAACAGTTTCTTTTTTGTATTTATTCGTTTTTTATTCTTACTCATGAATCGCCGACCGTCGACCGATGGCCATTGCCGCCCCTCGCCGCCGCTACACGACCACCGGCCACTGACTGTCACCGCTGACCACCGCCGCATAGCCCATCGGCCGCCCCGACCATTGGCCGCTAACCGCCGGAGTCGTGCAACGGCGGCAACAGGCAGCGACGGCAGGGGGTGACGACAAGCGAAGGCGGCCGACGGCGATCGGCGACGACCGGCGGCGGTCGGGGGCGGCAGCGGTCAGCAGTGGCTCCAAGCGGTTGGAGGTGGCCGCGGCAAAAGAGAGGAACAAAAGAAAAAAAAATTGGCTTATTTCTAGAAATTATTCCCAGAAACAAGAAACTATTTTTTTTTTCTTGTTTCTATTCAAAATCTATTCCCGGGCTGTTTTTCTATTCTGGGGAACAGAAAAACGAGTTGGCATTACCAAACGGTTTCTTTTTTTTTTTTTTTTTGTTCTAGGGAACAAAAGAATAGAAATCGGGAGGAACAAAAATGTTACCTTGTAGGCCCCTATTATCAATGGAAAATTAGATCTTTCAGGAAATTGTTTTATAAAAAATTGCCCTCTCTAGGGCAAAAACACAAATAGCCCCTAAAATTTGATCTAATATAACATAAATATTGAGCTTTTAATTTATTTAATGTGGTCCATAAATTTTAGCTGAATATATAATGTTGCCCTTGAACTTTCAATTTATTCAACGTGCTCCTTCAACTTTTGATACTTTGATACATGTTTGATCTAGTCTTTGGATTATATAAGAATATTTAATATTATTTTTGAACTTGAATTAATCGAAAGATAACATTGAACATTTGTGTATAGTTCAATAACTAACTTGAACATGTACCAAAATTTTAGACATATTGAATAAATTAAAAGTTTGAGAACTACATTTCATATTGGGTTAAATTTTAAGGATAATTTATGTCATTATACTATCTCACTATTGAATTTTTATGCTGAAAAATCATTGAGTGTAGGCTAAATTGAAAAAAAAAACGAAATTCAAATTTCTATTGGTGACTAAACAAAATAAATCCGCCACATTTTCCTGCTCCTACGAATTCAACAAAACTATTTTTTTTTTAAAAAAAATAACAATCTAGGCCACCGTGATAAATTACAATGTTTGGCCTGCGTGACAAAAGTATCAATTTTTAGTTGTTTTGTTAGAACTTTTCTAAAAGAAAAGGATGGGTATTTCTTTTTTGACAAAGAAAAGAAGTTTTCATTTTCTTTGTTTGTTTAAAAAATAACAACAACAACAACAACGTGATTTCCGCGCGGAGGAGGGATCGTGAAATTAATATTAAGGTAGATGTGAACCTTTTTTTAGGCTAAAATTGTATTAATTCTAGTCGGTCACTACCCATAAACGGATGACACGTGTATAAGGTGACAACAAAATAAAAATTAATAATGTAGGGTACAGTAATTTTTTTTTTCACAATGATAAAAGGTTATGTAATTTTCTTATGTATGTTTAAATCATCGTGTTAAACTAGTGACTAAAAAAAGTTGTGCATTTATTGTATGCTTGAAAACTTATTAGATTTACAAACCAAAAGAAAAACTTATTAGATTTATCACAATAATAATATGTTGATTTTTTTTTTATATACAGTTGGCCAGTTTTTTGTGTAATCCAAGAAAAGAAGGATTGATCATGTAACCGCGATGATTTTATAATTTTCTTCTGAAAATATGACACCAATCATGTAAATGGACCTATAAGGTAAAGAGGTGATTTCCTATATGATCTATCTTGCAATGACAATAGGATGATGGTTGGTTTTGGAATTGAAATGTACAAAGCGCCATCGATAAAGAAAAAAGCGTCCTAAATATAAACGGGGACATGCATCATGTATTTGTTTACATTTATAGCAAAGCTGTATTTTCCATCAATTTCTAATCGGAGAAAATTTCTTCGAATCATGCCTCTATCAATTTCTTTCGATCCAAAATGAAGGCAAAATATGATCCTTTATGGTGAGGGTAGATTTGAAGAATATATAAGATTGGATCATAAGTACAATATATATAAATTTGCTCTCGTATATGAAGCTTTTTGTGTGAAATGTGTGACTTTTCATTTTTGATACATGAAGAATGAAAATTCTAATTATTTTTCTTCTTCTTCTTTTTTCTTTTTTTTCTTTTTGTTTTACAGAGAATCCAAAATGTCAACTCTGCCCTCCAATATCACCTAAGCTAGAGTTTAGATGTTTCAGACACGAAAACATCATTCAGCATTCCAACTTGAACCATGTGCATCAAAGGGGAACAGACAGACAAAACACGCAAGAAATCTAATTTGATCTCGCAGTGACTCTCGCAATGAACAGAGAAGTGTCTCTCCCTCTCAAACATCCTATGCATTTTCTAGGACTCGTTGCATTTACACAAGAAGAAACGAAGGAAACCATGCATTGCATTTGTTTGTGTCGGCGGCAGGGGGAAGGCGGTGGCGTGTCAAGCTTGGGGCTCTTCCAAGGATATGACAGTCTCGAAAGCTCCCACCAGTGCTCTCACCTTGTTCTTCCTCTTCTCCATCAGCTTGCTTGAGGTCTCCGCAATCACGTCGTTGTATGCTGGCGATTCCTTCTTCGAGTTCCCCTGACTAGGTCTCTGGCTCTTTGAAGGCGAAATGGTCTTGATTGTCAATGGCTTTGCTTCTTCTTTCACTGTGCCCTCCGCTGGCGCATCTTTCTTTTCATCATCTGATGATATGGGCTTGTTCTGGTTTTGCTCTTCACCAGCTTGCTCTGGCTTCTCACTTGTTGCCTCTGCTTCTCCAGTTTCTGCTGTGATGGTGTCGGTCTTTTCGTGGGTATGATCTTCGATTTTATCTTCTGGTGTAGCGACTTCTGTTGAGATCTCCTCTTGTATAATTTCAGTCTCATCACTCGAAATTTGATCTTTATCTTCACCAATTTTGTCACCAAGAAGGGTTTCAGTAGCTTCTTGTTCAGTTAATTTGTCCTTAGTATCTTCTGCTTCTCCCTGGGAAGATTCAGTTGAATCATGAATGTGGTCCTCCACCGTGGAAATGACACGAGCCTGATCAACCAAAATCTCTTGATCTTTCACAAGTTCATCACCTGCCAGGATGATATCATCATGTTCATCAACGATATCTTCAGGTTTCTGCAAATCTGGGGCAACATCTACCACATGATCACTCTCAACCTTCACGACGACAACCTCTTCCACGTCTTTCACCTCTGGTTTCTTGTTGTCTAAGTTTCCTGATTCAGCATTCAGTATCTCTGAAATTTCGTCAGGATTGCTCGGAGCTCTACTCAACCTACCGGTCTCCTTCTTGATGGTTAAGGGAGTTGAAACTGAACTCTTCCTTGTGGCCTTATTACCAGCTATGTTTGAAGCCTGAGACTTGGCAGGACCAGCTTTAGGTGTTTTTGAGGTCCTGTCCAAAACTGGCCTTGCCGAACCAGAGGAATGGGAAGAGAAAGATGAACTTTTAACTGTTAAGGACCTCTCTCTTGGACCGGATGAAGTGTAGATCTTCTGCATCTGAGCAGATGATTCAGACTTGTCAAAAGAGTTTCTTCTGGAGAGATGAGGCTTCTGAGCAGAGGCTCCAGATGACAATGAGACATGTTTCTTCGTCGCTGGCTTTGGCGATTCAACCCGTGAGCTCATTGTCGGTTTTAGATAATTCGGGAGTTGCTTATCTGATGCTGTCGGAGCGACACTGGTGGTTGGAGAAGATAATAAGTTGGATTGCTTTAAAGTCGGACTAGGTCGTTTGGTTTGGGCCATGCTGGTTTGATGATGATCTGAAGGAGACGCGACCTTCTTTTTCTTCACCAGAGAGGCGCTCTCTTTCAGTTTCGTTGCCATGTTGCTTGTATTGCCGGGACTGAGATAGAGGAAGTTCTGTACAAGCTGCAATGTGACGGGCAAAGTTAACGGGTTCACAGATTGCAGATAGCACAGAGGTTATTCACATAGGACTGCGTTTCGCTGCTTGTATTTATCCTACTTTGCATTTGTGACCATCGGCGAATAGGATAAAGGCAGAGATGACCTCCCATAAGGCGGGTTAATAGTCTCAAACAGGCCAAAGGAATTTCCGCTGGGCAAATCTTAATCTATACAATCTGATTGTTAAGACAAACCGACCAAATGCATAGCCCTAGACCCTTTTGGAAATCTATATGATGTCGTCCTGTAAAACCAGCAATATTTCAACTCCAATGGAGGATTCACCAGGAAGAGAATCAAATTGAATTGGTAGGAGTAGATAACGGCCTAACAATTTTTCCCGACGTTTTACTCCACGATAGGTAATCTTTTCTTGCTGATTTTCATCCAGGACATCGTGTATGAATGCATTGCATTCGACTCAATGTTGTATCCTGGATATAATTATCGACAACCATGCAGAGATACAGTTTCCGCAAAAGGCTGCCAACAATTTCCTACATAAATAGGATCCTGATGAATATGCTAGAGGCCAAAAGCGGCTATCTGCACATTAACTGCATACCAGAAATTGTTTGAATCTGGATTTCAAGACAATGCACTCGCCACATCTCAAATATGCAAACCATCACTCCAGCCATTTCCCTTGACGATATCACTATGCCTTCGACCCCGCAAAAGGTCTAGGAAAAGGAATATGCTTAGGTCTGCTGGCGCCAGAGAGCAAGCAAATTATCGCAAACCTGTGGTATTAACGGAGCCGTGCAGAAACTCTAGCAAGAAAGTAATGATCGGAAGCAATCTGCCAACTAGAACATCCTGATCCTAGAGTTGAGCATCGATGAATGTCCAACATAACACGCATGTTCTTCGTGTATTCGTTCATGTTCTTGAAACCTATGGATACATGATATGCAATAAAGGAGGGAGGGAGGGCGAGAGAGAGAGAGAGAGAGAGAGAGAGAGAGAGAGAGAGAGAGATGGTAACGTACCTTGATCAATGAAACTTCATGTGGAGGAGCGAATGGGGAAGGGACAAAGGAGAGAGCAAGGAAAACAAAGACTGAATATAAGGAAAGAGTCAGCTAATTAATTGAAGGAATTTGAAGAGAGAGAGAGAGAGAGAGAGAGAGAGTGGTGGTTTTGGGTTGATGAGAGGAGAGCGAATCACGCTCTAAACTCCAAAAGGGTGGTGGTGTGGCGGAGGAGGAGGCCATGTCATTGCGAGCAAACGGAAACCATCGAACAACGCAAAAAAAAAAAAACAAACCTCTTGTTCGAGAAAGAGGTGCGTGTGTGTGGGAGCGATCGTTTGACCTTTTCAAATGCCAAGCACCTCACCAAAAAAATAATAATTAATTTAAAAAAAAAAAAAAAAAGAAGGGAGAGAGATGAATATTCTCTCATAGAAATTAACGGGACTCCTTTACATCTCAGCTAAACGAAAAGGTCTTGTTCGATGTGGAAGAAGAGTCCCAAGAACGGAATAATCGCACATAGAGAGAGAGAGAGGGAGGGAGGGTTTAAGGTTTGAGGGTCCAACGTACTTTGGTGATCTAGAGCTTCTAGTTGAGGGAGATCACGTCGCACGTCTTGGCCAATCCCATCATCGATCCTATGATGAGCCGAGGACCATGTCAGTCCGCCCCGGATGCAATTAAATTATTTCCGTGCGCGCGCAACATGCGTGCAAGAAAAGGCATCGGTAACGTCATCCCGACCAAGCAAGCTGGCCGGCTGGCTGACTTGGCCACGTCCAAGCTAAAGAGAAGAAGCGATCCTGTCTCGTTTGCAAAGTCAAGCAGTTTGCGAAGATGGACGAGGAACCCATTCAGGGAACGGACTGCACCGGTTCAAGACCCGTGTCCGAATGGCGCCGAGGAACTATGATGCACTGGGAGCTCGATCGCCATCATCGTCTGATCTATGGCGAGGCCTACGCGGGTTCTGCTTGAGCATTAAGTTTGCCCGAGTTGAGAACCCGACCCGGGCTTAATTTGTGAGGGAGAAGCGATTGTCTTCTTGCTTCATCATGGATGATCTTATTCTTGATTTGAGCTAATCCGACTTTTCATTTGCTTCTGAAGTATTGGGCTTCACTGTCAAGTTTGGTGTGGTGCTAGACATAACCTCAACCCCTTTTCATTTGAGCCCAGCCTAGCCGAAGATCAATGTTTCTCTTCTCACAATTCCAAGAAATTACCGTGAAGTTAGGTTCCTTGGAAACCCTAATTCCGAAAATCCTAAATGTCGTCGGGCCCTTTTGGAACCGGTGTGCTAGACTCTGTAATTGGAGTCTCTCTTTTTTGTCTATCATCTTGTGTTTGGAGGAAAAAAGGCTGCAGTGAATGAGTGACGTCGAATGTGCAACAAATATTGAAATTTATTGGTATGATTATAATGTCACAATTCTAAGAGTCGACTCCTCATTTGATTGGTGTGCTTTGCACCACACCGACTTATTCTCTACCTCCTATAATTAGCCAAAAAATAACTACTCAATTTTTCACTCTAAGGCTATAAAGATAATGCTCTTTTTGTCGTTGTCGGTTTAGCCTAAAATTTTGTCGCTTTTGGTTGGAGTTCAAGAAAGTTTTCGTTTAACATGGCAAGAAAAAAGTATGGAATTTTTAAGACGCGCGTGACCTAAATAGCAATGGATTGTTCTTGTCATCATAGACAACCTATGCTAACACATAGGTTGCAATTGAAAATTGAATACTTATTCCTACCTTATTAGTTGATACAAATACATGGTATCATTAGTGAAATGTAAATATTTTGTAGGATAATTGAGTATATTACACTAGTAATCGTTAGATACAGTTCAATAACTTATATGAGCATATAAGTAAAGCCATAATGATTATTAATTTGTATATTGGAAATAGTAGTAGATTTTTAACCACAAAAAGCCAGACAAATTATTTTTCTTAAATAAATTAATAGAATTAAAATTATATTTTAATATAAATAATATTTGAATTCTAATATAAGAAATTCAAAATAACAAAAAAATAACAACAACTTCTTTTTTAATATAATTTTATTTTGATTTATATATTCGAATTTAATTGTATCTCATAATATAAATTAAATATATAAATATGTTTATATTTATTGAATATTTTAGGTATTTTAATATTTTAGCTATTTTAGTACAATTTATTATTTAATAAAATTTTAATAGAGAATGATGGAAGGGGAAAAAGAAATAAAAAAGAAAAAAAATAGAGGAAAAAAAAGCAAATTAAAATGAGGTAGGCAAGAGTGTCGCTATAAATTTACGCCATCTTTGTTTGTGCAACTTTTAGATTTATTTACACTAATATGCCGTTTATACCAAATAATATATGATATGATGTGAATATATCTAAATTTTATTATTGCAATTCACTAAGTAATGAATAAGATATAGCAAAATCATTCTATAATAATTAAGAATCCTGACAATCAAACATAACTGGCATATTGTCATGCTTGTCATTAATTACAGAGAAACATGGCAATGCTAACATAGGTTGCAACAATGATTATATATTCATTTCAATTTTATCCACCAACACATGTGACATATATCAATGGAGAAATATAAATACTTCGAGTGTAATTGATGGCAAAAGAAAATTTTGAAGCATAATAGGAATTATTGCATTCTAATTATTATTGAAATTTTATTAGTTATTTAGATGGATAAGAAACGTCTGAATATGAGCTTTCTGGTCTTTAACATTGTCAATTAGGAGTGCAGAAAACTTAAGATCCTTAATATCGAACTTATACAAACTTTTTGTCTGAATCTGACGGTGCAAATTGTCGAATAAAATCATCTAATATAAACTAATAAGAGATTTCAATCATTTTTTTTTTCTTTTGAAAATTTTCGAGATCACTTTCCTTGTATTGCGTATTTTACCAATTATTTCTTTTGATATTTAGTGATTCAAACATACTTAGGTAACTTCGGATATCATGGAGAAGCATATAAAAGCATTATAGATTATTCTTTATTACTTGATCACCATATAAACTTTTAAAAATTTGTCGTATTTAATATTAAGTACTAAAATAAAATTAGAATCAAAAGCTAAAATTAAACGAAACATGGCAAGAAGCGTAGTAAAATGGTTATGTCATGTTTACAACAGACAAGTAATATCTTGACTTTCTTAAATTTTTTGTAATAACAATTTCTTGCATACGCATGTCGCTATACATGTCTGCCAATACGTCAAGATTGTCATCCTTTCTAATATAATTTAAATTGCCGTAAGAGAAGATGAGTGATATATCAAATGCTACATAATTATTTTGCATTCAAATTAAAAAGTTAAGACATTAAGTAGTTACTTGCTATTATCTTTATCATCATAAATTGTGATTTTGTCGATTAAAAGTCATATATGATAATAGTGCATTTTAAATATATGCATGGAGTGTTTATCAACAGCTTGAGAATGAAATTATCATTGAATTTGCTTAATTAATAATATAGATAACAATCTTGATTTTTTTAATGTGACAGTTGCAGCCAAGGTCATGGCTATGATAAAATTGAGGATTGCTACTCATTCTGATCTACGATTGCAATTGCAACCCAATCTAGGGTCATGGCCACGGCCGTCACTATGCAACCTTGATCGCTGCTTCTGCACTATTGAGCACGACTTTCGAAATTTGTTTAGTTATATGTTTGTTTGGTCCAATTTTAAGCATCTTAATTAATGATGAATTGTCTATTATTCAAGCATCTATTATTACTGGTAAAATACCTCAAATTTTTGTTTTATGTCTTTTGCTACAGCCTAATGTCTATGTCGGAGTGGAATCGACCCCAAGAAAGATTTTGATGGATTGAATTACTTGCAATTGATAAAATACATTTACGGAGATTAAAGATTTCCCTAGTAGAGAATATTCTTAGAGATATCATTAAATATTAAATATATTATTTGATATTTTGTTATTTTCTATGATAGCTAATTTCCTTGTTAAGTTATATTATCTCATTTCCTTTTATATGCATTATTTGGGTATAAATATCATTCTCTGAAAAAGTGTCGAGTGGTCATTTAAGTAATAATGTAGTTTTAATGATTCTTTCTCCCTCTCTCTTGATGTTATTAGAATATTAACAATAGTGTTATTTTTTTTTACCCTGTAATTATTTGCCGTGCCCCAAGAGGACTTTTGCTAGATTTAGACACTTATAATATTCGATTCCTTCTGCTTGTAATCATGTTGTTAATATAGTATTTATATTTGAATTAATGAAATTAATTGTCGAGCTTATTCAGTCTGATGTGATGAAATTATGAACTTTAAAATTTTCTAATCTAATTTTCTTATATTATAATCAAATTCCAATTAAAACAAACTAATGGCATCTAAGACAATGAAAATGAAATAGTTTTTTTTTGGTAAAGATGAAAATGAAATAATTGTCTTCTTGTATAACTCAAAAAATAAACCTAACGCGACAAAAGAAATTATCAAAGGCTATGTGAGGTCATGAATTTTTATCGACAATACAACAATTTTTTTTATATTTTCTTTGGCCAATTTGCAGTGAAAATAGGTGAGTTTTATCCCATTTGAGCAAAACAACTATATTTTGTCACCTTAGGTACCATAGGAGACAAAATAAAATAAAAATACCATATTAGATAAGAACGATAAAGCAAACACAGCATACGGCTCGCGACAAAATTTGTTGCCTTTTCTTAAGGCAGCAAAGTTTGAAACCTTAGGCGATTAACCTCTTTTTATATGATTTATACCATAAGATGCCACCTGTAATACCACTAATTAAGCATTCTAATCACCGCATCTACATGCAGAAAGGTTATACGAGTGGGGAATCCACTTTAAGGTAGTTGTTCCCGGCTTATCAGGTGTGGACTAATTCATTTTTTTTCTTTTGAGCTGAAGGATGTAGGTAGTCGCGTTGCGTCTCCGGCTTATGTTCTATTATATTTTTAGAAGGCCTCAAAATAATTGATTTAACAAGCAAAATATACAAAATATACAAATAAAGAAAGCAAGGCTCATGATTTGTTCGAAAATCAAAACTCTGCTTTCACGACATGTAGAGCGACACCCCGAAAACGACATGTGTCGAGCACGATGCCAAGTGAATCAAGCAACTTGTGCTAACACGTCGTGAGCTAACTTAGTCCCGAAGTCGCCCCACTTCATCCTTTCTTAATACTTTGCATCTCTTTACTTAATTATATATTAATCTAACCTTATCTTATGTGGCTTAACAAGCAAAGAAGATAGAGAGAAATAGAGATAAAGAGAATGTCTTCTTCCACCCTTTTTCTTTAATCACCCAAGCGACATGATTAGCTTGTAGTCCCTACCCTGTTCCTTTCCATTTGGCAAAACACTCTCTTCCCTATATTAGATTATTCAATTTCAAACCTTTAATTGTGATTCCAAGAATTTAGTATTTTACTATATGCTTTTTTTTTTCTTTTTTTCATTTGATAGGATGGCAAGACCCCTCCTCTGTTGCTTGTTCTTGGGGGATTCCTTTCCTGCAAAACCCCAATCAATAATTTTTCCACCTGCCGACCCGAGATGGTGGAAAATGTTAGGAAAATGCAGAAAATCTTCGGGTCACTCTTCGCTGATAGCGACTATTGTTGAAAAAAATAAATAAAACCCTAATTTAGTCAACGTCTCCACTTGCTTCTTCCATCAATTGTAGTAGTTGCCCGAGTTACATGATCGCACGTTTTTATTCATCTGAGATCGATTAGGAAGTTGAAGCCTTCTTCGTGTGGTTTGGGTCAAACAACAAAGATACTTCTCTTTTCTTCTTTTGTTATTTTCCCTGGGCTGTCTAGGTTATATAGAAAAGGATGATTTGTATTTTTCTAATTGTATCATCATTACAAGTTTTTTTGTTAAGAGTGGGTTAAACATGTTGATTCATATAAATTTTGAATTTATTATATAATCTTTTAAAGTTCTCCATATATCTCGTTAAGCTCAATTTGCCTTGTTGTATTATGACATATATAGCTCTTTCAACGATAGGCCAAAAGGGAGTGTTAGTTTTTGTTAGCAAAAAGCTCGATACATTAGATAATTGAAGTGAAAGTTCAACAATCCAATTGAAAAAATGCTTTGAAAGTCGGTGACCCGGCAAAATCTGCCCTGATCGAGCTTATCAAACTGCATTCCTGCTTCTTTTCCTCGTGTACTAAGAGGCCCATGCAGTGATTATCTAGGTACTAAAGTAACATTGCATGATTAAATTTGCGTGATTCGAAACGATACCTAGGAAGAAAAGGGTCTTAATCAAAACAGCCTTCGAGAGACAGATAGGATCCTTAAGCTGCTCTCGATTGCTAGTGGTTCCCGTGACCTTATTGGAGGAATAAAGGGGGCGGTGGTGGGGGTGGACACCGGAATTTGGTAATGGGATGCGTACAAGCGGTTGGTAGATTATGTTCCCTTTGCTCTTTTTCCATTATTTAATTCGACTTGGTTTTCCCCTTTTGGCCACTCCACGAAAGAGTCCCATCTGGCGTCCAAGAAAGCTTTCAAAAAGTCAGTTAAAGAGACAAACATGTAGCCTCTTCGAGGATGGATGAGAAGCTTCATTTTTCCCCCTTTTTTTGGGTAATTTTTTATTAGGCTATTACTGATTAATAAATTATTTTCATTTTCATCGATAGATCATTGACATATGAAAGAATTTTGTTAACAAAATTTAGGTCTAAATACACGTGTCACTTGTTCGGAAGGTGAATGTGTATGTATTTATTTGCCCTGGTAGTGGACTTAATAATAATTTAGCTTCTTTATAAGAATATTATATTATTATTTATTGGCGTTGTTTAACTGTAAAGTATGTTTCTTTTCTTATACGTAATGATTTTTGAGCTTTTTGTGTCGGGCTCTCATTTTTGTAAAATGGAAGTGAAAGTGCAATTCTTTTTATAAGATGCGTTTATTATATTATCATGCATATGGTCACTTTCTTCACCTAAAAGTTAAGTGGATCACCCCAGAGTGTTTCACCGGAAAAATCAACGAAAGGACAAAAAAAATATACAAAAATAAAAACCGAAACTTAGAAGTTTTGTTGTTTATATTAATAAATGAAATTATCTGTCATAGTTAAATGATAATGGAACTTAAAGATTTTTAAGCAAACAAAAAAAATCATTTTTTTTCCAAAAACAATATAGAGAAATTGGATTAACGTAAAAGTGCACGGGATAATGCTTAATTTAGGGTTGAGCATGACTCACACAATCATTTATTAAATGAGAATATCGATTTTTAAAAAAAAAAATTGGTAACATATAAATATATCCTTAGTTTTTTTTTTTAAAGTTCGACATTATTCAGCAAAATCTCATCTTGAAATTAGATTCCCCAGAAAGATTATTTATAGGACAAATCCCATATTCTCAAGCCGAATTAAGGAGGAATAAGCTTGATTAGGCAACCTAGGGGTCTATACTTTAGCCTATCTATACAGAAAATCATTTCAACGTCACCAAAGTAGCACTTGCTTAACCTAATCATTGCACTAATGAATTATACAAGTCTAATCCAAGTGCTCTTATCAAATGGGTCAAACAATAAATTTGGACTTCTTTTGAAAATTTAGCCCACAATAGGGGAGATCCATTGACTAAAATGCTTAGATCCTCATCATTCAACGTATCCTTTCTCCTATCATACTGTTAAAATTATGGCCATCAACCGTCCATTCATCGTGTCAGCATAATTAGAGAATAAAACTTGTCTAGTTATAAATCGATAGTCAGTCCATAAAACCGAATAACACGGCTATTACACAATATACACATAGATGATATCTAAATTCAAATATATCTTTATTTCTATGGCCAAAAGAGAGAGATCTGATTATCCTAAAACCGCAAGAAAAACAAGCGAAAGAGGAAAAAAAGGGGGAAAAGTCCAAAACCAGGATGCGTGCTGCCAAAAAAGAAGAAGAGAAACCATGGTAAGTGCCAAAATGATAAAAACAAACAAACAAATAAATGAATGAATGAATGAAAGGAGAACCGGGAAAGAGAAATAAATTAGAGGATAGGCGGCCCATTGAGTTAGGTGGGCCCACGCTGCTCCGTCCACAGAAAAAGAAAAATTAAAAAAAAAAAGTCGAGAAAAATATTTCTTTCTCAAAAGGAAAAATTCCTAAAATATAAATAAATCAGAAGGTCCTTGAAGGGGTGACGTGAGAGCGAGTTTCGGCCGTCGATGATTGACTTTGACCCGCCCGGGGTCACCAAATCGGACGGCCCACACGCCGTCCAGCGGAGAAGCTGGGCGGCACTGTTGCTCGTGCGTCCGTCCACCTTGTCGCGTTAGGACCTCTCGGGAATTCGCGAACAGTGGCAACTTACGCTCTTTCCGTGGGTTCGGGCGGGCGCTTTTAAGCCTTGGATCATTCGCACACGTTTCCGCCTCCCTCATCTCTCTCATCTCTTTCTCTTTCTCTCTCTAGCGATTGCTTTTTCTCGCTCTAAAGCTGCCTCCTTTCTACGCCCCGAGAAAGGAAACGAGCGCAAGCAAGAGCCTTTCGGGAGCCGGAGGTAGATTGAAGTTCTGGGTTCTGTTCTTCTCCTCTTTTTGATCGGACCCTTTTCGGCTTTTCGCTGCGGAATTCTGTTCCGGAAACGGGTTTCTCGGGTTGGGTTTGTTGTTGTTGTTGTTTTTTTTTTTTTCCTGGCGTCGTCCTCGTCCTCGGATGGTTTCTGGGTTGACGGTGATCGCGCGGCTCGAGTGAGGATACTGGCGATGATCGACGGCGATTGCGATTTTTTTTTGTTTCTGCTTTTTGGGTTTTTGGTTTTGGGGTCTGTTTTTAGGAGCACCGTTGTTGGGAGAGTCGAGAGGTGCGCAGCTTTTCGTGCGCTTGAATCGCGGAGAAAAGTGATCTTTTTTTGCGGTTTGATGGAATGTTTCAAACAGGGCTTTTTGCTTTTAAAAAAAAAAAAAAGGAAACGGAGAGTCCGACTTTATTGGGTTGAATTACGGGTTTGTGGCCATCTGGGTCTCTTATATTGCTTGCTCTTTCTCTTTCTTCTCCTGGTGTTGTTGCTGTTTTTTTTTGAGAGGGCGACTTCGTGGGATTTCGCTCTCTGGCTGTTTTTTATTTTTCATTTTGGCTGTGTGTAGATGAAAAGAGGTTTCCATCTGTGAGCTCTCCTTCTTTGACCCTTTACATGGCGTGTGAAACTATCTGATTCTATGGCATGATTATGTTTTGTGGTGAACGCCTCTGGAATATGTAGCTGCACATATTCTGTTGTTTTGTGAAGTTTCGGACCACTTTTTGGCTGTTTGGAAGTCTGATTTTCCGCCTGCCCAGTATTTGCTCATTTGATTGGCTTTCTGATTTCTCTTCTTGCTTTTGAGGAGGCTTTCAGTCAACTTGGGTAGCTTGGATGCTGTTTAATTAGCGTATGACATGGTTTTTTTTATGTATAAGTGATTTTCTTTTCCGTATCTGCATATTGGGGTACATGTCTCATTGCATGAAGCTGCCGTGCCTTTGTGCTCTTTTACTTTTCTTTTGGGCCTTTCTGCGGTGATTACATGTGGTTAGTTAAGTTTTCAGGCTATTTTGGTGAGTTTGATTGGGTGCTGGTGTCATCTGTACCTTGTATCCATCTCGTTAGATAGTCTGCACTCTGCAATTCTCTCTGCTCTTTTATCGTGGTTCTTTTTGTTCTTGTTGGTGTAATATTTTAATGCGATAGAGGAAGTTTTCGTCTTATCGAATTGCTGATTTACTCCTGCAACTTGCGAGTTTTTACTGGGCCCTTTGTCTTGTTGAATTGCTGGTTTATGCCTGCGACGTGCAAACTTTTCTCTGGGCTGGAAACTTTCCACTGTTTGGTGGAAGCTGATGTAGGTTGCATAGGATTTTGCTACATGCAAACTTTTCCCTGGGCCTCGAAACTTTCCACCGCTTGGTGGAAGCTGATGTATGTTGCATAGGATTTTTGTTATGCGTGTGGACTTTGCAAATTTATTTGTTCTTTCCTCATAGTAATAGACATCATCAAAGCTTTCTGTATGCTGGGAAAGTTTATATCAGCAGGGCATGTTTTATCATACAGGTTTTCACACATATATGTGCTGTATCATTGTATTTTATTGTCTCAGTTAACGGAAAGGATAATATCTTCTCTGATGGATTTGCTAATGAGTGTTTTTCTTTGAACAAGTTATTTATAACTTTTGCTTTGCCCTCTAATGGATGGCTTTTGTTGATAGAAGGTTAGGATGATAATAGACAATATTTTGCTGAACCTTGCAGGTTTTGAACGTTGGATACCTCTGAACATGGATGAATTTTCTGGAGAGAGAACTCTTCATAAGTTTTCTGCACCTTCTAGGGGATCCAGTTTGGTGATGAGGGATACAGCAAGTAGTAGGGCTCGGAAGGCTCAAATTTGCAGCAGGTTGGGATGTAGCAGCAGAATTAATGCAGTAGGTTCCCAAACTGCTTGCGTAGACAAGTGCAGATATGCAAGGCCCTCGTTTCGTTCTGTAACAAATGGGAAAGAAATAGCGGAGAGCTCTTCCAGAAGTAATCTGTCAGCAAGCAGTCAAAGGAAATCCTTCCTGGGTCGTCAGAAGAAATATTCTTCTCAGCTAGATTCTGAGTCATCCGAAACAAGCAGTGTTCAAGATGAACCCGATGTTTCAGAGGACAACCCGCCACCGGGAAAGATCCAAAGAGGACTTCATCTTGAAAGTGGGGCTGCTGAATTTAGGGAAGTTGTACCTACGGATATGGGAAGTTCTAGTGCAGCATCGAGTTCAAGATCTGTGGACAACAATTCCCTCGATGTAAGTTCTGATAAAACAGATGGTCCCACGAATTCCTCTGTTTCCATGGCATCGAGAAGCATCAGCCAGCCTGCACGAACTAATCTTAGTCGCTGTGGTTTGAGAAACATTAGGTGTAATTCAGCATCTAACGTCATCCCTTCCAATGGATCACCATCAAATCCAATGCTTAACAGAAAGAAGGATGTGATAAAGAAGTCAAATGTTGAAGGTGAAGCTAGTTCTTCAACTAGAGGTAAGATTGTTGGCAGACCATCATTAGAAGGACAAAATTCCAGTTCTGAACCAGGCATATCCATATCTGAGTCAAGACGAGCAAGATGCAGGGCTCTTAATCGGGACAGTGGTGTCACGTCTTTGAGGACTCAAAGGTCGAATAGTTGTGCTGAGCCAAGGGGCTCATATCAAGGTAATTTGAGCAGGTCTCGAAACAGATCCCATGCTATGACCATGCAGGCCCATCAATCTCCAATGGCAGCTGAGAATGCTTCCTCTTCACATTGCAACTTTTCTGTCGAATCTGCCTCTAGTCGTGCGTCTGCATACAGTCGGCCAAGCAGCAGCAGCGAGAGTTCACGGCGTGTGATACCATCTGGTCTTGCTGAAATTGGCATCAGCCGCTCCTTGATGAATCAGGATAGGTTTCAACATTACAATATGGATGGTATTGCAGAGGTACGTGGTTTTCAGGTTCAATTTTTTTTTTTTTTCAAAAACATCATGATTTCAAATGGGGTGGGTAAACAAAGGTTAATTCTGTAAAGGCAATGTCTATAATAACCTTGCTATTGTGCAAGTTCACAAAGGTCTAAAAAGTCCAGAAATTGTGCCTTGTCTTATGCAAATTGAGCCTGCATTTGAAATCAAAACTACTAGTTGAGCGTGATAAAGTTACCCACGATGTTGACACAGGACTATTCCCTTTGGACAAGCCACTATACTTTTTATGGACAAGAAGTTTATAGATGTAAACTATCCAAATTATGTTATCTAGATGGATATGATAATAATGGTCATGGTAGGAGCAACAGTAGCAGTAGTGTCCTTAATCTTTTAGCAATTTAAACTTTACAGGAGTTAAAACTGGTTGGGTGCGATTATCAGCTGCTGTTGACACTGCTGATCTATCTCTTTCCTCATTTTTAGTTTTTGTTTGGAGTGTCTGGCCAGGTTTGAGGGTGGGTTGGGGTACAGGAATTGCTCAACAAGGGCATGATGTGTTTTGCACCACCTTGGATTGATTATATGTAATAATAAGTTGGTTCCTATAACATGATATATTCCCTTATCATGTTATGTTGCAATGTTGTGCAGGTATTATTGGCTCTTGAGAGGATTGAACAAGATGAGGAGCTAACTTATGAGGTAGATTTTGTAGGTTATTATGCCCTACGGAGTTGCCTGTTGCTTTTTGACTTTCTATGACCATCTTGCAGCAGCAACGTGCTCTAAAAAGCAATATATATATATATATATATATATATATATATATATATATTTTTTTTTTTTTTTCTGGTGCATCACTTTTATGGTCAACTTTCAGAAGAGAGTGGATTTATCTGATGTTTTCACGGATTGTAGTTGTATCATGGCAGTGATAAAACTCACTCTCTTTTTCTGGCCTCTTGCAGCAATTAATTGCTCTGGAAACTAATATATTTCTTAACGGGATGAACTTCTATGATCAACACAGAGATATGAGACTGGATATTGATAATATGTCGTATGAGGTTTGTCTACGCATTGCGATTGTGTTACAAATCAATTTTATTCCTGTGGTCTCATGCTCAGGACTTCATATTACTTTCTTTTTTGGTTTCAATTTTATTCCTTTGGTCTCATGCTTAGGACTCCATATTGCTTTCTTTTTTGGTTTCAGGACCTGTTGGCTCTAGAGGAGAGGATGGGAAATGTAAGCACTGCATTGACAGAAGAAGCATTGGTGAAGTGTATCAAGAAAGAAGTATACCGTCCTACAGCTTCTGCCAGTGGGCAGAATGATGATGTCAAATGCAGTATCTGTCAGGTAAAATTAAAGTTAACAGGTTTTGCAATGTAGTCTTCATTCACGAGGCTTGGCTTTATGCAGAAGTCAATTTGATATTTTGTGGTCTTTACCAGGTAGTATTTGAGATTAAAAAACAACTAAAAATGTTTCTCTATATCTGCTGGTGCTAAGGCCTTAATAGGATAAATTGCTTGATTCTAGGATAACTGTTATATAATATACACAACGTTAATTGGGTCTACCAAATTATTTATGAGCTGAATAGATTGCCTACTGGTGTTGCTGTCTTAGTCAGCACTTTACAAGGCCATCATGAATGTGTTCCAATATGGGCTAATTGATGGAAGGGTTATGTGAATTAGCTGCCAAAGGTTGCTTTTGTGGATGAAAAAGGACCAAATTTTAGTTGCTTTTGAAGTAGAAATGTGTTTCAGTGGTTATGATTGAAACTGTTATATATTGACGGAGCTGTAGATTCTATTGGGGAAAGATCGCAACTTGAGGTACCTTGACTTTTTTTCTAGTTTTGACATATTAATTACCTTTTAAGGCAATTGGTCATGCTAATCTTCTTATCATTTGAGAACAATTTGGAGAAGACCATTGTCTCAAATATTTGTCTTCTGGTGTTTCAACATTGGTGAGGTTTTAAGAAGAATTTCCAAATAATTTTTTTCATTTACATTTGATTTTGATTTTGGACAGAACATGAATGTGGTCAACTTCTCAAATGAAAACGCACCTTTTAGTTTTGTGAACGGAACAATCAATTTGTTTCAATAGTTAATGGCTGCTCATTTTAAGAATGAAGAACAGCAGTTTGCAGAATTCTTTAAGCAGGCCCGAGATGCTCACCTAGTTTTGTTCCATTTGCTAATTGCTTATTGCAACTGTTGGACTGTCTTCCAATTCTAGTCTGTTTTACACTTCACATCTTCCTGTGGTGGTTGTATCGTGTAAACTTTGTATACTGGTCACAGGAGGAGTATGTAGCAGGAGATGAAGTTGGGAGGTTGGCCTGTGAACATGTGTATCACTTGTCCTGTATACAGCAGTGGCTGCGGCTCAAGAACTGGTGTCCTATTTGTAAGGGCTCAGCAGAACCCTCACCGTCATCTTCCCCGTCGCAACTGACGAGTTGAATTTGGTAGTCTGAAATTCTTTGTAAAGGAAAGTACGTTGCTCCTTCTCCCTCTCTCCCAGTGTACATATTGGATATTTTTGGTAACTCATTCAATCAATAAACCCTGCTCTCTAGGCTCTCGGTGGCAGAGGATGAACGTTCCATGAAAAAGACTGGAATGCAACTTCCAATGTTTTTGGTCTTTGCTGTTCATGGTTGGTTTTATGCTTTTGTTATAGGGTGGATTGGTTCTTGGAATCCCTTTATAGTCCTGCATTTTAAGAACGGAGGACATTATATCCATGGAAGATGCTTCATCAATACCTGTTGGGGGCGAAAACGATCGCCTAAACCCTGTTTCTTAAAATTTGCCTTATGTCCGTAATTGTCATATGAAGATTATGATCCAACGATATGCTGCCAAACTCAATGATCTGCTTAATTGCTGTAGCTATTGCTAAGCATAGTTTGCGTTCGACACAGTCAATTGCTTACATTAAGAATTAACTGTAGATAAAGTTAAATGATTAAGAGCTTGATGGTACTGCATGCAAAAGCGTTCTGGTCAGCCAACTATATGATGACATTGGACCTTTGACATCTATAAGATTTAAGATGCGGCTGATGGCGACGGGTCTCAAATATGATAAGCTTTAATCCAACTGGGCTACGGGCAATGTGGAGGGATACTTGATACCTTAGGAAGATCGAGTCAACGCCTTCAGAATGGGATAATCTCATTTCGACAGATTGGTCACCTAGACAAGGATGCCTTCCAACCACAAAAGGTGTTGGGCGAACATTCACTTGTGTATCGAGGTAACAGGCTGACGTACTCTCGACATAGACTGGCTTACTGCAGAAAACTGATGGTCAAGCTGATGAACTAACTTGGATAGAATTGGAAAAAGAAGCCGAGGGAAACAGAGAATTATGAACTTTGTACCCTCATCCTTGCATCCTTTCTTGAGTGCAGGCTGCAATCGAAAAATTAGCAACTATAACGAAGTGAACACATTAAAAAATAGTTGATGCAACTTATGAGATCCCTGACCGGTAACATTAATTGCGTGAATGCAATGATACATGGCGTTGTATCAGCTGATCCAAAGACCACCATCCTGTCCATCTTAGGCGGTCTTTGAGTTATTATACTCGAGTGAGCAATTATCCGTATAAACCATTCAAAGACAAGGAACAAAGCAGCATGGCCGCAAGTTTTCTGTGTCTTAAATACAAAAGTTACTCTCATATCGGCACACAAATAAATTTACTTGGACAAAACTTCGTCACTACACCAGCCAATCACACAAATACAAAAGTTACTCTCATATCGGCACCGTGGCAATTCAATAATTTAGCAAGGATCACCAAAGGAGAGCTCTGCAATAGAGTAGCTGCCTCGTTCATTTACTTCTTACAAAGGATCCATCCTAAGTAGGGAAAAAATAACAAGATTTGACATTTTGTAGATTATCTACATTGAATACAGAGCATGCGTTTTGTCTCTATAAACTGTACATTTATATTAGGAGTGGCTCAAGCAGGACAATAAGAATTAAGCACCACAAAGGTGCAACAGTCCAGCAAGACATCAGCCAAAGAGAATAGGCTAGGCAAATGAAGAGCCAAAACATCGAGGCTATTCAAATTTCAGCTGAAGCCCATCTGCATGATTGCCTCGGCCACCTAGCCGCTGATTTGGTGACTTCTGTTTGGTATTAGAGTCCGACTGCGAATACATGAGATCTCATCTGTATGCATATGCATTTCTCTGTAACCTGACTTTTTATTATCAGGAGAGTAATCGCAACTTGGGTTCCTCAGTCAGCCAGGGATCCAGCCCAAAATTTTCTATCCTTCTCTTTCTGCCAAAATAGTAAAGATCACATCATAATTGTTGGGTGAAAGAAGGACATCCACTGCATCTCATAGAAGAAAGACAACTAAAAACTTACAACAAAGGAGGTAGGGTTGCATGAATCGTCAGTTAAGAAGCATCTTTAACAACCAAATTAGGCATAATTAGTGACACTGATATTGCATCAGAATGACATTATTAACACCAAATCCATTGGATAAGAGAGAATATACATGTACAGCACCAATTCTGTTCATTCCATTTTGGTGGACTCACCAGAAAATCCAACCATACACTAGGACAACACCCAACATGGTACTTGAGAGATTAAGGAAAGTACACAAGCATTCAACTTCTGCGGACTATATTATAATCAAATGTTTGAGAATTGAGAATTGATATGCTGAAATAGCAAGTAAAGATTGAAACATATTCATATAAGAAAAAGCATATGTGCTTATCTGCCTAGCCTGCAGAAACTGGAAATTTAGTGTCCTTAAACACCCGCTCATACAATATCTGATTTCCAGGATGCTGGGGTTCAACGTTAAAATCCTAAAACACCATAAGACTGATGTTCCACTCTGGGTGTTAGCATAAGTTTTTCAAGCTAAAAACATACATAAGTTTAAATTCCACTTCTATAATCACTCCCTTTATTTTGTTCACTGGATTCCTTTGCTATAGTTTGGTATAACCATGGCATTTAGATAAGCCTTTTTTTTTTTTCATGAGGCAGAATGCTGACTACTAATATCCATGCTCACAGAAGCCCATGTAAATACTTCACAAGGGATCTGTATCTGAAAGAAGCAGCTCTCACAACTGATTTGTGCCCCTCAACTTATCATTATATACCGCATTTGAACTTCTGCCACTTAATCTTGCAATTTTCTTTCTATTCCCCTCGAGCATGTAATTTTAAGAATATATTTGACAGCGACCTCTAGAGCTAAAGTGGATGATTAATCAAAGACACATTTCATTTGAAAAGTAATGTGTGTACATTTCTAAAAGGTCTCTCTCTTTGAGAAATGCCCAGGCCACAGTTTTCAATGTATTTTCATTATTAAAACCTGGGAGAAGAATAAGTCCTATCTCAATGCTCTGCACTAGGAGAAACTGTGTCCATTCAAAACCCACAAAATGAAAAACAGAAACCATGACCACTGAAGAAACTTAGGCAAAGACACTGGACACCAATTGTCAAAAATGAATATATCACACGCATATAAGTATGCAGAGTACATGAATATAATTGTCATTCCCGTAAATAATGTGGATATGACACTAGTCCAAATTCCTTGCCAAATTGGGCGGACAACCAGATCAATCAATTCTATGAGTATCAAACGACCATTGGTGACAGGTTTCACTTAAGGAACTGAGCCAGCAAATCTTGTCATTATGCATCTATTAAAGCATTAGCAACAACTACACTCCATCATTCCTTCTTCAAATTCGACACATACGATAGATAAAACCTACCCATTTACACAGAACTATAATTTTCAGAGAATATGATTCTATTAAGGGACAATATCTGTTGATTTGCTTCATCTATGCTGAAGACGCATCTTGGGAGATGATGAGATCCAAAAAAGTCTACTTAAGGATAAGGAAATTTCACAAAACCAATCATCACTGGTCAGACACTATCCTCAACTGACCATATTTCATTGCCCATCAGGAAAAAAAAACCTGCCCATACTTCATATCTAACTGAGCACAGCTTTAGATTCACCAGATAAAACGGCATGGCAAATACATGTAAATTGATCAATTTATCCTTCTTAGATTTGCTATAGATAATAAATGAACGATTCGTGATTTCCCAACTCATTGTAAAAAATATGGGAATTTAATTCAGGCTTTCTTCATCAATAACGTAACAGCTTTCAAGTTAGGCCACGTGGATGAAGTGTAATCTTTCCATTGATGGGTAGGCTTTCCGTAATTTATATATGTCTACATATAGAAGTACATTCTATGCATACAGTCGACATATGTTGCACCTGAAACCTATAGATGTCAATGTTTACATTAGGTTTGGAGGTCATTGCTGAACAACCAGAAAATTAAGCATGCAAGTCTAGTGAAGACCGTCAGAAATTGAATGTTTTTCAACGTAAGTAAAATAAGACCAAAGTAGTCAAATTACCTTTTCTACTAAAAGTGCTCCAGGGCTTGCTAAATTGTATCTTTTATAGAACCACAGAATTACATTATTTTGCACTCTTCAAAAAGTATTCATAAGAAATGTTGTTAGAATTATAAAATTTTATGAAAAGCATGTGTGCCATAAAATTAATCAATTTTTAGACTGAATTAATTTAACAACACACTCAATGAACAATTCCATAACTCAATCTAATAACCAAAAGAAACAACCACACCATGTAATAACCACAAACAAAATCAAACTAAATATACAAATCTTAAATACTGACATAACAAATGATAAAACTCAAAATTGTTGACAGACATAGGAATTTTTTGTTGGCAATCTTCTTCAAGGCCAATGGTTTATATCGAGTTTTTGGGGTCGTTTTCTCAAACTAATAACTTGTACTTGGGGTTAATTGGAGTTGATTTTGTCTATCAAAGACAAAAGGAATGTAAAACATGAGGTCGAATTGTCCCTCGTCAACTAGCTAGTGAATTTTGTCAACCTACATGGCTTTAAAAAGCAAGGCTATTTCCATCCCTGCTCATAATTTTCCACCAGGTTGTTCCCACATTGACCGCATAGTGAAGGTTGTGACCATCCATGGCTTTTATAAAGCATCATTTAGTGTTCAAAAAGCGCTCTTAAATGATGTTTAAAGGTCGGTGGGCTCTAATCTTGCGATCGTTGAGCATTCTTTTTTAGCCTTTTTAGGAGGCCATTAGAGAAGAAAGTAACTGGAAAATGAGGACGACTCAGCATAAATCAACACACATTTTTAACTAGTGCAGCAAGTTGACTTATGCTCCTAGTGCTGAATTCACTCTGATTCCGTTTGTAGTATGACCTGACAAGAATTGATGTTTTGACTCGTGGTATCATACAAATTCACAAGTGAAAGCTTAGACTACATTAATTAGCTTTTAGTGAATCTGATAGAGACAGAATGCATTCAGTGTACAAAGGCCGAGGTTAGACTGTCTTAAATTGAACAAATATTAATAGATATCTCTCGACTTCAATAAAATCTAAAGGTACCTATTTTAAACAAGTGATTGATAATACATGCTCCCAAAAGGGAAGATGTTTGCTTTTGACGTAACATCGGGAGCATCTTTTCCAGCATGCACCCTTCTCCCTGATATAAAAGAAGGCACCGGGGTTAGCTAACAACTCTTACAAGAGAAGTTTAAGGAAGATAGGAAAATAGAAGCAGCTATAGACTCCAGTCAATTTAATTCGTCTGAACAAGACATTTCTACATTGAGACGGCACAACTTTAAGGGTTAAAAAGTAGTTCGCATGAATTATATGAAGAAAAGCATCTGGGAGAAGGAAAAAATAAATTGATTTCTAACTATGAAATTTAAATCCTTCGTGCAAAGCCCATAATCCACGATAAAAAGACAACGTCCTTAAGGAAAAATAAACAATCGACTATGGATTTATCGCTATTTGATGTTCTCACCAAGGCAACTGAACGTGAAATCTTCTCACTATATGGGCATCTTTTTTATTCAATTGACCTTCAGGAATTGGTAAAAGTCTTAACAGATTCTCATACCATCAGAAATTGCATTTACACATCACATTTCACAGTATTAAGCAGTGTCAAGGATTTTGCCTTGGTGTGCAAAATCTTCATGAGAAAGGGTGACTGACTGTTGTTATACAGTTGAACCAAATTTTTTTTGGACAGCTGCTCTCTTTCATTGATTATGCACCTAATACAGCTCGAAAGTCGTCACTAATTTTTCAACAGTTTCAAGTAAATGGTGAAGATGTTTCAAAGGCCCAACCAGAATGAAGATTCACCTGAATGATGGTTTTCTAGTCAAAGCACGCTATTTGATCTCCTCATGAAAATCAATGCTTTAACGCCTTCACTTTTGGACATTCAGGATATCAATAGAGCAATTGCTTTTCAAATGAATACTGCCAGACGAATGGCAACTCCTAGATGATACATTCTCCATCTGTGCAAAGTATTTACATAATCTGGAGTCTGCAGCCCTCGGTTTATCCAGGTTATCTTCACAATGATCTAAATCCGCTGATATGATATGAAATGTCAATAAACATACAGATCAAAGTTGATCAACTATTTGACAATCTGCCAAAGTAAACATTAGAAACTGTGAAACTCTATTGCACTGGTTTTACCTTTGAAAATCGATGCAAGATAAACTTTGAAGATCCTTAAAATTCATTCTCATGGACAATGCGTTGTGGGAGAGTGGGATCTCTGCGCTGACTAAGCAAGCGAGTCAACGTCAACCACAACGCAAAGCATTTGACAGAGCAATTAATAAGAGGATCTTCAATGAAGCACCTCTGTCACTTCATTCTGACTGCCCCCATTCGCCGCAGCAGGCAAATGCAGATTGAAACATAGGCATGTACTTGATAAGAGCAAGAACAAGGGATCAGAAGACAGCCACTTTTTCTGAAGACTTCTATAGAGTGCGATGGACTGTCTAAGAAGAATATATCGACAAAGAGCATCTCATCTCATCCCTCATATGAACGCATGGAAATTTTTTCAAGCTGCAATGGCCAGTCTTCTCCAAGTTGCTGTGGGTTTAACTCCATTGCAGCCTTGAAATCAAGCAAGGATATAGAGCATGGCGAAGTCTCTTCCTGCATACCCCCTACTACAGAGCTACTACCTCGTGTAGCCAAGTGATTTTTTGATGAGGGCATGCCAATGCTGACCCTTCCTGGTACCTGCAGCTTCTGCAGAGGATGCCCTCTTGGAACATTCCCAGACCTTGCTCCAACCAACTCAACACAAGACCTGATCAACTGCTTCAAGTATACATCTAAAGAACTGTTCAAGATATTCGCACAATCTTGGGAGACCCCTTCCATTCCCTGACCGAGTGCAATCTGCTCCATTCGTTTCTTCAGTGTTTCTGAGTCGAACAGCTGACCATAATCATAACAGCTAACATAATCACCATTGCTTCCTACAGGAGAACTTCTAGTACTGCCACCTATACTAGGAGAGCAGAATGGGATCCCAAGGGGTGCAACCAGAGAATTTCTGGCAGAATCTAAGAAGTGTACCTGCTCCACATCTTCCCTTTCTTCAAGAACAGGAACAAGTGTCTGATCTTTGCCATGGACCCTATATTTATTTACTGATTGCTGAATTGATCCTTCCTTTTCATCCTCAGGAGGCCGAGTAACTGACCGAATATGCTGAAACGGTCTCGGGTAATCTCGCGGAGTCAACTCACCATTCTCCCTGAAAACCTTCTTACCACTCTCTTCAATACTTGCGGGATGAGACAAGCAATCCACTTTGCCATTTGGTCCCAAAGGACTTGGCCGATCCTTGAATTTGCGATCACGGGTTCCAGACCTGACCTTTCTAGGGGACAGGGGAAGGACACCATTGGACCACACAGAAACATTTGGATTTTGATTCGGGATGACCGACAAACTTTGCTCATGTCCATCTTCTCTCCTAAGTGAACTTTTTGGATCTTGAGAGATGGATGGAGGTGGAATTTTGGCTTGGAATGCGTTCTTCAGTATTGACCGTATCAATTGATTGTGAAGTGAAAGATTCTCTCTCCCGAGCACCCGACAGCATAGCTTGTCAAACTCAACCTTGTTCAGCTTCTGGCTCAAAAACCTATCCAAATAGTAAAAGTACAGTTTTGACCTCTCCACTCCTAACCTCTTGACTATTTGAGCTTTCAGGTCAACTAGATCAATTCTCGAGCCCTGCTGCAGTTGCATTTCTTCAAAATGGAATTACCAAAGAAGAACTTTCGAGTAAATGCGGCACCCAACCAAAGTCAAAATCAAAGTTCTCCCCAGCTCCCAGAAACCCAAAATTCTCTCAACTGAAGACCACTCATTGCAAGAACAACCGACTGGGACTTATCTGAGAAAAAGTGGCGCTCAAAGACTCTCCAGCACATGTCATGATCCTGAATTCCCAATTAAAAAGAAGCTCACGAGTAACATTTAAGTTTCCAAGGAACGCAGAATCGACCAACCCACCAGCAACACAGAGCAAAACCAAGTCTCATGTCTTCAGCAAAGACAAGGAAAACCCCGCGAGCCAAGCAGGTCTCAGCACATTCAGCCACTTCAAATCAAGCCGCGCCACCCGACCGCGAGAACCGGAAACCCTAAATTTCGAATCATCCAACGGGCGGTGCTTCGTCTCTGCCTACAG
Source organism: Eucalyptus curtisii (assembly GCA_017140595.1). NCBI lineage: Eukaryota > Viridiplantae > Streptophyta > Magnoliopsida > Myrtales > Myrtaceae > Eucalyptus > Eucalyptus curtisii. Next base: position 15,525,144 of record CM029496.1, read on the forward strand.
AAAACATCAAATTAAAGTTACTCTCCCTCCCCGCGGAGTACCCATTGCCACACGCACCGCTCGGGAGCTTTACTCACTTCGGGACCTCCGAATCGAAGTCCAAACAGAGAGGAGAGATCGGAAAGCCGCGAAATTTCGAGCAAGAAACAGAGCAAAAAAGCCGCGGAGGGGCGAACCCAATCGCACAGAGCAAAGCGCCAAACGGAGAGGGCGAGAGCGGAGGAAAGAGAGCCTACCCGCAAAAGGGTGTCCGCAGATTGATTCGGGAGCTCGACCCGGGAAGCCGCCGGGGAGGATTGAGGAGGAGGAGGGCGGCGGTGGCGTCCGGCCTGGGAGCAATGACGGGAGGGACGAATCTTGAACGCGGCCTCGGGGGGAGGAAAACCCAGCCAGCCGCCCGATGTTCCGGTTCGGACCCGGGTTCCGTCGCGGGTCGGGTCGGGTCGGGTCGGGGGAGGACGAATTGCTGGCTTTGATCTGCCGGAGCTCGTTCAGTAGATTTGGCGTGCCTCGATCGCTGCTAATCCTACGCTCCCCTGTCTGTCTCTCTCTTCTCTTTCTCTTTCTCTCTCTTCTCTTTCTCTCTCTTCGTTCTTGGTCGCTCTCCTATGCTCGCTCGCACACTCACTTCTTGTTCTTTTTTTTTTTCTTTTTGTCTTTTTGCCTTTTTTTTAAACAACGCTGCGGAAATTCGATTTTGCGCCGGTTTTTTCACCCCAATTTCACGATTGCCTCCATTTTTTCTCCCTTCTTTTGGGTCTCCCAAAGTTTTGCTCGAGAGGGTGGTGCCAGATTGAGGGGATGGGTCAAAGTGGGGAAATTTTTTATATCATGGATCGGCTCTTGGCTGTCAAATGAGAGAGAAGAAAAACTAGGAGGAATTTCCAGAAAAGGACCCTTATAATGTTACCCAATTTGAATGGCGCGGCCCCACGATCGACCTTATCTCGATTAACTTAGCTGGACGATTTTTGAATCAAGTGAACTCTGGCTCATTATTATCGAAGTATTAGTCAGCTGACGAGCACGTGCATTATTTTGTGCTCATTTTGAAGGCTTTTGTAGTATCAAAATTATATCTAACTAACCACCGCTTGCGGTGGCTCAGTTGGATAAGGCTCTCAATGAAGCTAACGAAAATGGAGAGGGTCGAATCTCGCTGGCCGCACGGGGTCTTAAGCCCGACGTCGGAGTGGTGGGTCCTCTGCCAGCGTTGCCCCAGGGTTTACCCGCGCGGCTACCGGCTGTACGGGGTTCCCCGGGTATCAAAAAAAAAAAAATTATATCCAACTAAAATGCACATTAATCACGGGGCTTAAATCAAAATGCCCGATAAGTCACTAAGAAGAGGGAAGAAAGGGGCAAAATTCTTACTTTAAGGTTTCGCATTAGAAGATGAAGATGTGGAAGGAGGATGGACTGATGCGTATACATACACATGAAGCAAAAATATCAATATCGGATGGTCTTGTATTTTTTTTGCCCAAAGGTCTCACTTGTATTTGATAAAATTAGTAAGTGAATGCATCGGTAATGACATAATTTGATCCCTAAACAAAAATATCAATATTGCATGATCTTGCATTTTTTTTTTACTTCGCCACTTTCCTCTGCATTTGTAAACGGCGACATTGTTGTTTAAGAATAGCGTGGCTACATCGAATATAAACATAGGCAACATCATGAATTCAATTTAAATCAGCCAGACATGAGATTCGACTTTAAATGTAGAAAAAGGCTATACACTCACTTGAACTTTCAAGATTAAGCCCATGGAACCCGGTCTCTCTCTCTAAGGATACGACCCTTTCTCTCTTTGCCTAGGTAAATAGGTGCCATTCCAAATTAGGAAAGAAAATAACAAGACTACATTTAGCTGTTCGAATTTTTAATCAGAATAAAATTGAATAGGATAAGATATGAAATTTAGGGATTTTGTTATATCTTATCCCACTATTTGTGAATTGTAGTAATAAAGTTGGATATATTTACATCATATTATATAAATTGCTTAATTTAGACTACATATCAATGTAAATGAATATAAAAATTCACAAATGTAGATGGTAAAAATCTTTCGCAACACTCTTACCTACTTTATTTTTATTTGCTTTTTATTTTAATTTTCCTCTCTCTTTTTAAATTATTTTCCTTTTTTTTTTTTTCCCCTTCCATCATTCTTTAATAAAATTTTATTAAATAGTAGACTATACTAATATACATAAAATACCTAAAATTTGCAACAAATATAAATATATATTTATATCTCTATATTGAATTTATATTATAAGATAGAATTAAATTATAATATATAATAAAATAAGATTAAATTTAAAAAACTAAATTGTTATTTTTTGTTAATTTGAATTTCTTATATTAAAATTCAAATATTATTTATATTGACATGTAATTCTAATTTTATTAATTTAATGAGTTTATAATTCAAGGAAAATAACTTTCCTATTATAGATATTATAAATCATATTCACTTTTATCTTATCTCCTTATGGGATACTCTTATCTGACTCATTTTTTTTTTTATATCTAATTTATCCTGTCTTGAGCAGATATCAAATATATTATCAAATTCTGAATTTTATCCTAGTTTAAATGTAGCCTAAGAAAATAAGGAAAATTCAGCTAGCATAAAAAAGGAAAGGGATTCTAGGCCAAAGTGGAAATAAGAAAGAAGGAAAACAAGGAAATGTGGAAAGGAATTAGGCTGGAAATTAAAAGAGGGAAGATGAGGAAAATTGAAAGGACTGTCTCCTTTTTGAGGCCGTAATTTGGGCATATAGGGCAACAATTATCGGCTCTATACGTAAAACATACTCGGCTATGTACAGAGCTCGACAAATAGAGAAGGTAAGGCCCGAAAAGAGAGAAAACCGAGTGGAAAAAGAGGCCGAGAAAGAGTTGGTTTTTCAGTAAAAGAATAAAGAAAATAAACATAGGGATTCTGGGCCAAAGTACGCGGCAGAACAGAGAAGACTTTGGGCCAAAATAGGGGACGTGGTTGCTGTTTGTATCGCTAGCTGAAGTTCTATCAAATAGACCTGTCAAAATACATCATAAAATCATTTTTTTAATTCATATTTAATGAGCCGAGTAGTTACGTGAGCTAGTTCTAATTAGTAAATGGATTTAGAATGGGGTGATATGTGGGTTTACAACTTATTTACAAAACTCAACTCACCTCGAGCACTCTCTCTCACATTCACTTGATTTTATGCTTGTTCACTCAACACTCTCACATCAACTTGGGTGTAAGTCTTCTTATGTCATGTTAAATACTATGGAAGTGTTCTAGCAATACGAATCGAATCAAGTATCACTATATTTGTATCGCTTGAATGTGAGTTAAAACGGATTAAATAATTGATTTTGGGTCGAATCATTTTTCACTTAACCCACCTATTTGACTGATCTACCTTCAAGTGATTTGCAGGATTGGTTACCGTCTTGGCTGCTTGCAAGGTGAAACATCTGTAACACTTGCGCGAGCCTATTATCCGTTTGTAATGGTTCGATCCAAGTATTTACCCCTAAATGGGTTACCCAGAGCATGACATGATTCGTTTTGGACGAGTTTCACTCGGAGTTATAATCCTTCGTGTTTGATTTCATCTGATAGTTTTCTTGTTAACCTATAATGGATGTTATTATATCTCTTATTTTTTCATCGAATTGATATCAAATGCTTTTTTGTAACCTGTTTCGATGCAGATATTTGATAAGATAATTGTGGTAAGGGTGATTGATCTTCGGTCTAATCCGATCCCACCTAGGAACCGAGAATCGGACTAATTGGATCGGTTCCCTATTTTGGGACCAAGAATCAGACTAACTGATTGTGGAACTAGATCATCAGTTTGATTTGGTACTTGGTGATCCAATGGAACCGGTAAATTACGTTGATATACCGATTTCTCCTCCCCTTTAAAATCAAGCATTAGCTCTTTACTCACATAATGCTTCAAAAGTTGTGTGAGCATCACACACTTAACAAATACTATGTTTAATAATAGAGACAAGCCAAGAGTTTCACATCGAAGGCATTTACATGGAAGGCTAGACACCACAGGGGAGACAAGTCAGACACATCAAGAATCCCACATTAAACGGAACATAGACTGTAAGAAGGTTTGTGAATAAAAATTAAGCTATGCACCTAACAAAAGCATACCTTTCTTGAGTTTTTGTCAAATCCCTAATAATTAAGAGTTTAAATTATTTTTTTAATAATTTTGTAAAAAATAAAATCAAAATTTTAAAAATAATCGGTTTGACATGAATGGTTCTATCCCTAGGACCGGATTAAAATCACCGATTTCAATTTTATGGAATCAGAAAATGGACTGGAGTCCTTGTGAGTGATTCTCGGTTCAATCAGGTCCTTTCACTCACCCCAATCGGATTATAAATGTTATTTTGATCCGAGTTTGTCTGCATTGATTTGCGTTTGCAGTCGCACTTGAAGGTTCGTTCTCAAATTGTTGAGGCACGTCCCGGGGTCGTTTTTAAGCCTGGGAACGGGCTGGACGTCCATTGTCCAAACCTTTAAACGTATGTTGCTCGTGTGGTGTGGGTGGGGGTCCCTTTTTTATTTTATTTTATCTTATTTTATTTGTAGAAATTCCACTGTTTATTGTATCTTAATGCTCATGGTGTCTGTATATTCCAATCTCTTATCGCAGTCACGTGAAAATAGAGAGACTTCCCGCGCGTGATTTAGACGTTTTCCTTTTATTTTATTTTATTTTATGTGTTTTGAAATAGAGATTTAATTTTCTCAGGGAAATTTCCAACTAAGGGCTTGAAATGCTTTTATTTTCTCAAATAGGAGTCTAAACTATAATTTGTTTGAGATAAAGATTTGAAATGGCCATATCAATCTCATAAAATGGCTGAGTAATTATGACTATTTCAAATAAGGGCCTAGCCTCGCCAGCTTGTCGGCCAACAAAAAATTCCAGCCAATCAGGAATATTTTTATCCAAATAAAATTTAAATTTAAATTAAATTAGATTAAAAAATTTAAAAAAAAAAAAGGAAAAAGGAAAAACACAGGCCACCCCATCAATGGCGATGGTTAGTGGGGTTGTCGGCACCTGGACAAGGCACTAACCAAAGGCCGCTAGTCTGCATGAGGCCGGTGACCCTCTCCCGGACCAAGGCGAGGACCCTCGCCTAGATTTGGGAGAGGGTCGTCGCTCTCTCCCATCTCTAGCGAGGGCCTCCTGGCCCTTGCCTTTGGTCAGTGGGGGCTGTCGGCCCTTGCTCAGGTACCGGTAACCTCACCGCCCTACCAGCGATGGGGTGGCTTATTTTTCCTTTTCTTTTTCTAAGTTTTATTTTTTATAAAAAAAAATAGAAAAAATAAAGAAAAAGGAAAAAAAAATTTAAAGGATGAAATTGCTCTTCATAACTAGTGAGTTAGATAATATATAATCACAGAGACAATGTACAACCACTTCAGGCACTTATTTACAATAATGTCAATTTCAATCTCTTATTTGAAAAAATGAAGGCATTTCGGACTCTTATTTGAAATAATATTCATTTCAATCTCTTATTTGAGAAAAATAAGGGTATTCAAGTGCTTACATTGAATTTTTTCCTTTTTCTTAGAGGTGAGCATTGGTCTAGGGTCAATCCTAGACCGGCCTAACCCTGCCAATACCAGTCCGGTTCCTACGGAGACTAGGTCGGTCCTTGGTCCTAGGATTCCTGGACCAGCACAGTACAAGTTGGTCCTTGGTCTTGAGAGTTTAGGGTCGGTCAAACCCGGACCAACCCTGATTGTATATATATTATTTATAATTTTTTTATATAAATAAATAACTCTTTAGTGAGGAGTCGAAGTAATTTTACACCGTTTTTTAATAACTTATATTTTAATGTCTTTTACGGTGTCAATAGTTATAATTTACAAATAAGGAAAATGTTTTTGTGAGAAGTCATCATAGCGTCCAAAATGGCATAAATAGCTACTCACGGTATCCTCTTCTAGTACTCGTTCTCTTTTGTTTTATTTGTCCTCTTAGTTTTCAATTTGCCAAAAAAAAAATTTCTTCGCTCGCCATTCGATACTCGCCTCGCTCACTTTTGGTCACTCATGCCACTTGATGCTCGTCCCGCTTGTTGCTCACTGCTCGCCGTTCGCCTCACTCGACGCTCACCCCATGCTCAATGCTCGCCCCACTTGACACTTACTGCTCACCTCTCTTAACTAACCTCGCTCGTTATCGAACCCATTGGGTTGGTTTAGTCCTCGGTCGCCTTTTTAGGGAGTACAAAAAATGAACATTGATTGGCCCTAAGTTGAGCCTGAAACCGGACCGAACTCATTGGGTCGGTCCGATCCTCGATCCCAAGCTTAATAGGGTTGGTCCTTGGTCCCATAAATTGAGAACCAACACTATGCGGGTTAGTCTTAGGGTTAGGGAGTGGATTGGCCCAATATGAACCATGCTCACCCCTACTTTTTCTTATACATTTGGACAATATCATTGCATAAAAAAAGAAAAAAGAAAAAGCTTTAAGATAGCATGTGGGTATTTATAGCATTATTCTAATAAGATTAGGTCAATTTCTAACATTGTTGATTCCACCGTATTGCATTTAGAATTTTTTCCTCATCACGTAGATTAAAAGAAAGACTTTATTGTTCCTAGGTCGTAAAGAAGCCAACTCATTGTTCCCGGGCTTAGAAGAAGATCTTACAACTTAGGACGGCATTCCGACATAGCTTCTTTTGGAGGCTAGGGGATGGCCTGTCAATGTCACTTTGGTTTGACAATTGGCACCCCAGGGGCCTATTGAACTTATTTTTCTCGGATTCACTCATCTATAGTTTTAGGCTCTCTAGGCAGGCTACAGTGGCAGACCTCTTTTCTGATGATGGCCAGGCTATCAGGTCGGTATTAGAGTCGTGGGAGTTTCCCCTCCCTTCCTTATCTCAGAACCAGGATTGTTTTTGTTGGACAGAGAACTTGGCGGGCCTTTTCACGGTGGTGTCGGCTTGGGAGACCTTTAGGCGGAAGAAGGACTAGGTCTTTTGGCATCCTTTCATCTGGAACAATGCCATCTTGCCTCGATTCCAATTTAACCTTTGGCTCATCGCCAGGCTTCCTACTCAAGCTCTTCTTCTATCTTATGGTAGGATTGATTCTGCCTCTTGCCCTTTTTGCAATGAAGTGCCTGACTCTATTGATCGTCTGTTTTTTGGGTATCGCATTACGACTAGTATTGCTTTCTTTTGGGCGGTCAGATGCAATCTTCCATGGCATAACAGGTCTTGGGGTGAAAATCTCTCTTGGGCCACTACCTTGCTCACGGACAAGGAGTTTTATAAATGTATTGCCCGTTTTTCTTTAGGTGCGCTTTGCCATATCATTCGGAAGAACATGAACAATTTACTCTTCAAAAGGGGAGCCGCTTTCTGTTCCAGCCATGAAGAAGCATATTCTCAAAGTCGTCAAAGATAAGGCTGCCACCTTCAGGAACGTGGAGGACTGTACTAGGAATAGGAGGTTGTAGCGCAGTTGAGACATTGACCCGATCATTTTCTCTTCGGGAGATCTTCAGCCTTCCGTCTAAGCTGCTTGGTGGCCGTTGGTGAGGCTATTGCTGCCTGTGGCTGGGGGCGGTTGGTTCTCACCTCCCTTGCCCGTGTTGTTGTGGTCGTTTGCTTCTGGTTGGTGGTTGTTTTTGCCGTCCTTGTGTTTTCTTGTTTTTGGTTTCTTGTTTTAGTTGCTTGGCTTTTTGTCCCAACTTCCTTCCACTCATAATGATTATTATCATCTTGAGTGCAAGTTTTTGAAGCCGTGTTCGTTTGTACAGTTTGACTTTTCCCCATTATTTTGATTACTTCTACCAAGAAAAAAAAAAAGAAAGACTTTATTTTATTAGACTAGTGCACGTTTATTTTTATTTGTAGCTCACAAGGTCCTGTCCTAGGTTCCCAGCTTTTTACAATATAGTTTTGTATAATTTTGCCCAATACAACTCGATTTGTTCTATTTTTCTCCCAATCTTTTATCTTTATTATTAATTGTTCTATTTTAGTGTTTGAGCACTTTTGCATGTTAATAGATTCATATAAACGAAAAGGATTGCATTAAATAATATTTTGTTAAAAGCGAAAAGGTATCCCCAACAGAGTTAGATAAAACTAGGGTAATCAAGTTTCCGAACTCAAAATCGCTAGCTCACATAAGTAAGGTGGGCTCCGGCATCTTAAATGGCCCCTAATCAATCTATTAGGTTAGTGGTGACTCCAAATCAAATAAATAATAAATGAGTATGACGTCCTAGGACGTCACGTGCAACACATGTCCTTTCTAATAATTTCTTCTAAGTAGTAATAGCATGTGGAAGTACAACAAAACTTTCACTGCATCCCATACAAGAAATTGGAGTTTAATTAATACACATATGCTTCATTATATTAAAACCACTAATTACCATCTTTATACAATATCCAATAACACATTACATAAGTTTGGGAAAAATCAGGATCACCCATCATCGACATAGCACACCTAAGCACAAAAATTTGCCAGTACAAAGGTTAAGTTATTCTTTATGGATTGACAACCTTGCCATCAACAAGTCATCATTCGTTGAAACCAAGGAGACCATCGAAACCCCTGAATGGTCTAACAAACTCCCCGTCGACCTATATAGTGGAACTACACTTAGTGTTGCCAGTTCAAGTACAAGCATATCTTGGTATTCACATGCAAAATATACGGGAGCTCCAAAAAGTAGTGGCAATGAGGGATCCATCTCACATATCTGAAAAATAAGGAATGAGTTGAAACCCAATAAATTAAATCTCTAATTCAAGGCAAGTGATCCACTTACCACTCAACCTAATACCAACAAGTAATGTGAGTTCAAAGCAACACAAGAGAACTATGTACGAAAAGTGCAAAGTGAATGCATTCTCTTCTTTATCATGATATGCTAATGGAAATCAATAACAACAATACATAAGATTATTCACTCCAATGCATGCAGATGACATAATATATTATGAGATACGATATCATTAATGAGTTCATTATTATATATGCATAATACATGCACTGTATTCTTTACTCCTCCTGCCAAATACTTTGGGGCATCCTGACACACTTTCGAGGCATCTCAACTCGCAAAGCATCTTGGCAACACGGGCCATCTTGACTCTCAAGGCATACCGACATATATGGCAGTGATGGAAATATATAACATAATACTTTCCATATTTAGTCATACAGTAGTAGTGCACATGATAACATTATATAAATATGATCTTCCTTGCATCAATAACAAATTCAACGGTCATTTTTCGGTACATAATATCTTTTCATGCAATTCATACTTGAAATACAATTGCGTTACTCTTTCAATAATTACATGTGTGAGTAGATATAATGACATGCTTACATTCTTTCATTTCACATGCAAGTGATGATAAATAAATAATTACTTTCACCACAACACATATATCTACCTTCTCTTCACATCGCGCTACATTAATATAATAAAAAGGCTTTACTCAAGCAAGCGAGTCAGAAATGGTAAACTGTCATTATCGACAAGTGGATATAACCAGCAGGTGGTATAACCAGTAAATGAGCATAAACGGCAAGTGAATATAACCAACAGGTGAGTATAAGTGGCAGATGGTTATAACCAATAGGTGAGTATACACAGTAGGAGAGTCAAAATTTGTGAAAGTAACACTTTCAAGCCCTTTTTCATCATTTTCACATTTTTTACATCCAACGTGCTACCCCATCTCATAGAAATCAATCAAAAACATCAAGGTATGTAAGAACTCATCAAGATAAGTCAAATTATCATAATATCTCAACATAACATTATTGAGGCTTGCTCATACTTTTCATCAAATTCAAGCTAAATTAACAAACTCCAACCAACTGAGTCGAGAGTACTAAGTAGAGCAATCTAATTTACTTCAATTAGTCCAAGAGTTTTCACTTATCTAAAATGATTTGAGTAAATCAAAATTTTAATTACCTTCAAAACACATTAATCAAGAAAATAAATTAGCAACTCTAAATCTTTTTAAGCAATAAAACTAATTTGGTAAGATTAAGAAGAAGTCCAATAATTCACTTTGTAAACATTTGAAATATTGAACTAGAAGTTTTAGGAATATCAACGAGAGATCCTTGCTTTTACTCGAAAGATTGGAAAGCGAAAGTTGACATAGAGGGGTTGGGGGGAGGGGGGTTTTGAAGACTTGAAGCATCTCGGAAGAGAATCACATGACCAAGGGGATGCATTTACAAATTTACACGAGTTACAGAAGGATAAAAACAAACAACCATGGGTTAAAAGTTGGGTTAAAAATACCCAATAGTGGATGAGAGACAGATGTACAAATTAAAGGGAGACGTTTGGCTTAACTATATGGTTCCAAAGTAGATATTTTGATAAATTACTAAGATAGCTAGTAAATCGGTACATAAAGAAGGACAGCGGTGTCTGTTCTAGACATCAATAATACATAATAATATTCTAAACTCACTAAAACGTTGAGCAAAATTTACCGAACGCTAGGAGGGACTCAACTCAATAAATTTGTAATCTATCACATATCTGATATGTAATCCGGGAGTGTATTAGTCTCAATTAACAACTGATGTGGCATTATATATTTATCATCACTCCAAATAACCGATACAAGGGCAAATATTTATTAATTTAACCCTAATGGAATCACTTTCCGAAAACTATAGACACAAAGAATACATTTTGAATTCCCCACACATTACAAGTTATTAACTTGATTGAATTTTCCACTTGTGACATTTATGGTCTTCATTTCCTACATTTTAATTGTTGTACGATTTTATGGATGTCAAAATCAGAATTTGTTAAGGTTTGGGAGAGCCCTGCGAAGTGTGTGCCCTACCTCGTGAGAGGTTTATTCGTGCCTACTTATCAATATGCTAAACTTTCTCATGATTCACCTTGAAAGGGCTGCGACAAGCAATGCATACTACGTAGGCACCACTTAGCATATGACTGGGTAATACATAGACTACATAGTACTGATATATAAAATTGACAACATAGAACCCCGGCAATCAAGCACACTTACAGATTGGGCCACGTATAGGCCCAACATCACAAATACAATTTAAGTCCATTTCATTTGCATGTGTTTCTTTGTCAAGATTTCTAGTTAAGATAAAATCTGAAATTCAAATATTTTGCTATATTACATTGTTTGATGAATCATAGTAATAAAGTTGAATATTTCATATCTTATCTTATCTATTATTTGATATGAATAACAACATATCAATGTAAATGAACTTGCAAACGCATAAATGGAAATGGTAAGAATCTCTCAAGCTTCACTATTAAAAAACCACGGACACACAAATGAAGATAATCTCCATCAATCGAATCATTATAATTGTACGATCTAAATCTTAAATAGCAATGGGCTTATTGCAGCATTCCAGAGCCATAAGTCCACTACAATAAAAAATGTAAATGGTCTATAGCAACATTGACAAGGTAAATCAACTAGTGAATGTCAAACTAGTACGAGAGAGAAAATATGATCATTTACTTTCGCAATACCAAAAGATATATTGCTTTGACTCTCGCCTACTTCATTTTTATTTACTTATTATTGTTATTTTTCCTCTCTTTTTTTTTTTTTTTTTATTTCTTATCTTTTGTTCTTTTTTATTCCTTTCTGTCATTCCTTAATAAAAAAATTATTAAATGATAAACTATCCCAATATACCTAAAAAATCTAATAAATATTCATACTAAATATTTTTCATATAATATTCTATTGAAAGTAATTGAAATATATAAATAAAAATTGGGATAAATAAAAATGAATATTATTGTTATTTTTTGTTATTTTTTATTTTTTTTATTTTAGAATTCATATGTTAGTTATATTTAATTATTATTTGAATATTATTAATTTAAGATGTTTGTTATTTTAGAAAATAGCTTTCATACGATGTATTTAAGATATTATATCAACATTTATCCCACCTCTCCTATAGGATGTTTTACTCGGGCTATATTCTTCTTTTATCTAAGCGGATCCTATCTTGAATGTGAACTAAATATAGGATATGATAACATTTTATCAAATCCTACTTTTATTCTATCTACAAAACATAACCTAAAAGTATTCCGTCGTTACTTGGAAAAAATCTATGACGATTACATGGAGCTTGTGCAGATTGGCACCGAGAGGACGAGGACTATCTTGATTTTTATTATTGGCACAAGCAGTGAACATCGAGCACTGACGGAGGCTACTCATGTGGTCGACCCTAGCGTGATGGCAGAGTGTGGTGAAGCCACCACTGAGCTAGCGGGTGAGGGCCAACGGACCTTCCGATGGCCCCAGCCTTTACCGGTTGCCGCCATCTTGAACACACCATATCAGCTCATTTGTCTTCAAAGTACATTGAAAAACTCCGTGTTAGCTTTTTTCGCCAGTAAAATTGAACAGAGTTGATAAAATTACTTGATTGCATTTTTAAAAATTTTCAGGACTTGATTGTATTTTCATGGGAAATTTTAGGACTTCTCTTGGTGAATAGATCCCATCTTACTTTATTATTGAGAGTGCATCTTAGACTTGATTGGAGAGATTTATTCTTAAATATTATATACATCTTTGTTAATTTTTTATAGGCCGACATCTTTGTTAATTGAATACATCAAATAATCGCAATTCATTTTAAGTAAATTGACATAGGCTTTGATAAAAAGATTTCAAAGAGAAAAGTTTAAAATTTAAACTAAAGATGATATTACCTTTAAGAGATGAGTACACTTGAAGTCTTAAAACTTGTCATAAAAGTACGATTTAGTTTTAAAACTTTTAAAAAGTGCAATTACGTCCTAAAACTTATTAAGAAAGTGCACTCGAGTCTTTAAACTTTCAAAAAATGCAATCAAGTCATAAAACTTGTCAAAATAATTCAATCAAATCCTCAAGCTGATTACTGTTTTTGAAAGTTTTATGATTTAAATGCACTTTCGTAACAAGTTTTAGGTTTTGATTACACATTTTGAAAGTTTTAGGACTCGATTGTACATTCGTAATAAATTTTATGACTTAATTGCATTGTTTGAAGGTTTTAAGATTCAATCGCACTTTCATGATAAGTTGTAGGACTTCCAATGCATTTATTTCTACCTTTAAAATGGTAGAAATAATTCTCTTTCTTTTTAGGGGGAGGAATTCATTTAGGCTCTATTTATTTTGTGAAAAATGAATAGTTTGAAAAATATTTTTAAGAGAACAATCCTCTGGATTGTTTATAAGAATGAATAAACAAAAGATATTTTCATCGTCTACGGAATCATTTCATTTTCAATTATTAGTGCTTTTCATGTATGTCTACATAGTACATAGAACGTTCAGGGGGACTGCTTGGCTCACTCGCTCGGACGCCGAGTAATGGTTACCGAGAAGCTACTAAAGGATAGACTATGGAGTGATGCTCAAATGGACACTTCGGCAATCAGCGTATAGCAGCGACCCATGTGAAACTTCTCTTCATGGTTGCGGAAATCATCTATTGCAAAGAAGAAAATACTGACCTTATCTACGATTTGACCGAATTTAAATTGATGAAAATAGAATATCAAGTTGCATTTAGAACAAAGGACGTTTGCTTTGATTCATAAAGAGTGCGGCGGTAGTGGAATCGATCATCTCCCACGACTAGAGGGAAGTTGTGATGTTGCAAGCAAGGTCACCGCCCTTTATCACCGAGAACGAAAGAGACAGTGTCGCACTGAAAGCCACCATCATGGATGTTACGGAGAGAAAAGGCGATATCACACTGATGATCGATGACTTAGGCAATGCATATAGGAAACATCGCTTCGGCGTCAACATGCTGAGAGGATTGACAGAAACATTAGAATGAATGCAGTGGATGAGAATAGAGAGAGTGCATCCACAACTGCGGATATCGCCAAGGCCCTCTTGGACCTAAATATTGCAAGCCTGGAACCGTCATCACTGCCACCAGGGACGGTGATGGCGGCTACGAATACGACTCTGTCGTGATGAGCACAGACACCATGGCACACAAGTTTGCTGCATCTTTCATCCATTCTTCTCCTTGAATGACTAAGTCCTCGCGTGCCTCGCAAATGCTGTCCTCGGGATCTTCCTTGCATGGTTCACAGCCAGCTTGAAAGCAGGTTTCACAATTTTTTTCCACTTCCAGTACAATGGAGGATGATCATTACCAAAACATCTAATCTTTTCGCGGACTTTTTGGTTACATCCGGGAATGATCTTGACCAGTCCTCCAGAAAAATGTCTTCTCTACTTATGTACGGAATTTTGAGAGAGTAGAAACGCAAACTACCTTGAACCATTGTAGTTCACGCTGCATCTGCAGAGTCGCTCCAGAGACAAGATTGAGCCGGTTCAAAGGAGCTAATTTTCCAGCCAAATGCAAGATGTCGTTTCCAAATTTGTCTGGAGATGCTGTGACAAGTTTGTCCTCGCTCATCCAACATATGACTGAAGACATTTTCACGGCAATACTCAACTGCTCAATAGAGTATGAATCGGGCCTTCGTTATCTGAGAACTATATAGCAAGAGGAAATGCATCCTCAATGTCCTTGACAATCTCGTTAATCCCATGGGTTGCAGCATAGAAGAAAGGGGTTCTCGAAGTGGAGTTAGCTTCTTTGGAACCCAATTTCTCGGCCTCTGAGCCCGAGGGTCTACCAGTCGAAGTGCTTGATGATGCTTTCATTTTGTCCTGGGTATGCGCTAGGCATGGGGCACTGCATTTGGGAAACATCTTGAAGGATCAACACTGTTCTTTATCAGTCATGTAGCAGATTTTGTATCGCTTCAGAACTTACCTAGTCTTCCAATAATGTCGAAGCATTCTCTCCAAGTAACCGAAAGAAGCTAAATTTATGCTTTTGCACAAGAGAGTCGTTCACACGAGTCTCTGAATCTCGTCCTTTCTCAAGGAGGGTACAGTTTTTTTTTATCTTAAAGGCACACCTAGCCAATCAAGAACAGATCCTCACAGTGCAAACGTGTACTTTTACATAAGGAAGCTCTGGTAATTTGGGAAATCGGTATTTTCTTTGTATGGATTACTCCTTGTGGACTGGATGATGCATTTAATCCCTTGTGCAATCTTAAGTTCTCTTTTCTTCCATCGTGAAGTGAAAATGAACCACATACCCCTTGATTTGTCTTAAACCTCAGGATTTTCTGTCGCTCAAACTTTCCAAAAGTGTTAACACCTAAATTTCACCTAAATCAATTAATTTAAAGTAGTGTTAAAGGTTAGGAATCAGTCACAAGAATTATTATTAAAAAAAAAAAAGGGTTTTTTTTAATCGAAAAAAAAAAAGAAAAAAAAAAGAAGAAGAAATGGCCAGGTCGGGCCGAATTCAACAGTGGCCCAACCCACCCCTCTTTTTTTTTCTCCTTGCGCTGGGCCCGGCCCAGCTCCTTTTCTCCTTCAGCCCAGCCCGCGCCCGGTCTTCTTCCCCTTTGCTGGTCTTCGTTCGAAAACTTGCGTAACCCGAGAAACAAAAGGAGCAAAGCAGCAGAGAGAGGGAATCGATTCAGGAGCGGGCGGCGTGATCCGCGGGTCGGGAGGCGGTCCGCGAGCAAGGCCGGGCACTGCGCAGAGGCCATGCGCGCTTGCCGGTCGAGCATAAAACCAGAAGAGGGGACAGAACACAGGGGATCGGCTCCAAAAAAAAAAAAACACCCAAAAAGAAAACACAGGGAGAAACCAAGGGGAACCGAACGTGACAGAGAGAAACACCAGAGCGAAGGAAAGGGAGTAGGCAAGTTCGACAGAGCAGCTAGCTGTGCCGGAAGCCCATCCATCCGCCTGTGTCCGCCGCATCTCTTCCCCTCGGACGAAAACAGGGGAAGAACAGGGGAAGAGCCGAGAGGGAGACCAGAGAGAAACGGAGAGGAGGAAGGCTCGTGGAGGTCAGCCAAGGAACCGAGGACCCCTGGGGACACACCACCGCCACCGTTGAGCCGCCGACCGCCGTCATTCCCGTTGAAACTAGGTAGGCCATTCTTCGAACACTTGGTGTGCGTCATTGGAAATGTGTCGGCCGGAGCTCATCCCGACCAGTTCGGGCGAGCTCCGGCCGCCTACCCGTCCTGTTACCTTGTTTGCTGTCCTGTCGTGTCTCTTGCGAAGTCTGGATAGGTGTTCGAGCCTTGGCCGAGACAAAGTCTGTTAGTTTTGTTAGTATATGCAAACTGCTCGTAGAAATGTCCGAGAGAACTTCAGCCCAACTGGTCCTTCATTGATCTTGTTGTGTGTTTTGGTATGTTTCGATAAGAACTTAGGGCTGTGTTCGAGTCTCGACAGCGTCGGAAATCTCTCGTTCGAGTAGCGTACGCCAACTGTTTGCAGGAATGCGTGAATGGAGTCCGAATATCTTGGTTGATCTTGACCGAGCCTTCTCGTCCTTGAGATCATACCTATGTTAAATTTGATGTAATCTGCCTTTGAGTTGGTCTGGAATGTTGTTTGTGTGTTGACGATCGTTGCTTGGTCTAAACAATAGCCCCGGGCGAGCTTGGTTCCTTCCTTTAGCCAGTGCATTCTAGGTGTTCGATGAAATGTCAAAATGAGATTTGGAAATGGTTTCCGCGAGGCTCGTTGCTGTGATGTTGTCTTTGTTCGCGTTTGAGTCCCTTTCATCGTGTTGTTTGCTCATGCCGGTGTTAGTACTCGAATCAACGGAGTTTTGGTTATATGAAAATTTAGAGTTCAAAAATCTAATCTTTAGCTGAAAATATTCCGGCGAGGGTGCTGACCTCCGGCCAACTAGTGGCCGGCGAAGGTTCGGCGGTGGAAGGGTCGCCGATTGTGCCGAGCTGCGTTGAGCTTTGACTGAGTCGCGACGAGGCCACGTTTTGAGGAAGGGGAGCTTCGGGCGTGCACTGGGCGAGCACGAGGGAGAAGAAGACCAAAAAATAAAAAACAAAAGAAAGAAAGAAAGAAAAACACAAAAAGGCCGAAAATGTAAAATGAGAAGTGGCCTTCGCTTCAGGGCCGAGTTTAGTTCGGTTAGTGGGCTGAAATAAGTTGGGCTGAAAATAGCAATAAAAAATAGACCTTCAGACGGGCTGAAGTAAGAAAATTGAAGATGGGCTTTGGGCCAAGAATTATTCCCCTTTCCTTTTCTTTTAAAAAAGTCGTGTGGGCCTAACCCAACCGGGCCGAGCTCGATCAGGTCGAACCGAGCCGAGCTCGATCAGGCCGAACCGGGCCGGGTCGACCCGGAACCGACCCGGTCCGGTCTTTTTTTTTTTAATAAAATTTTAAAAAAAATTTTCGAAAATCCAAAAAAAAATTATTACAAAATTTCGAAAATCCAAAAGCAATTTATTTTTAATAAAAAAGAAGTAAAAAAATTAATTAATTAAAAAATTTAAAAAAATTAAAATTAAAAAATTAATTAAAAAATTCTAAAAATCCAAAAATGAAAGTTTTGTTTAGGAATTTCTATGTCTTGCCCTTTAGCGTAATTAGGCTTTTATTTATTCGTATATTAATTTTTATAGCATGTTTAATTTGCATATCTAGTTATGTTTAATTGCACGTATTTAATTTTGCTGCAATTAGGATCTTGGTAACTATGGTTGTTATTTTAGTGATTGCGCACCCGCATGATCACCTCACATGTTAGTGGATAGGTGTAAAATTAATCCAGACTGCTTGCCAAAAATTATTTTGTTAAAATGAACAAGATTAGGTACCGAAAGGGCACTAATTAGTCAATTAGTGTAATCAAGTCCCCGACACTAGATTCTCAGTTGCGTAGGAAGTGAGGTACACTCCCACGCGCCTCACTTTGGCTTAGCCCGACCCCAATAGGCTAGTGGCGACTCCTTTTATGCAAACTTCTTAAAAAATATCCCAACGTCGCGTGGGGTATGGGGCAGGAGAGCGCGATCTAATCATGGGCGTCGTCCCAGGCAATTGCCTAAACCGATCCCTCCCCCTGAGGGTAGGTCGCGACAAAAAGCTAACTTGATATAATCCTTGGGTGACAAATATAACTGATGATCTAATATTTGGGAAAGACTTCTCTATGGAATTTGATGCGGAAAGTAAGCGCTCGAATAATAAAATAGACAAAAAAAGAAGAAGAAAGATTGGATACCAGATTTATGTAGTTCTATCATAGTGATCTACGTCCATGCGAAAAGTAATAACAAATTTCACTATAGATCAAGCGATACAACGAAAATTACAATCACATTTAAGTTACTCAGACATTCTCAGTATTTCCCAAGTTCCAATTACACTTAATAACTTATGCATTATTTAGCCACGTGATTTCTCGCTAAATAATCTCTTAATCTCATGAAGAAATTATATATGAATTTTTACTACAAGAATTTAATGAGCTACAAACACTTATATTCTTCTTCGATTCCACGTACGAAGAAAGACGCCCAGGATCTAATTATCACTAATTTTCCTCTGCGAAACCGCGAGAAACTCTGGCGCACGTCAACAACTGCAACCCCAGAAGCCCGCGATATAATATATTCATACGCGCCCAAAGTTGACCAATTCAAAGTAGGATTCGGTCAACTTGGACTTTCCTTCTTCGAAGTGCACGTTCTTTCTTGTTTTGTCAATTTCTTTGCCGACTTCAATACGGAAATCAATTCCCTTAGGCTACGTTTGGTTGTCCGAATTTCTAATCGAGATAGAACTGGATAAGATAGGATATGAAATATTGTGATTTTTTTATATCCTGTCCATTATTTGGTGAATTGCAGTATTAAAATCAGATATGTTCACATTATATCATGTACTTTTTTTTAAAATATAAGAAGCATATTATAGTAAATGAACTTAAATGTTCATAAACGGAGATAGTGAAAATCTCTCGTAACACTTTTCCTTAATTTATTTTTATTTTATTTTTCCTCTTCTTTATTTTATTTTCTTTATTATTTCTTTTTTCCCCAATCATCATTCTTTAATAAATTTTATCAAATAGTAAACTGTACTAACATACTTAAAATACAAAAACACCTAAAATATATAATAAATATAAATATTTAATTTATAGATTTGATGTTATTATAAGATAGAATCAACGTTGAATTAATTAAAAATAAATTTTTATTTTATAATTTTTAATTTCTTAAATTAGAATTCAAATATTATTTATATTGAAATATAATTTCAATTTTTTTTTTAATTTAATAAGTTTGTTATTCGAGAAAAAAACTTTTCTATTATGGACGTTAGAAATTCTATCCACTTTTATCCCACCCTCCATGGGATAATTTTATCCCTGTTTCTAACTCCCTTATATCCGACTTTATCCTGTCTTGAGCGAGCACCAAACGTAGGATAGGATAAATCATATCATATCCCGAATTTTATCCCGACTGCCAAACGTAGCCTTATGTTTCAAACAAAGTCCACGGCTTGGACTTATATCTAATCACGATTCCACAGCAAAAGAAATATTGGGTGCCCTTTTTCTTTTGTTTTAAGTCCACAAATAACATTCATTTCGGATCGGGTTTCATTCGTAGCTCAAAATCAAAACATATTTTAACAGAATCTTTGATAGGAATGACCTGTGAAAGACAAAGGTCTTTCGAAATAGGTTAGAGCAATAGGTTATTTACTGTTATCTGTTGATTACAAATTAACATGAATAAATCAGTGCTGCGCTATGTTGAAGTCACTTCCACTAGGGAATGCTGATGGCATAACAGCTATTTAACTGAAAGGAGAGTGAACAATGTGGCCATTCCATCAGCCAAGCCCGGGGAAGGTGGAACCAGATCCACGATCAATCCTGTCAGCGCCACGCGAACTGTCCTGAGGATAAACAGCTCAAAGCATCACATTGAGAAAGGAAAGGCTCTATCAAGAATCAATAATCACCGTAGAATTTGGAGAATATAACGTGATGAATAAGCAGAACAGCAGATTCACCCTCAAATGGACTTGGATCTGAATGGGAGTATTTGAAGGTGAAAACACTTCACAACTTACACGACAGGATCCACATCATCTCTTGTGACTCAGTAGCAAGTATAGGAGAGTCTTCTTCTGGCCAGATTGCGCTGCTTTATGGAGTGGCGAGACATTGTTCCCATCGCGCCCAAGAGGCAATTCTGCAATTTCATAAACGAGCAATTTTACGGCTTTGACGTTGCCAACTTGAGCAGCTGTGGCAATAGGTCGCTCAACGTCAAACTCTCCACTGTCATCCTCTCAGTTGAGATTTGTAGTTCATTGTAAATGAGAGGAAAGTGTAATATATTCATGTTACCAAATGAAGAGTACAATCTCTCCCTTTTATATGAGGTGAGAAGGCAATTAGATTTGATTAAAATTAATACAAACTACAGTTAATATAATCTCAAATATATACATCTAACATCCCTTGAAACTCAAAATGATTGGAAAGAAGTCAACTGGAATTTGGAGAAAAGATCCAAGAAGTGCCCAAGCGGATGTGTCTTGGCGAAGACATAAGCAATTTGATTGGCGGATGAAGTGAAAACAAGTCAAATAGTGCCACGAAGAATGTAATATCAAATGAAATGACAGTCTACCTCAATGGATTTGGTGTGTTCATGAAAATTATTATGTGTAATTTGGATAGCAATGCGATTGTCGCACTAATGGACTGTCTTGCTATGATGACACCCTCTCGTGTCTTCCAGTAGCCATCGCAATCATAATATCTCTGGTGTTGTATAGCAAGAGCTTGATATTTAGCTTGTACACCAGAGTGGATGACAATGGTCTCTTTCTTGCTAGGCATGAGATAAGTGAGGTGCCAAAAAAATAAAGTAGCCTGTAGTGGAGAGATGATTGTGACGGTTGCCGACCCAATTGACATCTAAATAAGCTTTCAACTTTACAGTAGAATGATCAGAGAAGTGATGGCCATGAAATGCCCTACCCTAAACATAGCAAAGAATGCGAAGGACTATGTGACCCACAAAAGTGATATCAAGTTTAGTAAGATATAGAAGACTACCGACTAGCTGTCAGTGCAACGTAAGATTCAGAAGAT
The DNA here is from genome assembly GCA_017140595.1 of Eucalyptus curtisii. Lineage (NCBI taxonomy): Eukaryota > Viridiplantae > Streptophyta > Magnoliopsida > Myrtales > Myrtaceae > Eucalyptus > Eucalyptus curtisii. The sequence goes on from CM029496.1 coordinate 15,546,254, forward strand.
GGGTCCCATCACTAGCATCAAATTTGGCATTGGTCTCAAGAGAAGTCATGGCAACTTATTGTCAATGAGTCATGCTCAAGAAAGAAGATCAGTGCTATATCTGGCTTGAGAAAGATAACAACCAGATGAACCTGAAATAACCTCCAAGTTCAAAAAGTAACTGAATTTTCCAAGATCTTTCATCTATAGACGAAGATATTGCTGGGGTTATAAAATTCCTGTACGATCATCTATAGGGATGAAAATGTTGTCCACATATAAATGTAGCAAAATAGACCCATGAGAAGTGTGTCGAGCAAAAAGAGCATGGCCATAGGGACTGGAAAAAAAGCCAAGGGAATCCATTGTGGAGCTAAAGTTGGAATATCATGCACTAGGAGAGTGTTTCAATTAATATAATGATCGACCTAATGGACGCACTTCAATTATTGACAAGGGCCATGCTTTTATTTTTCCTTCTCTCTTCTTTTGGCTTGCAGACCACTGTCGAGAATTGTTGACAAGGTCATGCTTCAAGCAAAACACAATCATTAAGATCCACATAAGATTCACTGATCGACTTAAACATGGCTACTTCGAGAAGAGAAGACGAGTTAAATCTCAATCTGTCAAAGAGAAAGCAGCCTCCGTGCATTAAACGTCACAGCAAAAATCTACACCACTGACCGCCAGTGACACCGGTTTTTGTTGTCCTTTAGACTAATAAAAGCTTCATACGCTTCTTCGTCGTCATAACCCTTAAGACTACTTTCCATTTCTCACAATATGATCCCTTCTGCTTCAAATGGAAAGTTCTTCAGAATGTGTATAGCTGCCGAATCGAATTAATGTCCAAGGCTTTCAGCATGACCACGGATTCAACATGGCCCTTCAGAGGGTGTAGCTTTTGAAGCCTGCAAAAACAGATTCATTTTGCCTTACCATCGGATGTTGGACTTAAATGGCGAAAAGGAGCTGCTAGCGGCGAAAGGTTTAAACTCTCTATTGAGAAAGTAAGGTTCCTAAACTCCTTAAATACAGCATGGCAAGTAAGGCTCCTAAACTCCTTAAATACAGCATGGCCTTTAATCTTCAGTTATCAGGCAAGCAAACAGGTACAAAAGCGAAGTAGGTGAAACTATGTTTTTCAGTAAACAACACCATTTTCTTACGAGCATTGAAGCATGAGAATTAAGGTGCTCACCTCACAACCTCTGCTCGTCATTTGGCTTGCTCTGCAATCTCTGAAAGCTCCCTGTAGCTACTCTTGTCAGAGAAAAGGTTGCTGGTTTCAGGAGGCTGAAGGCCGTGCAAGTCCCCCGTGCAGTTGCCCACTGAGCTTCTTGCTCTTCTTTGCCATAGTCTTTTTTGGTAGTGAAGGCAGTCTGCCTGATCAAATTGGCCAAAATTAACAGAATGTAGGGCTTTTCATAATACATAATCCGTGGCAGTGCCTTTTTCTTAGTGAAAATACCTTGTTCTCCGAGAGGGTATTCCATGCTTTCCCGCTCAGAATGTAGCGGATTGCGTATTTCAGAAAACTCAAGCAGAACATGCGTCACCAAGCTGTAAGATGACAGTGGTCCACCCCCATCCAGTTTCTTTTATCCTCGCGAAACCCCAGACTGCATAAACCGCTGTAAGTGTTGCAACGTGTCCATGAAAAATTTTGCATCAGGGAACCATATTGGTGAATGGTGATTAAGTTCTCGATTGTCCAAACTAATCTGAGCACTTTTAACAATTGACCGTCAGTTAAAGCTAATAAATCTTTAGTTCTCACTTCCACCGGACTCCAGTGAAATTAGTCAGTAGAAGGTACCATAGCAAACTTATCGCTCCCAGTAGAAAGTGAACAGACCATGACCGAGAAATTCTCACCAGCTGAGCAACTACGAATGCGCTAACCAAGAGAAGTCCCGGGAGTTCCACAAAGGACCAGCTGTGCGATCTGTTGACAAAGATTAGAGTTTGGCTAACTATTCTCGCAAATATAGGGCTGCCATCGTTTCATCGGGGCTATATCTGATTGATTTTTCACACAAAACTTGTCCTGCACCATAGAATAGGGTAGCGATATTTTATTACTTCTCGTTTCAATAATTAAACAAAATATATACATGAGAGACAGAACTATAAAACCACACGAGAAACAGGTTCTTACTGAGAAGTCCACATCTTTCATGGCCCAAAATAATATTACAGTTATTAGTGCCAGGTAACTTCCAAGAACAATTCCGGTAGCAAAATTTTCTTTCAACTTCGGCTTTCTTGCTAGGGAGATGGCCTCACTCAATCTTTAAAGATTGTCACAATAATTCCTGAGATTGGTACAAAAAACTATTTAAATTAGTCTTTCTTAATCTGCTATGTTGAAAACCAGGAGTACAAGAATACACAAACCTATCATCTTATCATTGTTTAATATGGCAATGATCAAAACCAAGGGCGCAAAGTCAAACTTCCAGATCAAAGCAAAGAACATAAAGCCAAACTGCCAAAGACTGATTGCATGAACTTTCATTAGGGAATACTTATCTTGAGTCTACATTTGAGGTAGGACACTTACCACAATACCAATCATAATGGAGATGGCAGACATCTGCAAAATTTTAGTCATCTCATACATAGTAAGATAGGAACACAATTAGCAATGTGCAGAGCCTTGGTGCATTATCCATTGGAAATACAATCCAAATCACTAGAAGTGTAATCCTTCTCTGAAATATAGCCCAGCTGGTCAGCACAGTGCTTATAAATGACACTCGAGCCTGTTTCATTAAGGACAATGTCCAAGCACTTCTAGCAGCATCAGTGGCATCAGCAACTGCAATCCCAATGTCTGCCTTCTTCAAAGCAGGGGCTTCATCCATGCCATCTCCAGTAACACCACATAAGCGCTTCGTTCCTGCAGCTCCTTGTGGTAGGATTTCACAATTCCATAAGGTGATCCAAGATAGTTGCAGGTGTTGATTGATCTGAGTAACTTTTTAATTGTGTGTCTGCTTGTGTTCTTTCTCAACATGCTCACAACTATGCCGCATGAAGAAGATGGTTAGAAGAGTAAATTGTGTGGAATACGATGGTCAGTCAAGGAATTCTCGCCTCAGAGGAAATGTATGCATAGGAATGTCTTCTCAACAGGATGTTCCATCTGCACAGTGATTTTATTTTTAGCTCACACATCAACCACCTCCAAATATGGTTCTTCATTGATAATTTTATTTTTGGGCTTTGGTCTATGTCTAGTTGATCAAGAGGACCAAAGTATTATTAAGTATAACAGGAGATAATAATTTGCTAACCAATGGAACAAATCTACCTTGCCTAGCATGAAATTGCCATGCTTGAATAATCATGACAAAAAAGAACATGACTGTCTGAAACGGATAAAACTGAATCAATATTCTTCTACTGGTCCAATTTGACACAGAAAAACACCACTAAGGAATTAAAAGTTGCCTGGGAATAATATGAAGCGAACTTTGAGTTACAATTCTTTCAATATCCTTTCTCAAACAAGTGTGGCAGAGAATTTTAAGTCTGCTGGAAGTACAAAGACAAGCTGAAGAATGGGATCAAGAGTTCTCATGAGCCCTGCAGATGACGAAAGGGAAGAGCTTGAAAGTTGTTCAGTTGCAACTTGGGTGGAATGCTACAGTATGCATTATCTGAAAGGAAGGTAATAAGGCGATACACGAGCAAGTTAACCCCCAAATGAATAGGGTTGCTGCTGCTGAAATTATCAATAAAAACCATGTTTCGGTATTAATTCTGAAGGAAGCAGTTCCTGATGAGTTTAAAAGCATCTATGTTCTTGCTCGACCAAGACTGCTTTGAAGCCATGATTGAGGACTGGTGTGCTTGATAGTGAGTGAGTTAGTGGTTTTTACTTGTATGATTGTTTCTAGGGTTAATACCACAAAACACTTCAAATTGGTATATCGTGACAAATTTACTCCAAACTAATTTTTTGACTGCGAAAAATCCAAAATCGATACAAATGTGACAAATTTATCCAAACTAATTTTTTTGATTACCAAAATTCTAAAACTGATACATTTGTGGCACATTTACCCTCTATTAATTTTTGTTAAATTGGATTAATATCACGAAAAATCAAAAACCGCAACACCGGTAACAAATGAAGGGTAAAACCCTAAACTGGTATACTCGTCAACTATCACATATCATTCAACTCAATTTAACGTGTCATCCAATGAAATTTAATGTATCATTCAAATCAGCAATTTGATGGTGAAATTTAACGGAAACTAACGGAGAGTAAATTTATCACATGTGTATTGATTTAGAGTTTTTTGTGCTAAAAAAAATTAGTTTGGAGTAAATTTGATACAAATGTACCAGTTTGAGATTTTTCATGATTTTAATCCTTATTTCTATTCTAGTGTTTATTGTGATAAGGGTTAAGTTTAAGGAGAGGTGTCCAAGACCTATTTTTTTAATTCATATTTAATAGGTGGATTGTGCATGGGTTCGTCAAAATTTAAAGAATTGGTTGTTTTGTGAAGCCCAACTAGATATGGATTTTAATTAGTCTCGACTAAACTCGCGCAACTCACCAAACAATGCCTCCTCTTGTTTGGGCTGGCTGATGCTGTTTAGGCTGTTGCGGGGCCGAGCTTACAAATTTACTCGCATCTTACACATTTCGGACAACAGCACCCATGCCCATCTCATGGTCGGTCTCGCAGAATGTGCAACAAGATATTTCAAACTCTTCCAAGAATCCAATCTCTGAAGTCCTAATTTCAACTAGATTTGAGCAAATTTCGGCAATTAACAGCTCCAGAGATTAAATCTGAAAGATCTAGCCTCTCGATGGACTTGCATCCAGCGATATTCCCCTTTTCCGGCATGCTACCTATTATGACCATGAATTCTAGCTAGATTTTGCAATTTGTAGCACTCTTCATACACTTAGATAATGGTTTTAGGCCTTTCAATGGCGTTGCTCTGAGAGACATCGAACTCTTCTAATTTCGACTAGATAATGACAACCTGCAGCATCCAACAGCTTCATATGATTACCGTTAGCTCTCCAATTTCAACGAGTTGATCACCAAATAAACTTCAAACTAAGTAGATTACGGAAGGCGCCCAAGTAGATTGCAGAAGGCCCAAGCCTTCAGGGAACTTGCGCCGAGAGAAATCCAATAACTCCTACGTAAAAGCCCTTGAATATTTTTATAGGCTTTCACATTCTCGAACCATCACTTGCTTGGGACATTTTGATTGAGAAAGGTCCATCATTTCAAGGGACTTGCACAAAGAGATACCCAACACATCGAAGAACTCCAGTTCATTAAGGCATTGAATTTCCGGTAAATTTCACATTCTTTAGCATTGTATGAAAGATGCAGCCTACTAATAGAATTGCATTAAAAGATATCCAACATTTTTGACCACTTCAATCTAACAATTGCTAGAATTTCAATAGGTTTTGGCAATTTGCAATGGCCAATCTCTTTATACCGCTTCCAAGAACCCGTACTTATTATGGCCTTGAAATCCAACAAAATTTGCACAAGAGCATGCCTTCAATAGCTTCAAACAATCTAATTATGAAAGGTCCAGGCCATTGATCGACAAATCTAACATTTCCAAGACCCCCATATCGCCTTGGATTCGGCTAGATTTTCACAAGAAGAAGCCTTCAACTGCTTTAGTAATAGGTCTAGCCTCTTAATGGATTTGCACTAGAAGATATTTGTCTCTTTTAAGAACTCTGACCTATGAAGGTCTTGAATTTCAATTAGATTTTCACGACAACTAGCATTTGCTTTCTTCAAATGTTTCAATTGAGAAAGATCCAGCATTCAAAGGAATTGCATGAGTCGATGATCAACTTATCCAAGAACTTGGATCTATCAAGACCTTAACTTCAACAAGAATATTGTTTCTTTTTTCTTTTCTTTTTTTAATCTCAGTGAAGCTTTCATTCCATCAAAATATACAAGGTTATCAAGACCAGACGAATTTGTACCCCATGCTTTATCCAGTGTTGTCGTTTCATATTTTTAATATGTTCATATGGAAAATCTAGAGACGCCTTCAGATTTTTACTAAAAAATTGATTGTTAATTGACTTAAAACAAATCTTTAGTCTTTGCCTTCTTTTTGGTCCTTGATGGACGCTCCCTAGTGGCTTTAACAACTAACCCACTATCATTTATTTATTGGAAAGTAATTACAGTGAATTCATAGAATTGATGTAATAAAATAGACTAATTAATTGACCTTGACTTAGAAAAGATGTACGCTACCTAGGCCTTAGCCACTAACCCACTATCCATTCTTTATTGAAAAGTAATTACAGTGAACTCATATAATTGATGTAATAAAATAGACTGGTTAATTGACCTTGACTTAGAACAGTGATGAGCCGTTCCCTTCTAGCTCTAGCCATTATCCGGTTCTTCCATTCACAGCTCCAAGAGGGCCTTTCCTTTTCACCTTTAGGAGTCTTCCTATACGCGTTCTTAGTCGTTGCCTTTTAGGCATTATCCGGTGGCGGTTCTATCTTGGTGCTGAATGGAGTCGACCAACATGAGCTAATTTTAGTATCATTTGTGCACCAACATTTTGATTAACCCGTGCGACGCATGGGAGGATCGTTTAACGTTTACATTGCTGTCCTCTTTGGCGATGACATTGATAATGTACCTAAAAGCAAGGAGAAAAGAAAGAAAATGACGTAATAGCTATGGTTCCAGTATAATTATGTTACTATTATACTAGTCTCTTGCTATGCACGCGAAAAAAGACTTATGAAATAGATTACGAGAAATAACAATTCTAGAAATATGCTTGATCAGTATGAGGATAAGAGATTTTTGTAATATCGAAAAAAGAATTATGTCTGTTGAACTAAATGGGAAAAATTTTATTTTGATTAAAATGGAAAAAACAAAAGAATTTTTCTTTTCAAAAGAAAGTGAAAATAAATGTCACTCATGAAGAGTATTACATGTCAGTCATCTACTAATAATACTTTAGTGCATCACTTTACATTTTTCAAAGGGTAAAAGCCACCAAAAACTCTAAACTATACACATTATGAGACATTTACTCCAAATTTGTATAGTGTGACAAATTTACCCAAAACTTCTTTTTTGACACCAAAAACCACTAACTTCAGTAAGTGACAACAAATTTTTGGGGCAAAAATGTCATATGAATACAAGTTTTGGGCATTTAGTGTTACAAAAAAAAGTTTGGAATTTTTTATGTCATAGAAAAAAAGTTTGGGATAAATGTGTCATACGGATACAAGTTTGGGATTTCAAACCTGCGTTTTGGAAAAAAAAAAGGGAAAGAATTTCTCTTACCATCCAATTAATAAGAATGCATAAAATCCTCTTCCCATCAAGAATGTTTTACTGTTAATCTATGTATTGAGGTAATATGACTTCTAATTTTTCTAACTAATTATTCTAAGGGCCGACGTTGGCCTTTTTAATTAGGATATATGCATTTCTATTGATTCCAATAATCAATATGAACAGTGATGAATTACCATCAGCAGCATGGTGGTTTTCCATTTGGATAAGAAAGCTCCATTGATCCTTCCTCAAAGGTGAGGGTTCAAAACCCTGTGGTGGACGAAGGTCTTAAGTGGGATGTTAGGGTGGTGGGTCCTCCATTGGCGTCTTCCTGCGGTTTCTCGCACGGCCACCGACAGACGGGGGGTTCCTGGGTCACAAAAAAGAAGAAGAAGAAGAAGAGGAGGAGGAGCAATGATGAACTGAGTAATACAATTATCTATAGCAATTTTAATTTATTCCGCGCGTGTTGCGCAGGGTGATGGACTTTTTGGCCATCGACCCTCTGTCAAGACAAATAATTTTGTGAAAAATCCAGATGAGCGCTTTCCAAATTCATGTTGCTTTTTGCCATAGTAGCCTTTGAAGGTTCTTGCAAATGCAGATTTTCTCTGTCTTCCATTTGCTCTAAGGTTCACTCCCTTTGTGCGTTTTATTTCAGTGGATGGAAGAGCACATCATTCTGAACCGTGGTGGGTCATGGCCATGATTGGGAGCAGTAAGCACGCGGTGCAGAAAATGGAAGAGCACATCTTCCAAATTCATGTTGATTGATTGAGAGCAGTAAGCACGTGGTGGGTCATTGCCTTCCCTTGGACCTTGACCTCCGCTCGATGTTATCATTTGGCCGCATCCTCCGACAAAAATCTACCTCTATCTTCCACAAAATTAAAAGAATGTTTTTAAAGCGTGCGGGCGAGAGGGGTTAGAGTATGATGATTAAATCTAAAGCAAGTTATACAATTAAGGGTCAATAATGTCGATGAAAAACCCCAAACTGATATACCCGTGATAAATTTATCCCAAACTAAATTTTTCACCACAAAAAATTTCAAATTGATACATTTGTAACAAATTCACCTTCCGTTAGTTTACATTAAATTTTACCGTCAAATTACTGAGTTAGATGGCACGATACCCGCCATTTGTCATAGATTTACCAGTTTCTAGTTTTTCATAGTATTAATTCAATTTAATATAAACTAACGAATGATAAATTTGTCATAAATTGTACTAATTTGGGGGTTTTATTGGTCAAAAAATTAGTTTATGATAAATTTATCATAGGTATACAAGTATGAGATTTTTCATTATATTAACCCTACGATTAAAGATGTTTTACAATTATGCTTATTGTTCATCAATCTAAAATTACGACAATAACAATCATTCTATATTAAAACAGTGGTTTTTAACAACTCAATTGATGATATATTTAATTATTATGATGACTATCAATTTATTAATTGTGATTTTAGAATACATTTTTGTAAATGAATTATAATGCGTATCTGTATATTTTATTAAAACCATTAGAATTAATATCCCATTCTACTTTCACAATGCATTTCCTATAAAAAAAAAAGCAAAAGAACCCTCATTGTATTCCTCCTGTAAACTTACTGAATAAAAAGTTATCTCATTCCGGTTTCATTGTAGCAAACAAAAATTTAGTGGAAATTGAATAGGTTATAGTTGATTGGTGTCGCTTAGTCTACGAACTTTGAAACTTTTAAATTGATATCCATTCGGTTAGTTTGCCGGTGATAAAAAATTGTCTCTGATGGATTAGCCCTTTCCCAAACTTGTCCATTTGATCTTTGGGTTCAATAAGTCTAGCGGTAATTCTTATTTGTGTTAGGTTAGATCCATCATTAATGACCATTGAATTTATGATTGTCACACATAAGACCCACATAAGTCTCACAAATTCAAGGTTTGTAATTGATCCCATGTAGCAGACTTCGATTTAGGGAAGAAATATCGCAACCCTAGATTGGCTGAGTAAGGCAATCACTTTGTATTTCCCTCCAAAAGGCCTCACTCGCTTTGGTAGTGATGAAGTGCTAATTGGATCCACCGTGCCAGCAAATTACTTCCAAATGACTAGAGCATTTTGGTCTAGTGATTAACATTACTAAATAAGTTATTCCCGACTTTAAAAAATTCAAATCCATTTTTCAAATCCCCATAACAATGAGGGTCTAGTCGCCCTTGCTTGACCAATTTTTTGGAGTATTGGCCAAATGCTTTACGAGAAAAAAAGTAATTAGTCTAGCGTTTTGTTGGGGGGGTTAAAGAGGCTAAATCCCATTCAAGATTACAACATCAAGATGGAAAGATAAATTGCATGACTCAGCTGACTCTTTTCCATCATTTTCATATTGCTTTTGGAGAGACATAAATTTAGTCAAGGTCTTGCCACTTACTTTCTATAAAGGACGTCCCTGTCATAAAGGTCAAGCCAGCCTTTACCGTAGGCAGCGGAAAACGACTTGAGAGAAATCGGAGTCGAGCTATAATGGACATCCTATTCAAAAAGCAAATCATTTCATAACTTTTATCGCCGGTGACCAAAATGATTTGCTCAAATTATACACAAGTCCCTACACGATGAAGTAGGCATTTAAACATTGAAAACACCTATTGGATACACAAAATCTTCAATTCTTATAACCTGATCACGTCTTAAATGAAATTCAAGCAAATGAACTCAAAATAAATCATATAATTGGACAAATAGTTGGTACTGTATACCATTTCTATTCATCTTTAGAAAATCCGTTAACCAATTAATATATATATATATATATATATATATATATATATATATATATATATATATATAGACACACACACACACAATCTTTGAAGTTGAAAGAACATGGACGTCATTTAGACTTAGGAGAGACTCAGCCTTTGGTAGGTTCGACCACATGGACAAGGAAAGGTTCTCGATGGCCAATGAGGGAAAAAAACTAAATGTGACAATAGTAATAAACATTGAAAGAGGTTGAGTTTTGGAGCTTAGTAATTTTGAATGGGATTTAGCCTCTTTACCCCCAACAAAACGCTAGACTAATTACTTTTTTTTTCTCGTAAAGCATTTGGCCAATACTCCAAAAAATTGGTCAAGCAAGGGCGACTAGACCCTCATTGTTACGAGGATTTGAAAATGGATTTTGAATTTTCTAAAGTCAGGAGTAACTTATTTAGTAATGTTAATCACTAGACCAAAATGCTCTAGTCATTTGAGAAATTTCTAATTGGTAACTCATCAAGATCCCCTTGTAACCCAGCAAATTACTTCCATCCATCACGATCCATCTACTCCCAAATTTTGTAATATCACAAAAAAAATTCTCAAACTGATAGACTCGAGCATATCTATTATTGCAATACTAAAACTAGTTTGGGATAAATATGATACGGATAATACTAATTTGGGATTTTTTTTTATGATATTAGCCCAAAAAAGTTCAAATTTTAGTTTATATTTTCAAATAGCCATGTAAGCGTCTTCAGATCAATTAGGGAAAAAAAAAAGAGCATTTAGTTCAAAGACTGAATTGGTAAAGAAAAATTTTGTCCAGGTCGTACATTTTGCAAAAGTTTAAAGGTAATTGGTGTTTTTTCTTTTTAAAATATATTTTGTTGTAAATTTTTACATCCGCCTCGCCATGGTCGGCCGGTCAAAGAGGCCCTCGTACACCCACTCCCATGGTATGAAACTGGGAGGTGGATCTTTGAAATAGAGAGGAAAGAGAGACGAAAACTGAGAGGAGGCGGCCACCCAACACAGAAACCATTTTCATTTTGAAAGTAGATGGACATCCAGAATTCTCGCAACCGTGGAGGAGGTTCCTCCGAAACAAGAGAAGAGATTTACGATGTGTTTGTGAGCTTCAGAAGAATGGATATTCCCAGGGGCTTTGTGGATCATCTCTACAGTAGGCTCTTACGAGAAGAGATCCGCGTGTTCGTGGATGATGAGGACCTCCTCGTGGGAGGGGCGTTTGGGCCGTCGCTTCTCCAAGTGATCAGGCATTCCAAGATCGCCATTCCGATCCTGTCAGGGGGGTACCCGTCGACCAAATGGTGCCTCCGAGAGCTGGCTCAGATTGTGGAGTGCCACAAGACGACGGGCCTGATCATCATGCCCGTCTTCTTCAATGTCACGCCATCGGTCGTGAAATACAGATCCAGCAGTTACGGCAACGCTATCGACGAATATAGACGGAAAGGATTCGACCCAAACACCCTTCGGAAATGGGAGGAAGCTCTCATCTGTGTGGGATCCATCCCAGGGTTGGAGATTGATAGGTGAGTGTAATTGAGTAAGTTCGATGGAGTAACCTAGCATCCAAATCCCAAGGTAGCGCTTCCTTCAATTTTGGTTAATCTAATTAAGACTAATGCTGCAACGTGTATCAATATCTGATGTAGCTCCCTCTGATCTGGTACTGAATGTGATCCGCTTGTTAACATTCTCACTCCCAGATTGCCACATTACTTAATGTTTCGGTTTTGTTGATAAATTTCAGCGTTCTAGCGTTACACGTATCTCATAACTCAGTTTTTCCACGTTCGATCACTGCATTAAATGGGAGGCAGCGGTTATGGTTGTGATTTTATATCGATATGGTCCAGGAGAATGTTCTTTCCCTTGAAATCTGCATCCACAGGAAATCTACCTCTTGCAAGAAAATGCCAGTGTAGAGTGATATAAATTTGCTTAATTTCTGTGGATGCAACAGGCAGCCTTTGCACCTCATCATACTGTGCTTTGTCTGTGTTGATTTAGTAGAAGCATGTACCACTAATTGCATGGCCTGTTTGTCTAAAGGTGATTGCTGTATGATAGTTTTTGAAAGGAGAGCGTGAACTTTTTCTTTCAAACTACTTCAGAGTTTAGATATTGTTGGACTTACATTAATCTTTGTGCGTGTACCTTGTGCACACGTGCACGCTTGATACAGCTCGCCCGTAGATGCTTCAGTCATCGATGTTCTTGTCGCAAAGGTGTTGAGGACACTGAACAGATACTTCGTTGGCATCGAGCATCATGTGGAAAGAGTTATGAAATTACTAAAAGTGGAATCTAGCGATGTTCGTGTAGTTGGAATACATGGCATAGGGGGCACCGGGAAGACAACAATTGCAAGGTTCATCTACAAAAGAATATTTGATCTCTTTGATGGCTGTAGCTTTCTGGAAAACGTTAGAGAACATACCAAAAAACCAGGAGGTCTAGATAATTTGCAAGGTCAGTTGGTTTCTGACCTTCAAGGTGTAACGCATGGACAAATTCATTCTGTTGATGATGGGATTAAGTCCATCAGAAGCAGACTCTTGCACAAGAAGGTTCTCATTGTTCTCGATGATATTGAACCAAGCTCCGGACTTACACCGATTTTAAGTATTCTTGATTTGTTAGGCTCTAGGAGCAGGATCATAATTACCACCAGAGACGAACAGGCTTTAGATAAGTTTGAAGTGTCCCTGAAATATGAAGTCGGGGGAATGCGAGAAGAGGAAGTCGATGAACTATTCCGCTCTCATGCCTTCAGGGGGAGACCTACTCCAGCTGACTTAGCTACTCTGTCCAAAAATTTAGTATCGACTATTGGCCGGCTTCCTTTGACTGTTGAGGTCGTTGGGTCGTATCTATATTCTAAAAGCAAGGAGGTGTGGGAGCAGACATTAAAAGAATTGAGAAAAGTACCTGAGCCACAAGTTCAACGGAAATTGATGGTAATAATCAAAGCATTACCTGACGAGCAAAGACTGATATTTCTGGACATTGCTTGTTTCTTCATTGGAGAGGACAAAAGTGTAGCATGCTACCTGTGGTCTGACCGTGGTTCCGCAAGCGGATCGGTATTAGAAGTCCTCGTCAATTCGTCTATTGTTAAGATTGAGAACGATAAGTTATGGATGCATGATCAACTTCGAGACCTAGGTAGGGATATTGTCGTAGAGAAACATCTTAAACCTGGAAAGCGCTGTAGATTGTGGAGTCACGAGCAAGCCCGGGCTGTGCTGGTGAATAAAAAAGTAAGATACAAGTTCATCACTATTTTTACCTTACTTGTATGCCTTACGACTCATGTTCCTCTTTTCATAGAAAGAAAACTAATTGGGGTGCATATTTTTAGCGGAAAAAATGATTTGAAAAATATTTTTCTAAAAATGATCATTTATATGTCTTGAAATAATTAGTTAATGAAAATTTTTCATTATTGATAATAATTTATGTCTACTTTTTTTCGTGGATGATGAAAATATTTGTTGTTCATTCATTTTTGTAAGAGATGAAAGCGATCATTTTTAAGAATTTTTTCCAAAACCCTTTTTTTAAAACAAATTGATCCTTAATAAAATGATTTCTTTAATTTGAAGTCTCTAAGAATTTATCATCTTCGCATATTTTTGTGCAGAAATGCCAAGTCCCTTGATAATCCAAATCCTGTATTTCGCGTGTAGGGAACTAAAATTGTTAGAGGAATTCTTCTCAAATTTGGCAGTGGGTCACAATACAATTTTGGACCAGCACATTTTGCGAGGATGTCGAACATAAGATTCCTTCGATTGGATCAGGCGAACCTCGAAGGAAATTTTGAGCGGCGTCTGTCAAGTTTAAGATGGCTCCATTGGCAAGGTTGTCCTCGGCATCTTCTTGCTGAAAATTTGGATTTGACGGAGTTGGTTGTTCTAGATCTTTCCTGGAGCAAGGTCAGTGACAAATGGAACGGTTGGAGTGAAATCAAGGTAGAGAAGTACATTATTATTGATTTCATTTGTCCAATTGTAGTGGAAAAGTTGACTCTTTTGTTGTTCTATTTTCTGACAGAAAGCCAAGAAATTGAGAGTTTTGAACCTCACCGGCTGTTATGATATGATCAGAACTCCAGACTTATCTCATTACAAATGTTTAGAGAGATTGAATCTTGAAAGGTGCATTCGATTGGTTGAAATCGGTTCATCGGTGAAAATTCTGGAGAGGTTGGTTTCACTGAACTTGAGGTCTTGTACTGAACTCAATAAGTTGCCTGAAGAGCTGGGTTCCCTCATATCCTTGGAAGAGATTCTTATAGATGGAACTGCTGTTCAAGAAATTCCTGCCTCCATCGGTCATTTGCAAAAGCTTAGAAGATTCAGTGCATGCAACTGTCTTTCATTGATTCAACTACCCAATTCAATTAGCCATGTAAAATCGCTGAGAGTCCTTGGACTACATGGTACCAAAATAACTAAACTTCCCTTGTCTGGAAAGTTAGAAGCGCTACAACACTTGTCAATAAATCATTGTAGGTCGATATTGAAGTTACCATTGTCCTTGGGGACCTTGGCTTCATTGATCGAACTCGATCTATCAAGCACTGGAATTGTCGAATTACCTAATACTGTCAATAAGTTATATCTTTTAAGAGTGCTCAAAATTGATTTTACTTTTGTACGAGAGCTGCCTTGCGCTATATGGACATTGAAGAGGCTTGAAGAGCTGCACGCTTCAAGATGTCGGAGTTTGGATGGGGATATTTCTGAAGATATTAAGAATCTTTCCGCATTGAGGGTCTTGAGGCTTGGATACTCTCGAATTCGTGGCCTACCATATAGCATTTCTAGACTTCCCAATCTGCAAACACTTGATCTGCTTCATTGTGACAAGCTCCATAGAGTGCCCAAGCTTCCTTCCACTTTAATAAGCCTATCTGTCAGTTCTAAATTGATGGATACAATCCCAGACATCAGTAGCCTGGTTAAGTTGGGAGAGTTATTCTTGGCTGATGGATCCCAGGAACTGGTGTTACTTGACCAAGGTCAAGTTGAGGCCAAAGAACACACTTATTTGGAGCTCAGGAGATTGTCAGAGCTAAAGATATTGCAGCTATCTCTGTTAAAGATCCAACTACTACCTGTTGGGTTGGATCTCCTTTGTAAGCTCACAAAGCTCTCCCTTTGCTGCATTTACTTGAAAAAGCTACCACAGCTTCCTCCAGGTTTATTCACTCTCTCACTTCGCCAGTACAAATTAGGGACAGGATTGCCAGATCTTTCGTATTTGGAGCTCCTGTCAGAATTTGAGCTTTTCGACTGTACAGTAACAAAAGTTCAAGGCCTCGGGAAGTTCAAATCCTTGCGAGTTTTCAGAATATCTCACTGCGACCTGCAACAGCTGGATGAACTGGAGAACTTGATATTTTTAGTATCATTGAATGTTTCCTACTGTCAAAGTCTTGAGAGACTTCCTCGTCTATCAAAACTGAAGAAGCTGAAAGATATTAAAATCAAGGGCTGTCCGAAGATTCGTGATATTAAAGGTGTGGAACACCTGCATTCCTTCAAGAAGCCAAGGGGTGCCATAATTGAGGCAGAAAGCTCATCCGAGGTAACTAACAGTATGATTTTCCCTTTGGACCACATAGATGGAGGTTGGCACTGATTAGCACGTGTCATGTTTGGAACTTTTACTAAGATGAATGAATTCCTTAATATTAACAAAAGTGCATGACATGATGAATTACGAGGGACATGATATTTTCTCCCATTAACACATGCAGAATAATTTTTCAAATGAAATTTGAGTCATCAAGACTTTGTATTTCTTTCATCTTTTTTAGTTGGAAGATGTGTCCAAATTTGTACGGACTCCACTTCTTTAAAAGAGCATTTTACTTTGTCTTGTATTTTTCTGCGATATACAACCAAAGAACTTCTATTTATGCCAGTCAGTTTAATCATACTTTCGGGAGGTGTTGTCATGTATTCAATCCAGAGCATTGATCGTTGTATGGGTATCTTAAATCTTTGATGTGGAGTGGAAAAGCGCTGGCTGTTGTACTAGTATCTTAAATTTTTTATGGGGTGCTTCCGTAATATTCAAATTCTTAATCCAAAGTACTTTGAATAAATTGGGATGAGTAGCTCATAAAAGGTATTCCATTCTTCGAACTTTTCTCTTTTAATTCAGACTTGTTTGACGAGCTACTCTTCCAAGGACATAGTCTGATTAATACTGTCAATGAAATCTCAAACCTCATTTGGTCACTTTTCACGTTCAGTCACTTTGCATCTAAGCATCGGTCTTTATAACCGTTTGACACATGGTAGAAGTCTTATTTGATGCACCGAATACATGCTTACACAGGTTTTGTCACAGGTGGAGTTTAGCAAACCAGCTAATACCAAACATTCTTCCATTCAAGGTGTCAAATGCAAGGATAAAGGTGTGCTGTGCATTGAGATTGTCAAATTTGAGTTGTCCTATAAGATTTAAGTGTGATTCCAACCTTGCAATGTAGAACGCTGAAAGATGTCATGGCTAGAAAGCTGCCAGACCATAAGGATAGGCAGTCAAAGGATTATTTCAAGCTATGCCATATTGTTGGAACTGATGAGACCTTAGACTAATTTTTTTTTGCCAATTAGAAAATTTTACTCCTTATTTAATGCTCCTCTTCCTCCTAAAGCACAAGCAAAATCTTCCGATTCTGTCAAGTCAATAACTGAAACTATGGGCGCTTCTTCTAACTTGCAAAATTCTCCCTCTGTTGTAGGTTCATCAACCACGTGGCATAGAGTGAAGGTAAACCACAGACGTCTTGCTTTCTATCTCACTCTCTCAGTGAATAATTCTGTATTTCTTTCAGGTTGTTGCTTCCAAATTCAGCTGTCAGATGATTTCCAGAACCAAGCCAACACACTCTTTTCCACATTAATCAAACTTAGGTGTTGAGCCAGATAAGAATTCCAAGTTGTCAGTGGATACGACAGGGACAGAAACTACTGGCATCTCGCCATCGACAGAGCAAGAAGATATGCCACTTGACAGGGCATCAACTATCCCTTCTTTGGCAACAATTGGTTCTGCTGTGCCTCCTGCTGCTGCTTGAACAAAGTCATCATCAGCAACGGACAAAGATAAAGCCCCTATAATTGTCGAGGCAGATTTACGCGGTCGCGGAGAGTAATCTCTTTTCTCAAAGATTGAGTCTCTGTTGAGTGGTGACTCAGGAGAGCAAAATACTGGGACAGAGATGTCACAAGCAAGTCATTTTGATCTTCAAGCATACCAGAATGCCGCAAGAGGTGGAAATTATAATGAGTCAGGGACTCCAGGCAAATATGTTTAATCCCAAGCTACTTGGTCATTTGCAAGAATTACTGAACTTAGTCAAACAAAATGCGCCAGATGTCTCTAGTATTGGACATCAATGTGTCTTATCTCAAATTGCAGAACTTTATTTAGACCGCGGGTGA
This sequence comes from Eucalyptus curtisii, assembly GCA_017140595.1. NCBI lineage: Eukaryota > Viridiplantae > Streptophyta > Magnoliopsida > Myrtales > Myrtaceae > Eucalyptus > Eucalyptus curtisii. The sequence continues at coordinate 15,563,842 of CM029496.1, forward strand.
CTCCTCTCTTCCCAATAAAAGATCCTCATTGAATGTGAGAGGTTAGAAAGGGAGCTCAAAATGGAAAAGTATCTTTTGGCGTCTGACAAGGATGAAGTTCGTTTGATCAAGAAACAATGTGAAGAGAAAGCTAAGAGTGTGGCTGACAATGAGCGAGTTATAACCCAACTTCAAGCAGAGATTGAGGCACGCAAACAGACAGTTGAGAATGCAAAGTCAGAAATATCATATCTGTCGACAATGAGATGAGGGAAAGTTAAGGAACTGAAGAATTAAGTTGAGCAGGTCCTCAGTATGAAGAGAGAGAATCCAAGCATGGAAAAGAAGAGAAATCAAGCTCGCGAATGATTGACAAAATCAATGTAGAGTGGAATGAATTGTATGCCGATATTAAAGGCCGATTGGCCTCTAAATAGGCTGGCACTTTTCACTTTCTTTTATTTGAATCTTCACGTGTCGAAAACTTTTCCATTCTGGCAAAAAACACAGGTTTGGAATTTCATTTGTAGTTATTTATCATTGCTGAAAGCGTGAAACAAAGTCTATTGAAACAAAGTGAACGCTCACCTTGCAAACTCAGCATGTCACTCGGCTTGGTCTGCAATCTCCGAAGGCTCCCTGTAACTAGTCTTGCCAGAGGAAAGATTGCTGGTCTCGGGAGGCAGCAGGCCATGCAGAGTCCTCTATGCAGCACCGTGCTTCTTGCTTTTCTTTGCCATAGTCCTCTTTGGTAGAGAAGGCGGTCTCTGCGATGATATCGGTGAAATTAGCATAACGTAGATATTCCATCCGTGCTCTCTCCACTGCGAATTTCAGCAAAATCCAGATGTACCCATGCACGCAAAGACGTGGTTTTGTCTATGATGCCTTGTTCTCCGGGGGAAACCTTAGCCACCATCCAAGTATTTCAAGAGAAATTCATAACCCTGTCGATAGAGTTGGCAACAGGGTATCCGAGATATGAACAATTTTAGGCTCCAAAGCACCATAATTTAAGATACCGGAAACACTGCATGGTAGGAATTTTGACATAGTGTTGACACCTAAATTTTGACTATCTTATTTACATGGTTCGTCATATAAAGCATTTCATAACATTTACATTTAGGTAATAATAGTATTTAATTTATCTTTAAAAGTTGTTCTAAAAAATGAAAATGAAATAAAAAATGGATAAGGAATAATCTAAAATATTTTGTTGTGGAGGGAGATTTTGAAAGATTTTAGAGTTGGATAATGGAGCTTTATCTTTAATGGTTGAGTGAATTATCTTGGAAAATCTCCACAAAAAATTTTTAGATTACCTTCGGCGATTGAGTCAATATATGCAAATCTTCGTTGGCAGAACAAATTGATTTTGTTTTTTTTTTTTTTTGCTCTATAAAGTGGGGACTTTTTCTGGGTTTTGGAAGAGGATTTTTAAAAAAAAAAGAAAAGAATTTTGGTGCTTTAAGGAACCGTCCGCGGAGTCCTTGAGAGAAAAAGAGGAGTGAAAACAGGGAAGAAGGAGAAATGTGAAAAAAAAAAAGAGCAAAAGGGGTAAAGGTGATTGAACAGTTCTGTTCATCACCCCCTTCCTTCGCCGTTTCCGCTTCTACCTCCCTCATGCCGGATCGATTTCGATTCGCCCTCCTTGCAATCACCAAGCACCGCTCACACCGGTGACTGCGACTCCGACCGCACGCAGCCGCTCCTCCCCGCGACCCGGATCCGCCCGCGTTCGCGAGATCCACCCCCGAGCACCACCTCGCCGCGCCGCCAGGCCCTGGGCCGTCCGTCCTCGCCGAAGTCCGAACCCGCGCCGACCGATGACCTTTCCCCCTCGGCGCCGATCACCATCGTTGCCCCCTTCTCAAGCTTCCATAGGTGGTTTAGTTTAGTTTTTCTTTTATTTTTATTTCTCTTATTTTATATTATTTTACTTTACTTTTAGTTAGTTTTATTATTATTGTTTAAGTTTGAATATTGTAAGGTGACTTTTAGGTTCGATTACATATAGGCATTATCGGCGGGGTTTCCCTAAGATTATTGTAATTATTAATTTGACCCTTAAGATGTCGGGTCATTTTTTTTAATTGTATTAATCCTTGGGGTTTGTTGATATTTTAAATTGTTGAATCAATATAATTATTAATTTGATCCATAAGATTTCGGATCAGATTTTTAGTTATTTTGAACTCTTGTCGTGATAATTAGGGTTAGGCTAATCGTTAATTTGACTGTGAGACAACAGGTTATTTTTTCGGTTATTTTAATCCTTTATTTTGTTGATAGTTTAGATTTAATATTTATTTAATAATTACTTATCTTTTAGAAAAAATCAAAAAAAAAAATCAAAATGTTTCATCAAAGCATGGAGGTTTAACAAGTTAGACGTGTAGGTTTAATAAATTAGATTTTTTTAGGATTATATTTTTAGGATTGCATTTTTAGAGATAAGTTAGTTTTGGACTTAAATAAATTTTTTAGAATAGGATTTTATTTCGAATTTAGAAAAAAATATAAAAACAAAAAAAAAAGTGCATTCATTTAGATTGTTAGTTTTTTTTATTTGAATTGCATGTTTAATTACGTGTTAGTTTTAATTTCGAATTTCATAAAGAAAAACACAAAAAATCATTGTGCATATAGGTTAGAAATACATATTTCATTTTAAATTTAGATCATCTTTTTAGATAAATTGCATTTTAGATTAAGATAATGTCTTAGTTTAAATTAGGATTTAATATGAATTAATCCTTAGTTTAAATTAGATAGAATCTTAATCTAGCTAGATCATTTTTGCATTTTTTCTTAAATTTCGAATTTCATGAAAAAATAAAAAATTAAATTCGTCTCTGCATAAGTTAGACTCAATTTTTTAGAATAGGTTGCATTTTTAATAATAGAGACATCAAATGCACATCATTTAGTTGTTATTAGGTTCAATGAATTAGAAATGGCCCGTCATTAGAATTAGGACATTTTAGTTAATTCAGATTGCATATTTAATTATTACATGTTCATTAAGAAAACATATTTTGCCATGCCATATTATTTCATATTAGATTAGAAGTATTGCATTGCATATGGACTATATTCTCGTTAAAAAGTGAAAGCAAAAATTGAGTGGTTGCGTGTTAATTAGAAATCATATTTAGGGTTGCTAAGGTGAATTTCGATCTAACATTGCATATGCTTTCGTTGCTTTGAGATAAGTCTTGCATTATTTCATTCGCTTTCTTGGGTATTAAATTGATGGTTTGTGCACTCGCATGATCGCCTCACACGTTAGGAAAGTGAATTAAAATCAAATCAAGCTGCCTGCAAAACATTTTTGAAATTTAAAAAAGAAATGGTACCGAAAGGGCACTAGGATAGTCTAGTGTAACCAAGTCCCCGTACCCAAAATCTCTGCTTCGTAGGAGTAGAATAATTCTCCAATTATTTTACTTAGGTGTCTAATCGACCTACCATAAACCGATTAGTGGCAACTCTTAGATAATAATCTTTTGCATGTTAAAACCTTAAGTCGCGATTTGGTATGGGCTTGGGAGAGCCCGAGCTAAGCTTAAAAGACTTAGTAGTCCATTAACCTATGTTTAGGTGGTAAACCTGAAAATTAGGTCGCGACACATAGTATCTAGGTTAGGACCTTATTTTAAGTAGGTGGTATCCCTTTAGTACGCCTAGCAGTACGTAATATATATTATGGGTTATATTCATGTTGGTGTGACAATCAATCCAAGTGATTATTCAAGTTGCAAAATTCTAGGTCTTGTGGGATTCAAAATTGGAAAATTTCGGCGTTGGTAGAACTTTAAGGTTGCTGATGTTCTTTTATCTTGTTAAAAAAAGAAATATCACCAATAACTTGCTTATCACATCACTCGTTAGTAAGTTATCATCGTTATCAGAATTAACGTCCATACAAATTTATAAATTATCAACTTGTTCTAAGGGCTGATGTTGGCTTTTTAACCAGGATATATATGTTTGTCTATTGATATTGAAATTCCAATTACCAATTTGAACAGTGATGAATAGAGTAATACAATTATCTATAGCAAAATATTAATTTATTTCGTGCGTGTTGTGCAGGGTGATAAACTTTGGGCCTATTTGTTGACGCTCCAAATAGTGCCTGATTCAATTCTTTTGTTCCTCGAAAAAAAAAAAATCCATTTGATAAATTTTTTTGTTGTCATAAATAGATTTGGGGGAAAATTCCAAATAGAAGCCTAAAGTGTCATAGTTTCCTCAAATAAAAACCCAAAATGGACCATGTTTCAAATAAAGGTTTGAAGTTGTCAAATTGTCTTAAATAAAGGCCTGAAGTGGAACTTGTTTCAAATAATGGCATGAAGTAGCTATATCAATGAAAAAAAAAAGGCCTAACCTATTAGACCAAATAGCATTTTCGTCTTTTAATTTAGTTTTCTATTTATTTCTTTTTCTTTCCTTTTTCTTTTTTTCTTTTTCCCCTTCCCTCTACCGACCATGGCAAAGGTCGCCAAACTCAAGCGAGGCCACCCTCACTAGGGTTTGGCAAAGGCGTGCCTTTGCCAAATTTGGCGAGGGCAGCCCTTGCCTTCGCATGGCCTCGCCAGCTCAAGCGAGGGTGAGGGTTGCCTTCACCGGTGTCAAGCAAGGGCCGTCTTCGCTTGATCTGGTGAGGGCAACCCTCATTGGCGTTGGGCGAGGGTCGCCTCGCCTAGGCTACCATTGCCCGCCTAGCCCAAGCGAGGCAGCCCTTGCCTGATGCCTACAAGGGCATCCCTTGCCTGAGGCAGGCGACCTCCGCCGGCCATTGACAACGATGGCGATGGATAGAAGAGGAAAACAGAAAAGAAAAGGAAAAGAAAAGGAAAGAAATCAAAAAGTTGAAAGAAAAAAATGTAGTTATAATTTTTTTTTTTTTTTTACCAAAACATCCCTTCTTTGATGGTTGGAGTACTTAGTAGCTAGCCAAAGGTTCTTATTGAGATGTTTTGACAACTTCGTGCGAATACGATTTGACCACTTTAAGATCTTATTTAAAATAAAATTTATTTCAAGCTCTTATTTGAATAAACGAGGGTACTTCAGGCTTTTATTTAGAATTTTCCCATCAAAATAGTTACCAGCTGGCCAAAGGCCCTTATCTAAGATGTTTTGGCAACTTCAAGCCCTTATTTCAGACGATTTGACCATTTAAGCCCTTATTTGAAACAATGTTTACTTTATATGAGAAAATAAACGCACTTCTGGCCATTATTTGAAATTTTCCCTAAATTTGGAGCATAATTAAAAAATAGAAAAAAGTTACTTCTGGCTCGTGAGAATAATTCCAAAATCAAGGCAAATCATTTTCTTTTTTTATCTCTTTTTCTTTTGTTTCATTGTGATGTCCGGCGAGCTCGTCGAAGCCTCACCAGTGGCCGGGTGAGCTCGCCGGCCACCGACAAGGCCAACCTCACATCAGCTAGGCAAGGCTTCAGCAAGCTCGCCAGACCTCACTTGGCCTGGTGAGGCTTTGGCAAGGTCACGGGCCATTCCCAGTGATTGGCTAGAGAAAAAGAGGGAAGGAAAAAGACAAAAGTATAATAAAAATATTAAAAGAAATTTTAAAACACAAAAAAAATTTAAGAATCATACTAAATACATTTTTATTCCTGTAATAGAAATTTTGGACATTTCAAATGCTCATAATCTCATCCAGGGAAAAGAATAAAAATAATAATTTCTAAGTAAAAATTATTTTCAGGAATAGAATTATCAAAAACACCCTTTTGACAATCAACCCACTATCAAGACAAATTTTTTTTTTGAAATATCCAGATGAGGGTTTTTCCAAATTTATGTTGCTTTTTGCCACAGTAGCTTGTGGATGCTCTTACAGATGCAGATCTTCTGTCTCCCGTTTGCTCTAAAGCTCATTCACTTTGTGCGTTTTATTTCAGTGCAGAAAATGGAGGAGCACATCTTTCTGAACCGTTAATGAAGATGGAATCTGTTAAAATTAAACTAATCTTCTCGTGTAGGCTATTAAGTATTGATAATTAATTTTGTAATTTAACAGTGACTAAAAGCAGTAAGCACGTCATGGGTCATTTCTTGCCCTTGGACGAGCTCCATCCAATGTATCATTTGGCCACATCCTCCGACAAGAATCTACCTTTATCTTCCACAAAAAATAAACTAATTAGAGTATGATAATTAAAGGAGAATCATACTTGAATATTTGGCTTTCAATATTTTCTTTTGGACGCACTTAATTTTTTTTTTTTGGTCAGAAATTCGTACTTGAATTCACCTCCTCATTTTTTGCCATTTCTCGCCATTTTTCGTTAATTTTTTTCTCAATTCCTTTCCTCAATTTTCTTCGCTTTAGTTTTTTTTTTAATCACATGGCGATTATATATTCAGAATAGTTAACTTTCAAGAGATATATTTCTACGTCACATATGGCATTTGGTCAGAGTTTGAAATAATTATTAAATAAAAAATATTTTCATTTTCGATAATAATTTTTGTTTAAATATTTTTCGTTTATATATTTTATAAAGGTTACATTCTCAAAATAGTTTACTTTTCACAAATAAATTATGCTATGTCAAAATTTATAATTAACACTTAACAAAGATTGAATTAGATAGGAGTAAAACCGCGATAGAGATGTGGAAATGACAAATGATTTCACACACCCAACGGTCGTTGTTACTTTGCTTTTATCTGCTGGTCCTTGGAAGCCTTCATTGGATCTAGGGTTAAGCATGTTGGATCGCTCAAATCAGGAACCACTCAGACCGAATTGGATCGGTCGATTGGGTCTGGTTCCCGATACCGCAGAGAAAGTGGACTGGGAATCGGAACCGGATCCAATTGACCCTTTTTAAAATATATATTTTTTTATTTTCTTAAAAATACAAATAAAACTTAAAAATAGTGACAATTTTTGTATTTTTCTAAATTTTTTTAATTTTTTTTTGCTAAGTAACCCATCTCATGGGACCGAACCAGACTAGATCGGTCTGATCCGAACCTGTTTCCAATCATAGACCAATCTGGTCCGGTTCCCAAAAATTGGCAACTAGTTCTACTAATCTGATCCTCGATTTCTAGTTGAAACCGGATCGGATTGGGACCATCACCTCTAATTGGATCTGGTCAAGGCCCAGGAACCATTTGACTGTAGAAATTCCGCACGGACGGAGCACCTGCTTCCCCGCTAATCAACCAGGGCAGAGCGTGGCATTGTCAAGAGTCTGTCCGAGGGAATTTTCCGAGCATTCGTGAGTCTCCTTTGCAGCTGCAGATGGCGAAAGAAGGTCCTTACGGCGGTTCGAGCTCTGCATCATCAGCTTCGGTGACGGGAAACAACTTCGACGTGTTCCTGAGCTTCAGAGGAAGCGACACCCGACATGGGTTCACCGATGTTCTCTACAGAAGCCTCGTCGATCGCGGGGTTCGCACCTTCTTAGACGAAGAAGAGCTTTCCGATGGAGAGTACATCAAGAAGCAGCTCCCTGAGTCGATCAAGCTGTCGAAGATTGGCATCCCGATCCTGTCCGAGGACTATGCCTCGAGTAAGCCGTGCCTTCGTGAGCTGGCTCAGATGGTCGAGTGGCGCAAAGAGGGAAGAATGATCATCATGCCCGTTTACTTCTTGATCACGGCGTGGGATGTGGAAATGAAGGATGGGACGGGTCCCTACGCCGATAAAATTGCGGCACACCAGGAGAAAGGAGTTGATCCGGACACGGTTCAGAAATGGGTGGGTGCCCTCAAAGAAGTGACATCTGTGAAAGGTCGGCAACTGACCGAATATACTAGGTAAGGTTGAAGAAGGATCTGTAACTAGTTCTGCTTTGTTTTCTTTTTTTTCTCCCTTTTTTGTCCTGAATAATGTGGCACTCTCATGCTCAATTCAATTGATTTCACGGCAAATTGCCCCCGTATACGAAAGTCACGGTCTGTTAAGGGTTGCGATGGGCATGGCCAATGGTCACTCTGAATTGACTGGGGCACACTCTTGCATTTGTACCGAGCGTTTACCCATTCCGTCCCATTCACGTTTCATCAGTTTCAGATCTTTATCCCCAGTTAGCAGTGTCCATGACTTCGTGTACTTTCCTTATTTCTGAAACTTTTTCTGTTTTCTAGGCAAGGAGAATTTGCAATTATGATGGTCTCAAAAGTTCTGAAGAGGTTGAGAAAGGCCAAGCTCAATTTGTCTGACAAATTAGTCGGGATTGAAGACCGCTTGCCTGAGCTGAGAAGAATGTTGGATACTGACTCTAGTGAAGTGCGGATGATTGTCATCTCCGGCATTCCAGGCATCGGTAAGACAACCCTCGCAAAATCTCTCTACAACGATATCTGCCACCTCTTTGACCGTCACAGCTTTCTCGGTGATATTGGGGACACTACTGACAAGAAGGCTCTTCTAGCTTTGCAAAATCAGTTGGTCTCTGACATCGTCCAAAGGGACTCAGCAAAACTCAAATCGGTTGAGGAAGGAATCAGCTTCCTCAAATTAAGATTAAGCACCTGGAAAGTCCTCATCCTTTTGGACGACGTGCATGAGAAGTCTCAGCTTGAAGCTTTGGTTGGAAGTCTCGATTGGTTCGGTTCAGGGAGTAGGATCATTATCACAACCAAAAGAGTTCTCAATTTATGTAAAATGGCAGAAACTGATGACGTTGAAACGTACAAAGTCCCAGAGATGGAGGATAGTGATGCTCTAAAACTTTTTTGTAGATACGCCTTTGCTAAGGATTGTCCAGAACATGACTATGTTGATCTGTCCGAAAAAATTGTGTCCGCTACTGGAAAACTTCCATTAGCTGTTGAGCTCGTAGGTTCACACCTGTCTCTGCTTCGGGATAAAAGAGGAGCTTGGGAATCTCTACTGGAGAAGTTACAAAATGTAACTGATGATAAAGTCGAGAACAAGTTGAGAATAACTTACGAACAATTAAACAGTTTCCAACGGCATATTTTTCTTGACATAGCTTGTTTTCTTTTTGGAGAGGATAAAAGAATTGCATCTTACATGTGGGATGAGCTTCAATTGTATCCTTCTTTTGAAGTCGAGATGCTTTGTCTCATGTCCATGGTAAAGATTGGAGAGGACAATAGGATGTGGATCCACGATCAGCTAAGGAAGCTGGGCAGGAAAATTGTTCAAGAAGATTGCATGAAACAGGGGAACAACAGTAGACTATGGGCCACTGAAGCTCGGAAGATTTTTAAACAAGATGAGGTCAGATTTGTCATTTCATTTTTTGCTCTGTCTATTGGATATTTAACTCTCCTTGTTTTGATCCCTTTTGGAAAGAGTGAAGCATAAATGATCCTCAGTTCAATTACTGTATTGGGGTTTCGTTGGCTTCTGTCTAACAATGGTGTTTGACCGACAGAGCCAAATGAAGGTTGAAGCTCTGTGGGTTGAGATGGATAACACTGAACAAAAAGACATGGATGGTCGATCTCAGACCTATTTGACTGGTGACCAATTTAAAAGAGTACCAAATCTCCGTCTTCTCATTTTGGATCACTTTGACATTAAGGAGGATTTTAGAAATCTTCTTTCAAAGTTACTTTGGCTTCGTTGGCATGGCTGTCCGAGAGCTTTTAATGTAATCAATTTGAACTTGGAGGTCTTGGTTGTTCTTGATTTATCGTGGAGCAAGGTAACTGAAGGTTGGGAGGGTTGGAATAATATAAAGGTAGCTCAAATACTTTGCATTTCCCTTTTCACTTGAATACTTACTGCAACATTAACAGTTTCTGTCTATTTGTATTGCTTGCAGTTGGCAAGGAAGTTGAAAGTCTTAATTCTCAGAGGCTGTGTTGACTTGATACAAACTCCAAACTTCTCTAATTTCAAGTCTTTGGAGATGCTGATTTTAGAATATTGCTCTCATTTGGTTCTAGTCGACCCATCGATTGGTCAGTTGCAACGTTTGCAAATTTTAGATCTGAAATTTTGCACTGACCTCGGTGACTTGCCCAGAGAACTTGATTCTCTGGAAGCTTTGAGAGAGCTCCGACTTGATGGAACTTATATAGAAGAAATTCCGGTGTCTGAAGATATGAAGCATCTGAAAACTCTCAGCGCCTGCAACTGTAAATCATTGGCACGATTATCCAGTGAAATTGGTGACATAAAATCTCTAGAATTTCTTTCGATTGATGGCTCTGAACTTACCACACTCCCGGACTCAATTGAAAGGCTAGAAAAGTTGAAACAACTGTCTTTGAGAGATTGTCGGTTGTTGTGGAAACTTCCAGACGCCATTGGAAAATTGACATCATTAGAGAACCTGGATCTCTCAAGTACAGGAATAGACAAATTACCACACACCATTGATAATATGCATAATTTGAAGGTGCTGAAAATGGACGGAAGTTTCATTAGAAAGTTCCCTCGATCTATTGGAATGCTGAAGAAGCTTGAAGAGATTCATGCATCACGCTGTAGGAGTTTGGAAAAAATTCCTGAGGAGATCAAAGGCTTGTCTCGTTTGAGAAATTTGGTGTTGTCAGATTCCAATATTCCCAGCCTACCAGGGAGCATCTCTAGTCTTTCCCATCTTCAAAACCTTGATTTATATGGCTGCGACAATCTTCATGAGGTTCCTCTGCTTCCCACTAGTTTAGCCGCTTTGCGTCTCACTTATGACTCAAGTAAATTGAAGTCTTTGGATATTTTAAATCTGACCAATCTCAAAGAGTTGTACCTTGCCAATTATTTGGAGGACGAGGCATCTCCCGGCACAGATGGATATTTGATGGTGGAGCCGATCAGCCTTTCGGGGATTGGCAAAGTGACAAAAGTTGAGACCTTGAAATTGTGCCTCCCAGGCTTCACTAAACTACCGGAAATGGATGCTCTCAAGCAGCTAAGGAAGCTTGATCTTCAATGTCCAGACCTACAACATCTCCCACGACTACCCAAAAGTTTGAAAAAACTAACCCTCCGAGACTGCAAATCCTTAAAGACATTGCCGGAGCTTAAGTATCTCAAGTCTCTATCTGGATTGGAGCTTCTGTTATGTTCTGTAACGGAAATCGAAGGACTTCAAAATTTCTCATCCTTGGTAGCCTTGCTTATTTCTCACTGTGAGCTGGTAAAGCTAGACGGCCTCGAATGCTTGACATCCCTGAGAACATTGACCATCTCATACTGTGATTCCCTTCGAGGACTGCCAGATTTGTCGAACTTGAAGAAGCTGAGAACATGTCATATCCAACATTGCAAGAACATAACTCAAAAGGACAGCCTCTAGTAGTCGAGCTCCCTAGAAAGGCCAGATATTTGCGAAGGTCATGGTACGCCTCTGGTCTAAATGAGGACTTGAAAGAGATCCATTTCATGCTTCCTCGAGCAAGTCTGAAGTTTCTGAGGCCAATGTTCATTCTAAAGGTCAGGCGTCTTTTCAATTTAATGATGATCCTAAAGTTTCACTTACATTGTTGGACTTCCTTGTAACTGAAAGGCCTTCTTCCCCGATATTTCCATTTTTCTTTTCCCTTCTTTAGAGAATGCAATATTTTTCCTTTATGAACTTATTCTCAACAATGCCCAGCAATTGCTTGGTATACCAGTTAACACTTCCGACTTCATTGTACTGTTTTCACAAATATGTGAATGAGTGCACGAATCAGCATTTCTGAATTCCCTAATCATTCTGGTCATTGTTGTTCTTAATTTCTTCCATCTAACTGATTGATTATCCTTAGTAAGATGATATGCCCATTTATTCAATATACATGGAGTATTCGCTAGCGGGAGTATGGTAATGGAAGAAATAACTTGATGTGATCTCTGTTCATTTCTTTTGCCCAACGATGATGTATAGAATAGTCATATCCAAATGCGATGCAGAAAGGCCAAATATATGCTCATACACCTCTACATAGACAATACTGAGGGAAAACTCACCATGGCATGCACTTTTTATGTGGGAATTATTTATGTGATTAACGAGAGGCACTCGATTACCCTGATGATCTAGATGATTATAGGATGAAAATTTCAAAAAGAATGATGAATTGATGTTACTGAACATCATCTGGCATTAGTTTGTTGTTTTCCCCCCTTGAATAAATTTTACTTGCTAAGTAGTTTATCTACTTGAATGAATATCATTCGACTAGTTTTAGTGTTTTCTGGGTACTCTGAAATATCTCTGTGAACTAATGGCTCGGGCTGAGCAGCCAACTTAGGCTGAGCAGCAGGTAAAAATGTTCCATCATGAATAACCCGGATTATTATAGCACATTCCAGGACGGTCCTGCCTTTCACAACCAAATAAAATGCATCTCTTTGTTGCCAGGCGTGATCAGACTGAAGATTCAGAACCTGTGAAGAGACCTGCATATATCATTACAGGACCCACTTATTACAGTTTCCTTCTTGGTTAGTCCGTGGTAGTAAAGACCAGGCTGAGGAATCTTATGTCACATGGGTAGAGGAGCAAGGCGTGACTTCACTCAATTACATGTTTCTGAATCTTCTTTTTTCAGCATAGTTGATCTTTACTTGCGTCTCTGCATGATTCAGGCATCTGCTTTTGATATTTACGTCCTGCTTCGTTGGATGATCCACGCCAAAGAATGTAACATCTCTGGATTTCGTTTTGCTTTCTAGACACATTCCATAGAAGTGTTTCCCTTGCATTTCTACTGGCTATTTCTACGATTTATTTTGTTGAAATCTGCGAGATCTCAGCACCCACTCTGTCATCAGTTTATGATCTCTTAATTCCTAGATCTCCGTGAATGTACCATAATATGGTTGTGTGGTGTCAACTGTCAACTTAAACAGACTCTTCTGGACAAGAGAATTGAAAGAAGAAAAAGGCAAACAGATTTCCCGAGAATTGACCGCCACAAGTTAGTGGCATTCAAACATGAGGCTTCCCAATGTTTCTATGAGCTACAACAATGAAGAAAGCCATGGATTGACAAGAACGGTACAGATGATTTGTGACCGGACGAACTTAGATTCAGAAGGCTAGCTAGTCATCTTACGTCTGCTAAAATAACAAATGCTATGCCACGTACCTTTTGTTAGACCTAAATCTAAAGAACATTAGGAATATGAAGCCCGGGAGAGTGTTTCCGAACTTTTCCTCTTCCCATTATATGCCCTTCGAAATTTGTACCACTTGATATCCTAGAAATTGCATCCTCCAAGATCTTCCTAGAAGACCCTTCTTCCTGTACATTCCAGTTCATGTCATCATCATATTCAAATTCAAAAGTATCTTTTGACTGCACAGTTTTCAATGCCACAAGCATCTCTCTTTAGAAAAAGTAACCACCAACATTTTCCGACGATGGAAAATTATTCAAGCAGTTATGTTCGATTTATGTTTTCATGAAAACTGAATACTGGCACGGTGAAATATGTCGTGAATTAAAAGAACCGATCTTTTTGTTTCCTTCCAATTTTTTAACGTACTTTTATGCCATTAATTTCTTTCCTTCATTGCTGCTTAATACTCCCATGTATATTATTCTCTTGTTGGTTTGCTTTCCATGCTCTTCATTATAACGTGCCAAGAAAAACGATGTCCTATTAATATCTTGATTTTTTTTATAGACCTTTTCTCAAGTTATTATTACAATCTGTACACATTGTCGATTGGCCTTTTGAACCATGTCATCGTGATTTATTCAATCTGTAACGTTCGACCTTCATGTTTGTAGTTTTATATTGATATTTTTACAATATGAATCTTCCTTGCTTTTGATAACTATTATGTTAGATTTTATTGACAATTATGTAATTTGAATATAGTATTTAAAGGAAAGTTAAGAGGTTCATGTCACTTTCCTTTTCAATGGTTTGGCCTAACCTGAATATCCTGGTTAGGTTGGCAATGAACTTTCTAGTTGGGATTTTGATAGTTATTAAGTACTTATTGGTTAAGTACCATAACAACCATCGGAGCTTATTAGGGAAATCATCTTCCTTTTAGATCAAGGGGTGTATGAGTGAATAATTGGAGTTTAATCCAAAGGGGTAAAGGATCGAATCTCCATGGAATCTGAATACATCTATATGGTATTGCCACATGAGGTTTTCCAGATTTTCAGTGAGACTGTCATTTTGGATTTATTCGACAATTTCCTAGGGGTATTGCCAGCTTGGCCTATCTCGTATCTTTTCAATTTTATACTTTTCGTTACGGTGAAAAGTATAGAAAGCATGCATCGTGATGTACATGTTGATTTCTACTAGTGCCTTTGATCTGGATAAGAAGTCAGCGAGCATGGCAAATCAAGAGGAAAAGTTCAGCTTCACTTCTTGCACGTTAGTTTATTTTTTTAGAGAGTGAGAGAGCTTTAGAAGCATATAGAGAGATAAAGAGAGTTTTAAGCTTAACAAAGCTTGTGTGTACTCCATATTAATCCTTAGCAAGGCATTTTGAGTACTATAATCTCTGTGTGTGTTTGCACTCTCTCCTTACCAAATCCTTCGAAGCTCGTTTATCCTTTTGGTTCCAACAGTTTATTGGTGTCACTTAGTCTATGAACTCCGGAACTTTTGCATGGATATCCATTCAATTTATTTGTGGGTAGTAAAAAATCGTGACTTGGATGGATCAACTCTTTCCCAAAGTTGTCCATTTGATCTTTGGGTTCAATAAGTCTAGCGCAAATTCTTACTTGCATTGGATACGTCAGGTTAAATCTATCATAATCATTCAATTTATGATTCTCGCATGTAAGATTCACATAAGTCTCATGGAATCAAGGTTTGTGATTGGTCCCTTGTAACGGACTTCATTTTACGGAAGAAATATCGCAACCTTTAGACTGGCTGAGAAAGGCGAGTCACTTGTTTTCTCCCTCCAAAAGGCCTCAGTTGCTTTGGTTGTGACGAAGTGCTGATTGGATCCATCGTGCCTTTTGAGTAAAGAGCTGGAAAAGGTTTCTTGTCTTATGACAAATCTAATTGGTAACTCAGTCGTCCAGTGAATTACTTTTATAGATGCTATTGCTGTCCATCACGGTTACTTTTTCCCAAATTTGGCCCATGTTATGTTTTCCCTAAATTAAAAAATCCCAAACTCTTGCACACACGGCGTAGGTGTGGCACGAAAGCAAGAGTTTGAGATGTTTTGTTACATGATGTGGGGTAAATGTGGAATTAATGCATCGATTTGGAAATTTTTGTGACTTAAAAATTAATTTGAAATAAATACTGTACTAATATATCAGTTTGAGAGTTATTATGAGAAAAAAATTAATTGGAGTAAATGTGATGAAGATGTGTCATATTTTTGTTCTGCGAAGGTTTGAGGTCATTGCTGTTTTTTCTTAAAGTTTTACACCCGTCTCGCATTGGGCGGCCGGTTAAAGAGGCCCTTATGTTTACGCCCGCTCCCGTGGTATGAAGCAGGGAGATGGATCTTTGAAATGGAGAAGGAAGAGAGACGATACTGAGAGAAGGAGACCCCGTCACAAAAAACCACTTTCATTTTGAAAGAAGGAGATGGTTTTCAAAGTCGCACTTTCTTCCGACAGTGAAGACGAATATACCAAAACAAGAGAAGAGAGTTCCGATGTGTATTTGAGCTTCAGAGGATTGGACACCCGCAAGGTCTTTGTGGATCATCTCTGCTGTAGCCTCCAAAAAGCGGGGATCCGCGTGGTCTGGGATCAGGAGGGAGAGGGTGTTCGCGGGTCAATTCCCCTGAATATCGGGGATGCCGAGATCGCCATTCCGATCCTGTCAGAGAAGTATCCGTGGAGCAGACGGTGCCTCCGAGAGCTGGCTCAAATTGTGGAGGACCACAAGACGATGGGCCAGATCATCATGCCCGTCTTCCTCAACGTCACGCCCTCGGTCGTGAGAAACATATCCCACGGTTACCGCAAGGCTATCAAGTGGCATAGATGGACAGGAGTCGACCCAGAAACCCTCCGGGAATGGGAGGAAGCTCTCATCCATGTGGGGTTCATCTCAGGGTTGGCGGGTAATCAATTTAGTCCTTTCAATCCAATTTGGTCAGGTTGGCATTTGAGGTAGCAATCCAGCTCAATCACAATATGCCATGGGGTACCCAGTCAAGAGCCGGTACCTTGAAATTTGAGAAAAATATTTATCTGAAGAAAGTAAAATTTTTTGAAAGTAAATAATTTTTTTTTCCCTTAGCACTAGGAAGACGCCCTTTCTATATTTTTTAAAGGCTAGGCTATTGCACCCCTTTGTTGGCTCTTAACACCCACTTTATTACATTGAATTGACTATATTGTCCTTTATGGATCTCACTCTCAATTTAAGAATATTTCTTATATTTTCTCTTGCTTTTCTTTTGTTTCAATTTCATCCTAAACGATTCTTCCAAACCCATTACATTTGTTTGTCTTCTTCTAAACGTATTCCACCAATTATTAACTTTATTTCCCCAAAAATTATTATGATCGTGAATTTTTCCACTTTGATTTACGGTATAAATTTATGAGAATTTACTCAAAGATTGAATATTGTGGTTGATAAATGCTTTATACACAATTTACTCATCTTTCTTTGTATTGTTTTTATTGAAGAGGACCCAATTTATTGTTGCATTTAGAATGACGTGTTTGCAAATGGTTTGGATGAGTTGCCTTATAATGTCATTACAACTGCCATAATTTATGGTCAACAGCTAATTATATCATGTAATCAAGGCAAAGATAGTATTATATGTAATAATGTTTTATGGAGCATTTTCTTTTGCATTTACATGATAATAATGAATGTTTAGATTTTTTATGTACTTAATTTTATCATTTTTTTTTTATTTTTTTGAATATATATTTCAAAACATCATGTAATGTTGGCATGAAAAATAATTATTAATTAGACTATTAAATTCACTTCATAAAATGAAAGTAGAGAGAGATTAAAATTCACAGACTACATTGTAATAATACATATTAAAGTTAAATTAAACGAAACATGTAGCAAAACGAGTACACGGTTCTTTTCACTCTTCCCTGTGCTTAGGTTATTTTCATATAAGAGAATATAGAACTCGCTAGCATAATAAGTAATTAACTATCTACTAAATAAACTGATTTTGGGAAAAGAGGGACACCGATTTTGAGCCACACGAAGTCGGGAGGAATTTGGAGGAGTCCGTGCGGAACCGGGCAACAGCGGCCGAGGCGGCGGTGCCGGTCACGCGCGCGGGTGGGACCCCGGAAAGAGCTGCCCACTCCCGTGGTATGAAGTTAGGGAGATGGATTTTTGAAATGGAGAAGGAAGAGAGACGAAACTGAGAGAAGGAGACCCCGACGCGAAAACCACTTTCATTTCGAAAGAAGGAGATGCCTTTCAACTTCAACTTCGAATTTTCTTCCGATTTTGAAGAGTCTGAAGACGAATTAAACACACCAATAGGAGATGTGTATTTGAGTTTCAGAGGATCGGACACCCGCGAGGACTTTGTGGATCATCTCTGCATTAGCCTCAAAAGAGCAGAGATCCGCGTGGTCTGGGATCAGGAGGGAGAGGGTGTTCGCGAGTCAATTCGCCGGTATATCGGGAATGCCGAGATCGCCATTCCGATCCTGTCAGAGAACTATCCGTCGAGCAGACGGTGCCTCCAAGAGCTGGCTGAGATTGTGGAGGCCCACAAGACGATGGGTCAGATCATCATGCCCGCCTTCCTCAACGTCACGCCCTCGGTCGTGGAAAACATATCCCACGGTTACCGCAAGGCTATCAACAAGCATAGACGGGAAGGAGTTGTTGGAAGATATGCAGAAGATTCTGGGAAATATATCGGGAATTGATTGATTCCACATTCTGATTATAAAGAATCAATTCAAATATTTGATTGATTTGTAAAAATATTACATTGCATTTCTTTGTGTGTACACTTTGTAATATAAACAGAAAAGCTTGTACATTGTTTGACAGACTGAATACAAAGAAAAATTTTCTCCCTAAACTTCAGTCTTCTTTGTCATCCGTTTCTTACTTGCCTTCAGTTTCTGACATGGTATCAGAGCTTTGGCTTTAAGCTCCATCTTCCGCAATTGATTGCTTTCGAAGCTGCAAGACAGATCAACGTCTTGATTACGAAAGAATCAAAACTCTGTAAGAAGGAAGAAGAAACTGAAATTTACCATGAACCCAGAAAATCTACTCCCTGCAACAACTAGCACTCCTCTCATAGGCGACGCCACACCGACAGGAGAGACATAAGGTCACAGCATCCATCCGATACCTGCAATTTCCACAACCCAGCAACAGATCCAGACTCAATGGCAGATATTCCCGGCTCAGGCGAATATGGGGCAACCCATTCCGGGCCATCCTTACCAATGGGTACCTTATCCATGGTACGTCGGGCAAAGCCCGAATCCATCATTGCCGGGGGTAACGAGTTACCAGAGTAACACCCAATCTGACGGGAGTCTACCAGCAGCAAGCGGGGCAAACTCAGCCGCAGAGGGAGAACGAATAAACGGGTCTAGAGATGCGGGTCATGGAACCGGGTTCAATGGGTTGGGTACAGGGACGAATCCCTACCCGAACCTCTCACCCGGATTTTTACCGTTTCCGATTGCGGCCATCACCGGCCGACCGGAGCCAGGCGATCCCTTGCACGTATCAACATCCAACGGTCCAGAGCTGCGACTGATTAGTCTGCAACTGACCGGGACAGAGAACTACAACAAATGGTCGCAAGACTTCCGGCGGGCCCTTGTGACAAAAGACAAAGATGGTTTTCTTGACGGAACCATACCCATCCCGTCGGATGAAAAGCTGGCGAGGCACTGGCGAAAGTGCAATCACCTGATCCGCACCTGGATCGGCAATTGCGTCTCTCCAGACGTCGCAGCAGGCCTCCCACCGACGGAGGATTCGAAAACCATGTGGGACAATATAAAAGAAATGTATGGGAAGCTCGATAGAGCAAAATTTTTTGTCTCATGCAGGAACTCACAGATCTCAAGCAAGGGAACATGTCCGTCACAGCGATTTATAACAAATTGTCATCGCTCTGGAATGAGCTCGAGGCCACAGAAGAGAAACTCGAGGGACCCCCAGAAACTCTCAGGCAATACAAATCCATCAGGGAGAGGGAGAAATCCACTCGATTTCTTTTGATATTGAACGAAACATACCTAACATTTCGTTCGCAGATCCTGGCAATGGATCCCGTGCCGCCTCTCGGCCGGATTTTCCAGCTGGCCGTTCAAGAAGAGAGCCAACGGCTTACAGCACCGGAGCAAACACGAGCAGGCGAGGCTATTGCTCTCGCGCTTCGCGAAGAACGCCGCGGACAAGATTTGGGGGCGAAAACCCTAGCCTGGGAGAGAGAGAATCGCGAGGGGCTAGGGTTCGCAAATGACAAATCCCTTAAAAGGGACGGAAGCTACGGTGGAGATCCCATCCGGCGATCTGAGGGCTTGGATTTCTCGCGGCGATCCGACGGCCTCGATTTCTCCCGGAGATCTGACGGTCTGCAAGGGGTCGATCCGTGCGGCGCATCGGACGGTGGAGATAATTCCACGATTAAATCATCCAACGGCTAGATTTGTTCCGCATCAATTAGGAATTTTGGACAAAATTCCAAAGGGAGAGGTAAATTATACTGTGAATATTGCAAACGTCCGCATCATACCATAGATAATTGCTAGAAATTACATGGAAAGCCAGGAGAAAAAGAAAAAAAGAAAGAATATTCTGCGGCTTACCAAGTGACTGGACCCACTGGGCCAAGTAGTGACCGACCAATTACTCATGGGCAATATCAGCAATTGATGCAGGCACTGCAGAAAGCAGACATTGGAAATAAAGGAGGAAGTTTCTCAGGTATATCCCATTGCCTGATTAATTCAATTTCAAAAAAGGCATGGATAGTAGACTCAGGAGCAAGTGATCATATCATTTGTGATATAAATTTTTTCTCAAAAATGCATAGGAAATTGGACACGCCTATTTCTGTGCAACTTCCAAATGGGAACGTTACTCATGTCACATTGACAGGAACTGTTCAACTTAGCTCCCAAATTATCCCGCAAAATGTCCTTTATGTCCCACAATTTCAGTTCAATCTCATTTACGTATCCAAAGTCCGCAAGGAAAATTCTGTCAAATACTCTTCAATGCTGATACATGTCTTTTTCAGGCCCTTTCGACTGGGAAACTGATGGGCTTGGGTAGTCTTTCTGAAAGTTTATATTTTTGGACCAGTATTCCACGTCATCCTGATTTGAATTCAATTTCTTTCAATAAGTTGTCATTGTGTAACGTTCTTGCCAATGATAAAGATTTTCTCTTACACTCAAGGATGGGACACGGTAATTTTTTTCCATATTCTAAATGTCCCATTTGTCCCCTTGCAAAACAGTCTCGCACATCTTTCCCTTTGAATACAAAGCGTTCCAATACTATCCTTTCTTTAATTCATGTGGATGTCTGGGGACCATATCACACAGCACATCGTGATGGTTCACAATATTTTCTCACAATTGTGGATGATTACTCTCGGGCTACATGGGTGTTTTTGATGCAATCAAAGGCTCAAGTTTCATCTCATTTGAAAACGTTCATCACCCTGACTAAAAATCAGTTTGGGAAATCAATCCAGCGCATACGAACTGACAATGGGAAGGAATTTTTTAGTCATGATTGCAGATCACTTTTCTTGCTTCATGGCATTCTACATGAGAGCTCTTGTATTTATACTCCACAACAGAATGGAGTGGTAGAACGTAAACATCGTCACTTGCTTTGGAGGTTGCACGGGCCTTGAAGTTTCGGGGATCTATTCCAAAGCAATATATTGGGGAGATTGTGTCCTCATTGCATCCTATCTCATCAACCGTATGCCTACTCGGATATTAGCTGGTAAATCACCCTTCGAATTACTTTATGAAAAAAAAACCAGCAATAGATCATCTACGAGTCTTCGGTTGTCTTTGCTATACTGCAACTGTGGGTCCTCGAGACAAAATGAGTCCACGTGCCAGGAGGTGCATTTTCATGGGTTATCCTACCTTACAAAAGGGCTATTATGTTCTAGATCCATCAACAGGAGAATTTTCCGTGAGTAGGGATGTCATCTTTCACGAGACTATCTTTCCATTTCGCGAGTCTACAGAGGATTTGGACATCTCCACTAGTCCTTATCACTCCACAATTGAGGAAAACCTATCTCCTGAATACTTTGTCACAGCATCACCAGGACAAGTCAATCCACCTTCTTCAATTGATCAATCGACTCAGAATGCAACATTGGAAAGTGAACCTGTTCTTTCAACAGCCATTGAAGATGATTCTGACGTACAAACAGCCGATAATGCTGTGGAATTACCTTCACCTCTACCACCAACGGATCATCCACGACGTTCGGGGCGAGCTACGAAACCACCAACATGGACCAAAGACTATGTTTGCGCCTCACTAAACGGACCAGGTATTCACTATCCAATATCTTCCTATGTCTCTTTTGACAAACTTTCGTCAGAGCATAGATGTTGCATTAGTCGTATATCATATGAGAAAGAACCATCTAGTTATGATGAGGCGTCCAAAGATCCACGGTGGCAAAAGGCCATGGAAGCAGAATTACAGGCCTTAGCTGATAATCATACATGGGAAATAGTTCCTTTGCCCTCAACTAGAAAATCCATAGGATGCAAATGGGTCTATAAAGTAAAGTATAGAGCTGATGGATCTATTGAACGATACAAAGCTCGATTGGTGGCAAAGGGATACACGCAACGAGAAGGTTTCGACTATCACGAAACTTTTTCTCCAGTTGCTAAAGATGTCATCGTCCGCTCATTCTTATCAGTTGTAGCGATCCATGATTGGCCATTGCACCAAATGGACGTTCATAATGCTTTTCTTCATGGTGATCTGGATGAAGAAATTTACATGGATATTCCTCAGGGCTTACGGAGACAAGGGGAGAATAAAGTATGTCGTCTCCGCAAATCCCTTTATGGGCTAAAACAAGCTTCCAGACAATGGTATGCTAAATTTGCTAACGCTCTCATCAGTGCAAACTTCAAACAATCCAAGTATGATTATGCCTTATTTACATGGACCAAAGGTACGTCATCTATTTACTTGATGATCTATGTAGATGATATTCTTATCATGGGTAATGATGAAGTTGCAATAAAGAGCTTAAAGAAATATTTGCATACTACATTTCATATAAAGGGTCTGGGAGCACCAAAATATTTTCTTGGGATTGAGATTGCTCGATCTCACCAAGGAATTTCCCTCAGTCAGAGGAAGTTTGTGTTGGAAATTATATCAGAGGCTGGTTTATCAGGATGCAAGCCAGCTGTCATTCCAATCGAGCAGAATACCAGATTGACTACAGCAGACCACATTGGAGGAAATTCTCAGGATGATCCCATATTACAAGATCCGACGAGTTATCAGAAGCTCGTTGGAAAACTTATTTATCTTACTATGACCAGGCCTGATATATCATATGCAGTGCAGAATCTCGGTCAATTTATGCACAAACCGAAAGAATCTCATATGAATGCCGCCTTAAAGGTCGTGAAGTATTTGAAGGGATGTCCAGGACTCGGGATACTTCTATCTAGAAGATGTAACATGGAAATGACAGCATATTGCGATGCAGACTATGCAACGTGCCCTATGAGTCGAAGATCCATAACTGGTTTTTGCATTAAGTTAGGAGAGTCCCTTCTTTCATGGAAAACCAAGAAGCAAGCAACCGTTTCTCTATCCTCAGCTGAAGCAGAATATCGGGCCATGGCAAAGACCACATGTGAAATTGTGTGGATACGAGGATTACTTGGTGATCTCGGAATACAGCTAAAAGGTCCGACAAAATTATTCTGTGATAATGAATCAACTTTGAAACTCGCGGCGAATCCTATAATGCATGAGAGGACCAAACACATTGAAGTGGATTGCCATTTCACTCGGGAGAAGATTCAAGAAGGGACAATCGAGACAAGAGGGATTGGAACTGCTGAACAACCTGCAGATGTGTTTACAAAAGCCCTGTGTAAAAAACAACATGCATATCTATTAAGCAAGCTAGGCATCTTGGACATTTACAAGCCACCAGCTTGAGGGGGAGTGTTGGAAGATATGCAGAAGATTCTGGGAAATATATCGGGAATAGATTGATTCCACATTCTGATTATAAAGAATCAATTCAAATATTTGATTGATTTGTAAAAATATTACATTGCCTTTCTTTGTGTGTACACTTTGTAATATAAACAGAAAAGCTTGTACATTGTTTGACAGACTGAATACAAAGAAAATTTTTCTCCCTAAACTTCAGTCTTCTTTGTCGTCCGTTTCTTACTTGCCTTCAGTTTCTGACAGGAGTCGACCCAGAAACCCTCCGGAAATGGGAGGAAGCTCTCATCCATGTGGGATCCATCTCAGGGTTGGCGAGTAATCGGTGAGTGTAATTGAGTAACTTCGATTGAGTAACGTAGCATCCAAATCCCAAGGTAGCGCTTACTTCAATTCAAGTTAATCTAATTAGACTAATGCTGCTAGGTGTCTCAATACGTGATGTAGCTCCCTCTGATCTGGTACTGAATGTGATCCGTTTGTTTATATTCTTACTCCCAGCTTGCCACATTACTTAGTGCTTCGGTTTTGTCGATAAATTTCAATATTCCTAGCATTACACATCTATTTAAAAGCACATGACTCAGTTTTAGTAAAAGTATGTACCACTATTTGTGTGCCCTGTTTGTCTAAAGCTGATTGCTGTATGATAGTTTTTGAAAGGAGAGCGCGAACTTCTTCTTGCAAATTACTTTAGAGTTCAGATATTGATGGACTTACATTAATCTTTATGCATGTGCCTTGTGCACACGCGCACACATGATACAGCTTAGCCACACATGCTTCAATCGTCAATGCACTTTTCACAAATGTGTTGAGTGTGTTGAAGAGACCCTTCGTTGGCATCGAGCATCATGAGGAAACAGTTATGGAATTACTAAATGTGGAATCTAGTGATGTTCGTGTAGTTGGAATACATGGCATAGGGGGCAGTGGGAAGACAACAATTGCAAAGTTTGTCTACAAACGAATATTTCATCTCTTTGATGGCTGTAGCTTTCTGGAAAGCTTTAGAGAAAATGTCAAAAAACCAGGAGGCTTAGTTGATTTGCAAGGTCAGCTGATCTCTGACCTTCTAGGTGCAATGCATAGACAAATTCCTTCTGTTGATGACGGGATTAAGTCCATCAGAAGCAGATTCTTCCACAAGAAAGTTCTCATTGTTTTCGATGATATCGAACCAGGCTTTGAACTTACTCCGATTTTAGGATGTCTTGATTGGTTAGGCTCTGGAAGCAGGATCATAATTACCACCAGAGCCGAACAAGCTTTAGATAAGCTTGAAGTGATCCTGAAATATAAGGTTGGGGGAATGCAACGACATGAAGCCCTTACACTTTTCCACATCCATGCCTTCAGGGAGAAACCTACTCCGGATGAGTTTGTTATTCTGTCCGAAAAAATAGTATCAACTATTAACTGGCTTTCATTGACTATTGAGGTTGTCGGGTCATATCTATTTTCTAAGGGCAAGGACGTATGGATGCAAACCTTAGACGAGTTGGAAAAAGTACGTGGGTGACAAGTTGAACAGAAGTTGATGGTAATCATCAAAGCATTACCTGACAAGCAAAGACAGATATTTCTGGACATTGCTTGTTTCTTCATTGGAGAGGACAAAAGCGTCGCATGCTACCTGTGGTCTGACCGTGATTCTGCTAGTGGATTGGAATTACAAGTGCTCATTCGCTCCTCTATTGTTAAGATTGATAACAATAAGCTGTGGATGCATGATCAACTTCGAGACCTAGGTAGGGATATCGTCCAAGGGGAACATCGTGAACCTGGAATCCGCAGCAGATTGTGGTTACAATATGAAGCCTTGGATGTGCTGACAAATGAAAAAGTAAGATACAAGTTCATCACTGTTTTTACCTTACGATTGTGTGCCTTACAACTCAGTGATCCTTTTTTCATAGAAGAAAGACACTTAGGGTGCATTTGTTTCTTGGAAAATCAATGATTTGGAAAATATTTTCTTATAAATGGTCGCTTATATTTCTTGAAATAATTAGTCATTGATAATTTTTGAGTTATTGATAACAATTTATGTATACATACTTTCATGGACGATGAAAATATTTTTTGTCCATTTGTTTTTATAAGAGATACAGGCGATCATTTTTAGGCAAATGTTTTCCAAATCATTCATTTTCCGTGAAATAGAAGGACTTTTAATAAAATGATTTCTTTAGTTTGAAGTCTCTAAGCATTTATTATCTTCACATATTTTTGTGGGGAAATGCGAAGTCCCTTGGTAATCCTATATTCCACATGTAGGGAACGGACAGCGTTCAAGGTGTTCTTCTCAAATTTGACAGTAGGTCACAGTGCAGTTTTAAACCAGCACATTTTGCAAGTATGTCAAACATAAGATTCCTTAGATTGGATCAGGCGAACCTTGAAGGAAAGTTTGAGCGGCGTCTGTCAAGTTTGAGATGGCTCCATTGGCAAGGTTGTCCTCGTAATCTTTGTGCTGGAAATTTGGACTTGAAGAAATTGGTTATTCTAGATCTTTCTTGGAGCAAGGTCAACGAAAAATGGAATGGTTGGAGAGAAATCGAGGTAGGGAAGTTTATTATTTTTAATTTCATTTGTCAAATTGTAGCAGAATAGTTGACTCTTTTGTTATTCTACTTTCTGACAGAAAGCCGGGAAATTGAAAGTTCTGAACCTCACCGGTTGTGTTGACTTGATCAGAACTCCAGACTTGTCTTATTACAAATGTTTAGAGAGATTGATTCTTGAAAGGTGCATTCGATTGGTTGAAATCGGTTCATCGGTAAAAAGTCTGGAGAGGTTGGTTTCACTGAACTTGAGGTCTTGTATTGAACTTAATAAGTTGCCTGAAGAGCTGGGTTCCCTCATATCCTTGGAAGAGATTCTTATAGATGAAACTGCTGTTCAAAAAATTCCTGCCTCCATCAGTCATTTGCAAAAGCTTAGAATATTCAGTGCCTGCAACTGTCTTTCATTAATCCAGCTACCCGATTCAATTAGTCATGTGAAATCTCTGAGAGTCTTCGCACTGAATGGTACCAAAATAACCAAACTTCCCTTGTCTAAAGAGTTAAAAGTGCTACAGCACTTATCAATAAATCATTGTAGGTCAATATTGAAGTTACCAACGTCCTTGGCGAGTTTGGCTTCATTGATCGAACTTGATTTATCAAGCACTGGAATTGTTGAATTACCTAATACTGTCAATAAGTTATATCTTTTAAGAGTGCTCAAAATTGATTTTACTTTTGTACGAGAGCTGCCTTGTGCTATATGGAAGTTGAAGAGGCTTGAAGAGCTGCATGCTTCAAGATGTCGGAGTTTGGGTGGGGAAATTCCTAGAGATATTGAGGAGCTTTCGAGATTGAGGGTCTTGAGGCTTGGATACTCTCGGATTCGTGGTCTACCAAATAACATTTCTAGACTTCCCAATCTGCAAACGCTTGATCTGCTTCATTGTGACAAGCTCCATAGAGTGCCCAAGCTTCCTCCCACTTTGATAAGCCTATCTGTCAGTTCTAAATTGATGGATACAATCCCGAACATCAGTAGCCTGGTTAAGTTGGGAGAGTTATTCTTGGCTGATGGATCCCAGGAACTGGTGTTACCTGACCAAGGTCAAATTGAGGCCAGAGGATGCACTTATTTGTGGCTCGGGAGTTTGTCAGAGCTAAAGATGTTGCAGCTATCTATGTTAAAGATCCAACTACTATCTGTTGGGTTGGATCTCCTTCGTAAGCTCACAAAGCTCTCCCTTTGCTGCGTTCACTTGAAAAAGCTACCACAGCTTCCTCCAGGTTTATTCACTCTCTCACTTCGCCAGTACAAATCACAGACAAGATTGCCAGATCTTTCATATTTGGAGCTCCTGTTAGAATTTGAGCTTTTCGATTGTGCTGTAACAGAAGTTGCAGGCCTTGGGGAGTTCAAATCCTTGCAAATTTTCAGAATATCTCACTGCAACCTGCAACAGCTGGATGAGCTGGAGAACTTGATATTTTTAGCATCGTTGAATGTTTCGTACTGTCACAGTCTTGAGAGACTTCCCAATCTATCGAAACTGAAGAAGCTGATAGATATTAAAATCAAGGGCTGTCCAAAGATTAGTGATATTAAAAGCGTGGAACACCTGCATCCCTTTGGGAAGCCAAGTAGTGCCATAATTGAGACGAAAAGCTCATCCGAGGTAACCAACACTATGATTTTCCCTCTGGACCACATAGATGGAGGTTGGCACTTGATTAGCACGCGTCATGTTTGGAATTTTTAATAAGATGAATGAATTCCTTAATAATAACAAAAGTGCATGACATGATGAATTACAATGGACAGGATATTTTCTCCCATTAACACATGCAGAATAATTTTTCAAATGACATTTGAGTCATCAAGACTTTGTATTTCTTTCATCTTTTTTAGTTGGAAGATGGGTCCAAATTTGTAAGGACTCCACTTCTTTAAAAGAGCATTTTACTTTTTCTTGTATTTTTCTGCGATATACAATTAAAGAACTTCTGTTTATGCCAGTTAGTTTAATCATGCTTTTGGGAGGTGTTGTTATGTATTCAATCCAGAGCATTGAACGTTGTATTGGTATCTTAAGTCTTTGATGTGGTGCGGAAAAGCGCTGGCTGCTGTACTAGTATCTTAAATTTTTTATGGGGTGCTTCCATAATATTCAAGTTCTTAATCCAAAGTACTTGGAATAAATTGGGATGAGTAGCTCATAGAAGGTATTCCATTCTTCAAACCTTCTCTTTAAATTCAGACTTGTTTGACGAGCTACTCTTCCAAGGATATAGTCTGATTAATACCGTCAATGAAATCTCAAAACTCATTTGGTCTCTTTTCACGTTCAGTCAGTTTGTATCTAAGCATCAGTCTTTAGAACCATTTGACCCATGGGAGAAGTCTTATTTGATGCACTGAATACATGCTTACACAGGTTTTGTCACAGATGGAGTTTAGCAAACCAGCTAATACCAAATATTCTTCCATTCAGGGTGTCAAATGCAAGGATAAAGGTATGCTGTACATTGAGATTGTCAAATCTGAGTTGTCCTATAAGATTTAGGTGTGATTTCAACCTTGCAATGTAGAACACTGAAATAGGTCATGGCTAGAAAGCTGCCGGACCATCATAAGGATAGGCAGTCAAAGGATTATTTCAAGCTATGTCATATTGTTTGAACTGATTAGACCTTAGACTAATTTTTTGGGTCAAATAGAAAATCTTACTTCTTATTTAATGCTCCTCTTCCTACTAAAGCACAAGCCAAATCTTCTGATTCTGTCAAGTCAATAATTGAAACTATGGGCACTTCTTCTAACTTGCAAAATTCTCCCTCTGTTGCAGGTTCATCAACCGTGTGGCATAGAGTGAAGGTAAAACTACAGATGTCTTGCTTTCTATCTCACTCCGTCAATGAATAATTCTGTATTTCTTTCAGGCTGTTGCTTCCAAATTCAGCTGTCAGATGATTTTCAGAACTAAGCCAACACACTATTTTCCACATTAATCAAACTTAAGTGTTGAGCCAGATAAGAATTCTAGGTTGTCAGTGGATTCGACAGGGACAAAAACTAGTGGCATCTTGCCATCGACTGAGCAAGAAGGTATGCCACTCGACAGGGCATCAACTATCCTTTCTTTGGCAACAATTGGTTCTGCTGTGCCTCCTGCCGCTGCTCGAGCAAAGTCATCATCAGCAACGAACAAAGACAAAGCCACTTTAATTGTCGAGGCAGCTTATGCGGTGGCAGAGAGGAATCTCTTTTCTCAAAGATCGAGTCTCTGTTGAGTGGTGACTCAGGAGAGCAAAATACCAGGACAGAGATGTCACGAGCAAGTCATTTTGATCTTCAAGCACACCATAATGCATCGCAAGAGGTGGAAATTATAATGAGTCAGGGACTCCAGGCAATTATGTTTAATCCCAATCTACTTGGTCATTTGCAAGAATTGTTGAACTTCTTAGTCGAACAAAATGCGCCAGAGGTCTCTACTATTGGACATCAATATGTCTATCTCAAATTACAGAACTTTATTCAGACTGTGGGTGACTCCCTCTCTTCCCAGTAAAAGATCCTCAGTGAATGTGAGAGGTTAGAAAGGGAGCTCAAAATGGAAAAGTAACTTTTGGCGTCTGACAAGGATGAAGTTCTTTTGATCAAGAAAGAATGTGAAGAGAAAGCTAAGAGTGTGGCTGACAATGAGCGAGTTATTGCCCAACTTCAAGCAGAGATTGAGGCACGCAAGCAGACGGTTGAAAATGCAAAGTCAGAAATATCATATCTGTCGACAAAGAGATCAGAGAAAGTCAAGGAACTGAAGAATAAGTACGAGCAGGTCCTCAGTAGGAAGAGCGAGAATCCAAACATGGAAAAGAAGAGAAATCAAGCTCAGGAAATGATTGACAAAATCAATGTAGAGTGGAATGAATTGTATGCGGATATTAAAGGCCGATTGGCCTCTAAATAGGCTGGCACTTTTCACTGTCTTTTATTTGAATTTTCATGTATTGAAAACTTTACCATTCTGGCTCAAAACACAGGTTTGGAGTTTCATTTGTAGTTAGTTATCATTGCTGAAAGCGTGAAACAAAGTCTATTGAAACAAAGAGAACGCTCACCTTGCAAACCCAGCATGTCGCTCGGCTTGGTCTGCAATCTCCGAAGGCTCCCTGTTACTAGTCTTTGCCAGAGGAAAGATTGCTGGTTTTGGGAGGCAGCAGGCCATGCAGAGTCCTTTATGCAGCACTGTGCTTCTCGTTCTTCTTTGCCATAGTCCTCTTTGGCAGAGAAGGCCGTCTCTGTGATGATATCGGTGAAATTAGCATAACTTAGAGATTCCATGCGTGCTCTTTCCACTGCGAATTTCAGCAAAATCCAGATGTACCCATGCACGCAAAGACGTGGTTTTGTCTATGATGCCTTGTTCTCCGGGGGCAACCTTATCCACCATCCAAGTATTCCAAGAGAAATTGATAACCCTGTCGATAGAGTTGGCAACAGTGTATCCAAGATATGAACAATTTTAGGCTCCGAAGCACCATAATTTAAAATAACGGAAAGACCGCATAGCAAGAATTGAGACATAGCATCTAGGTTAGGACCTTATTCTAAGTAGCGGGTATACCTTTAGTACGCCTAGCACTACGTAATTTATATTACGGGTTATATTCATGTTAGTGTGACAATCAATCCAAGTAATTATTCGAGTTGCAAAATTCTAGGTCTCGTGGGATTCAAAATTGGAAAATTTCGGCATTGGTAGAATTTTAAGTTTGCTGATATTTCTTTTTTTATCTTGTTAATAAAAATTATGACCAATAACTTGTTTATCATATCACTTATTAGTAAGTTATCATCGTTATCGGAATTAACGTCCATACAAATTAATAAATTATCAACTTGTTCTAAGGGTTGATGTTGGCTTTTTAATCAGGGTACATATGCATGTCTATTGATACTGAAATTCCAATTATCAATTTCAACAGTGATGAATAGAGTAATACAATTATCTATAGCAAAATATTAGTTTATTCCGTGCGTGTTGCACAGGGTAATGGACTTTAGGCCTGTTTGTTAACAATCCAAAAAATGCCCAACTCTATGCTTTTATTTCCCGAAATAAAATAAATAAATAAATAAAAAAGAATAGTAATCTGTTTGGTAAATTTTTTGTTCCCAAGAGGGGAAATTCCAAATAAGGACCTAAAGCGCTCTCATTTTCTTAAATAAAAGCGTGAAGTAGATATTCTTTCAAATGAGAGCATGAAATGGCCGAATTGTCTCAAATAAAGACTTGAAGTGGAACTTGTTGAAAATAAGGGCCTGAAGTAGCTATGTCAATTTCCAAAAAGGGCTTAACCTCTTAGACCGAATGGCATTTTGTCTTTTAATTTATTTTTCTGGTTTATTTCTTTTTCTTTCCTTTTTCTTTTTTTTTTCTTTTTTCTTCTCCTCCCTTCCCTCTACAGGCCATGGCGGAGGTCGCTAGACTCGGGCGAGAGCCACCCTTTTTGGCGTTAGGCAAAGGTGTTTCTCTACCAAATTTGGCGAGGGCAGCCCTCGCCTTTGCATGGCCTCGCCAGTTTAGGCGAGGGTTGCCCTCACCAACATCGGCAAGGGTTGCCTTTGCCTGACCTGGCGAGGGCAACCCTCGCTAGCGTCCAACGAGGGTCGCCTTGCCTGGTTTGCCCTCACTCACCTAGCCCAAGTGAGGCGATGCTCGCTTGAAGCCAAATTTGGTGAGGGCTTCCCTCACCCAATTTCGACAAGGGCATCCCTCGCCTAAGGTGGGCAACCTCCATCGACAGCTAGGGGAGGGAAGAGAAAAAAAAAAAAAAAAATAAAAAAAAGGAAAATGAAAAGGAAAAAAAAATCAAAAAAATCAAAAAATATATAATTACATTTTTTTGACCAAAATACCATTTCTTCGATGGTCAAAATAGTCATTGGTCGGCCAAAAGCCCTTATTTGAGACAATTTGATAAATTTAGGCCCTTATTTGAAAACGATATGACCATTTTATACCCTTATTTGAAACAAGATCCACTTCGGGCCTTTATTTGAAAAAATGAGAGTACTTCATACCCTTATTTGAAATTTTCCCATCGGAATAGAATTTTCCCATCGGAATAGTCACCGGCTGGCCAAAGGCCCTTATCTCGAGATAATTTGGCAACTTCAGGCACTTATTTGAGACGATTTGACCACTTCAAATCTTTATTTGAAACAAGGTCCACTTCGAGCTTTTATTTGAAAAAAAAACGATGGCACTTCAAGCCATTATTTGGAATTTTCCCTATATTTGAAGGAGAATTAATAAGTAAAAAAAAAATTGCTTCTTGTTCCCGAGAACACTTAGGAATCAAGGCAAATCATTTTCTTTTTTTCTCTTTTCTTTTCTCTTTTCCTTTTCTTTCCTTTTCTCTTCTTCTTCCTCATTGCCGGTCTTCGACCACGGCAATAACGACTGGCTAGGCGAGGTCATTGGGCGAGGTCCCGCGAGCTCATTGGAGTCTCGCAAGTGGTTGGGGGAGCTTGCCTGGCCAGTAACTAGCTAGAGAAGAAGAAGGAAGGAAAAATAAAAGGAAAAAAAAGAGAAAAATATAATAAAAATATTTAAAAAATTAAAAGAAATTCTAAGTCACAAAAAAAGTTAAGGGTCATACCAAATGCATTTCTATTTCCAGAATAGAAATTTTTGGTAGTTACTAAACTCTTTCAAATGGTCAGAAATTCATTCAAAGAACAGAATAAAAAAGAATAATTTCTAAACAGAAATTGTTCTTAAGAATAGAAAGATTACCAAACACATCCTTTTTTGCCACCGACCCACCGTCAAGACATAATTTTTTGAAAAATCCTGATAAGGTTTTTTCCAGTTCATGTTGCTTTTTGCCAAAGAGTAGCTTTTGGATGCTCTTAACGATGCAGATTTTCTGTCTCCCATCCGCTTTAAAGCTCATTCACTTTGTGCGTTTTCTTTCGGTGCAAAAAATGGAGGAGCACATCTGTCTGAACCGTTAATGAAGATGGAATTTGTATGGAATTTGTTAAACTAATTTTCTTATGTAGGCTATTGAGTATTGATAATTAACTTTGTAATTTAACAGTGACTAAAAGTAGTAAGCACGTGATGGGTCATTTCCTGCCCTTGGACCTCGACCTCCACCCAATGTATCACCTGGTCACATCCTCCGGCAAAAATCTACCTTTATCTTCCACAAAAATAAACTAGTTAGAGTATGATAATTAAAGGAGAATCAGACTTGAATATTTGGCTTTCAATATTTTCTTTTGGACTCACTTGAAATTTTATTTTTGGTCAGAAATTCACGCTTGAATTCACCTCCTCATTTTTTTGCCATTTCTCCCCCTTTTCCATTAATTTTTTTCTCAATTCTTTTCCACAATTTTCTTCACTTTTGCTGCCTTTTTTTATTTATTTATCGCTTGATGATTATATACTCAGAGCAATTAACTTTCAAGGGATATATTTCGAAGTTACATATGCCATTTAGTCAAAGTTCGAAATAATTATTAAATAAAAAATATTATCATTATTGATAATAATTTATACTTAAATTTTTTCATTTATTTATTTTTATAAATATTATAATTTTAAAATGGTTCAATTTGCGCGAAACAAATGATGATTTGTAAAAAATTATAATTAACACTTAACGAAAGATTGAATCGGTCATTGTTACTTTGCTTACATCCGCCGGTTCTTGGAAGCTTCATTAGATCTGTTGCAGTCGCTGGAACCATTTGACTGTAGAAATTCCGCACGGACGGAGCACCTGCTTCCCCGCTAATCAACCAGGGCAGAGCGTGGTATTGTCAAGAGTCTGTCCGAGGGAATTTTCCGAGCATTCGTGAGTCTCCTTTGCAGCTGCGGATGGCGAAAGAAGGTCCTTACGGCGGTTCGAGCTCTGCATCATCAGCTTCGGTGACGGGAAACAACTTCGACGTGTTCCTGAGCTTCAGAGGAAGCGACACCCGACATGGGTTCACCGATGTTCTCTACAGAAGCCTCGTCGATCACGGGGTTCGCACCTTCTTAGACGAAGAAGAGCTTTCCGATGGAGAGTACATCAAGAAGCAGCTCCCTGAGTCGATCAAGCTGTCGAAGATTGGCATCCCGATCCTGTCCGAGGACTATGCCTCGAGTAAGCCGTGCCTTCGTGAGCTGGCTCAGATGGTCGAGTGGCGCAAAGAGGGAAGAATGATCATCATGCCCGTCTACTTCTTGATCACGGCGTGGGATGTGGAAATGAAGGACGGGAAGGGTCCCTACGCCGATAAAATTGCGGCACACAAGGAGAAAGGAGTTGATCCGTACACGATCCAGAAATGGGTAAAGGCCCTCGAAGAAGTGACATCTGTGAAAGGGCGGCAACTGACCAAAGATACTAGGTAAGGTTGAAGAAGGATCTGTAACTAGTTTTGCTTTGTTTTCTTTTCTTTTCTCCTTTTTTTGTCCTGAATAATCTGGTACTCTCACGCTCAATTCAATTATTTTCACGGCAAATTGCCCCCGTATACGAAAGTCATGGTCTGTTAAGGGTTGCGATGGGCATGGCCAATGGTCACTCTGAATTGACTGGGGCAGACTCTTGCATTTGTACCGAGCGTTTGACCATTCCGTCCCATTCACGTTTCATCAGTTTCAGATCTTTATCCCCAGTTAACAGTGTCCATGACTTCGTGTACTTTCCTTTTTTCTGAAACTTTTTCTGTTTTCTAGGCAAGGAGAATTTGCAATTATGATGGTCTCAAAAGTTCTGAAGAGATTGAGAAAGGCTAAGCTCAATTTGTCTGACAAATTAGTCGGGATTGAAGACCGCTTGCCTGAGCTGAGAAGAATGTTGGATACTGACTCTAGTGACGTGCGGATGATTGTCATCTCCGGCATTCCAGGCATTGGTAAGACAACCCTCGCAAAATCTCTCTACAATGATATCTGCCACCTCTTTGACCGTCACAGCTTTCTTGGTGATATTGGAGACTCTACTGACAAGAAGGCTCTTCTAGCCTTGCAAAATCAGTTGGTTTCTGACATCGTCCAAAGGGACTCAGCAAAACTCAAATCGGTTGAGGAAGGAATCAGCTTCCTCAAATTAAGATTAAGCACCTGGAAAGTCCTCATCCTTTTGGACGACGTGCATGAGAAGTCTCAGCTTGAAGCTTTGGTTGGAAGTCTCGATTGGTTCGGTTCTGGGAGTAGGATCATTATCACAACCAAAAGAGTTCTCAATTTATGTGAAATGGCAGAAACTGATGATGTTGAAACTTACAAAGTCCCAGAGATGGAGGATAGTGATGCTCTAAAACTTTTTTGTAGATACGCCTTTGCTAAGGATTGTCCAGAACATGACTATGTTGATCTGTCCGAAAAAATTGTGTCCGCTACTGGAAAACTTCCATTAGCTGTTGAGCTTGTAGGTTCACACCTGTCTCTGCTTCGGGATAAAAGAGGAGCTTGGCAATCTCTACTGGAGAAGTTACAAAATGTAACTGATGATAAAGTCGAGAACAAGTTGAGAATAACTTACGAACAATTAAACAGTTTCCAACGGCATATTTTTCTCGACATAGCTTGTTTTCTTTTTGGAGAGGATAAAAGAATCGCATCTTACATGTGGGATGAGCTTCAATTGTATCCTTCTTTTGAAGTTGAGATGCTTTGTCTCATGTCCATGGTAAAGATTGGAGACGACAATAGGATGTGGATCCACGATCAGCTAAGGAAGCTGGGCAGGAAAATTGTTCAAGAAGATTGCATGAAACAGGGGAACAACAGTAGACTATGGGCCACTGAAGCCCGGAAGATTTTTAAACAAGATGAGGTCAGATTTGTCATTTCCTTTTTTGCTCTGTCTATTGGATATTTAACTCTCCTTGTTTTGATCCCTTTTGGAAAGAGCGAAGCATAAATGATCCTCAGTTCAATTACTGTATTGGGGTTTCGTTGGCTTCTGTCTAACAATGGTGTTTGACCAACAGAGCCAAATGAAGGTTGAAGCTCTGTGGCTTGAGATGGATAACACTGAACAAAAAGACATGGATGGTGGATCGCAGACCTATTTAACTGGTGACCAATTTAAAAGAGTACCAAATCTCCATCTTCTCATTTTGGATCACTTTGACATTAAGAAGGATTTTAGAAATCTTCTTTCAAAGTTACTTTGGCTCCGTTGGCATGGCTGTCCGAGAGCTTTTAATGTAATGAATTTGAACTTGGAGGTCTTGGTCGTGCTTGATTTATCGTGGAGCAAGGTAACTGAAGGTTGGGAGGGTTGGAATAGTATAAAGGTAGCTCAAATACTTTGCATTTCCCTTTTCACTGAATACTTACTGCAACATTAACAGTTTCTGTCTATTTGTATTGCTTGCAGTTGGCAAGGAAGTTGAAAGTCTTAATTCTCAGAGGCTGTGTTGACTTGATACAAACTCCAAACTTCTCTAATTTCGAGTCTTTGGAGATGCTGATTTTAGAATATTGCTCTCATTTGGTTCGAATCGACCCATCGATTGGTCAGTTGCAATGTTTGCAAATTTTAGATCTGAAATTTTGCACTGACCTCGGTAACTTGCCCAGAGAACTTGATTCTCTGGAAGCTTTGAGAGAGCTCCGACTTGATGGAACTTATATAGAAGATATTCCAGTCTCCGAAGATATGAAGCATCTTAAAACTCTCAGCGCCTGCAACTGTAAATCATTGGCACGATTATCCAGTGAAATTGGTGACATAAAATCTCTAGAATTTCTTTCGATTGATGGCTCTGAACTTACCACACTCCCGGACTCAATTAAAAGGCTAGAAAAGCTGAAACAACTGTCTTTGAGAGATTGTCGGTTGTTGTGGAAACTTCCAGATGCCATTGGAAAATTGACATCATTAGAGAACCTGGATCTCTCAAGTACAGGAATAGACAAATTACCACATGCCATTGGTAATATGCATAATTTGAAGGTGCTGAAAATGGACGGAAGTTTCATTAGAAAGTTCCCTCGATCTATTGGAATGCTGAAGAAGCTTGAGGAGATTCATGCATCACGCTGTAGGAGTTTGGAAAAAATTCCTGAGGAGATCAAAGGCTTGTCTCGTTTGAGAAATTTGGTGTTGTCAGATTCCAATATTCCCAGCCTACCAGGGAGTATCTCTAGTCTTTCCCATCTTCAAAACCTTGATTTATATGGCTGTGACAATCTTCATGAGGTTCCTCTGCTTCCCACTAGTTTAGCCACTTTTCGTCTCACTTATGATTCAAGTAAATTGAAGTCTTTGGATATTTCAAATCTGACCAATCTCAAAGAGTTGTGCCTTGCCAATTATTTGGAGGACGAGGCATCTCCCGGCACAGACGGATATTTGATGGTGGAGCCGATCAGCCTTTCGGGGATTGGCAAAGTGACAAAAGTTGAGACCTTGAAATTGTGCCTCCCAGGCGTCACTAAACTACCGGAAATGGATGCTCTCAAGCAGCTAAGGAAGCTTGATCTTCAATGTCCAGACCTACAACATCTCCCACGACTACCCAAAAGTTTAAAAAAACTAACCCTCCGAGACTGCAAATCCTTAAAGACATTGCCGGAGCTTAAGTATCTCAAGTCTCTATCTGGATTGGAGCTTCTGTTATGTTCCGTAATGGAAATCGAAGGACTTCAAAATCTCTCATCCTTGGTGGCCTTGCTTATTTCTCACTGTGAGCTGGTAAAGCTAGACGGCCTCGAATGTTTGACATCCCTGAGAACATTGACCATCTCATACTGTGATTCCCTTCAAGGACTGCCAGATTTGTCGAGCTTGAAGAAGCTGAGAACATGTCATATCCAACATTGCAAGAACATAACTCAAAAGGACAGCCTCCAGTAGTCGAGCTCCCTAGAAAGGCCAGATATTTGCGAAGGTCGTGGTACGCCTCTGGTCTAAATGTGGACTTGAAAGAGATCCATTTCATGCTTCCTCGAGCAAGTCTGAAGTTTCTGAGGCCAATGTTCATTCTAAAGGTCATGCGTCTTTTCAAATTTAATGATGATCCATAAGTTTCACTTGCATTGTTGGACTTCCTTGTAACTGGAATGCCTTCTTCTCTGATATTTCCATTTTTCTTTTCACTTCTTTAGAGAATGCAATATTTTTCCTTTATGAAGTTATTCTCAACAATGCCCAGCAATTGCTTGGTATACCACTTAACACTTCGACTTCATTGTACCGTTTTCACAAATATGTGAATGAGTGCATGAATCAGCATTTCTGAATTCCCTAATCATTCTGGTCATTGTTGTTCTTAATTTCTTCCATCTAACTGACTGATTATCCTTAATAAGATGATATGCCCATTTATTCAAAATATACATGGAGTATTCGCTAGTGGGAGTATTGTAATGGAAGAAATAACTGGATGTGATCTCTGTTCATTTCTTTTGCCCAACGATGATGTATAGAATAGTCATATCTGAATGCGATGCAGAAAGGCCAAATATATGCTCATACACCTCTACATAGACAATACTGAGGGAAAAATCACCATGGCATGCACTTTTTATGGGGGAATTATTTATGTGATTAACGAGAGGCACCCGATAACGCTGATGATCTAGATGATTATAGGATGAAAAATTCAAAAAATGATGAATTGATGTTACTGAACATCATCTGGCATTAGTTTGTTGTTTTTCCCCCTTGAATAAATTTTACATGCTAAGTAGTTTATCTACTTGAATGAATATCATTCGACTCGTTTTAGTGTTTTCTGGGTACTCTGAAATATCTCTGTGAACTAATGTCTCGGGCTGAGCAGCCAACTTAGGCTGAGCAGCAGGTAAAAATGCCCCATCATGAATAACCCGGATTATTATAGCACATTCCAGGACGGTCCTGCCTTTCACAACCAAATAAAATGCATCTCTTTGTTGCCAGGCCTGGTCAGACAGAAGATTCAGAAGCTGTGAAGAGACCTGCATACATTATTACTGGACCCACTTATTATAGTTTCCTTCTTGGTTAGTCCGTGGCAGTGAAGACCAGGCTGAGGAATCTTATGTCACATGGGTAGAGGAGCAAGGCGTGACTTCACTCAATTACATGTTTCTGAATCTTCTTTTCTCAACATAGTTGATCTTTACTTGCGTCTCTGCATGATTCAGGCATCTGCTTTTGATATTTACGTCCTGCTTCGTTGATGAAGACGAATATACCGAAAAAAGAGGATGGTTATCAAATTTCCTTGTGTATTTGAGCTTCAGAGGATCGGACACCCGCAAGGTCTTTGTGGATCATCTCTGCAATAGCCTCCAAAAAGAGGGGATCCGCGTGGGCGGGGATCACGAGGGGGAGGGTTTTGGGCGGTCAATTTTCTTGTATATCGGGGATGCCGACATCGCCATTCCGATCCTGTCAGAGAAGTATCCGGGGAGCAGATGGTGCCTCCGAGAGCTGGCTCAGATTGTGGAGTGGCACAAGAGGATAGGCCAGATCATTATGCCCGTCTTCCTCAACGTCACGGCCTCGGTCGTGAAAAACGTATCCCACGGTTACCGCAAGGCTATCAACAAACATAGACAGACAGGAGTCCACCCAGCAATCCTCCGGGAATGGGAGGAAGCTCTCATCTGTGTGGGATCCATCCCAGGGCTGGAGATTGATAGGTGAGTGTAATTGAGTAAGTTCGATTGAGTAACCTAGCATCCAAATCCCAAGGTAGCGCTTACTTCAATTTAAGTTAATCTAATTAGACTAATGCTAGGTGTCTCATTACCTGATGTAGCTCCCTCTGATCTGGTACTGAATGTGATCCGCTCGTTTACATTCTTACTCCCAGCTTGCCACCTTACTTAATGTTTCGGTTTTGTCGATAAATTTCAATATTCGTAGTGTAACTTAAAAGCACGTGACTCAGTTTTAGTAAAAGTTTGTACCACTAATTGCGTGGCCTGTTTGTCTTTGCTGTATGATAGTTTTTGAAAGGAGAGTGCAAACTTCTTGCAAATTACTTCGGAGTTCAGACATTGATGGACTTACATTAATCTTTATGCATGTGCCTTGTGCATATGCGCACGCTCAATACAGCTTAGGCACACATGCTTTGATCATCGACGCACTTGTCACAAATGTGTTGAGGGTGTTGAGGGTGTTGAAGAGACACTTCGTTGGGATCGAGCATCATGAGGAAAAAGTTATGAAATTACTAAATGTGGAATCTAGTGATGTTCGTGTAGTTGGAATACATGGCATAGGGGGCACTGGGAAGACAACGATTGCAAAGTTTGTCTACTAAAGAATATTTCATTTCTTTGATGGCTGTAGCTTTCTGGAAAGCTTTAGAGAAAATGCCAAAAAACCAGGAGGCTTAGTT
Organism: Eucalyptus curtisii; assembly: GCA_017140595.1. NCBI lineage: Eukaryota > Viridiplantae > Streptophyta > Magnoliopsida > Myrtales > Myrtaceae > Eucalyptus > Eucalyptus curtisii. Next base: position 15,603,788 of record CM029496.1, read on the forward strand.
GATTTGCAAGGTCAGCTGATTTCTGACCTTCTAGGTGCAATGCATAGACAAATTCCTTCTGTTGATGACGGGATTAAGTCCATCGGAAGCAGATTCTTCCACAAGAAAGTTCTCATCGTGTTCGATGATATCGAACCAGGCTTTGAACTTACTCCAATTTTAGGAAGTCTTGATTGGTTAGGCTCTGGAAGCAGGATCATAATTACCACCAGAGCTGAACAAGCTTTAGATAAGCTTGAAGTGATCCTGAAATATAAGGTTGGGGGAATGCAACGACATGAAGCCCTTACACTTTTCTTCATCCATGCCTTCAGGGAGAAACATACTCCGTATGAGTTTGTTACTCTGTCCAGAAAAATAGTATCAACTAGTGACTGGCTTGAGTTTGTTACTCTGTCTGAAAAAATAGTATCAACTATTGACTGGCTTCCGTTGACTATTGAGGTTGTCGGGTCATATCTATTTTCTAAAGGCAAGGACGTATGGATGCAAACCTTAGACGAGTTGGAAAAAGTACGTGGGTGACAAGTTGAACAGAAGTTGATGGTAATCATCAAAGCATTACCTGACAAGCAAAGACAGATATTTCTGGACATTGCTTGTTTCTTCATTGGAGAGGACAAAGGCATTGCGTGCTACCTGTGGTCTGGCTGTGATTCTGCTAGTGAATTGGAATTACAAGTGCTCGTTCTCTCCTCCATTGTTAAGATTGAGAACAAGAAGCTGTGGATGCATGATCAACTTCGAGACCTAGCTAGGGATATCGTCCAAGGGGAACATCGTGAACCTGGAAACCACAGCAGATTGTGGTTACAAGATGAAGCCTTGGATGTGCTGACAAATGAAAAAGTAAGATACAAGTTCATCACTGTTTTTACCTTACGATTGTGTGCCTTACAATTCAGTGATCCTTTTTTCATAGAGGAAAGACACTTAGGGTGCGTTTGTTTCTTGAAAAATGAATGATTTGGAAAACATTTTCTTAAAAATGATTGCTTATATTTCTTGAAATAATTAGTCATCGATAATTTTTTCATTATTGATAGCAATTTATGTATGCATATTTTCATGGACGATGAAAATATTTTTTGTTCATTTGTTTTTGTAAGAGATACAAGCGATCATTTTCATCGAAATGTTTTCCAAATAATTTATTTTCTGTAAAATAAATGGACTTTTAATAAAATGATTTCTTTAGTTTGAAGTCTCTAAGCATTTATTATCTTCACATATTTTTGTGGGAAAATGCGAAGTCCCTTGGTAATCCTATATTCCACATGTAGGGAACAGACAGCGTTCAAGGTGTTCTTCTCAAATTTGATAGTAGGTCACAGTGCAGTTTTAAACCAGCACATTTTGCAAGTATGTCGAACATAAGATTCCTTAGATTGGATCAGGCAAACCTTGAAGGAAAGTTTGAGCGGCGTCTGTCAAGTTTGAGATGGCTCCACTGGCAAGGTTGTCCTCGTAATCTTTGTGCTGGAAATTTGGACTTGAAGAAATTGGTTATTCTAGATCTTTCCTGGAGCAAGGTCAATGAAAAATGGAATGGTTGGAGAGAAATCGAGGTAGGGAAGTTTATTATTTTTAATTTCATTTGCCAAATTGTAGCAGAAAAGTTGACTCTTTTGTTATTCTACTTTCTGACAGAAAGCCAAGAGATTGAAAGTCTTGAACCTCACTGGTTGTGTTGACTTGATCAGAACTCCAGACTTGTCTTATTACAAATGTTTAGAGAGATTGATTCTTGAAGGTTGCATTCGATTGGTTGAAGTCGGTTCATCAGTAAAAAGTCTGGAGAGCTTGGTTTTGCTGAACTTGAGGTTTTGCACTGAACTCAATAAGTTGCCTGAAGAGCTGGGTTCCCTCATATCCTTGGAAGAGATTCTTATAGATGGAACTGCTGTTCAAGAAGTTCCTGCCTCCATCGGTCATCTGCAAAATCTTAGAATATTCAGCGCCTGCAATTGTCTTTCATTGAACCAGCTGTCCGATTCAATTAGTCATGTGAAATCTCTGAGAGTCTTCACACTTAATGGTACCAAAATATCTGAACTTCCCCTGTCTGGAGAGTTAAAAGTGCTACAGCACTTGTCAATAAATCATTGTTGGTCAATATTGAAGTTACCAACGTCCTTGGGGACTTTGGCTTCATTGATCGAACTTGATTTATCGAGCACAACAATTGTCGAATTACCTGATAACATCAGTAAGTTATATCTTTTAAGAGTGCTCAAAATAGATTTTACCTTTGTAAGAAAGCTGCCTAGGGCTATATGGATGTTGAAGAGGCTTGAAGAGCTGCTTCAAGATGTCGGAGTTTGGATGGGGAAATTCCTGGAGATATTGAGATGCTTTCCGCATTAAGGGTCTTGAGGCTTGGATACTCTCGGATTTGTGGTCTACCAGATTGCATTTCTACACTTCCCAATCTCCAAACGCTTGATCAGCTTCATTGTGACAAGCTCCATAAGGTGCCAAAACTTCCTTCCACTTTAATAAGCCTATCTGTCAGTTCTAAATTGATGGATACAATCCCAAACATCGGTGATCTGGTTAAGTTGGGAGAGTTATCCTTGGCTGATGGACCTCAGGAATTGGTGTTACCTGACCAAGGTCAAATTGAGGCCGAAGGACACACTGATTTGGAGCTTGGGAGTTTGTCAGAGCTAAAGCTATTGCAGCTATCTCTGTTAAAGATCCAACTACTACCTGTTGGGTTGGATCACCTTCATAAGCTCACGAAGCTCTCCCTTTGCTGCATGCACTTGCAATTTCTACCCCGGCTTCCTTCAGGTTTATTCAATCTATCACTTCGCCAGTACAAATCATGGATAGGATTGTCAGATCTTTCGTATTTGGAGCTCCTGTCAGAATTTGAGCTTTTCGACTGTGCAATAACAGAAATTCCAAAGCCTTGCGAAGTTCGAATTCTTGCAAGTAATCAGAATATCTCACTGCAACCTGCAGCAGCTGGATGAGCTGGAGAACTTGATATCTTTAGCATGTTTCATACTGTCAAAGTCTTGAGAGACTACCCTATCTATCAAAACTGAAGAAGCTGAAAGATATCAAAATCAAGGGCTGTCTGAAGATTCCTGATATTAGAAGTGTGGAACACCTGAATTCCTTCGAGAAGCCAAGCAGTTCAATGTTTGAGGTGGAAAGCTCATCCGAGGTAACCAACATCACTGATTTTCATACTGGACCCCATAAATGGAGGAAGGTACTTGATTAGCACGTGTCATGTTTGGAATTTTTACAAGCATGAATGAATTGCTTAATAGTAACAAAAATGCATAACATGATGAATTAGGATGTACAGGATATTTGCTCCCATTAACACATGCAGAATTATTTTTCAAATGAAATTTGAGTCATCAAGATTTCATATTTCTTTCATATGAGTAGATGGGTCCAAATATGTAAGGACTCCACTCCACTTCTTTTTCTTCTTTAAAAGGGAACTTTTTTGTAGTATTTTTCTGCGATATACAACGAAAGAACTTCTATTTGTGCCAATTAGTTTAATCATGCCTTCCGGAGGTGTTGTTACGTTTGAGAGCATTGAACGTTGTATTAGTATCTTAAATCTTTGATGTGGTGTGGAAAAGAGATGACTGTTGTGCCGGTATCTTAAATTTCTGATGTGGTGATTCTGATATGTTCGAGTTAAAATCCAAATCAGATGAGTGGCTCATAGGAGGTATTCCATTCTCCAAACCATTCTCTTGTGATTCAGACTTGTTTGACGAGCTACTCTTCCAAGGACATAGTCTGATCAATACTGTGTATGAAATCTTAAAATTCGTTTGATCTCTTTTCACATTCAGTCTAAGCAGGGATACTTATAACCGTTTGACACATAATAGAAATCTTATTTGATGCACTGAATATACATGCTTAACACTAGTTTTGTCACAGGTGGAATTAAGCATACCGACTAATACCGAATGTTCTTCCATTCAGGGTGTCAAATGCAAGGACAAAGGTATGCTCTACATTGAGATTGTCAAATCTGAGTTTTTCTATAAGATTAAGTATGAGTTCAACCTCAAAATGCAGAACACTGAAAGAGGTCATGGCTGGAAAGCAGCCAGACCATAAGGATAGGCAGTTAAGAAACTATGTCGTATTGTTGGAACTGATTAGACTTTTGACTAATTTTTTTGGGCCATGTATTAAATCTCACACATTAGTTATTGCTCCTCTTGCTGTAGTAAGCATATACGATCCTTAAGAATAAAGTCTACAGGCACTGACAAACATTATCAGCCCCTTTTATCCTCGATTACTTTCTGCTTGAAAATGGCTTTTTCTATCCATCCAAAGAGGCGAGGTGAGTCGCTATTTGACACTTGTCTCCTTTCTCATTAGAGGACTGATGAACCCCTTTTGTCCGACAGCTGTTTTTCTGACCGATATGACTACATCAGCAAAGGATGATGGCAACAGTTTCCCTGTCAAAGACGAAGATAAAGATGAATATAACATTCCTGAAGGGGAGAAGAACAAATCTGGTAAAAGCATTGCCTTGGAGACTTCTGACAAGCCCACTCTTCCGCCTAAAGCACAAGCAAAATCTTCCAAGTCTAGCGAGTCAATCACTAAAACTATGGGCGCTTCTTCTAACTTGCAAAGTTCTCCCTCTGTTGGAGGTTCATCAACCACAATGGGTAGAGTGAAGGTAATACTATTGACGTCTTCCTTTCCTATTCAATTGACTCTGTTAATGATTAATTCCATATTTATATCTTTCAGACTGTTGCTTCCAAATTCAGCAGTCAGTTGATTGTCGGAACCAAACCAACACTCTTTTTCATATAAATCAAACTTAAGTGATGTGGAGCCTGATAAGGATTCCAGTTTGTCGGTGGATCTGATAGGGACTGAAACTACTGGCATCTCTCCATCAACAGAGCAAGATGACATGCCATTTGACAGGGCATCAACTATAATTTCTTTGGCAACAATTGGTTCTGCCGCGCCTCCTCCTGCTGCCCGACCAAAGTCATCATCAGCAACGGACAAAGGTAAAGCACCCATTGTTGTTGAGGCAGATTTATGTGGTGACGGAGAGGAATCTCTTTTCTCAAAGGTAGAGTCTCTGTTGAGTGATGACTCCGGAAAGCAAAATACTGGGACAGAGATGTCGAGCAAGTCAATTTGATCTTCAAGCATACCATAAAGAGGTGGAAGATATAATGAGTCAGGGGCTCCTGGCAATTATGTTTAATCCCAAGCTACCGGGGTGTTTGCAAGAATTATTGAACATCTTGGTCAAACAGAACACGCCAGAGGTCTATACAATCGGACGTCAACATGTCTATCTCAAATTGCAGAAGTTCATTCAGTCTGTGGGTGACTCCCTCTCTTCCCAACAAAAGATCCTTACCGAATGTGAGAGATTTGAAAGAGAGTTTAATAAGGAAAAGGATTTTTTGGCGTCTGACAAGGAAGAAGTTCTTTTGCTTGAGAGACAATTAAAGCTGACAGTGTGGCTGACAATGAGCAAGTTATTGCCAAACTTCAAGCGGAGATTGAGGCACGCAAGCTGGCAGTTGAAAATGCAAAGTTAGAACTATCATCTTTGTGGACAAAGAAATCAGAGAAATTTAAGGAACTGAATAGTAAGTACGAGCAGGTCCTTAGTATGAAAAGCGAGAATCCAAGCATGGAAAAGAAGAGAAATCAAGCTCAGGAAACGATTCATAAAAGAAATGTAGAGTGGAATGAATTGTATGCGGATATTAAAGGCCGAGTGGCCTTTAAATAGGCTGGCACTTTTAACTCTTAATTTTCATATATGGAACATTTCCACTGTAGCGGAAAATTGGTTTGGAGTTTCATTCCTAGTTATTTATCATTGCTGAAAGCGTGAAACAAAGAGAACACTTACACAAGCAAGCGACTGCGCTTTGAAGGAAAACCATTTGAGTAAGAGAATTAACTTGCTCAGCTCGCAAACTCAGCATGTCGCTCGGCTTGGTCTGCAATCTCTGAAGGCTCCCTGTAACTAGTCATGCCAGAGGAAAGATTGCTGGTTTCAGGAGGCAGCAGGCCATGCAGAGTCCTCTATGCATCGCTGTGCTTCTCGTTCTTCTTTGCCATAGTCCTCTTTGGTAGAGGTGGCCTCCGTGATAATATCGGCTGAAATTAGCATAATGTAGATATTCCATGCGGGCTCTCTCCACTGTGAATTTCAGCAAAATCCAGATGTATCCATGCACGCAAAGACGTGGCTTTGTCTATGATGCCTTGTTCTACGGGGCAACCTTATCCACCATCCAAGTTTGTCAAGAGAAATTGATAACCCTGTCAATAAAGTTAGGCAACAGTGTATAAGACCACATGGCAGGAATTGAGACATAGCATCTAGGTTGCCCCCGGAGACCACTTAGGAGTAAGCATGCGGTGGGTCATTGCCTATCCTTGGACCTCGACCTCCATCCAATGTATCATTGAGCCACATCCTCGGAGAAGAATCTACTTTTACATTCAACAAAAATAAACTAGTTAAGAGTTATCATAATTGAAGGTCAGATTTGAATATTTCGTTTTCAATATTTTTCTTTTGGACTAAAATTGTAGTTGATTTATTTATTTATTTATTTTTTGATTGGAAATTCCCACCTAAATTCACCTACTCAAGTTTATTTATTTTTATAAGCGGTATAATTTTAAAATGGTTCATTTTCGTGAAATAAAATTGGAAATGACGAATAATTTCACTCACCCAACGGTCATTGTTACTCTGTTTACATCCGCTGGTTCTTGGAAGCCTTGGTGGAACTGGTCCAGTCCATGGAACCATTTTAACCGGAGAAGTTCCACGCACGGACGGAGGACCTACTTCTCCCATAGTCCGGGCCGCAGTGTCCAACTGTCAAGAGTCTGTCCGAGGAAATTTTCCGAGCATTGGTGAGTCTCCTTTGCAGCTGCAAATGTGGAAAGAAGGTCCTCACAGCGGTTCGAGCTCAGCATCACCAGCTCCGGTGACAGGAAACAACTTCGACGTGTTCCTGAACTTCAGAGGAAGCAACAACCGATATGGGTTCACCGATGTTCTCTACAACAGCCTCATTGGCGTCGGGGTTCGCACCTTCTGAGACGAAGAAGAGCTTTTCGAGGGAGAGTACATCAAGAAGCAGCTTCCCGAGGCAATCAAGCTGTCGAAGATCGGCATCCCGATCCTGTCTAAGGGCTATGCCTCGAGTAAATGGTGCCTGCGAGAGCTGGCTCAGATGGTCGGGTGGCTCAAAGATGGAATGATCATCATGCCGGTCTTCTTCCACATCTCGGCATGGGATGTGAAAATGAAGGACGAGGAGGGTATCTACACCGCAGACATCAAGGCACACGAGAATAAAGGAGTTGACCAGGATACGATCCAGAAATGGGTGGATGCCCTCAAAGAAGTGACATCTTTGAAAGGGCGGCAACTGAACGATGTGGATGGGTAAGGTCTTAGTATCTGTAACTAATTCTGCTTTCTTTCCTTTTCTGCATCCCCAAACAGCACTTCCGATGGACAATCCTCCATTTGGTCTGAAAACGGTACCATCGCTATTCCAGAATACGGGGTCTGCTAAGGGTTGTGATGAGCATGGCCCAAGGTCAATCTGAGTTTTTCTTTTGGGGGTTGGTTAATGGTCGTTCTGAATTGATTGGGAGACACACCGTTGCAATTGTACCAAGCGTTCGACCATTCATTCACATTTGCCTTTCATCAGTTTCAGATCTTTATCCACAGTTACAGTGTCCATGGCATCATGTTCTTTCCTTCTTTCTAAAACTTTTTCCTGTTTTCTATGCAAGGAGAATTTGCGACAATCATGGTCTCAAAAGTTATGAAGAAATTGAGAAAGGCTAAGCTCAATTTGTCCGACAAGTTAGTCGGGATTGAAGACCACTTGACTAAGCTGAGAAGAATGTTGGATACTGACTCTAGTGACAAGCGGATGATTGTCATCTCCGGTATTCCACGCATTGGCAAGACAACCCTCGCAAAGTCTCTCTACAATGATATCTGCCACCTCTTTGATCGTTGCAGTTTTCTCAGTGACATTCAAGAAACTTCTGCAAAAAGGGGTCTTGTAGCTTTACAAAATCAGTTGGTTTCTGACACCATCCGAAGGGACTTGGCAAACTTCAAGCAAACTTCAACTCGGTTGAGGAAGGAATTAGCTTCCTCAAAGATAGATTCAGGACATTGAAGGTCCTCATCCTTCTGGATGATGTGCATGAGAAGACTCAGCTTGAAGCATTGGTTGGAAGTCCCAATTGGTTCAGTTTAGGGAGTAGGATCATTATCACAACCAAATATAAATTAGTTCTCAGTGGGTGTGAAGTAACAGAAACTTATGATGTCACAGAGATGAATCACGGTGATGCTCTAAAACTTTTCTGTAGACACGCCTTTGCAAAGGATTGTCCAGAACATGACTATGTTGATCTCTCTGAAAGAATTGTGTCTGCTACTGGAAGACTTCCATTAGCTCTTGAGCTCGCAGGTTCACAATTGTCTATGTTTCGGGAACAAAAAGGAGTATGGGAAACTCTGCTGGAAAAGTTAGAAAAACTACCTGACGATGATGTCCAGAAGAAGTTGAAGATTCATTATGAACTATTAAGCAGTATCCAGCGGCATATTTTTCTCGACATAGCTTGTTTTCTATTAGGAGAGGATAAAAAAATAGCATCTTACATGTGGAAGGAACTTGGTTTGTTCCCTTCTCTTGAACTCGAGAAGCTCTATCTCATGTCCATGATAAAGATTGGAGATGACGATAGGATGTGGATGCATGATCAGCTGAGGAAGCTTGGCAGGCAAATTGTTCAAGACGACCACACAAAACATGGGAACAACAGTAGACTATGGGCCACTGAAGCTTGGAAGATTTTTAAACAAGATGAGGTAAGATTTGACATTTCCTTTTTAGTCCGTCTATTGAATATTTAACTCTTCTTGTTTTGATCCCCTTTGGAAAGAGCGAAACATAAATGATCCTCAATTCTCTTCTGTATTGGGGTTACACTGGCTTCTGTCTAACAATGGTGTTTGACCAACAGAGCCAAACGAAAGTCAAAGCTCTGTGTCTTGACATGGATAACACTGAGCAAAGAGTCATGGATGATCGATCACAGACCTGTTTGACTGCTGACGAATTTAAAAGAGTGCCAAATCTCCGTCTCCTCATTTTGGATCACTTTGATATCAAGCACGATTTTAGAAATCTTCTTTCGAAGTTACTTTGTCTCCGTTGGCATGGTTGTCCGAGAGCATTTAATGTAATCAGTTTGAATTTGGTGGACTTGGCCGTTCTCGATTTATCGTGGAGCAAGGTCACTGAAGGTTGGGAGGGTTGGAATAATATAAAGGTAGCTCAAATACTTTGCGTTTCCCTTTTAACTTGAACACTTACTGCAACATTAACAGATTCTGTCTACTTGTATTGCTTGCAGTTGTCAAGGAAGTTGAAAGCCTTAATTCTCAGAGACTGTGTTGACTTGATACAAACTCCAAACTTCTCTAATTTCAAGGCTTTGGAGATACTGATTTTAGAATATTGCTCTCATTTGGTTCGAATTGACCCATCGATTGGTCAGTTGCAACATTTGCAAATTTTAGATCTGAAATTCTGCACTGACCTCAGTAACTTGCCCAGAGAACTTTGATTCTCTGGAAGCTTTGCTCCGACTTGATGGAACTTGTGTAGAAGATATTGTGGTCTCTGAAGATATGAAGCATCTTAAAACTCTCAGCACCTGCAACTGTAAATCATTGGCACAAGTATCTAGCGAAATTGGTGATATAAAATCTCTAGAATTTTTTTTGATGGATGGCTCTGATTAGCATGCTCCCAGATTCCATTGAAAGGCTAGAAAAGTTGAGACAACTGTCTTTGAGATATTGTCGGTTGATGTGGAAACTTCCAGACGCCATTGGAAAATTGACATCATTAGAGAATCTGGATCTCTCGAGCACAGGAATAGATAAATTACCATGTGCCATTGGCAATATGCAAAATTTGAAGGTGCTGAAAATGGATGGAAGTTTCATTAGAAAGTTCCCTCAATCTATTGGAACGCTGAAGAAGCTTGAGGAGATTCATGCATCACGCTGCAGGAGTTTGGAAAAAATTCCTGAGGAGATCAAAGGTTTGTCTAGTTTGAAAATTTTGGTGTTGTCATATATCAATATTCCCAGCCTACCAGAGAACATCTCTAGTCTTTCCCATCTCCAAAACCTTGATTTATATGGTGTGACAATCTTCATGCGGTTCCTCTGCTTCCCTCTAGTTTAGCTGCTTTGCATCTCACTTATGACTCAAGTAAATTGAAGTCTTTGGATATTTCAAATCTGACCAATCTTAAAGAGTTGTACCGTACCAATTATGTGGAGGAGGCATCTCCTGGTGCAGACGGATATTCAATGGTGGAGCCGCTCAGCCTTTCAGGGATTGGCGAAGTGAGAAAAGTTGAGACCTTGAAATTGTGCCTCAGGCTTCCGTACACTGCCAGAAATGGGTGCTCTTTCGCAGCTAAGGAAGCTTGATCTTCAATGTCCAGATCTGCAACACCTCCCACAACTACCCAAAAGTTTGAAAAAACTGACCCTCCGTGACTGCAAGTCCTTAAAGACATTGCCTGAGTTTGAATATCTTAAGTCTTTATCTGGATTGGAGCTTCTCTCATGTTCGGTAATGGAAATCCAAGGACTTGGAAATCTCTCATCCTTGGTAGCCTTGCTTATTACTCACTGTGAGCTGGTAAAGCTAGAAGGCCTCGAATGCTTGACATCCCTGAGAACATCGACCGTCTCATATTGTGATTCCCTTCAAGGATTGCCAGATTTGTCAAACTTGAAGCTGCTGAGAACATGTAATATCCAACATTGCAAGAACATACCTCGAAAGGACAGCCTCTAGTAGTCGAGTCCCCTAGAAAGGCCTGATATTTTCGAAGTTCATGGTAGACCACTGATATAATTTAGGAGTTGAGAGAGATCCATTTCATGCTTCCTCGAGCGAGTCTGAAGTTTCTGAGGCCGAGGTACATTCTAAAGTTCGTGCATCTTTACAATTTAATGATGAGCCAAAAGTTCCAGTTCTACTGTTTGGACTTCCTTGTAACTGGAATTCTTCCTTCTACGAAGCTTTTTTTTTTTTTTTTTTTTTTTTTTTTTCTTTTTCCTTCTATAGAGAATGCAATGTCTTTCCTTTATGAAATTATTCTCAACAAGGCCCAGAAATCACCTGGTTTACTTTCCTAGCCTTGAAGAGAATACGTACTGTTTCTGATGACTTAGAATGGAATGCGTATCACTTATACAGTTCAACTTCATTGTCCTGTTTTCACCTGTTTTCACAAATCTGCAAATAAGTGCATGAATCATCATTTCAGAGTTTCCAATTCATCCTGGTCCTTGTTGTTCTTAATTTCTTTCATCTACCTGACCGATTATCATTAATAAGATAATTTGCCCATTTATTCAATATGCATGGAGTATTTGCTAGCGGGAGTATTGTAATGGAAGAGCTAACTGGACGTGCAGTGATCTCTGTTCAATTATTTTCCCAATTGATGATGAATAGAATAGTCACTCCAAATGCAATGTAGAAAAACCACATATATGCTTGTACACCCATATATAGACAATACTGGGAAAAAAATCACCATGGCATGCACCATTTATGTGGGAGTTTTATATGTGATTAATGAGAGGCACCTGATAACCCTGATGATCTAGATGATTATAGGATGAAAAATTTCAAAAAGAATGATGAATTGATTTAACTGAACATCATTTGGCATTAGTTTGTTGTTGTTGTTTTTTGTTTTTGGTTGAATATATTTTGTACGCTAAGTGGTTTATCTACTTGAATAAATATCATTTGACCAGCTTGAGTGTTTTTCAGGTACTCTGAAATATCACTGTAAACTGATGTCTCAGGCTAAGCGGCCGACTTAAGCTGAGCAGCAGGTAATAATTCTGCATCATGAATTATCTGGATTATTATAACACATTCCAGGATGGTCCTACCTCTTTTTTTTTTTTTTTTTTTTTTTTTTTTTTTTTTTTTTTTGTCGATCCTATTCTATTCCTACTCTAACTCTCGTTTTCAGACTTTTGCCCTGCCTCCTTGCAGGACGTGGGAGTCGAAACCCACTTCTGAAATTAAATTATCCCCACCCCAACCCCCGAGAAGGTAGGGATTCAAACTCCCCACCTCCGCCTTCCATGTTGGAAGGGTGGCCACTGGGGCACACCCAAATAAAATGCATCTCTTTGTTGCTAGGTCTAATCAAACAGAAGATTCAGAAACTGTGCAGAGACCCGCATACATCACTACGGGACCCGATTACTACAGTTTCCTTCTTGGTCTCAAGTCCCTGGTACTAAAGACCACGCTGAGGAATCTTATGTCACATTGGTAGTGATTTGAGAAGTGAGGCACGACTTTGCTCAAAGTACATGTTTCCAAATCTTCACTTTTCAACATAGTTAATCTTTACTTGGGTCTCTGCATGATTTAGGCATCTGCTTTTGATGTTTACACCTCGCTTCATTGGATGATCCAAGCCGAAGACTGTAACATATCTGGATTTTGTTTTGCTTTCTAGATACATTCCATTGAAGTGTTTCGCTGGATTTTGTAACATCTCTGGATTAATTGAAGAAAATGTACCTTGGATTGCTGGAGCCATGATATTAAATTGCTAGAGCTGCAAAAAGTACCTTGGATTTTGTAACATCTCTGGATTTCATTGTAGTTTGATTTAAGTGGAAAAATAAAAGAAAAATTTTTGAAAAAAAAAAAGTAAAGATAAATATCCAAACAATGAGTGAAAAATTTGCAGCTCTAGCAATTTAATATCATGGCTTATTTGATTAATTGAAGAAAATGTACTTAGTACTCTTCTTTATATTAATAGGAAGAATACACTATAAAGTAAAAGTAAAGATAATGCTATTAAAACGACATTTATTATTAAAATATAAATTTCGAAATAATTGTGATCGGATACTTCTTTTATTATGAATACATCATTTCCCTTGAAAAGTAGATGATTTTTACGGCATGGGCCTTTTCCCTAAAAAAGAAGGCCCCCGGCTTTCACTCGTGGTGCAAATGTCTCCTAAAAAGTACAAATTTTCACGCAAAAGACAAAACTACCCACCGTTCGACCTGCCTTTAGACCCATCAAAACCAATAAGTTGTCTAATTTAGCAAATAGGAAGACCAAAAGTTGAAGAAAATAAATAAGAACACGAGCGTCCCACAAATAAATTTATTGTTATTTTCTTTATTAAGTTTCTTAAGTTAATAAAAAGCAAATTTCTGTGCTCGATCAAAAAAAGAAAGCATAATATATTAGAGCTTATAGTTAAGTTTAGGGTTAATACCCTGAAAAACTCCAAACTAGTACACTTGTGACAAATTTACCATAAACTATTTTTTTGACCACCAAAAACCTCAAACTGGTATACATTTGACAAATTTACCCCAAACTGATACACTTGTGACAAATTTACCCTCTGTTAGTTTTCGTTAAATTTTATTGTCAAATTATTAAGTTAAATGACATGTGACAGTTAACTGGTATAATTTTAAGCTCCGTTTGTCACAGTTTACAACTTTTGTGATTTTTTTGTGGTATTAATTCAATTTAGCAGAGATTATATTTGTCACAAATTTATCAGTTTGGGGTTTTTTGCGGTCGAATAAATTATTTTGGGGTAAATTTGTCATAAATGTACTAGTTTAGGGTTTCTTTTATGGTCAGTCGGGGTAAATTTGTCACAGGTATACTAGTTTGGGGTTTTTCATAGTAAAAAAAAATAGTTTAAGGTAAATTTATCACAGGTGTACCAGTTTGGGGTTTTTTAAGGTATTAACCCTTAAGCTTATTAAATCAAATGTGACATTATCAATCTAAATTAGATATACTAAATCTATCTTATTAGATAAATGTAAAGTAGGCACTAAAACAAGTTGCGAACACCTGGGTGCCAAAACTTGGCACGGAGGGACACTTAAGTGCCAAAAGTTAGGAAAGTGACACTTAAGTGTCAAAATCGGAGTAAAATGAATCACTTAAGTGCCAATTCAGACAAAATGCTGAAGTGGCGATTTTCCGGCGAGGTAAGTGCAAAATGACGTAGTTTTGCACGCTCATGTGGCTAAAAAATGCAACAGCGACGTCGTTTTGCCTATAACGTGGTAAAAATTTAATATAAAAATTAATTATATTAAATTTAAAACTAAATTTATTTAAAACATTTAAAAATAAAAATTCAAATATTTAATAAATAATAATAATAATAATAATAATAATTAATATTATTATTATTATTATTATTAAAAAAAAAAGAGGAGAGGGAGGCGCCCGAGCCCTCGTTGCCACCGCCTCCCCGCCGCCACCACCGCCGGGAAGGGCGGGCGACGGGGAGGCGACAAGGGCCCGCCAGCCCTCGTCGGATCCGGGTGAGGGCCACGAGTCCTCGCCCTAGGCCGACCGGCGGCGAGGGCCGCGACCCTTGCCTTAGATCTCGGCGAGGACTCGCAGCCCTCGCCCAGATCCGACAAGGGCTCGTCGGCCCGCCGGCCGACCCTCCCCCCACCGTCACCGGCCCTTCTCGGCGATGGTGGGGAGGCGGCGGCGGCGAGGGCTTAGCCCCTTAGCCGCCTCCTCTCCCCAACTTTTTTTTTAAAATTTATATTATTTTATTGAAATAATAATATTAATAATAATTTATTTTTATAATTTAATTCAATTACTTTTTATATTAACATTTGAATCCACTTAAAAACGGTGTTGTTTTTGGCTTTGTTTGTTGAGTCAGCATTTCGCCGAGCCACGTAGACGAAAAAAATAATAAAAAATTGCCACGTAGGATTTTCGGTAGGATTCGCCGGTGATGGCACTTAAGTGTCCTACTTTTTTTGAAAAGTGGCACTTAAGTATTACTTTCCTAACTTTTGGCATTTAAGTATCCCTCCGTGCCAAGTTTTGGCATTTGGGCTGTACTTTGCCCGCACTAAAACCCTTTCAATGGATGGCCGACATGCAACACTCTCAATGAGTGACATTTATCTTTACTCTTTTTTTTTTTTTTTCAAAAACTTTTTTTTTTCCCACTTAAATTGAACTACAATGAAATCCAGAGATGTTACAAAATCCAGAGATGCTTTCTAAAATACTTTTTTAAACTCCAAGCTTAAAAATTAACTGAGTTTTCCAAGATCTTTCGTCTGTTGACTAAGATATTGCTGGAGTTATGAAATTCTCGTGCAATCATCTCTAGTGATAAAAATGTTGTCCACATATAAGAGCCGCAAAATAGACCCACGATAAGTGTGTTGAGCAAAAAGAGCATGGTCGTAGGGGTGATAGTCTGATTTTCTACTTCTGTTTTCAATTGAATAAATCGGGCTTTTCAGCGACCTGTCTATGGTACTATTCTCTGAGCTGATCACTCATGAGATAACTAGACTAGTTGGGGAAGCCATTAAGGGATTTTAATGCAACAGGCTTGAGAATTCGACTAGGAATCGACTACTCAACCGTGTAAGTCTATAAGGATCATTTTGGCACAGTCGAAAATCTATTAGAGACAGGAAATAGGTCGATTTGATAGAGATATATAATTAGGCACGGGTGATTCCATCTAATTACAAAATTCTCATCGATCGACACTAAACCGATTTTTGTGTCGTTTTGGTACCCTGTGCTCGTAATTGAAATCTCGAGATTTTTCACGACAACTAAGAGTCGCCAATGAGTCGAAGATGTACATAGTGGCTCGAAAATAATCGACCACGAGTCTATTGCACCAAAAATTCCCAAAAACTACTCGATAGTTTAGGTTGCGCTAAAATCACATTTGACTGAAATTAACCGAGGAAAGGATGCCGATTTTAGAAATTGAAGACTTTCACGTGTCACAATTAATCCTGGGGAATGTTGTTACATCTTTTCAAAGTTTATGGACAACGGGAATTATTAGCGGAAAAGGGGCAAGAGTAGCAAATTAAAAGATTAAGGGAAATGCCACATTTTAAATAGGTTTTGGACCTTTAATATAGGACATTTGGAAATGAGCTATAAGAACTTGAATGGGGACTTGACCTTATTAACCAAAGTGGTAAGATGGTAAAATGAAAAGAGGAAAGGCTTCTAGAAATGAAGTAATTTCGTAGGAAGGCGTAAGGCTTAGAATTTCACCTCAATTTAAATCTCATTTGGAAGAGAAAGACTTGTGTAAAGTAGTGGGACATTTGATGGTGATGGATGAGCAAATTTCCATGGAAAAAGGACCTCTTAGCCTTGTAGAAAGTGTAAAGGGAACCTTCCTAACTTTTTCCTCCTTTCTTTTCCCTCCTATCCGCACGTGAAGCACAGCAGCTACAGCAGGCATTGGCTACTTCCCCTTTCTTTTTCATTTCTTTCTTTTTTTATTCTTCTTCTTTCCTTGACCGTGAAAGTTGCTGTCACTTTCCCCTTCAAGTGTTCGAGCACCTCTGTTCTGCTTCTTTTCCTCCGGTTTTTGCTAAACCGATCAGCTAGTAAACCGGATTAGAGGAGTTCGGTTTTTGGCACAGCAAACCGACAGACCACCAGGAGCTCGACCGGGCTAAGTCTCATGTTTTTTTATCTCTGGGTCTTAGGGTTCAAGTGATGACAAAACCCCCTCATCAGCAGGAGAGCAGCTTAGCCGACCAAACACCACATTTGTTTCTCTCTACCGAAAACTTCGTAAATCCGTGTGTTGCTGTTGTTGTCACACCGCAGCACACCCTTCTGCTATTTCAGCTCAACCCCATCACTGAAGGACCCGAGACCTGGCTCTGTGTTGTTGTCCAGCCATCAGCAAGTGCTGCCTTTAGTTTTATATAGGTGAGTTGTTTTCCTAAAATCGTATTAGGAGCTATGTACCTCTGTTTAGGGGTGGAAACAAGTTAAGAAAGGTCAGATGAAGTTAAATATGGTTGGGTGTTAGTTTAGTAAGGTTAGATTAGCCATAGTGAGGCTTAGTTTTAGTTAAAATAGCAAGACAAGAATCGTAGAAGACAGCTGGGCCAAAAACAGGGGATGTTCTTTAAAACTGTTTTCTAGACGTGTACGACTTATTATTTTTGTAGACTAACATGTGTTGTGATTTTGAAGTAAGTTCATTCTGAAGAAATGTTTTACACATCTCCAAGTATAACATATATTTTTCTCAGGATTTTTGGAGATTTAAAGGAAAATGATTTTGGCTTCGTTGTCTTTAAATAGAAACTTGAACTGCACTGGAATTTGCGACCTGTAAGGATTCTGTGGGTTGTTACTAACTCTTCGGGTTCGATTTTAAAAATGGGTTCTTCACAAAAGTTGTTTGTTACATCTTCGAGTTGAGCATACTCGAATTCAGACCAAACTGACCTGTTTTGGACCCCGAACTAGGTTGATTTCGGAAAACAGAACCGCTGGAAACGGACCTGATTTTAGTACTGGATTGAGGAAAGTACTGGGCCGAATCCAGAAGTATCTGGGCATTGGTGTCTTCACGAAAAATGTTTTTTTACGTGTCCTTTAGCACGTGTTGACGTTTGAGAATTTTTCGAATTCATATGAGTTGGTTTCTGACCTTGAACCCGAAAGTGCGCAACTGGGCAGTTTTTGCCCATTTTGGTCAGTAGAAGTTTATAACCGTTTTGAGGTGTTTCTTATTAGAAAATTGTTTAATTTATGTTGCAAATTTATACCGATCATTGAGGGATGTGCATGTGCCCAGAGTTCGGGTCGTGACAGTAGGGACCAAGAAAAAGCCAAGGAATTCCATTGTGGAGCTAAAGTTGGAATACCATGCTTGAGGAGCTTGTTTCAATTAATATAATGTGCAACCTAATGGACGCACTTCAATTATTGACAAAGGTCATGCTTTTATTTTTCCTTTTCTTTTATTTTGGCCTGGCAGACCACTGTCGAGAATTGTTGACAAGGTCATGCTTCAAGCAAAACACAATTAGTAAGATCCACATAAGATTTACTGATCGACTTGAACATGGCTACTTCGAGAAGAAAAGTTAAATCTCAATCTGTCAAAGAGAAAGCAGCCCCGTGCATTAATCTGGTTACCGCAAAAATCCACAACCGTGACCGCAAGTGACGTCGGTTTTTGTTGTCCTTTAGACTAATAAAAACCTCACACTTCTTCGTCGTCATAGCCCTTAAGACTAATTTCCATTTCTCACAATACGATCCCTTCTGCTTCGAATGGAAAGCTCTTCAGAATGTGTATAGCTGCTGAATCGAATTAATGTCCAAGCCTTTCAGCATGACCGCGGATTCAACATGGCCCTTCGGAGGTTGTAGCTATCGAAGCCGGCAACAACAGATTCAGTTGCCTTACCATCGGATGTCAGACTTAAATGGCGAAAAGGAACTGCTAGTAGCGAAAGGTTTAAACTCTATTGAGAAAGTAAGCTTCCTAAACTCCTTAAATACAGCATGGCAAGTAAGGCTCCTAAACTCCTTAAATACAGCATGGCCTTTAAACTTCAGTTATCAGGCAAGCAGACAGGTACAAAAGCGAAGTAGGTGAAACTATGCTTTTCAGTAAATAACACCATTTTCTTACGAGCATTGAAGCATGAGAATTAAGGAGCTCACCTCGCAACCTCTGCTCGTCATTTGGCTTGCTCTGCAATCTCCGAGAGCTCCCTGTAGCTACTCTTGTCAGAGAAAAGGTTGCTGGTTTCAGGAGGCTGAAGGCCGTGCAAGTCCCCCGTGCAGTTGCCCACTGAGCTTCTTGCTCTTCTTTGCCATAGTCTTTTTTGGTAGTGAAGGCAGTCTGCCTGATCAAATTGGCCAAAATTAACAGAATGTAGGGCTTTTCATAATACATGATCCGTGGCAGTGCCTTTTTCTTAGTGGAAATACCTTGTTCTCCGAGAGGGTATTCCATGCTTTCCCGCTCAGAATGTAGCGGATTGCGTATTTCAGAAAACTCAAGCAGAACATGTGTCACCAAGCTGCAGATGACAGTGGTCCACCCCCATCCAGTTTCTTTTATTCTCGCGAAACCCCAGATTGCATAAAACGCTGTAAGTGTTGCAACGTGTCCATGAAAAATTTTGCATCAGGGAACCATATTGGTGAATGGTGATTAAGTTCTCGATTGTCCAAACTAATCTGAGCACTTTTAACAATTGACCGTCAGTTAAAGCTAATAAATCTGTAGTTCTCACTTCCACCGGACTCCAGTGAAATTAGTCAGTAGAAGGTACCAAAGCAAACTTATGGCTCCCAGTAGAAAGTGAACAGACCATGACCGAGATATTCTCACCAGCTGAGCAACTACAAATGCACTGACCAAGAGAAGTCCCAGGTGTTCAACAAAGGACCTGCTGCGTGATCTGGTGACAAAGATTAGAGCCTGGCTAACTATTCTTGCAAATATAGGGCTGCCATCATTTCATCGGGGCTATATCTGATTGATTTTTTACACAAAACTTGTCCTGCACCATCGAATAGGGTAGCGATATTTTATTACTTCTCGTTTCAATAATTAAACAAAATATATACATGAGAGACAGAACTAGAAAAGCACACAAGAAACAGGTTCTTACTGAGAAGTCCACATCTTTCAAGGCCCAAAATAGTATCACAGTTATTAGTGCCAGGTAACCTCCAAGAACAATTCCGGTAGCAAAAATTTTCTTTCAACTTCGGCTTTCTTGCTAGGGAGATGGCTTCACTCAATCTTTAAAGATTGTCACGATCATTCCTGAGATTGGTACAAAAAACTATTTAAACTAGTCTTTCTTAATCTGCTATGTTGAAAACCGGGAGTACAAGAATACACAAACCTATCATCTTATCATTGTTTAATATGGTAATGATCAAAACCATAAAGGGCGCAAAGTTAAACTTCCAGCTCAAAGCAAAGAACATAAAGCCAAACTGCCAAAGACTGGATGCATGAACTTTCATTAGGGAATACTTTATTATCTTGAGTCTACATTTGAGGTAGGACACTTACCACAATACCAATCATAATGGAGACGGCAGACATCTGCAAAATTTTAGTCAGCTCATACATAGTAAGCTAGGAACACAATTAGCAATGTGCAGAGCCTTGGTGCATGATCCATTGGAAATACAACCAAAATCACTAACAGTCTAATCCTTCTCTGAAATATAGCCAGCTGGTCAGCACAGTGCTTGTAATGACACTCGAGCCTGTTTCAGTGAGGACAATGTCCAAGCACTTCTAGCAGCATCAGTGGCATCAGCAACTGCAATCCCAATGTTCCCCTTCTTCAAAGCAGGGGGTTCATTCATGCCACCTCCAGTCACACCACATAAGCGCTTCTTTCCTGCAGCTCCTTGTGGTAGGATTTCACAATTCCATAAGGTGATCCAAGATAGTTGCAGGTGTTGATTGATCTGAGTAACTTTTCAATTGTGTGTCTGCTTGTGTTCTTTCTCGACATGCTTACAAATATGCCACATGAAGAAGATGATTAGAAGAGTAAATTGTGTGGAATACGATGGTCGGTCAAGGAATTCTCGCCTCAGGGGAAATGTATGCTGAGGAATGTCTTCTCAACAGGATGTTACATCTGAACGGTGATTTTATTTTTAGCTCACACATCAACCACCTCCAAATATGGTTCTTCATTGATAATTTTATTTTTGGCCTTTGGTCTATGTCTAGTTGATCAAGAGGACCAAAGTGTTATCAAGTATAACAGGAGATAATAATTTGCAAACCAGTGGAACAAATTTACCTTGCCTAGCATGAAATTGCCATGCTTGAATAATCATGACGAAAAAGAACATGACTGTCTGAAACAGATAAAACTGAATCAATATTCTTCTACTGGTCCAATTTGACACAGGGAAACACCACTAAGGAATTCAAAATTGCCTGGGAATAATATGAAGAGAACTTTGAGTTACAATTCTTTCAATATCCTTTCTCAAACAAGTGTGGCAGAGAATTTTAAGTCTGCTGAAAGTACAAAGACAAGCTGAAGAATGGGATCAAGAGTTCTCATAAGACCTGCAGATGACGAAAGGGAAAAGCTTGAAAGTTGTTCAGTTTCAACTTGGGTGGAATGATACGATATACATTATCTGAAAGGAAGGGAATAAGGCGATACATGAGCAAGTTAACCCCAAAAAGAATAGGGTTGCTGCTGCTGAAATTATCAATAAAAACCATGTTTCGGTCATTAATTCTGAAGGAAGCAGTTCCTGATGAGGTTAAAAGCATCTATGTTCTTGCTTGACCAAGACTGCTTTGAAGCCATGATTGAGGAGTGGTGTGCTTGATAGTGAGTGAGTTACTGGTTTTTACTTGTATGATTGTTTCTAGGGTCAATACCATGAAACACTTCAAATTAGTACATCGTGACAAATTTACCCCAAACTAATTTTGTGATCGCAAAAAATCCAAAATCAATACAAATGTGACAAATTTATCTAAAACTAATTGGGAAAATGTCACAAATGGTCCATATACTATTACTTAATGTGCAATTTGGTCCATGAACTTTCGATCGGCTCAATTTGGTCCCTAAACTATTGATAAATGTCCAATTTAGTTATTTGTTTTTCTTTTTTTTTTTTTTTTTTTTTTTTTTTTTTTGCTTCTTCTCTCTTCCCTCCGCCGGAGCCGGCGGAGGGAAGCCGGCATCCAGCGAGGGTCGCCCTCGCCAAATCTGTGAGGGAGCCCCTCGCCCGACGCCGGTGAGGGCGACCCTCGCCAGACGCCGGCTTCCCTCTACTGGAGCAGGCGGAGGGAAGAGAGAAGAAGCAAAAAAAAGAAAAGAAAGAAAAGGGAAAAACAGTAACGAAGGACTAAATCGGACATTTATCAATAGTTTATGGACCAAATTGAGCCAATCGAAAGTTCATGGACCAAACTAAGCCGATCGAAAGTTTAGGGACCAAATCGAACATTTGTCAATAGTTTGGGGACCAAATTGAGCTGATCAAAAGTTCATGGACCAAATTGCACATTAAGTAATAGTATATGGACCATTTGTGACATTTCCCCAAACTAATTTTTCGATTACCAAAATCCAAAATTTATACATTTGTGGTACATTTACCCTCTATTGATTTTTGTTAAATTGGATTAATATCACGAAAAATAAAAAACTGCCACACCTGTAACAAATGGAGGGTAAAACCCTAAACTGGTATACTCGTCAACTACCACATATCATTCAACTCAATTTAACGTTTCATCCAACGAAATTTAATGTATCATTCAAATAAGCAATTTGATGGTGAAATTTAATGGAAACTAACGAAGAGTAAATTTATCACGGGTGTATCGATTTAGAGTTTTTTGTGCTAAAAAAATTAGTTTAGAGTAAATTTGATATAAGTGTACTAGTTTGAGATTTTTCATGGTTTTAATCCTTATTTCTATTCTAGTGTTTATTGTGATAAGGGTTAAGTTTAAGGAGAGGTGTCCAAGACCTATTTTTTAATTCATATTTAATAGGTGGATTGTGCATGGGTTCGTCAAAATTTAAAGAATTGGTTGTTTTGTGAAGCCCAACTAGATATGGATTTTAATTAGTCTCGACTAAACTCGCGCAACTCACCAAACAATGCCTCCTCTTGTTTGGGCTGGCTGATGCTGTTTAGGCTGTTGCGGGGCCGAGCTTACAAATTTACTCGCATCTTACACATTTCGGACAACAGCACCCATGCCCATCTCATGGTCGGTCTCGCAGAATGTGCAACAAGATATATCAAACTCTTCCAAGAATCCAATCTCTGAAGTCCTAATTTCAACTAGATTTGAGCAAATTTCGGCAATTAACAGCTCCAGAGATTAAATCTGAAAGATCTAGCCTCTCGATGGACTTGCATCCAGCGATGTTCCCCTTTTCCGGCATGCTACCTATTATGGCCATGAATTCTAGCTAGATTTTGCAATTTGTAGCACTCTTCATACACTTAGATAATGGTTTTAGGCCTTTCAATGGCGTTGCTCTGAGAGACATCGAACTCTTCTAATTTCGACTAGATAATGACAACCTGCAGCATCCAACAGCTTCATATGATTACCGCAGTCTCCAATTTCAACGAGTTGATCACCAAATAGCTTCAAACTAGTAGATTGCAGAAGGCCCAAGCCTTCAGGGAACTTGCGCCGAGAGAAATCCAATAACTCCTACGTAAAAGCCCTTGAATATTTTTATAGGCTTTCACATTCTCGAACCATCACTTGCTTGGGACATTTTGATTGAGAAAGGTCCATCATTTCAAGGGACTTGCACAAAGAGATACCCAACACATCGAAGAACTCCAGTTCATTAAGGCATTGAATTTCCGGTAAATTTCACATTCTTTAGCATTGTATGAAAGATGCAGCCTACTAATAGAATTGCATTAAAAGATATCCAACATTTTTGACCACTTCAATCTAACAATTGCTAGAATTTCAATAGGTTTTGGCAATTTGCAATGGCCAATCTCTTTATACCGCTTCCAAGAACCCGTACTTATTATGGCCTTGAAATCCAACAAAATTTGCACAAGAGCATGCCTTCAATAGCTTCAAACAATCTAATTATGAAAGGTCCAGGCCTTTGATCGACAAATCTAACATTTCCAAGACCCCCATATCGCCTTGGATTCGGCTAGATTTTCACAAGAAGAAGCCTTCAACTGCTTTAGTAATAGGTCTAGCCTCTTAATGGATTTGCACTAGAAGATATTTGTCTCTTTCAAGAACTCTGACCTATGAAGGCCTTGAATTTCAATTAGATTTTCGCGGCAACTAGCATTTACTTTCTTCAAATGTTTCAATTGAGAAAGATCCAGCATTTCAAAGGAATTGCATGAGTCGATGATCAACTTATCCAAGAACTTGGATCTATCAAGACCTTAACTTCAACAAGAACATTGTTTCTTTTTTCCTTTTTTTTTTAATCTCAGTGAAACTTTCATTCCATCAAAATATACAAGGTTATCAAAATCAGACGAATTTGTACCCCATGCTTTATCCAATGTTGTCGTTTCACATTTTTCATATGTTCATATGGAAAATCTAGAGACGCCTTCAGATTTTTACTAAAAAATTTATTGTTAATTGACTTAAAACAAATCTTTAGTCTTTGCCTTCTTTTTGGTCCTTGATGGACGCTCCCTAGTGGCTTTAACAACTAACCCACTATCATTTATCTATTGGAAAGTAATTACAGTGAACTCATAGAATTGATGTAATAAAATAGACTAATTAATTGACCTTGACTTAGAAAAGATGTATGCTACCTAGGCCTTAGCCACTAACCCACTATCCATTCTTTATTGAAAAGTAATTACAGTGAACTCATATAATTGATGTAATAAAATAGACTGATTAATTGACCTTGACTTAGAACAGTGATGAGCCGTTCCCTTCTAGCTCTAGCCATTATCCGGTTCTTCAATTCACAGCTCCAAGAGGGCCTTTCCTTTTCACCTTTAGGAGTCTTCCTATACGCGTTCTTAGTCGTTGCCGTTTAGGCATTATCCGGTGGCGGTTCTATCTTGGTGCTGAATGGAGTCGACCAACATGAGCTAATTTTATTATCATTTGTGCACCAACATTTTGATTAGCCCGTGCGACACATGGGAGGATCGTTTAACGTTTACATTGCTGTCCTCTTTGGCGGTGACATTGATAATGTATCTAAAGCAAGGAGAAAAGAAAGAAAGGACGTAATAGCTATGTTTCCACTATAATTATGTTGCTATTATACTAGTCTCTTGCTATGCACATGAAAAAGACTTGTGAAATAGATTACGAGAAATAATAATTCTAGAAATATACTGATCAGTATAAGGATAAGAAATTTTTGTAATATAAAAAAAAAGAATTATATGTCTGTTGAACTAAATGGGAGAAATTTTATTTTGATTAAAGTAGAAAAACAAAAGATTTTTTTTTTCAAACAAAGTGAAAATAAATGTCACTGATGAAGAGTACCACATGTCTGTCATATACTAATAATACTTTAGTGCATCATTTGACATTTTTCGTAGGGTAAAAGCCACCAAAAACTCTAAACTATACCCATTATAAGACATTTACTCCAAACTTGTACAGTTTGACACATTTACTCTAACCTTCTTTTTTGACACCAAAAACCACTAACTTTAGTCTGTGACACCAAATTTTTGGTGCAAAAATGTCATACGAATACAAGTTTTGAGTGTTTGATGTCACAAAAAAAGTTCAAAGTTTTTTATGTCATAGAAAAAAGTTTGGAGTAAATATGTCACACGAGTACAAGTTTGAGATTTTTGATATAAAAAAAAAAAAGATAAACGTGTCACGGTTGATAAAGTTTGGGGATTTTGTGGCTTTTTTCTTTTCTTAAATTAGATAAATTTAGTATATCTTATTTAGATTGATAACGAGACGAATTTGATTTTATAAGCATAGTGATAAGCTCTAAGATATTATGCTTTATTTGTTTATTTTTGATCATGCACATAATTTTTTTTCTTTTTATTAACTTATGAACTTTAATAAAGAAAATAACTCAATTTAATTATGGGACGCTCATGTTCTTATTTATTTTCTTTAACTTTTGGTCTTACTATTTGTTAAAAATTAGACAACTTACTAGTTTTGATGTATCTAACGACAAGTCTAGCGGTGGCTGGTGTTGTCTTTTGGGTGAAAATTTGGACTTTTTTACGAGACATTTGTCTCACGAGTGAAAGCTGGACGCTTTTTTTTTTTTTTTTTTTTTTTTTTTTTTTTTTTTTTTTTTTTTTTTTTTGGGGAGGCCTAGGCTAGAAAAATGACCTTTTATTTTTGAAGGGAAATGGTATTTTCACAATAAAAGAAGTGGGTGATCACAATTTTTTTTCAAAATTTATATTTTAATAATAAATGTCATTCCAACTTGGAAGGAGGAGGTGGGGATTTGAATCCCCACCTTCTTGAGGGGGTTGGGGTGTGGACGCATTAGTTTTAGGTAGGGGTGTGCAAAATACCCGGGAATCGCCCGGAACCGGAACCGAAACCGCCCGGAACCGGCGATTCTTGAGGGAACCAGTCTGGTTTCCAATTCCAATTTATGGGAACCGGTGGGTACTAGTCCGGTTCCCAATTCCATGGGTGGATCCGCCCACCCGCCCACCAAGATTGGACTGATTAATTTTTAATATTAAAATATTACTAAAACAAAACAAACCCTAACCGAGCATGAATTCTCTCCTCTGTCTTCGACTTCTTCGGTTCTGTGACTGTCTCTCTTCCCTGTCTCTTCCTCGGTTCCTCCCCGAGCGTCGACACCGCCGCCGCCGCCGCCGCTTCTGTCCACCCCCTCGCGCTGGCCGCCACCCGCCACAGCCTTTACTTCGTCTAGTAGTGACCCGCGACGCCACAGCTCGCCTCCGCGCCGACCACCGCGCCAGCAGCCGCGAGCGCTCTTTGCTCGCTCACCCACCGCCGTTGCTTCTACTCCGGGCCCCCTCCGCCAACAATCCGACGCCGTTGCAGCCCCTACAGCCGCGACGGCGGACGCCAACAGATCCCAAACCGGTGGCTGCGCCTCCATCGCTGCTCCGCCGCCCCTCCGCGCGATCCTTGTAGCCATTTCGATTCCTCCCTGAGCGTTGACGCCGCCGCCGCTGCTGTCTGCCCCCTCGTGTCAAGATCGGTTCCATGGATCCACCCGGGAACCGGACCGCCGGTTCGGTCGGTTCCGGGTGGATCCATGCAACAAACGGGTGGATTCCGGTTTCAATTTTTCGGAACCGGTCCTTAGCGGGTGGTTCCCGGTTCTAGGTCGGGAACCGCCCGCCCGGACCATGCACACCCCTAGTTTCAGGAGTGAGTTTCGACTCCCACGCCCTGCAAGGAGGTAGGACAAAAGTCTGAGAGTGAGCGTTATAATAAGAGTAGCGTAGGACCGACAAAAAAAAAGAATTTTTTTTGTGTTGTTGTTTATTTATTTATTCGTGCAGTAGGAAAAAAAAGGCGAAATAGAAGAAAATTGAGGGAAATAGTGAGAAAAAAATTAAAAAAGGGAAGAAATGGCAAAAAGTGAGTAGGTGAATTCAAGTGCGATCTCAATCCAAAAGAAATTATTGAAAACCGAAAATCCAAGTCTGATTGTCCCTTCATTATTATACTCTAGCCACTCTCCTTCGCACGCTTTAAAAACTGTCCTTTAGTTAATATTTGTTGAAGAAAGAGGTAGGCTCTTGCTGGAGGATGTGGCCAAATGATGTATTAGATTGAGTCCAAGGGAAGGCAATGACCCACCATGTGCCTACTGCTCTCAGTCAATGAATTACAAAGTTAATTATCAAATACTCAATAGTATGCACAAGAAGATTGGTTTAATTAACAGATTCCATCTTCATTAACGGTTCAGAAAGATGTGCTCTTCCATTTTCTGCGCTGAAACAAACGCACAAAGTGAATGAGCTTAAGGCAAATGGGAGACATAGAAACTCTGCAGCTGTATGAGCATCCATAAGCTACTGTGGCAAAAAGCAATATGAATCTGGAAAAGGCTTATCTGGATTTTTCACTAAATTATTTGTCTAGACGATAGACAGTGGGTCAGTGGCCAAAAAGTCCCAGCAAATGTGACATGTTCCCAGCAATTCCCAGAAAATGTTCTTGGCAAGCTGTTCTTTGGCAATAGTACTTCATTTAAGATTCCATTTATTTCGCAGAAAATGTGACATGTTTTCCAAGAAAACATTGTCTAGAAAAAGGAAATCCAATTCTTCCACGAGCCCGGAATTATCGTGGCCTCGAATTCCAACAAAATTTGCATTCAAACAAGTTTTGCAAAGAGCATGCCTTAAATAGCTTCAAACGATCTAATTGTGAAAGTTCCAGCCTTTCAATCGACACATCCACCATTTCCGAGAACCACAGATGGCCCCAGATTTTGGCTAGATTTTTGCGAGAAGAAGCCCTCAACCGCTTTAGAAGATTTAATTGTGAAAGGTCCAGCCTTTTAGTGGATTTTGCATCAGGAAATATCCGACTCGTTCAAGAACTCTTAACTATGAGGGTCTCGAGTTTCAACTAGAATTTCATGATGACTAGCATTTACTTTCTTCAAATGTTTCATTTGAGAAAGATCCACCATTTCCATGGAATTGCAAGAGTGAATATTCAACATGTACAAAAACATGGATCTATCAAGACCTCGAACTTTAAAAAGATCATCGTTTTTCTTTTAAATTTTGATGGAGCATCCATTTCATCTAGAGATGCCTTTTTGTGGTCCTCGAGGTGTGCTCCCTCTTGGCTTTAACAACTAACCCATTATAGCTTCTTTTTCGAAAAGTAATTACAGTGAACTCATATAATTGATGTAATAAAATAGATTGATTAATTGACCTTGACTTAGAAAAGATGTATGCTTCCTGGTGGCCTTAACCACTAACCCACTACGCCTTCTTTATTGAAAAGTAATTGCAGTGAACTCCTATGATTGATGAAATAAAATAGACTGGTTAGTTGACCTTGACTTAGAAAAGTTATAAGCTGTTCCCTTCTAGCTCTAGACTTTTATCCGGTTCTTCCATTCTCAGCTCCAAGAGGGCCTTTCCTTTTCACTTTTAGGAGTCTTCCTCTACGCGTGCTTAGTCATTGCCTCTCAGGCATTAGCCGGCGGCGGTTCTATCTTTGGTGGTGAATAGAGTCAACCAACGTGCGCTGATTTTATTATCATTTGTGCACCGACAACTTGGTTACCCCGTGCTACGCATGTGAAGATCGCTTAACGTTTGCATTGTCGTCCTCTTTGGCCGCGACTTTGATAATGTATCTAAAAGCAAGGGGGAAAAAGAAAGGAAAGGAAGTAATAGCTATTTTTCCACTGCAATTAAGCTATCATTATGAGAATAAGAGATTTTCGTAATATCGAAAAAAAGAATTATGTCTCATGAACTAAACAGGATAGAAATTCTAGTTCGATTCAAGTGGAAAAATAAAAGAAAACCTTTTGGAAAGAAGAAGAAGTGAAGATTAATGTCACTTGTGGATGGTGCCGCATGTCAGCCATCCATAGAAAGGGTTTTAGTGCCCACTTTACATTTATCAAATAAGATAGATTTAGTATATCAGATTTAGATCGATAATGTCACATTTGATTTTATAAGCTTAACTATAAGCTCTAATAAATTATGCTTTCTTTTTTTGATCAAGCACAACAATTTGCTTTATATTAACTTATGAAACTTAGTAAAGAAAATAACAATAAATTTAATTACGGGACGCTTATGTTCTTATTTATTTTCTTCAACTTTTGGTCTTCCTATTTGCTAAATTAGACAACTTATTGGTTTTGATGGGTCTAAAGGCAGGTCGAACAGTGCGTAATGTTGTCTTTTGCGTGAAAATATGGACTTTTTTACGAGACATTAATGTGTTGGTGCCCATTTGGTAATATATAATAAAAGAAAAAATTCAAAGATTTTTTTCTCAATAAGTTCCATCAAAAGCCTATAGTGACATTATGATGGCATAGATTAACAGAGGGACAAAATTGTAATTCAAACGAAAACTGAATCTCTAACATTCATGATTCCTTAAATTTTCAGCACTTTCCAAACTTACTCTAATATTTTTTCCTTTTCTTTTTTAGTTAAATAATTGTTATTTCAAAAGAATTACAATTAACTTTTTGAAGTAGATCAATTCTTTAAAAAAAATTTCTCTTCATACTTGAAATTTATAACCATTTGGATTTAAGAAATTTTTTTTATTATATATTATTAGCCAACCCAGTTGCCCCAAGAAATTTCTTTCGGATCCATCTCTACTTGGAAGTGCCATGTGTCATATAACTTTTCTCTGCTTTTCTTTCAATTTCAGTTGTTTTTTTCCCTTTTAATTTCATATGCATTGGGCTCTCTTTTTTAGGGAAAAGGCCTATGCCATAAAAATTATTTTTTACTTTTGAAGGGAAATGTATATTTTCTATTTTAACGAGAATGTCATTTTAATAGTATTATCTTTACTTTATTCTATAGTGTATTTTTCCCATTAATATAAAGAAGAGTACTAAGTACATTTTGTTCAATTAATCAAATAAGCCATGATATTCAATTGCTAGAGCTACAAATTTTTTATTCACTGTTTGAATTACGTGGAAATTTTCCTTTGGGAAAATGTCATAAATAGTCCCTAGACTTTTTCTTAATGTGCAATCTCGTCCTTGAACTTTCGATTTGTTCAATTTGGTCCCTGAACTATTGATAAATGTCCGATCTAATCCTTCCGATTGTTTTTCCTTTTTTTTTTTTTTCTCTCTCTCTCTCTTCCCTCTGCCGGCCATGGTGGAGGGAAGCCGGCATCCGGCGAGGGTCGCCCTTGTTGGCGTTGGGCGAGGGCGACCCTCGCTGATGTTGGGCAAAGGGCTCCCTTGCAGATCCGGCGAGGGAGCCCCTCACCCGAGGCCGGCGAGGGCCGCCCTTACTGCGTCGGGCGAGGACGGCCCTCGCCCGGGGCCCGGACGTCGGCGAGGGGCTCCTCGTCATATCCGTGAGGGAGCCCCTTGCCCAACGCCGGTGAGGGTTGCCCTCGCCCGATGCCGGCGAAGGCGACCCTCGGCGGACGCCGGCTTCCCTCCACCGGCTCCGCCATGGCCGGCGGAGGGAAGAGAGGAGAAGAAAAAAAAAGGAAAAACAATCGAAAGGACTAGATCAGACATTTATCAATAGTTCATGGATCAAATTGAGCAAATCGAAAGCTCAGGGACTGGATCAGACATTTATCAATAGTTCAGGGACCAAATTGAGCAAATCAAAAGTTCAAGGACGAGATTGCACATTAAAGAAAAGTCTGGGAACTATTTGTGACATTTTCCCTTTTCCTTGCAATGAATTTTTTTATGTTTTTTTTTTTTCAAATTCGCATTTCAGGAAAAGAAAAAGGAAAGAATTTATCTTACCATCCAATGAATGAGAACGCATAAAATTATCTTCCCAATAAGAATATTTTGCTGTTAATCTATGTATTGAGGTAATATGACTTCTAATTTTTCTAACGAATTATTCTATGGGCTGACGTTGGCTTTTTTAATCAGGATATATGCATTTCTATTGATTCCAATGATCAATTTGAATAGTGATGAATTGAGTGATACAATTATATATAGCAAAATTTTAATTTATTCCACATGTGTTGCGTGGGGTGATGGACTTTTTGGACACCGACCCACTGTCAAGACAAATAATTTTGTGAAAAATTCAGATGAGCGTTGTCCAAATTCATGTTGTTTTTTTGCCATAGTAGCTTTTGAAGGCTCTTGCAAATGCAGATTTTCTATGTCTCCCATTTGCTTTAAAAGCTCTTTTCCTTTGTGCGTTTCATTTCGGTGCAAAAAATGGAAGAGCACGTCTTTCCGAACCGTGGTGGGCCATGGCCTCGATTGAGAGCAGTAAGCACGTGGTGCAGAAAATGGAAGAGCACCTTCCAAATTCTTGTTGATTGACTGAGAGCAGTAAGCACGTGGTGGGTCATTGCCTTCCCTTGGACCTTGATCTCCGCCCAATGTTATCATTTGGCCATATCCTCCAATTAGAATTTACCTTATCTTCCACAAAAATAAACTGAAGGAAGCGTGCGAGAGAGAGAGTTAGAGTATGACAATTAATTCTAAAGCAGGATATATAATTAAGGATTAATATCATGAAAAATCTCAAATTGGTACACCCATGACAAATTTATCTAAAACTAAATTTTTTACCACAAAAAATTTCAAACTAATACGCTTGTGACAAAATCATCCTTCGTTAGTTTACGTTAAATTTTATCATCAAATTGCTGAATTAAATAACATGAGAGATACTCTCCATTTATCATAACTCTACCAGTTTGTAGTTTTTCATAGTATTAATCCAATTTAACATAAACTGATGGAGGATAAATTTGTCACAAATGGTACTATTTAGGGGATTTTAATAATAAAAAAATTAGTTTGAGATAAATTTGTCACAAGTGTACTAGTATGAAATTTTTTGTGGTATTAACCCTATAATAAAAAATGTTTTACAATTATGCTTATTGTTCATCAATCTAAAATTACGACAATAACAATCATTCTATATTAAAACAGTGGTTTTTAACAACTTAATTGATGCTATATTTAATTATTATGATGACTATCAATTTATTAATTGTGATTTTAGAATACATTTTTGTAAATTAATTATAATGTGTATCTGCATATTTTATTAAATTTAGAAGAATTAATATCCCATTCTACTTTCACAATGCATTTCCTATAATAAAGCAAAAGAACCCTCATTGTATTCATCCTGTAAACTTACTGAATAAAAGTTATCTCATTCCATTTTTATTGTATCAAACACAAATTTAGTGGAAGGTTTCTTATTTTATGACAAATCTAATCGGTAACTTATCAAGATCCCCATGTAACCCAGCAAATTACTTGCATCCATCACAATCCATTTACTCCCAAATTTTGTAATATCACAAAAAAAAAAAAAATTCTCATACTAATAGACTCAAGCCACATTTATTTTTGCAATACTAAAACTAGTTTGGGATAAATGTGATACGGATAATACTAATTTGGGATTTTTTTATGGTATTAGCCCAAAAAAGTTCAAATTTTAGTTTATATTTTCAAATAGCCATGTAAGCGTCTTCAGATCAATTAGGGGAAAAAAGAGAGCATTTAGTTCAAAGACTGAATTGGTAAAGAAAAGTTTTGTTCGGGTCGTACATTTTGCAAAAGTTTAAAGGTCATTGGGGTTTTTTCTTTTTAAAATATATTTTGTTGTAAATTTTTACATCCGTCTCGCCATGGTCGGCCGGTCAAAGAGGCTTTCGTACACCCACTCTCATGGTATGAAACTGGGAGGTGGATCTTTGAAATAGAGAAGGTAGAGAGACGAAAACTGAGAGGAGGAGGCACCCCCAACGCGAAAACCATTTTCATTTTGAAAGTTGATGGACATCCAGAATTCTAGCAACCGTGGAGGAGGTTCCTCCGAAACAAGAGAAGAGAGTGGCGATGTGTTTTTGAGCTTCAGCGGACTGGATACTAGCCATGGCTTTGCGGATCATCTCTACCATGGCCTCCTCCGAGCGGGGATCCGCGTGCTCAAGGATGATTATGAAATCCGCTTGGGAGAACCGTCGCCTATGCAAATGATCAGGCATTCCAAGATCGCCATTCCGATCCTGTCAAAGAGCTACGCGTTAACCACGACGTGCCTCATGGAGCTGGCTCAGATGGTGGAGTGCCACAAGACGACGGGCCAGATCATCATGCCCGTCTTCTTCAACGTCATGCGATCGGTCGTGAAAAACAGATCGCACTGTTACCGCGAGGCTATCGAGTGGAATAGATGGACAGGAGTCGACCCAGAAACCCTCCGGGAATGGGAGGAAGCTCTCATCCATGTGGGATCCATCTCAGGGTTGGAGATTGATAGGTGAGTGTAATTGAGTAAGTTCGATTGAGTAACCTAGCATCCAAATCCCAAGGCAGCGCTTACTTCAATTTTAGTTAATCTAAGACTAATGCTGCTAGGTGTATCAATACCTGATGTAGCTCCCTCTGATCTGTTACTGAATGTGATCCGCTTGTTTACGTTCTCACTCCCAGCTTGCCACATTACTTAATTTTTTTGGTTTTGTTGATAAATTTCAGCGTTTCTAGCCTTACACGTATCTCATAACTCAGTTTTTCCATGTTGGATCACTGCATTGAATGAGAGGCAGCAGTTATGGTTGTGATTTTATATCAATATGGTCCAGGAGAATGTTCTTCCTCTTGAAATCTGCATCCACAGGAAATCTACCTCTTGCAAGAAAATGCCAGTGTAGAGTGATATTGATTTGCTTAATTTCTATGGATGCAACAGACAGCCTTTGCACCTCATCATACTGTGCTTTGTCTGTGTTGATTTAGTATAAGCATGTACCACTAATTGCATGGCCTGTTTGTCTAAAGCTGATTGCTGTATGATAGTTTTTGAAAGGAGAGCGTGAATTTTTTCTTACAAACTACTTCAGAGTTCAAATATCGTTGGACTTACATTAATCTTTGTGCGTGTACCTTGTGCACACGTGCACGCATGATACAGCTGGTCCAAACAGCCTTTAGTCATCAATGTTCTTGTCGTAAATGTGTTGAGGGCACTGAACAGATACTTCGTTGGCATCGAGCATCATGTGGAAAATGTCATGAACTTACTAAATGTGGAATCTAGCGATGTTCGTGTAGTTGGAATACATGGCATAGGGGGCACCGGGAAGACAACAATTGCAAGGTTCATCTACAAAAGAATATTTGATCTCTTTGATGGCTGTAGCTTTCTGGAAAACGTTAGAGAACATACCATAAAACCAGGAGGTCTAGATAATTTGCAAGGTCAGTTGGTTTCTGACCTTCTAGGTGTAACGCATGGACAAATTCATTCTGTTGATGATGGGATTAAGTCCATCAGAAGCAGACTCTTGCACAAGAAGGTTCTCATTGTTCTTGATGATATTGAACCAAGCTCCGGACCTACACCGATTTTAAGTATTCTTGATTCGTTAGGCTCTGGGAGCAGGATCATAATTACCACCAGAGACGAACAGGCTTTAGATAAGTTTGAAGTGTCCCTGAAATATGAAGTCGGGGGAATGCGAGAAGAGGAAGTTGATGAACTATTCCGCTCTCACGCCTTCAGGGAGAGACCTGCTCCAGCTGACTTAGCCACTCTGTCCAATAAAATAGTATCGACTATTGGCCGGCTTCCTTTGACTGTTGAGGTTGTTGGGTCGTATCTATATTCTAAAAGCAAGGAGGTGTGGGAGCAGACATTAAACGAATTGAGAAAAGTACCTGAGCCACAAGTTCAACGGAAATTGATGGTAATAATCAAAGCATTACCTGACGAGCAAAGACTGATATTTCTGGACATTGCTTGTTTCTTCATTGGAGAGGACAAAAGTGTTGCATGCTACCTGTGGTCTGACCGTGATTCCACAAGCGGATCAGTATTAGAAGTGCTCATCAATTCATCTATTGTTAAGATTGAGAACGATAAGTTATGGATGCATGATCAACTTC
This sequence comes from Eucalyptus curtisii, assembly GCA_017140595.1. Taxonomy (NCBI): domain Eukaryota; kingdom Viridiplantae; phylum Streptophyta; class Magnoliopsida; order Myrtales; family Myrtaceae; genus Eucalyptus; species Eucalyptus curtisii. The sequence goes on from CM029496.1 coordinate 15,638,875, forward strand.
GAGACCTAGGTAGGGATATTGTCGTAGAGAAACATCTTAAACCTGGAAAGCACAGTAGATTGTGGAGTCACGAGCAAGCCCAGGCTGTGCTGGTGAATAAAAAAGTAAGATATGAGTTCATCACTGTTTTTACCTTACTTGTATGGCTTACGACTCATGTTCCTCTTTTCATAGAAAGAAAACTAATTGGGGTGCATATTTTTAGTGGAAAAAATGATTTAAAAAATATTTTTCTAAAAATGATCATTTATATCTCTTGAAATAATTAGTTAATGAATTTTTTTCATTATTGATAACAATTTATGTCTACTTTTTTTCGTGGATGATGAAAATATTTGTTGTTCATTCATTTTTGTAAGAGATGAAAGTGATCATTTTTAAGAATTTTTTCCAAAACCTTTTTTTTTTAAACAAATTGATCCTTAATAAAATGATTTCTTTAATTTGAAGTCTCTAAAAATTTATCATCTTCACATATTTTTGTGCGGAAATGCCAAGTCCCTTGGTAATCCAAATCCTGTATTTCACGTGTAGGGAACGGAAATTGTTAGAGGAATTCTTCTCAAATTTGGCAGTGGGTCACAATACAGTTTTGGACCAGCACATTTTGCGAGGATGTCGAACATAAGATTCCTTCGATTGGATCAGGCGAACCTCGAAGGAAATTTTGAGCGGCGTCTGTCAAGTTTAAGATGGCTCCATTGGCAAGGTTGTCCTCGGCATCTTCGTGCTGAAAAATTGGATTTGACGGAGTTGGTTGTTCTAGATCTTTCCTGGAGCAAGGTCAGTGACAAATGGAACGGTTGGAGTGAAATCAAGGTAGAGAAGTACATTGTTGTTGATTTCATTTATCAAATTGTAGCGGAAAAGTTGACTCTTTTGTTATTCTATTTTCTAACAGAAAGCCAAGAAATTGAGAGTTTTGAACCTCACCGGCTGTTATGATATGATCAGAACTCCGGACTTATCTCATTACAAATGTTTAGAGAGATTGAATCTTGAAAGGTGCATTCGATTGGTTGAAATCGGTTCATCGGTAAAAATTCTGGAGAAGTTGGTTTCACTGAACTTGAGGTCTTGTACTGAACTCAATAAGTTGCCTGAAGAGCTGGGTTCCCTCATATCCTTGGAAGAGATTCTTATAGATGGAACCGCTGTTCAAGAAATTCCTGCCTCCATCGGTCATTTGCAAAGGCTTAGAAGATTCAGTGCCTGCAACTGTCTTTCATTGATTCAGCTACCCAATTCAATTAGCCATGTAAAATCGCTGAGAGTCCTTGCACTACATGGTACCAAAATAACTAAACTTTCCCTGTCTAGAAAGTTAGAAGCGCTACAACACTTGTCAATAAATCATTGTAGGTCGATATTGAAGTTACCATTGTCCTTGGGGACCTTGGCTTCATTGATCGAACTCGATCTATCAAGCACTGCAATTGTCGAATTACCTAATACTGTCAATAAGTTATATCTTTTAAGAGTGCTCAAAATTGATTTTACTTTTGTACGAGAGCTGCCTTGTGCTATATGGAAGTTGAAGAGGCTTGAAGAGCTGCATGCTTCAAGATGTCGGAGTTTGGCTGGGGAAATTCCTGGAGATATTAAGGAGCTTTCGAGATTGAGGGTCTTGAGGCTTGGATACTCTCGGATTCGTGGTCTACCAAATAGCATTTCTAGACTTCCCAATCTGCAAACGCTTGATCTACTTCATTGTGACAAGCTTCATAGAGTGCCCAAGCTTCCTTCCACTTTAATAAGCCTATCTATCAGTTCTAAATTGATGGATACAATCCCAGACATCAGTAGTCTGGTTAAGTTGGGAGAGTTATTCTTGGCTGATGGATCCCAGGAACTGGTGTTACCTGACCAAGGTCAAGTTAAGGCCAAAAGACGCACTTATTTGGAGCTTGGGAGTTTGTCAGAGCTAAAAATATTGCAGCTATCTCTGTTAAAGATCCAACTACTACCTGCTGGGTTGGATCTCCTTCGTAAGCTCACAAAGCTCTCCCTTTGCTGCATTCACTTGAAAAAGCTACCACAGCTTCCTCCAGGTTTATTCACTCTCTCACTTCGCCAGTACAAATCAGGGACAGGATTGCCAAATCTTTCATATTTGGAGCTCCTGTCAGAATTCGAGCTTTTCGACTGTGCAGTAACAAAAGTTCGAGGCCTCGGGAAGTTCAAATCCTTGCGAGTTTTTAGAATATCTCACTGCAACCTGCAACAGCTGAATGAGCTGGAGAACTTGATATTTTTAGTATCATTGAATGTTTCATACTGTCAAAGTCTTGAGAGACTTCCTGATCTATCAAAATTGAAGAAGCTGAAATATATTAAAATCAAGGGCTGTCCGAAGATTCGTGATATTAAAAGTGTGGAACACCTGCATTCCTTTGAGAAGCCAACTAGTGCCATAATTGAGACGGAAAGCTCATCCGAGGTAACTAACAGTATGATTTTCCCTCTGGGCCACATAGATGAAGGTTGGCACTGATTAGCACGTGTCATGTTTGGAATTTTTACTAAGATGAATGAATTCCTTAATATTAACAAAAGTGCATGACATGATGAATTACGAGGGACAGGATATTTTCTCCCATTAACACACGCAGAATAATTTTTCAAATGAAATTTGAGTCATCAAGACTTTGTATTTCTTTCATCTTTTTTAGTTGGAAGATGTGTCCAAATTTGTACGGACTCCACTTCTTTAAAAGAGCATTTTACTTTTTCTTGTATTTTTCTGCGATATACAACCAAAGAACTTCTATTTATTATGCCAGTTAGTTTAATCATGCTTTTGGGAGGTGTTGTTATGTATTCAATCCAGAGCATTGAACGTTGTATTGGTATCTTAAATCTTTGATGTGGTGCAGGAAAGCGTTGGCTGCTGTACTAGTATCTTAAATTTTTTATGGGGTGCTTCCGTAATATTCAAGTTCTTAATCCAAAGTACTTGGAATAAATTGGGATGAGTAGCTCATTGAAGGTATTCCATTCTCCAAACTTTTCTCTTTTAAGTTGGACTTGTTTGACGAGCTACTCTTCCAAGGATATAGTCTAATCAATACCATCAATGAAATCAAGTCAGTTTGAATGTAAGCATCAGTCTTTATAACCGTTTGACACGTGGTAGAAGTCTTATTTGATGCACTGACTACATGCTTACACAGGTTTTGCCACAGGTGGAGTTTAGCAAACCAGCTAATACCAAACATTCTTCCATTCAGGGTGTCAAATGCAAGGATAAAGGTATGCTGTACATTGACATTGTCAAATCTGAGTTGTCCTATAAGATTTAAGTATGATTTCAACCTTGCAATGTATAACGCTGAAAGAGGTCATGGCTAGAAAGCTGCCAGACCATAAGGATAGGCAGTCAAAGGATTATTTCAAGCTATGCCATGTTGTTGGAACTGATTAGACCTTAGACTAATTTTTTGGGCTAAATAGAAAATTTTACTCCTTATTTAATGCTCCTCTTCCTCCTAAAGCACAAGCAAAATCTTCCGATTCTGTCAAGTCAATAACTGAAACTATGGGCGCTTCTTCTAAGTTGCAAAATTCTCCCTCTGTTGCAGGTTCATCAACCACGTGGCATAGAGTGAAGGTAAACTAAAGATGTCTTGCTTTCTATCTCACTCCATCAATGAATAATTCTGTATTTCTTTCAGGCTGTTGCTTCCAAATTCAGCTGTCAGGTGATTTCCAGAACCAAGCCAACACACTCTTTTCCACATTAATCAAACTTAAGTGTTGAGCCAGATACGAGGGAAAGAAACTACTGGCATCTCGCCATCAACAGAGCAAGAAGATGTGCCACTTGACAGGGCATCAACTATCCCTTCTTTGGCAACAATTGGTTCTGCTGTGCCTCCTCCTGCTGCTCAACCATAGTCATCATCAGCAATGGACAAAGACAAAGCCCCTATAATTGTCAAGGCAGATTTATGCGGTGGCGGAGAGGAATCTCTTTTCTCAAAGATCGAGTCTCTGTTGAGTGATGACTCAGGAGAGCAGAATACTGGGACAGATGTCACAAGCAAGTCATTTTGATCTTCAAGCATACCAGAATGCATCGCAAGAGTTGGAAATTATAATGAGTCAGGGACTCCAGGCAATCGTGTTTAATCCCAAGCTACTTGGTCAATTGCAAGAATTACTGAACTTCTTAGTCGAACAAAATGCGCCAGAGGTCTCTACTATTGGACATCAATGTGTCTATCTCAAATTGCAGAACTTTATTTAGCCCGCGGGTGACTCCCTCTTTTCCCAATAAAAGATCCTCATTGAATGTGAGAGGTTAGAAAGGGAGCTCAAAATGGAAAAGTATCTTTTGGCGTCTGACAAGGATGAAGTTCGTTTGATCAAGAAACAATGTGAAGAGAAAGCTAAGAGTGTGGCTGACAATGAGCGAGTTATGACCCAACTTCAAGAAGAGATTGAGGCACGCACGCAGACAGTTGAGAACGCAAAGTCAGAAATATCATATCTGTCGACAATGAGATGAGAGAAAGTTAAGGAACTGAAGAATTAAGTATGAGCAGGTCCTCAGTATGAAGAGAGAGAATCCAAGCATGGAAGAGAAGAGCAATCAAGCTCGGAAATGATTGACAAAATCATTGTAGAGTGGAATGAATTGTATGCCGATTTTAAAGGCGGATTGGCCTCTAAATAGGCTGACACTTTGCGGATTGGCCTCTAAATAGGCTGGCACTTTTCACTTTCTTTTATTTGAATCTTCACGTATCGAAAACTTTTCCATTCTGGCAAAAAACACAGGTTTGGAGTTTCATTCGTAGTTATTTATCATTGCTGAAAGCGTGAAACAAAGTCTATTGAAACAAAGAGAACGCTCAACTTGCAAACTCAGCATGTCAGTCGGCTTGGTCTGCAATCTCCGAGGGCTCCCTGTAACTAGTCTTGCCAGAGGAAAGATTGCTGGTCTCGGGAGGCAGCAGGTCATGCAGAGTCCTCTATGCAGCACCGTGCTTCTCGTCGCTCTTCTTTGCCATAGTCCTCTTTGGTAGAGAAGGCCGTCTCTGTGATGACATAGGTGAAATTAGCATAACGTAGATATTCCATGCGTGCTCTCTCCACCGCGAATTTCAGCAAAATCCATATGTACCCATGCACGCAAAGTCGTGGTTTTGTCTATGATACCTTGTTCTCCGGGGGCAACCTTATCCACCATCCAAGTATTTCAAGAGAAATTCATAACCCTGTCGATAGAGTTGGCAACAGTGTATCCAAGATATGAACAATTTTAGGCTCCGAAGCACCATAATTTAAGATAACGGAAAGACCGCATAGCAGGAATTGAGACATAAAAACTAGGTTAGGACCTTATTTTAAGTAGGTGGTATCCCTTTAGTACGCCTAGCACTACGTAATTTATATTATGGGTTATATTCATGTTAGTGTGACAATCAATCCAAGTCATTATTCGAGTTGCAAAATTCTAGGTCTTGTGGAATTCAAAATTGGAAAATTTTGGCATTGGTAGAATTTTAAGGTTGCTGATATTTTTTTATCTTGTTAATAAAAAATTGTGACCGATAACTTACTTATCATATCGCTCGTTAGTAAGTTATCATTGTTATCAAAATCAACATCCATACGAATTAATAAATTATCAACTTGTTCTAAGGGTTGATGTTGGCTTTTTAATCAGGATACATATGCATGTCTATTGATACTGAAATTCCAATTATCAATTTCAACCGTGATGAATAGAGTAATACAATTAACTTACCAAAAAAAAAAAAAGAGTAATACAATTATCTATAGCAAAATATTAGTTTATTCCATGCGTGTAGCGCAGGGTAATGAACTTTGAGCGTGTTTGTTAACACTCCAAACAACGCCTGATTCTATGCTTTTATTTCCCTAAATAAAAAAAATAGAAATATGTTTCGTAATTTTTTTGTTCCCAGGAGGAGAAATTCCAAATAAGGACATAAAGCGCTCTCATTTTCTCAAATAAAAATATGAAGTAGATATTCTTTCAAATGAGAACATGAAATGGTTGAATTGTCTCAAATAAAGACCTGAAGTAGAATTTGTTTCAAATAAAGGTCTGAAGTAGCTATATCAATTTCCAAAAAGGGCTTAACCTCTTAGACCGAATGGCATTTTGTCTTTTAATTTATTTATTTTTGTTTATTTCTTATTCTTTCCTTTTCCTTTTTTTTTTCTTTTTTCTTTTCCTCTTTTCCCTCTGCCGACCATGGCAGAGGTCGCTAGACTCGGGCGAGAGCCACACTTGTCGACGTCAGGCAAAGGTGTTCCTTTACCAAATCTGGCGAGGGCAGCCCTCGCCTTTGCATGGCCTTGCTAGTTTAGGCAAGGGTTGCCCTCGCCAGCATCGGCGAGGGTCGCTTTTGCCTAGTCTGGCGAGGGCAACCCTTGCTAGCGTCCAACAAGGGTCGCCTTGCTTAGTTTGCCCTCACTCACCTAGCCCAAGTGAGGCGACCCTCACTTGATGCCAAATCTGGCGAGGGCTTCCCTCACCTAATGCCGACAAGGGCATCCCTTGCTTGAGGTGGGCAACCTCCGTCAATGGCTGGGGAGAGAAGAGAAAAAAAGAAAAAGAAGAAAAGAAAAAGAAAAGGAAAAGAAAAAAAATCAAAAAGTTAAAAAATATATAATCACAATGTTTTGACCAAAATATCCTTTCTTTGATGATCAAAATAGTCATTGGCTAGCCAAAAACCCTTATCTGAGACGATTTGATAACTTTAGGCCCTTATTTAAATCAAGGTCCACTTCGGGCCTTTATTTGAGAAAAAGAGAGCACTTCAAACCCATATTTGAAATTTTCTCATTGGAATAGTCACCGGCTAGCCAAATGCCCTTATATGAGATAATTTGGCAATTTCAGGCACTTATTTGAGACGATTTGACCACTTCAAGTCATTAGTTGAAACAATATCCACTTCGAGCCCTTATTTGAAATAACGATGGCACTTCAAGCCATTATTTGGATTTTTCCCTAAATTTGAAGGAGAATTAAGAAGTAAAAAAAAGTTGATTCTTACTCCCAAGAGCACTTAGGAATCAAGGCAAATCATTTTCTTTTTTTCTCTTTTCTTTTCTCTTTTCCTTTTCTTTCATTTTCTCTTCTTCTTCCTCATTGCCAGTCTTCGACCACGGCAATGTCCAACGATAGGCCAGGCGAGGTCATTAGGCGAGGTCCGACGAGCTCGTTGGAGCCTCGCAAGTAGCTGGGGGAGCTCGCTTGGCCAGCGACTGGCTAGAGAAGGAGGAAGGAAAAAGAAAAGGAAAAAAAGAGGAAAAAAAAAGGAGAAAAATATAATAAAAGTATCTTAAAACATAAAAGAAATTCTAAGGGTCCGTTCGTTTCACGGAAAATAACTTCCAGGAAAACATTTTTCGGATTTTCCGGTGTTCGTTTCATGGAAAATAAACTACTCAAGGAAAATATTTTCCATCATTGGGAAAAACAACCTTCAAAGATGAGGAAAATGTTTTCCACTTTTCAAAAGTGGAAAACATTTTCCATAACTTCTTCTTCTTTTCATCAACACATTTTTGTTTTATTTTTATGCTTTCTTTTTCTTTTTTCTTTTTTTTTCCTTTTGTTTTTTTTTTCTTTTCTTTCTGTCCTTTTCATCTTTCTTCCTTAGCCTTGGCCGGTCGCCGGCCACGACAGCGGTCGGCGACCGGCCGCGGTCGCGTGCCAGCTCGAGCCTCGCCCCGGAGCCGCAAGGCTCGCCTAGCCCGATCGGGCAAAGCCGAGCTCGGGCCTTGCCAAATCGAGTGAGGCGGAGCTCTCGCCGGCTGGGGCGGAGCTCGGCCTCGCCAGATCCGGCGAGCTCGCGGCTCGCGAGCCCGACAAAACTTGAGCGAGCTTGGGTGAGATCGGCCGAGCCTCGAGCTCGCCGGATCTGGCGACCGGGTCTTGGTCGGTTGTTGGGCAGCCGGCCATCGTCAGGCGTGCGACAGCGTAGGAAGGAGGAGGAAGCTTGACGCGCAGCGGCGGAGGAAGGAGGAGGAAGAAGGAGGAGGAAGGGGGAAGGAAAAGAAAAAGGAAAAAAAGGAAAAAGAAAAAGAAAGAAAAAATAATAATTGATAAAAATTTCGATTTTTTAAAAATACAAATAATTAAAAATTTATTTTTTAAAAAAATATAAAAAATAAAACTAATTTTTTGGTCAATTAAAAATATTAAAATTCAATTTTTGATAATTTTTCTTAAACAATTAAATTAGCTAACGAACGGTGGAAAATATTTTCCGCTCAAAATTTAGGTTTCGGCCGAACACCGGAAAATAGAGTCATTTTCCTGGAAAATGATTTCTAGGAAAATGTTTTCCGAAAACATGATATTTTCCGCGAAACGAATGGACCCTAATTCATAAAAAAAAAAAAAAAAAATAAAAAATTAAGGGTCGTACCAAATGTATTTCTATTTTCAGAATATAAATTTTGGGTAGTTACTAAATGCTTTCAAATGCTCAGAAACTCATCCAAGGAACAAAATAAAAAAAATTTATTTCTGAAAATAAATTGTTCTTAAGAATAGAAATGTTATCAAACACACTCTTTTTTTACCACCGACCCATTGTCAAGACAAATAATTTTTTGAAAAATCCTGATCAGGGTTTTTCCAAATTCATGTTGCTTTTTGCCAAAGAGTAGCTTTTGGATGGTCTTACGGGTGCAGATTTTCTATGTCTCCCATATGCTTTAAAGCTCATTTACTTTGTGCGTTTTCTTTATGTGCAGAAAATGGAGGAGCACATCTGTCTGAACCGTTAATGAAGATGGAATCTGTTAAACTAATTTTCTTGGGTGTAGGCTATTGAGTATTGATAATTAACTTTGTAATTCAACATTGACTAAAAGCAATAAGCACGTGGTGGATCAATGCCTGCCCTTGGACCTCGACCTCCACCCAATATATCACTTGGTCACATCCTCCGGCAAGAATCTACCGTTATCTTCCATAAAAATAAACTAGTTAGAGTATGATAATTAAAGGAGAATCAGACTTGAATATTTGGCTTTCAATATTTTCTTTTGGACGCACTTGAATTTTTATTTTGGTCAGAAATTCGCGCTTTAATTCACCTCCTCATTTTTTGCCATTTCTCCCCCTTTTCCGTTAATTTTTTTTCTCAATTCTTTTCCTCAATTTTCTTTGCTTTTGCCCCCTTTTTTCTTTTTTATCGCATGATGATTATATACTCAGAGCAGTTAACTTTCAAGGGATATATTTCTAAGTTCCATATGCCATTTGGTCAGAGTTTGAAATAATTATTAAATAATTTTTATTTATTTATTTTAAATTTATTTATTTTTATGAATATTATAATTTTAAAATGATTCATTTTTTGTGAAATAAATAATGCTTTGTCAAAATTTATAAGAAAGATTGAATCGGACAGGAGTAAAACCACCACAGAGATGTGGAAATGACAAATAATTTCACTCACGCGACGGTCATTGTTACTTTGCTTACATCCGTAGGTTCTTGGAAGCCTTCATTAGATCTGGTCCAGTCCCAGGAACCATTTGAATGTAGACATTCCGCACGGACAGAGCACCTACTTTCCCATTAATCAACCAGGGCAGAGCTTGGCGTTGTCAAGAGTCTGTCCGAGGGAATTGTTAGCTGGGTTCACTCCTATGTGAAGGAAGCCCAAAAAGGGTTTGAGCCCATATAATAAGTTATATGGAGAAATAGAGTTTCTTACTATCTTCAGAGTGGTAGCCACAAAAGGAAATGGTAACAAGAGAAAAAGAGAAAGTAGAAATTCTTGGGGTTAAGGCAATATCTGATTTACATCAAGTTGGCATCGGAGGTCAATTCGTGGTCCGATTGAGCTGAAATTTTGTCAGCATGTTCGTGGCGCAATTTTCTCGAATCTGAATGGTTTGATTTTTGTTTGAAGCTGCCTACATTAGGTTTTTCGTGGATTGATCAAAACCTGCGTTTTTGGTCAGATTTATCCTTGATCTCTTATGAAATTCATGTGTATTGCTAAGAATTATGTTCTTGAGATCTTTGCTGCTATGTATCTCTAGTATTTGCTAGAGAAGAAAATTGTTCACCCAATTTTATTGATAGTGAAGATTTTTGGGTGGACTTCGGTCCCGTGGTTTTTGATCTCCTCACATCGAGGAGGTTTTCCACGTAAAAAAAATCGTCTTGTGTTCGTGTGCTTGGTATTTATTTTACTTTACTATATCGATTCCTATTAGGTTTACACAAGAGGGGAGATTATTTTATTCTGCTGCGTTAATTCGATATTGTTCGAATTATTACCGTTCTCCCATCAGAGTGGTATCAGAGCCAGGTTATTGCTCGATTTTTCTGCCTTGTGTTGAACAATGGAAACGAATACGAGTAGAATGGTTACACTGAATGATTCGAATTATCATATTTGGAAAGGGAAGATGGAAGACCTTTTATATGTGAAAGATTTTTATTTGCCCGTATTTGCCGAGGAGAAACCGAAGAATAAAACTGATGCTGAATGGTCTATATTTTATCGTTAAGTGTGTGGTTATATCAGGCAATGGGTAGATGATAATGTTTTGGACCATATTATTGAGGAAACACATGCACGTAGTTTATGGAATAAGCTCGAACAGTTATATGCTCGAAAGACTGGATATAATAAGTTATTTTTGATAAAACAGATGATGACTCTGAGATATCATGATGGTACTCGTTTGACTGATCATTTAAATTCTTTGATGAGATACAAGCACTATGGTTGCTTGATACTTTGCCAGACTCATGAGAGACGTTCCAAACATCTTTGTCTAATTCTGCCCCGGATGGTACGATTACCATGGATTTGGCCAAGAGTAGTATTTTGAATGAAGAGATGAGAAGGAAGACACAAGGATCGTCCTCTTCACATTCTGATGCCTTGGTTGTTGAAAAAAGGGGAAGAAGTGAGTCTCGAGGTTCGAGAAATAGAGATAAAAGTCGAGATAAAAGTAGAGGTAAGTATAATAGATTTGCTAATGTTGAGTGCTATTATTGTCATCAGAATGGACATATTCAGAGGTTTTGTCGCCAGTTAAAAAGGGAGAAATAAAAGGAGAAAGGTAAAGAGAAGAAAAGTGATAATGACATCGATGACAATCGCATCGCTGCACTTAAAGAAGACTTTCTCATTATGTTTGATGGTGATGTAGTGAATTTTGTATCTCATGAGACTAGTTGGGTAATTGATAGTGGTGTATCTGTTCATGCTACGGCTTGTAGGGATTTCTTTACATCATATAGGTTAGGTGACTTCGAATCTGTGAAGATGGGAAACAACGGGCTAGCTCAAGCTGTAGGCATCGATGATGTGTGCCTAGAAACCAGCAATGACACAAGGTTTGTATTGAATAATGTTAAACATATACCTGATATCCGCTTGAATTTGATTTTTACAGGCAAGTTGGATGATGAGGGGTATTGCAGCACCTTCAGTAATGGTCAATGGAAGCTCACCAAAGGTTCTCTTGTTGTGGCTAGAGGTGAAAAATATTCTTCATTGTACGTTATGCAGGCAAAGTTGTCCACAGACAAAATTAATGTAGTAGACAGCGAAGATGCAGCTGAGTTGTGGCATAAGAGGCTTAGTCACATCAGTGAGAAGGGTTTGTCAATATTGGCCAACAAGAAGCTTATTTCAGGATTGAAAAGTTCGACACTAAAGAAGTGTGCTCATTGTTTAGCGGGAAAACAGAACAGAGTTGCATTTAAAATCTCCCCTCCTTCAAGAAAGTCAGGTATACTGGATTTAGTGCATTCTGATGTTTGCGGTTTTATGAAAACAAAATCACTTGGTGGCTCTCCTTATTTTGTTACCTTCATAGATGATTTTTGAAGGAAAATTTGGATTCATACCTTGAAAACTAAATATCAAGTATTAGATGCTTTTAAGCAATTTCAAGCTTCAATTGAGAGACAGACTGGAAAGAAATTGAAATGCGTTAGAACTGATAACAGGGGAGAGTATATTGGACCGTTTGATGAATATTACAGACAACAAGGTATTCGACATCAAAAGACACCTCCCAAGATGCCTCAATTAAATAGCTTAGGTAAGAGAATGAACAGAACACTTGTTGAAATGGTAAGATGCTTACTTTCACAGTCAAAGCTACCTGGATCCTTTTGAGGTGAGGCTTTAAGTAAAGTTGTGCATATATTAAATCTTACTCCATGCATTCCTTTAGAGTTTGATGTTCCTAATAGAGTTTGGACAGACAAAGATGGTTCTTATGATTGTTTGCGTGTCTTTGGGTGCAAAGCATTTGTGCATATTCCCAAAGATGAAAGGTCTAAACTTGATGTGAAAACACCACAGTGCATATTTATTGGTTATGGATAGGATATGCTTGGCTTTTAATTTTATGATCTAGTTGAAAAGAAAATTGTAAGAAGCAGAGATGTTGTGTTTATGGAAGATCAAACAATAGAGGATACTGAGAAAGCAGAGATGATTTCAGCACCACATGTTAGTGATAATTTGGTTGATTTGGATCCAGTTCCTCTTACAAATATTCCAACACAGGTTGATGAAGAGCAGCAGGAAGTCAATGTTCCAAATAATGCACATATTCCTGAACATGTTGAAACAGATAATACTATTCCCGAACTAGAGGCTCAATTATATGTTCCACTGGATGTTCTAGTCCGGAGATCTGTTAGAGACCGACGACCTTCCACCAGGTATTCTGAAGATGAGTATGTATTATTGACTGATGCAGATGAACCAGAGTGATATGCAGAAGCAATAGAAGATGAGAACAAAAGCAATTGGTTTGATGCTATGCGAGATGAGATGCAGTCACTTTATGATAATCATACTTTTGAGTTGGTGAAGTTACTTAAAGGTAAAAGAGCTTTGAAGAACAAATGGGTATATAGGTTGAAGCAAGATGAACATACTTCATAACCACGGTACAAAGCTAGATTGATTGTTAAGGGATTCGGTCAGAGAAAGGGTATTGATTTTGATGATATATTTTCTCCAGTAGTGAAAATGTCTTCTATCTGTGTGGTACTAGGCTTAGCAGCTACCCTAGATTTGGAAATTGAGCAAATGGATGTTAAAACAGCCTTCCTACATGGTGACTTGGAGGAAGAGATATACATGGAACAACCTGAGGGTTTTAAAGTGAAATGGAAAGATGATTATGTGTGCAATTGAAGAAAAGTCTCTATGGACTAAAACAAGCACCCAGGCAGTGGTATAAAAAATTTGTGCCAGTTATGACAGAACAGGGCTATAAGAAGACTTCCTCGGATAACTGTGTGTTTGTCCAAAAATTTTCTGATGATGACTTTATTATTCTCTTGCTTTATATTGATGATATGTTGATTGTTGGCAGGAATGCTTCAAGAATTGAGTTATTGAAGAAACAGTTGAGCAAGTCTTTTGCCATGAAAGACTTGGGCTTGGCGAAGCACATTCTTGGCATTAGAATTACCCAAGACAAAGATGCTAAGAAGTTATTTTTGTCGCAAGAGATATATATCGAGAAGATCCTTCAGAAATTTTACATGGACAAGGCTAAAGTGGTTAGTATTCCTCTTGCTACCCACTTTAAGTTAAATATGATGCAAAGTCCTACGACTAAGAAAGAGAAGAAAGATATGGAAAGTGTTCCATATGCCTCAGCTGTAGGAAGCTTAATGTATGCAATGGTATGTACACGCCCAAACTTGGTGCACGCAGTTGGCGTTGTTAGTTGCAACTTGTCAAATCCAGGCAGAGAGTACTAGAATGCAGTGAAGTGGATTATGAGGTATCTTCGGGGAACTTCAAATTTGAAACTCAGTTTCGGGACCGGGAAACTTGAGTTAGTTGGATACACAGATTCCGACTTAGCAGGAGATATTGATACTCGTAAATCTACTTCTGGTTATTTGATTTCCTTTGCGGGTGGAGCCGTGTCATGGAAGTCAAGATTGCAGAAGTGTGTTGCACTTTCTACAACCGAAGCTGAATTTATTGCAGCGACTGAAGCTAGTAAAAAGATGCTATGGATGAAGAAGTTCTTAGAAGAACTTGGGTTCAAGCAAAAGAGGTGTGTGCTATTTTGTGATAATCAAAGTGCAATTCATCTTGGTAAGAATTCATCTTTTTATTCTAGATAGAAACATATTGATGTTAGATATCATTGGATAAGGGATGTTCTAGATGAAAAGTTATTGGAACTTGAGAAAATTCATACAGATCATAATGGCTTTGATATGATGACGAAGGCTCTACCAAGAGAGAAGCTTGAACATTGCCAATTGATAGCAGGGATGGTGAATCCCTCCATATTGTCGTGAGGGGAGATTTGTTAGGTTTGGGTTCGCTCACCCATGTGGAGGAACGATGAGTTGCAAGCCCAAAAGGGTTTGAGCCCATATAATAAGTTATATGGAGAAATATGGTTTCTCACTATCGAGTGGTAGCCACAAAAGGAAATAGTAAAAGAGAAAAAGAGAAAGCAGAAAATGCGGGGTTGAGGCAATATCGATTTACATCAAGTTGGCATCGGAGGTCGATTCGTGGTCCGATTGAGCTGAAATTTTGTCAGCATGTTCGTGGCGTAATTTTCTCGAATCTGAACCGTTTGATTTTCGTTTGAAGCTGCCTACATCAGGTTTTTCGTGGATTGATCAAAACCTGCGTTTTTGGTCAAATTTATCCTTTATCTCTTGTAAAATTCATGTGTATTGCCAAGAATTATGTTCTTGAGATCTTTGTTGCTATGTACCTATAGTATTTGCTAAAGAAGAACATTGTTCATCCAATTTTATTGATAGTGAAGATTTTGGGTGGACTTTGGTCCCGTGGTTTTTGATCTCCTCACATCGAGGAGGTTTTCCACGTAAAAAAAGCGTGTTGTGTTCGAGTGCTTGGTATTTATTTTACTTTACTAGATCGATTCCTATTAGGTTTATACAAGAGGGGAGATTATTTTATTCCGTTGCGTTAATTCGATATTGTTTGAATTGTTACCGTTCACCCATCAGGAATTTTTCGAGCATTCAAGAGTCTCCTTTGCAGCTGCAGATGGCGAAAGAAGGTCCTTACGGCTAGGGGTGTGCAACCGGACCGGGTATACCCGGTTCCCGGACCGGCCCACCCGAAAAACAGGGTCGGGAACCGGTTCCCATTGAAACCAGTCCGGGAATAGGTTTCCAAAATTTGGAACCGGTTTAAACCAGTCCGGGAACAGGGTCCGAGTGATTACCCACCCGGAAACCGGTTCCTGGACCGGTTTTGGAACCGGTTCTCGGACCGGTGGTTAAAAACATTTTTTTTTCTTCCAATTTCTATTCTTACTCTCGCAATCACACGATATTTTTCCTCTTAGCTCTCTCAAACACGCATGACACTCCTCCTTTGTCATTCATCTTCTTCACTTGCTTCCCTCCCTCACCGGCTCCCTCTCGCATCGTCTGATGGACGGACGGTGTTCGTCGCCGCCAAATTCTTGTGTATCACGTGGATTAGCTCGCATAATTTCTCTTTTGTATAAGGAGTTATGTTTGCATAAATGAGTAGCTTCATGTAATAGTTGTGGGAATAAGACTAATATTAGACCCATGTTTGTTGCTAATTTTTTACCTTATGATTTTATTTATTATAATTAGCCCTATGGATCTTTAATTTTTCGTTTAGTCAAAAAGTTCATGTATTAATTTATTGCCAGTGCTTAATGTTTCAATATAAATTATGAGGATTACGTTATTTTCTCGCTTATTAATATAAAATTCGAAGTCGTATAGGATATCAGGAGATTGCAAAACAAGTTCTAGTGAAAACAGGGTGACCCTGAAACCGGATCGGAAAAACAGGGTGGGTTGGGTACAGGTCCAATATAAACAGATCGGGTATAGGGTCCAGAAAAGGGGATTCGGTTATAACAGTCGGATACAGGTCCAGGTCTAGATCCTACCCATCCTGGACCCGATCACCCCTACTTACGGCGGTTCGAGCTCTGCATCATCAGCTTCGGTGACGGGAAACAACTTCGATGTGTTCCTGAGCTTCAGAGGAAGCGACACCAGACATGGGTTCACCGATGTTCTCTACAGAAGCCTCGTCGATCACGGGGTTCGCACCTTCTTCGACGAAGAAGAGCTTTCTGATGGAGAGTACATCAAGAAGCAGTTCCCTGAGTCGATCAAGCTGTCGAAGATTGGCATCCCGATCCTGTCCGAGGACTATGCCTCGAGTAAGCCGTGCCTTCGAGAGCTGGCTCAGATGGTCGAGTGGCGCAAAGAGGGAAGAATGATCATCATGCCCGTCTACTTCTTGATCACGGCGTGGGATGTGGAAATGAAGGATGGGAGGGGCCCCTACGTGGATAAAATTGCGGCACACAAGGAGAAAGGAGTTGATCCGGACACGATCCAGAAATGGGTGGATGCCCTCAAAGAAGTGACATCTGTGAAAGGGCGGCAACTGACCGAATATACTAGGTAAGGTTGAAGAAGGATCTGTAACTAGTTTTGCTTTGTTTTCTTTTCTTTTCTCCCTTTTTTGTCCTGAATAATGCTGCACTCTCATGCTCAATTCAATTGATTTCACGGCAAATTGCCCCCGTATACGAAAGTCACGGTCTGTTAAGGGTTGTGATGGGCATGGCCAATGGTCACTCTGAATTGACTGGGGCACGCTCTTGCATTTGTACCGAGCGTTTACCCATTCCGTCCCATTCACGTTTCATCAGTTTCAGATCTTTATCCCCAGTTAACAGTGTCCATGACTTCGTGTGCTTTCCTTCTTTCTGAAACTTTTTCTGTTTTCTAGGCAAGGAGAATTTGCAATTATGATGGTCTCAAAAATTCTGAAGAGATTGAGAAAGGCTAAGCTCAATTTGTCTGACAAATTAGTCGGGATTGAAGACCGCTTGCCTGAGCTGAGAAAAATGTTGGATACTGACTGTAGTGACGTGCGGATGATTGTCATCTCCGGCATTCCAGGCATCGGTAAGACAACCCTCGCAAAATCTCTCTACAATGATATCTGCCACCTCTTTGACCGTCACAGCTTTCTCGGTGATATTGGAGACACTACTGACAAGAAGGCTCTTCTAGCTTTGCAAAATCAGTTGGTCTCTGACATCGTCCAAAGGGACTCAGCAAAACTCAAATCGGTTGAGGAAGGAATCAGCTTCCTCAATTTAAGATTAAGCACCTGGAAAGTCCTCATCCTTTTGGACGATGTGCATGAGAAGTCTCAGCTTGAAGCTTTGGTTGGAAGTCTCGATTGGTTCGGTTCAGGGAGTAGGATCATTATCACAACCAAAAGAGTTCTCAATTTTTGTGAAATGGCAGAAACTGATGACGTTGAAACTTACAAAGTCCCAGAGATGGAGGATAGTGATGCTCTAAAACTCTTTTGTAGATATGCCTTTGCTAAGGATTGTCCAGAACATGACTATGTTGATCCGTCTGAAATAATTGTCTGCTACTGGAAAACTTCCATTAGCTGTTGAGCTCGTAGGTTCACACCTGTCTCTGCTTCGGGATAAAAGAGGAGCTTGGGAATCTCTACTGGATAAATTACAAAATGTAACTGATGATAAAGTCGAGAACAAGTTGAGAATAACTTACGAACAATTAAAGAGTTTCCAACGGCATATTTTTCTCGACATAACTTGTTTTCTTTTTGGAGAGGATAAAAGAATCGCATCTTACATGTGGGATGAGCTTCAATTGTATCCTTCTTTTGAAGTCGAGATGCTTTGTCTCATGTCCATGGTAAAGATTGGAGACGACAATAGGATGTGGATCCACGATCAGCTGAGGAAGCTTGGCAGGAAAATTGTTCTAGAAGATTGCATGAAACAGGGGAACAACAGTAGACTATGGGCCACTGAAGCTCGGAAGATTTTTAAACAAGATGAGGTCAAATTTGATATTTCTTTTTTTGGTCTGTCTATTGGATATTTAACTCTCCTTGTTTTGATCTCTTTTGGAAAGAGTGAAGCATAAATAATCCTCAGTTCAATTACTGTATTGGGGTTTCGTTGGCTTCTGTCTAACAATGGTGTTTGACCAACAGAGCCAAATGAAGGTTGAAGCTCTGTGGCTTGAGATGGATAACACTGAACAAAAAGACATGGATGGTCGATCGCAGACCTATTTGACTGGTGACCAATTTAAAAGAGTACCAAATCTCCGTCTTCTCATTTTGGATCACTTTGACATTAGGGAGGATTTTAGAAATCTTCTTTCAAAGTTACTTTGGCTCCGTTGGCATGGCTGTCCCAGAGCTTTTAACGTAATCAATTTGAACTTGGAAGTCTTGGTTGTTCTTGATTTATCGTGGAGCAAGGTAACTGAAAGTTGGGAGGGTTGGAATAGTATAAAGGTAGCTCAAATACTTTGCATTTCCCTTTTCACTTGAATACTTACTGCAACATTGACAGTTTCTGTCTATTTGTATTGCTTGCAGTTGGCAAGGAAGTTGAAAGTCTTAATTCTCAGAGGCTGTGTTGACTTGATACAAACTCCAAACTTCTCTAATTTTGAGTCTTTGGAGATGCTGATTTTAGAATATTGCTCTATTTGGTTCGCATTGACCCATCAATTGGTCAGTTGCAACGTTTGAAAATTTTAGACCTGAAATTTTGCACTGACCTCGGTAACTTGCCCAGAGAACTTGATTCTCTGGAAGCTTTGAGAGAGCTCCGACTTGATGGAACTTATATAGAAGATATTCCGATCTCTGAAGATATGAAGCATCTTAAAACTCTCAGAGCCTGCAACTGTAAATCATTGGCACGATTTTCCAGTGAAATTGGTGACATAAAATCTCTAGAATTTCTTTCGATTGATGGCTCTGAACTTACCACACTCCCGAACTCAATTCAAAGGCTAGAAAAGTTGAAACAACTGTCTTTGAGAGATTGTCGGTTGTTGTGGAAACTTCCAGACGCCATTGGAAAATTGACGTCATTAGAGAACCTGGATCTCTCCAGTACAGGAATAGACAAATTACCACAGGCCATTGGTAATATGCAAAATTTGAAGGTGCTGAAAATGGACGGAAGTTTCATTAGAAAGTTCCCTCGATCTATTGGAATGCTGAAGAAGCTTGAGGAGATTCATGCATCACGCTGTAGGAGTTTGGAAAAAATTCCTGAGGAGATCGAAGGCTTGTCTCGTTTGAGAAATTTGGTGTTGTCAGGTTCCTCTGCTTCCCACTAGTTTAGCCGCTTTGCGTCTCACTTATTACTCAAGTAAATTGAAGTCTTTGGATATTTCAAATCTGACCAATCTCAAAGAGTTGTACCTTGCCAATTATTTGGAGGACGAGGCATCTCCCGGCACAGACGGATATTTGATGGTGGAGCCGATCAGCCTTTCGGGGATTGGCAAAGTGACAAAAGTTGACACCTTGAAATTGTGCCTCCCAGGCTTCACTAAACTACCGGAAATGGATGCTCTCAAGCAGCTAAGGAAGCTTGATCTTCAATGTCCAGACCTACAACATCTCCCACAACTACCCAAAAGTTTGAAAAAACTAACCCTCCGGGACTGCAAATCCTTAAAGACATTGCCGGAGCTTAAGTATCTCAAGTCTCTATCTGGATTGGAGCTTCTGTTATGTTCTGTAATGGAAATCGAAGGACTTCAAAATCTCTCATCCTTGGTAGCCTTGCTTATTTCTCACTGTGAGCTGGTAAAGCTAGATGGCCTTGAATGCTTGACATCCCTGAGAACATTGACCATCTCATACTGTGATTCCCTTCAAGGACTGCCAGATTTGTCGAAC
Organism: Eucalyptus curtisii; assembly: GCA_017140595.1. Lineage (NCBI taxonomy): Eukaryota > Viridiplantae > Streptophyta > Magnoliopsida > Myrtales > Myrtaceae > Eucalyptus > Eucalyptus curtisii. Next base: position 15,658,644 of record CM029496.1, read on the forward strand.
TTGAAGAAGCTGAGAACATGTCATATCCAACATTGCAAGAACATAACTCAAAAGGACAGCCTCTAGTGGTCGAGCTCCCTAGAAAGGCCAGATATTTGCGAAGGTCGTGGTATGCCTCTGGTCTAAATGAGGACTTGAAAGAGATCCATTTCATGCTTCCTCAAGCAAGTCTGAAGTTTCTGTGGCCAGTGTTCATTCTAAAGGTCATGCGTCTTTTCAATTTAATGATGATCCATAATTTTCACTTGCATTGTTGGACTTCCTTGTAACTGGAATGCCTTCTTCTCTGATATTTCCATTTTTCTTTTCACTTCTTTAGAGAATGCAATATTTTTCCTTTATGAAGTTATTCTCAACAATGCCCAGCAATTGCTTGGTCTACCACTTAACACTTCGACTTCATTGTACCGTTTTCACAAATATGTGAATGGGTGCATGAATCAAAATTTCTGAATTCCCTAATCATTCTGGCCATTGTTGTTCTTACTTTCTTCCATCTAACTGACTGATTATCCTTAGTAAGATGATATGCCCATTTATTCAATTTACATGGAGTATTCGCTAGCGGGAGTATTGTAATGGAAGAAATAACTGGATGTGATATCATCATTTTTTTTTTTTTTTTGCCCAACAATGATGTATAGAATAGTCATATCCGTATGCTATGCAGAAAGGCCAAATATATGCTCATACACCTCTACATAGACAATACTAAGGGAAAAATCACCATGGCATGCACTTTTTATGTCGGAATTATTTATGTGATTAATGAGAGGCACCCGATAACCCTGATGATCTAGATGATTATAGGATGAAAAATTCAAAAAGAATGATGAATTGATGTTACTGAACATCATCTGACATTAGTTTGTTGTTTTTCCCCCTTGAATAAATTTTACATGCTAAGTAGTTTATCTACTTGAATGAATGTCATTCGACTAGTTTTAGTGTTTTCTGGGTACTCTGAAATATCTCTGTGAACTAATGTCTCGGGCTGGGTAGCCAACTTAGGCTGAGCAGCTGGTAAAAATGCTCCATCATGAATAACCGGATTATTAAAGCACATTCCAGGACGGTCCTGCCTTTCACAACCAAATAAAATGCATCTCTTTGTTGCCAGGCCTGATCAGACAGAAGATTCAGAAGCTGTGCAGAGACCTGCATACATCATTACAGGACCCACTTATTATAGTTTCCTTCTTGGCAAGTCCGTGGTAGTAAAGACCAGGCTGAGGAATCTTATGTCACATGGGTAGAGGAGCAAGGTGTGACTTCACTCAATTACATGTTTCTGAATCTTCTTTTTTCAACATAGTTGATCTTTGCTTGCTTCTCTTCATGATTCAGGCATCTGCTTTTGATATTTACGTCCTGCTTCATTGGATGATCCACACCGAAGAATGTAACATCTCTGGATTTCGTTTTGCTTTCTAGACATATTCCATAGAAGTGTTTCCCTTGCATTTCTACTAGCTATTTCTACGATTTATTGTGTTGAAATCTGCAAGATCTCAGCACCCACTCTGTCATCAGTTTATGATCCCTTCGTGCCTAGATTTCCGGGAATGTACCATAATATGGTTGTGTGGTCTTGAGGCTTGGATACTCTCGGATTCGTGGCCTACCAGATATCATTTTTACACTTCCTTATCTGCAAACGCTTGATTTGCTTCATTGTGACAAGCTCGGAGTGCCCAAGCTTCCTTCCACTTTAATAAGCCTATCTGTCAGTTCTAAGTTGATGGATACAATCCCAGACATTAGTAGCCTGGTTAAGTTGGGAGAGTTATTCTTGGCCGATGGATCCCAGAAACTGGTGTTACCTGACCAAGGTCAAGTTGAGGCAAAGACACTTATTTGGAGTCCCAGAGTTTGTTAGAGCTAAAGATATTGCAGCTATCTCTGTTAAAAATCCGACTACTACCTGTTGGGTTGCATCTCCTTTGTTTGCTCACAAAGCTCTCCCTTTGCTGCATTCACTTGAAAAAGCTACCACGGCTTCCTCCAGGTTTATTCACTCTATCACTTCGCTAGTACAAATCACGGAGAAGATTGCCAGATCTTTCATATTTGGACCTCCTGTCAGAATTTGAGCTTTTCGACTGTGCAATAACAAAAGTTCGAGGCCTCGGGAAGTTTTAATCCTTGCGAGTTTTCAGAATACCTCACTGCAACCTGCAACAGCTGGATGAGCTGGAGAACTTGATATTTTTAGCGTCATTGAATGTTTCCTACTGTCTAAGTCTTCCGGATCCATCAAAACTGAAGAAGCTGAAAGATATTAAAATCAAGGACTGTCCGAGGATTGCTGAAAGATATTAAAATCAAGGACTGTCCGAGGATTGGTGATATTAAAAGTGTAGAACACCTGAATTCCTTCGGAAAGCCAAGCAGTTCAAAAACTGAGGCGGAAACCTCATCCGAGGTAACCAACACTACTGATTTTCCCGCCGGAATGCGTAAATGGAGTATGGCACCTGATAAGCACGTATCTTGTCCGGAATTTTTATAAAGATGAATGGATTGCTTAATAATAACAAAAACGCATGACGCGATGAATTGTACAGGATATTTTCTCACATTAACACATGCGAAATAATTTTTCAAATGAAATTTAAGTCATCAAGACTTTATATTTCTTTCATCTTTTTTAACGGGTAGATGGGTCCAAATATGTGAGGACTCCACTTCTTTTGTTTTGGTAAAGTAAAGAAGGACTCCACTTCTTTTTCTTCATTTTTTACATTTTTTAGTTTTTATCTGTGATGTACAACAACAGTACTTCTATTTGTCCCAATTAGTTTAATCATGCTTTCTGGAGGTGTTGTTACCTACTTAATCCAGAACGTTGAACGTTGTATTGGTGTCTTAAATCTTTGATGTGGTGCGTAACAGCACTGATTGCTGTACCGGAATCTTAAATTTCTGATGTAGTGCTTCCGTTATGTTCAAGTTAATTCTTACTCCAAAGTGCTGTGAATAAATTATGATGAGTGGCCCATAGAAGGTATTCCATTCTCCAAACTGTTCTCTTGTAATTTAGACTTGTTGGACGAGCTACTCTTCCAAGGACATAATCTGATCAATACAGTCAATGAAATCTAAAAACTCCTTTGATCTCTTTCAACGTTAAGTTTAAATCTAAGCATCAACCTTTATAACCGTTTTGACACATGGTAGAAATCTTATTTGACGCACTGAATACATGCTTACACAAGTTTTGTCACAGGTAGAATCTAGCAAACTAGCTATTCCCAAACATTCTTCCATTCAGGGTGTGAAACGCAAATACAAAGGTATGCTCTACATTGAGATTGTCAAATTTGGGTTGTTCCATAAGATCAAAGTGTGAGGTCAACCTTGTAATGTAGAACACTGAAATAGGTCATGGCTAGAAAGATGCCAGACCATAAAGATAGGCAATTAAGGGATTAATTCGAGCTATGTCTTACTGTTAGAACTGATTAGACTTTTGACTAATTTTTTGGGCCATGTAGTAAATCTTACGCCTTAACTATTGCTCCTCTTGCCTAGCAAGCAGTAAGTACATATGCTCCTTAAGAATATAGTCTACTAGAGCTGACAAACATCATCAGCCCCTTTCATCCTCAATTGTTTTCTGCTTGGAAATGGCATTTCATTTATCCATGCAAATAGGCTAGGTGATTGACACTCATCTCCTTTCACAACAGAGGAGTGACACACCTCTTTTGTCTGACAGCTGGTTTTCAAACCGATATGACTACATCAGAGAAGGATGATGGCAACGGCTTCCCTCTCGATGATGAAGATAATATTTTAGAAAGGAAGAAGAATAAACCTGCTAAAAGCATTGCCGGGGCAATTTCTGACAAGCCCCCCCTTCCACCTAAAGCACAAGCAAAATCTTCCGAGTCTGACAAGTCAAGAACTTAAACTATGAGCGGTCCTTCTAACTTGCAAAGGTCTCCCTCTGTTGGAGGTTCATCAACCACATGGGCTAGAGTGAACGTAAAGCTACTGACGTCTTCGTTTCTATTTCGATTGACTCTGTCAATGTTAATTCTATATTTCTTTCTGGCTGGTGCTTCCAAATTCAGCTCTCGGTTGATTTTCAGAACCAAACCAACACACTCTTTTCCTTATAAATCAGACTTATATATGTTAAGCCTGATAAGGATTCCAGTTTGTCGGTGGATCTGACAGGGACCGAAACTACTATCTCTCCAACGATGGAGCAAGGTGATATGCCATTTGACAGGGCATCAACTATCCCTTCTCTGGCAACAATTGTTCCTGCTTTGCCTCCTCCTGCCGCTCGACCAAAGCCATCATCAGCAACGGATGAAGACAGAGCCCCTACTGATGCTGAGGCGGATATATATGGTGACGATGAGGAGTGTCTTTTCTTGAAGATTGAGTCTCTGTTGAGTGGCGACTCAGGAAAGCGAAATACTGGTGCAGAGATGTCACAGTCAAGTCAATCTGATTTTCAAGCATACCAGAAAGCATCACAAGAGGTGGAAAATATAATGAGTCAGGGGCTCCTGGCAATTATGTTTAATCCCAAGCTACTTGGCCATTTGCAAGAATTATTAAGCTTCTTTTAGTCGAACACAAGACACCAGAGGTCTCTACATTTGGACATGTCTATCTCAAATTGCAGCACTTCATTCAGTCCGTGAGCGACTCCCTCTCTTCCCATCGAAAGATCTTTACTGAATGTGAGAGCTTTGAAAGAGAGTTCAAAGAGGAAAAGAATTTTTCATGCAGAGATTGAGGCACCCAAGCTCCAACTTGAAAATGCGAAGTCAGAACTATCATCATTGTTGACAAAGAGATCAGAGAAAGTTAAGGAACTGAAGAAGAAGTTCGAGCAGGTCCTTAGTATGAAGAGTGAGAATCCAAGCATGGAAAAGAAGAGAAATCAAGCTCAGGAAACAATTGGCAAAATCAATGTAGAGTGGAATGAATTGCATGCGGATATTAAAGGCCGATTGGCCTCTAAATAAGCTCGCACTTTTAACTTTCTCCTATTTGAATCTTCGTGTATTGAACTTTTCCATCCTAGGAAAAAAACACAGGTTTTTGGAGTTTCATTCCTAGTTATTTGTCATTGCTGAAAACGTGAAACAAAGTCTATTGAAACAAGGAGAACACTCTCACAAGCGACGGCACTTTGAAGGAAAACCATTTGAGTAAAGAATTAGTGTGCTCATCTTGCAAACTCAGCATGCCGCTCGGCTTGGTCTGCAATCTCTGAAGGCTCGCTGTAACTAGTCATGCCATAGGAAAGATTCCTAGTTTCAGGAGACAGCAGGCCATGCAGAGTCCTCTATGCAATGCGGTGGCGCACTGTGCTTCTCGTTCATCTTTGCCACAGTCCTTCATGGTAGAGAACGCGATCTCCGTGAAAATATCGGCCGAAATGAGCATAACGTAGATATCCCATGCGTGTTCTCTCCACGTCGAATTTCAGCAAAGTCCAGGTGTAACCATGCACGTTAAGACGTGGCTTTGTCTAAAATGCCTTGTTCCCTGGGGGCAACCTTATCCACCATCCAAGCATGTCAAGAGAAATTGATAACCCTGTCGATAGAGTTGGCAACAATGTATCCAAGATAAGACCGCATGGCAGGAATGGAGACATAGCATCTCGGTTAGGACACATTCTTGGTAGTTGGTACCTATGAAGCACCGACACTCTCCAAGAGTTTTCATGTCGTGTCGGATACTCGACACGTGTCCGACACTCTCTGACACTCTTAGACACTCTTTGACACTCGGTCAACACATGTCGGAAAATCCGACAGCTGGTCAACTTTTTTGACACTTTTCGACACTCGAGTCGGAATTCTGACCTAAGAGTTTCCAACAAGTGATTCTAAGATCGAGGTCAATTTTAAAAATTCAATAAATGAGAAGTCAAAATATATATATATATATATATATATATATATATATATACACGTGAAAAAATAAAACACAATAATAAAAAATAATAAATAGAGGAAGAAGAAAACTCTAGTCTTCTCTTCTCTCCCGACTCCCACTTTCCGTAATACACAATTCACCCTTAAGTTTTTTCCTACTCTTTCAGCATATCTAACATGTGAGTCCAGAATATGGATTACTTGTTTTTTCTCTAAGTTTTATGAATCATTGAAATAGAGTTGAATTTGTCAAATTAAAATAATGAATGATATTAATAAATGACGGATTAATATTTTTAGTGTATATTCATTCTAGGTTTTTTTAATTATGTATTTATTTATGAATTTGATTCAAATTAATTTGATTGAAATAATCATTAAAATGATAATTTATTATGTATATATAAAAATATATATTTAATATACAACGTATCCCAACGTGTCGGAATTCTCTGTTTTTTGATAAACGACAGTGTCGTGTCATGTCGTGTTGTGTCGCGTGTCAGTGTCGATGCTACTTAGGTTGATACACCTTTAGTACGCCTAGCACAACACAATTTACATTATTATTGTTATATTCTTGTTGGTGTGACAAATAATCCAAGTAATTATTCGAGTTGCAAAATTCTAGGGTCTTGTAAGATTCAAAATTGGAAAATTTAGGTGTTGGTAGAATTTTAAGGTTGCTGATAATTTTTTAATCTCGTTAGTAAAAAATTGTCACCGATAACTTACTTATCATATCAAACGTTAGTAAGTTATCACGTTATCAAAATTTAACGTCCATACAAATTAATAAATTATCAACTTGTCTATAGGCTGATGTTGGCTTTTTAATCAAGATACATATATGCATTTCTATTGATACTAAAATTTCAATTATCAATTTGAATGGTGATGAATAGAGTAATACAATTATCTGTAGTAAAATATTAGTTTATTCCGCGCATGTTGCATGGGGTGATGGACTTTTTAGCCACCAACTCACTGTCAAGACAAATAATTTTGTGAAAAATCCAAATGAGGGTTTTCCAAATTCATGTTGCTTTTTGCCATAGTAGCTTTTGGCGGCTCTTACGGATGGAGATTTTCTCTGTGTCCCATATGCTTTAAAGGTCATTCACTTTGTGCATTTTATTTCAGTGCGGAAAATGGAAGAGCACATCTTTCTGAACCATCAATGAAGATGGAATCTGTCAAAATTAAACTAATCTTCTGGTATAGGGTCCTGAGTATTGATAATTAACTTTGTGATTCAACGTCGACGAAAAGTGGTAAGCACGTGGTGGGCCATTGCTTACCCTTGGACCTGGACGCCCATCCAATGTATCATTTGACCATGTCCTCCGAAAGGAATCTACCTTTATCTTCAACAAAAATAAACTAGTCAGAGTATGATAATTAGAGGAGAATCAAACTTGAATATTTGGTTTTCAATATTTTCTTTGGACGCACTTGAATTTTTATTTTTTATTTTTTAGATCAGAAATTCGCACTTGAATTCACCTCCTCATTTTTTGCCATTTCTCTCCCTTTTTCGTTAATTTTTTTTTCCCCTCAATTCTTCTCCTTAATTTTCTTCCCTTTTGCCTTTTTTTAACCAATGACGATTGCATACTCAGAGTTGTTAACTTTCAAGAAATATATTTCTAAGTTACATATGTTGACTTCGTCATACTTTTTAGACCCAAAAAAAAAAAAAAAAAAAAAAAAAAAAAGCTTCCTCATACTTCAAAATTTTTAAATAAATGAAAAATATTATTATTATGATTATTAATTTATATGTAAATATTATTCATTTATTTATTTCTATGAGCGTTATAATTTGAAAAACGTTTGATTTTTGCGAAATAAATAGTACTTCGTCATAATTTATAATTAATACTCAACAAAAGATTAAATAGGATAGGAGTAGAAGCGCGACGGAGGTGTGGAAATGACAAATAATTTAACTCACCCAACGGTCATTGTTGCTCTGTTTACATCCGCTGGTTCTTGGAACCATTTTTAACTGGAGAAGTTCCACGCACAGACGGAAGACCCACTTCTCCCATAGTCAACGGGGCCACAGCGTCGCATCGTCAGGAGTCTGTCCGAGGAAATTTCCCGAGCATTCGTGAGTCTCCTTTCCAGCTGCAAATGTCGAACGAAGGTCCTCACGGCGGTTCGACCTCGGCGTCATCAGCTCCGGGGACAGGAAACAACTTTGATGTGTTCCTGAGCTTCAGAGGAATCTGACACCCGAGATGGAATCACAGATGTTCTCTACGAGGGCCTCCGAAATGCCGGGGTTCGCACCTTCAGAGACGAAGAAGAGCTTTCTGACGGAGAGTCCCTCGCAAAGCAGCTTCCTCAGGCAATCAAGTTGTCGAAGATCGGCATTTCGATCCTGTCAAACAGCTATGCCTCGAGTAAATGGTGCCTACGAGAGCTGGCTCAGATGGTCGAGCAGCTCGATGATGGAATGATCATCATCCCCGTATTCTTCGAGATCCTGGTGGATCATGTGAAAATGAAGGATGGGAAGGGTCCTTACGCCGATGACATATGGACACACAGGAAGAAAGGAGTTGACGAGGATAGGATTGGGAAATTGGAGAGTGCCCTTAAAAAAGTGACGTCTTTGAAAGGGCGGCATGCAAATAGTGGGTAAGGTTTAAGGATCTGTAGCTAGTTCTGCTTTGTTCTCTTTTCTTTTCTTCTCTCGTTCTTTTCGGGAATAACGCGGTACTCTCATCTTCAATACGATTAATTTCCCGGCAAACCGCGTTCATATACGAAAGGTAAGGGCCTGTTATGGGTTGCGATGGGCATGGCGAAGGGTCAATCTGAGTTTTTTTCTCATGGGGGTTGGCCAATGGTCGCTCTGAAGTGAATGGCAGACACGCTCTTGCATTGGTACCGAGCGTTTGACCATTCCGTCCCATTCACGTTTCTTCAGTTTCAGATCTTTGTCCCCAGTTTTCAGTGTCCATGCCATCATGTTCTTTCCTTCTGTCTGAAATATTTTTTCTGTTTTCTAGGCTAGGAGAATTTGCAAAAATGATGGTCTTAAAAGTTTTGAAGAAATTGATAAAGGTTAAGCTCAATTTGTCCGACAAATTAGTTGGGATGGAAGACCATTTGACTGTGCTGAGAAGAAACTTGTATACTGACTCTGATGATGTGCGGATGATCGTCATCTCCGGTCCAGGCATTGGTAAGACGACCCTCGCATGGTGATGCTCTAAAACTTTTCTGTAGATACGCCTTTGTGGGGGATTGTCCAGAACATGACTACATTGATCTCTCTGAAAGAATTGTGACCACTACTGGAATATTTCCATTAGCTCTTGAGCTCATAGGTTCACTTTTGTCTCTGTTTCAGGATGACAAATATTTTTGGGAAGCTGTACTGGAAAAGTTAGAGGAACTGCCTGATGATAATGTCCAGAACAAGTTGAAGATACCTTATGAACAGTTAACCAGTTCCCAACAACATATTTTTCTCGACATAGCTTGTTTTCTTAATGGAGAGGATACAAGAATCGCGTCTTACATGTGGGACGAGCTTAAATTGAAGCCTAAAGTTGAAGTCAGTATGCTTGGTCTCATGTCCATGGTAAAGATTGGAGATGACAATAGGATGCGGATGCACAATCAGCTTAGGAAGCTCGGCAGGCAAATTGTTCAAGACGATCTCAAGGAACGTTGGAACCACATTTGACTATGGGAACCCTCTCAAGCTTGGAAAATTATTGAAGAAGATGAGGTAAGATCTGACATTGCCTTTTTAGTCTGCCTATTGGATACTCTCCTAGTTTTGATCCCCTTAGGGAAGAGCAAAAGATCAGATGATCCTCAGTTCACTTCTGTATCGGGGTCGCATTAGTTGCTATCTGACCATGGTGTTTGACCAACAGGGTCCAATGACATCAGAGCTTTGTGTCTTGACATGGATAATCAGTCCTTCACTGAACAAAAAGACAGGAATGATCAATCACAGACTTGTTTGACTCCTGACCAATTCAAAAGAGTACCAAATCTCTGCTCCCTCATTATGGATCACTCTGATATGAAGGATGATTTCAGTGGTCTTCTTTCAAAGTTACTTTGGCTCTGTTGGCATTGTTGTCCAAGAGCTTTTAAGGCAATCAATTTGCATATGAAGAACTTGGTTGTTCTTGATTTATCGTGGAGCAAGGTAACTGGAGGTTGGGAGGGTTGGAACTATATAGAGGTAGCTCAAATACTTTGCATTTCCCTTTTCTCTTGAATACTTACTGCAAAATTAACAGTTTGTCTACTTGTACTGTTTGCAGTTGTCAAGGAACCTCAAGGTTTTAATTCTCAGAGGGTGTGTTGACTTGATACAGACTCCAAACTTCTTTAATTTTGAGTCTTTGGAGATGCTGATTTTAGAATATTGCTCTCATTTGGTTTGAATCGACCCATCGATTGGTCAGTTGAAACATTTGCAAATTTTAGATTTGAAGTTCTGCACTGACCTCAGTAACTTGCCCAGAGAACTTGATTCTCTGGAAGCTTTGAGAGAGCTCTGTCTTGATGGAACTTCTGTAGAAGATATTCCAGTCTCCGAAGATATGAAGCATCTTAAGACTCTCAGTGCCTGCAACTGTAAATCATCGGTGCAAGTATCTAGTGAAATCGGTGATGTCAACTCTCTAGTATTTCTTCCATTAGATGGCTCTGAACTTGCTGCTCTCCAAGATTCAATTGAAGGGCTAGAAAGGTTGAAACAACTGTCTATCAGGGACTGTCAGCTGATGTGGAAACTGCCAGACAACATTAGAATAACATCGTTAGAGAATCTAAATCTCTCAACTACTGGAATAGATGAATTACCACATGCCATTGGTGATATGCAAAATTTGAAGGTGCTCAAAATGGACGGAAGTTTCATTAGAGAGTTCCCTCTCTCTATTGGAACGCTGGAGAAGCTTGAGGAGATTCATGCATCACGCTGTAGGAGTCTGGAAAAAATTCCCGAGAAGATCAAAGGTTTGTCTTTTTTGAGAATTTTGGTGTTGTCACATACCAATATTTCCAGCCTACCAGGGAGCATCTCTGGTCTTTCCCATCTCAAAAATCTTGATTTATATGGCTGCGACAATCTTTATAAAGTTCCCCCACTTCCCTCTAGTTTAGCCACTTTGCAACTCACTTATAACTCAAGTAAAATGAAGTCTTTGGATATTTCAAATCTGACAAATCTCAAAGAGTTGTACCTTGCCAATTATTTGAAGGAGAAGGAGGCATATTCTGGAACCAACCCAGATGTGACGGCGGAGCCGCTCAGCCTTTCTGGGATTGGCAGAGTGACAAAAGTTGAGACCTTGGAATTGTGCCTCACAGGCTTCACTACACTGCCGGAAGAAATGGGTTTTCTTTCACAGCTAAGGAAGCTTAATCTTCGATGTCCGGACGTGCAACATCTTCCAAAACTACCCAAAAGTTTGAAAAAACTGACCCTCCAACACTACAATTAAAGGCATTGCCAGATCTTAGGTATCTCAAGTCTTTATCAGGATTGGAGCTTTTCTCATGTGCAGTAACGGAAATCCAAAGACTCTGAAGTCTCTCCTCCTTGGAAGCCTTGTTTATTTCTCACTGCAAGCTTAAAAAGCCAGACGGTCTGGAATGCTTGCCATCGCTGAGAATATTGACCATCTCATACTGTAATTTCCTTCGAGGACTGCCAGATCTGTTGAATCTGAAGCAGCTGAGAGAACGTAAAATCCAACATTGCAAGAACATACCTCAACAGGACAGCCGCTAGTAGTTGAGCTCCCTAGAAAGGCCAGAGATTTGCGAAGTTTGTGGCAGCCCACTGTTGGGAATAATTGATCCCCTAAAACGAATTCGACACTAAATCGAACCCCTAAAACGAATGCGGAAGACCAGCCCAAGAAACACATGTATCTCCGATCAAAGATACACCACGAAATCGAGCGTACCTTATTGTCCACAGATTAAACACCAACGTTGAAGTTTGAGGAAGAATCCTGATCCCGTTCTATCGAGGAGCGTGCTGTTGCTATTAGGGGGGAGAAAAACAGAACGTACTATTCTTTTATGTTTTCTTTTTAGAGGGAGAGAGAGAGTGTGAAACGTCTTAAGAAAAAACGAGTCTTCACGTACGTAAGTTGAAAGGGTACATTCCCTCTTCCTTTTGTCTCTCTTACGTCTTCTCCAACAGACGTAACTCTTCAACGTGTAACGTTCCCCCAAAAGACACAACCCCTCGTATCTAAACAACTCAACCTTTCACATCGCAGCCGTTCCTCCATGGGCCATTATCTTGCGGGCCAGGCTTTTAGGCCCATCATGGGCGAACGGGCCTACCTAGGCCCATCATCTCAATTAAATAACCCATCATCTCCCACTCGCACATGGTGGGCCGAACAAGATCCTTTTACCTCTCTGCAACGTTCATACCGGTGAATAATCCGTGTGACCAGCATACTTTGAGAGCTCGTTTCTATACATCTGTTAGGAATATATAGCAGCTCATAATGGGCATCACACTCTGAGTAGATTTAGTATGCAGTACCCTAGATCGATCGATCACATTTATATCTCTCTTGATCTCCTTTTAAATAATGATATATTGTATTCACAATTACGATTATCCCAAAGACAGTCACAATTGGTCGACCAGTGAATACAAAACTTAGAATGTGATTCTTCATATTCGATCTTCCTCTTTCCTTCAAACTCTCAATTTCAGTTCAGCTTGCTTTTCTAGAAATGTCCCATCAGATCGAATCAATTCATGATCATTGGCAACATCCTAAGATAGCAATCGCTGAATAAAAATCTTGAGAATAAGTAAGAGTCATAAGGGCACTAAATTGAGGAACTCTTTTCCTCGAGAGTCTCACACGGCATAAAAGTTGAGATCAAATTTTTACCACTCTAATTGGTCGTCTCATGCATACGTAGTATGAAATACGTATTACGGTATTAACTCCTTTCTCATGGAGCGTATGTCTACACTTTCAATACCGTACAGATGATAGTTCAAACATACCTAATGTCTAACTTGAGTTCACATATCTACTCATTCACAGAATTCATCAGAACTCACATCTGGTATCATAAACAGATAAAGTAAAATATGTGGGTTATTTTACTTTCGGACATAGTAAATATTATGTCCTCATCTTAACACTCAGTTAAGGCGACTTATATGTTTTAAGCTTCAGCTCTCGATTATCACCTAGATAATAAGCTTAAAAAATATCTTATCTCTATTTATCACATAGTAAATAGAGGTGATTACCCGTGTGAGTGGGCTAATCTTTTATCTGTCCGACATACTTTCTCAACTTTATATAATGCACTAAGCATTAAGATGCATAAACGTCAAACAAAGATTCATAGGCATTACTAATGAAAAAGCACAAATTCATTAAATGTGAACATTTCAGGGAAATTACAATATTCAGTACATCAACCTCTACGCAGTCCTAGAGATTTTACATGACCACAAAACACATCTCTAGGTATTGGCTTTTTCATAAGATCTGCTACCATTCTATGCGTAGATATGTATTGTAAGTTCACATGTTTTCGTGCAACCATGTCCTTGACAAAATTATACTTAGTATCTATATGTTTGGTCTTGCCATGATATTTTGGATCTTTGGTGTACGCTATAGCTGCTTGGCTATCACAGTTAACCAATAATGGATTTGCAGCATACCCAATAACACCTAAATGATCCAAAAATCTCTTAAGCCAAACACCTTCTTGTACTACTGCTGATAATGCCACGAACTCAGCTTCCATCGTGGACAATGCTATACACGTTTACTTCTTACTGCTCCATAATATGGCACCATTGTTCAGTAAGAAAGCAAATCCAGAGATAAATTTCCTTTCATCTAAATCTCCTCCCCAATCAGCATCTGAATAGCCTTCAAGTCGCAGATCCTTTCCTTGGTAATTCAGCTTGTAATCAGCAGTTCCCTTCAAATACCTCAGTATTCTTTGGCTTTCCAATGTGCTTGACCTGGATTGGATTGGTATCTACTCATCATTCCAACTGCAAAACATATGTCAGATCTTGTACACATCATAGCGTACATTAAGCTCCCAACAACACTAGCATAAAGAACATGTTTCATTTGTTCCTTTTCTTGTGGAGTCCTTGGACACAGTCTATGGCTCAATCATTCACCCTTTGTAATAGGATTATCTATGGTTTTACAATCTTGCATACGAAATCGTTCAAGAACCTTATTTATATATGTTTCTTGCGAAAGAGATAATGACCTTTTCGAACGATCTCTTGAAATATTAACTCCAAGAATGTATGTAGCCTCACCCATATCTTTCATCTCAAAGTTGGAAGATAACCAACTCTTGACAGTATTAATAAACTCCATATTGCTTCCGGCAATTAGTATATCATCAACGTATAACGATATGATCACAAATTGATCTTTAGATCTTTTGATATATACACAATGATCATCATCAATCATTGTAAAATCATATGTCATTATGGCATTATGAAAACGTATATACCATTGTCTTGACGACTGCTTAAGGTCATATATCGATTTCAAAAGTCGACATACCTTTTCTTCTTGGCATTTCATTATGAAACCAGCAGATTGTTCCATATATATTTCTTTATCTAATTCTCCATTGAGAAAAGCAGTCTTCACATCCATTTGATGTAATTCAAGATCCATACTTGTCACTATTGCCAGAATAATGCGAATTGAAGTAAATCTCACTACAGGAGAAAATGTTTCTTCATAGTCAATTCCTTCCTGTTGATTATACCCCTTCGCCACAAGGCGATCTTTATGCCTTTCTATCGAGCCATCAGCTTTACGCTTTATTTTGAGAATCCATTTGTTCCCAATAGTTTTGCATCCTTTTGAAAGGTCAACCAGTTCTCAAACATGGTTTGACTTCATTGACTCTATCTCATCTTCCATTGCATGCATCCATTTTTCCTTACTAGGGCAATTTAGAGCCTCATTAATATTTCTTGGCTCATCCTCATCTTTTGGAGCAACCATAAAAGTTTCCCCTTCAATGTCAAAACGTCGACGGGGAATACTTTTGCGACTTGTTCGCCGTATGTGAGATTGTACACTTTGCACATTATTCCCCATCATGCTCTCACTCGGATTAGATAATGACGATATCATCTCATCATGTGGTTGTAATTGAGAGTGAGTTGAATTAAATTCATCACTTCTCATGTTACTCCCACTTGGACGAACTTCATCAAGATTCCAAGATTTCAAATAGGGAGTAATCCTCACCTATTTCGCCCTTCTTAGGAA
Source organism: Eucalyptus curtisii (assembly GCA_017140595.1). Taxonomy (NCBI): domain Eukaryota; kingdom Viridiplantae; phylum Streptophyta; class Magnoliopsida; order Myrtales; family Myrtaceae; genus Eucalyptus; species Eucalyptus curtisii. The sequence continues at coordinate 15,673,867 of CM029496.1, forward strand.
ATTCATTCTCTAAGAATGTGACATCCCGTGATTCGAATTTAGTTATACTTCCACTTTCCTGCTCACCTATGAACACATACCCTTTCGAGTGTTCAGAGTATCTTATGAAAATACTCTTCTTTCCTCTGGGACCCAATTTCCCAAACTTGTGAGATGGCTCATGAGTATAGGCAGCACAACCCCATGGTTTAAGAAAACTTAAATCCGGTTTTCTACCTGTCCATAACTCATATGGAGTGGAAACAACTGATTTGGAAGGCACCCGGTTAAGTATATAGGCAGCAGTTAATAACGCATCACTCCAAAAGGTGATAAGTAAGTTAGCATGCGCCATCATGGACCTAACCATTTCTTGTAGAGTTATGTTCCTTCTCTCCGCAACACCATTTTGTTGAGGGGTATATGGAATAGACAATTGTCTTTCTATTCCCTTTTCATCACATAATTTTCTAAACTCATCAGATAAATATTCTCAACCTCGATCGGATCTCCATAATTTTATTTTCTTGTCTAATTGATTTTCTACCAAGTTCATAAACCTTTTGAAAGAATTCAATGCTTCAAATTTATGAGAAATCAAATAGACATATCCAAATCGAGTATAATCATCTATAAATGTGATGAAATAAACAGCCACATGCCTTCCTCTCACATTCATTGGACCACAGACCTCAGAATGGATTAACTGCAAAGGAAATTCAGCTCTTTTATCTTTTCCAAATGGTTTCATTGTCGTTTTCCCTATTATGCAATGCTCACATATAGGCAAATCGACTTTTTCAATATTGCCCAACAAGCCCTCTTTGGCTAGCCTATTCATATGTTGTTGGCCAATGTGACCAAGTCTAGCATGCCACACACTGACATCATTATCAAATGAATTAGAAGATGTGAAAATGGAATAACAAACATTGGCATTACTATAATCAACATTTAATGCAATAAAACCATCTAGAAAAATATCACAACCATAGTAATTTGTATCCAAATACAAATCCACACCACTATTATGGAAGTTCATATTAAAATCAAGTTTAACCAACATTAAAACAGACACTAAATTCCAATGAATCTCCGGAGCATACAACACATCATGTAGGAACAAAGTGCGTCCACCACGCATGTTCAATTGACAGATGCCAATTCCTTTTACTTCAGCTCTGGAGTTGTTTCCTACATAGATCCACTTAGTTCCAGTTGGTACTCGTTGGAATTCCACGAAGGATTCTTTATCCTTCGCTACGTGGTCTGTCACTCCTGAATCTACAATCCACAAAGGATTAGACTCAGTTAAGAATACACAACTTGACACATAAGTAAAGTTCTCAATATTATAAGGGGTGCGTACCTTCTTTGGCTCACGACAATCGCGAGCATAGTGACCCTTCTTGTCACAATTGTAACACTTCACCCTTGTTAGCTTCTTCATTCGAGGACGCTTTCCTCTTTCATGTTGGTCAATCTTTGGTTTCTTCCCTGAAGAACTTGCTCCATTGCCTTTCCTTTTATCGAACCAGTTGGGACGTTTGCGCTTGGAGCTCGAAGCTCCATGTGAGCTGGAACCAGCATGATATATTTCAGTTTCCGGCTTAGCCACCAAGAGGCGTCCTCTTCCAACTCAAGATGACGCATTGCATCCTCAAAGGTTTTGATATTCTCATTATGGGTTAGGTGCACCTTCATATGCTCCCAACTCTGAGGCAAGGAACGAATCACTGCTTACACTTGCTGCTCATCAGTCAGGTTATGGCTAGCATCCTTCAGCTCATTAATCATGTTTGACATCTTTCTAAGGTGTTGCTTCATGGTTTGACCATGAGACTTCTTATAAGAGTCAAACCTAATAGTGAGTTGCCTCAGTCTAGTCACTGAAGTATGACCAAATCTTGCTGCCAATGCTTCCCACATTTCTTTAGCATTCTCAAAATGCCTGAACTCTCGCATGACGTCATTTTCCATGCTACTCAGCTACGTAATGCGAGCAAGAGAGTTCTTTCTTTTCCATGCAATAAATGCATCCTTATCTCTCTTGTGTTGTGTAGTGTTTCCTTCTTCAGGTTCTTCCATGGTCAGGTTAAGAGCTTCTAGTGCCTCTTGCTCTTCCAGCACATATTGGATTTTCATGTGTCATATTTCATAGTTATCGCCATTGAGCTTCTCATCTTTGTTCCGCTCAGCGACTATGCTCTTTGTGGCTAAAGCCATTGATCTGAACACATCAGACATATATGCACGAATTATTAATGTCTATCATTTAAGCATCCATTTTGCACAAACCCATCATATTAATGAATAATTTCAAGTAAGGTTTCAGAATCAAAATGTCACTATGTTTCCAATCATCATCCAAAATCCCAACTTGGAATTATTATTAATATAATATTCTATGCAAAATAAATTCTTTGAAATTACAAAAATTTCTATGAACTATCCACAACAGTTAATTATAACAGAGGCACATAACATTTAACATTCAATAATGATATAATAATAATGCTTTCACATAATACAACTAACATATCAGTTGCCACACCAACAACAACTAGGTAAAGAAAAGAACATTACATAATATGTCCACAAAGCATACTAAATAAAGACCGGCCAAAACATCTAACACCAAGTCAATTTATGAACTGGGAAAGATCCTCTTTTGTTCAACTTCTTGATCTTTTCTTTTGTAACAATCTAGTAATATTCATCTATAAAAACCATCACAATTCTCCTATACGAAGAAGCAGCTCTGTTGACTTCTCATAAGCGATTCAACACTCCTTGCCATTCTTGTGGAAGAGTGTTCATGAAAAATCGCACCATCTCAGACTGTGGCATGGGACGACCATTCCATATGACCTTTTGTATTTTCCCGTTGACTTCAAGAACGTGATCAATTAAGTCGCCACTCTCCCATCGATGATCAGTCAGCTCAGCTATCAACTTAGAAAGCCTTTTTCCTTTTGTTCATCGGTAATTGCGCGAATAGGTGTGCGCAACTTAAGGGGAGGCATTGTTCCTGCAACAAATGCAGAACAAATAAGGGATTACATATAATACACATAGACTTAATTGGAAAAAGAAACACATTCTTTCTTTCTTTCTTTTTTATTTTTGGTCAACGGTCAAAGTCAACGGTCAACGGTCGCGGTCAACGGTCAGCCGGGTCGGACCGGACGGGCCGGGTTGGACCAGACGGCCCGGTCGGACCGATCGAGCCGGTCGGACAACCCGACCGGCACGTGCCACGCTCGTGCCTGGCTGACGTCACGATGACGTCATCCGGCGCGTGCGTTGCAGGCGCCAGCACCCCGCGCGTGCGTCGCACGCGCCTGGGGCACGCGCCTACGGGGAATGGAATCGGCGCGCGTTGCACGCGCCGATTGACCCCCGTTCGTTCCGCCGCGCGTGGCGGCGCGTTCGGCTGCCTCCGGCGGCAATCCGCCACTCGTTTTTCTTGTATCGACGAGAGCTTCATCCCTGCGTTATCAGAAACAAATTTTGACTTGCAGAAAATCACAAAACAGGGCGAACAGTACGCGGGTGTCGGGTTTTTTCTGTCCCCGATCGACCGGCAGCGGCTTTTTCAACCACGAAAATAATTCAATAACATAAAAAGGGGATCGGGAAACATGAACTACGGCTCTGATACCAATGTTGGGAATATCTGATCCCCTAAAACGAATTCGACACTAAATCGAACCCCAAAAACGAATGCAGAATACGAGCCCAAGAAACACATGTATCACTGATCAAAGATATACCACGAAATCGAGCGTACTTTATTGTCCACAGATTAAACACCAACGTTGAAGTTTGAGGAAGAATCTTGATCCCGTTCTATCGAGGAGCGTGTTGTTGCTATTAGGGGGGAGAAAAACAGGACGTATGATTCTTTTCTGTTTTCTTTTTAGAGGGAGAGAGAGAGTGTGAAACGTCTTAAGAAAAAAGGGGGTCTTCACGTACGTACGTTGAAGGGGTACATTCCCTTTTCCTTTTCTCTCTCTTACGTCTTCTCCAACAGACGTAACTCTTCAACGTGTAACGTTCCCCCAAAAGACACAACCCCTCGTATCTAAACAGCGCAACCTTTCACATCGCAGCCGTTTCTCCATGGGCCCTTATCTTGCGGGCCAGGCTTTTAGGCCCATCATGGGCGGACGGGCCTATCTAGGCCCATCATCTCAATTAAATAACCCATCACCCACTGATCTCGAGACATATTCATTTCATGCTTCCTTGAGCTAGTCTGAAGTTTTCTGAAGCCCTGGTACATTATAAAGTTCGTGCATCTTTACAATATAACAGTGATCCATGAGTTCCACTTCCATTGTTCTGTCTTTCTTGTAATGAGAATGCTTTCTTCTTTTAAGTTGCTTTCGTCTTTTCCTTTCAAAAGAGAATGCAATACCTTTCCTCTACCAAGTTATTCTCAGCAAGGCCCTGCAATTGCTTGGTTACTTTCCTAGTCATGATAAGAATAGTTACTATTTCTGATGACTTAGAATGCAATCTATACTACTTAAACAGTTGAACTACATTTTCTTGTTCTTTACAAATATTCAAATAGGTGCATGAATCAGCATTACTGAATTTCCAAATCATTCTGGTCATTGTTGTTCTAAATTTCTTCCAAGTGACTCGTTATTTTTTATGAGATTGTATGCCCATTTGCTCAAGATATTTGAAGTATTCACTAACAGAATTATTGTAATGGAAGAAATAACTGGATGTGCAGTTAAGTCTGTTCGATTTTATTGCCCATTGATGATTAATAGAATAGCCATTCCCAAATGTGATGTAGAAAAGCCAGATATATGCTTGTACACCCATATATAGAGCATACTGGGAAAAAGAAAAATCACCATTGCTTGCACTTTTTATGAGGAGTTGTTTACGTGATTACTGAGAGGCACCTGGTAATGCCGATGATATATCTGATTATAGGATGGCAAAATTGCAAAAACAATGATGAATTGATGTTACCGAACGTCATCTGGCACTACTTTGTCTTTCTGTTTTCCCTTTGTATGTTAAGCAGGTTATCCACTCGAATGCATAACATTTGACTAGCTTAAGTGTTTTTCGGGTACTCTGAAATATCACTGCCTAATGTCTCGTGCTAAGCCGCCAACTTAGGCTGAGCAGCACGTAAAAATGCTGCAACATGACTTACCAGGATTATTACCGCACATTGCGAGATAGTCCTGCCTTTGACAATCAAATAAAATGCATCTCTTCGTTGCCAGGCCAGTTCAAACAGAAGATTCAGAAGCTGTGAAGAGGCTTTCATGCATAATGGTACTAAAGACCACCCTGTGAAATCTTATTTGACATTGGTAGTGGTTTGAGGAGCCAGGCACAACTTCAGTGAAGCACTTGTTTCCAAATCTTCTCTGTTTAACATAGTAGACCTTTACTTGGGGCTCTCTGCATGATTCAGGCATCTGCATTTGATATTTACGAATTGTTTCATTGGACGTTCCAAGCCAAAGAATGTAACATGCGTGGGTTGTTTTTTCTTCAGGATGCATTCCACTAAAGTGTTTCCCTCCTATTTCTATTGGCTCTTTTTGCAATTCGTTTTGCTCAAACTTTGCAAAATCTCGGTACCTACTCCACCACGTTTCAATCGACTATGTGATCTCTTATCTCCCAGATTTCCAGAAATGTAGCATAATATGTTTGTGTTTTGTCAATTGTCGACTTAAGTGGACCCTTTTGGACAAAAGAACTAAAAGAGAAACTTATACAGACAACTTTCCTGAGAATTGACCGCCACAAGTCAGTGGCATTCAAACATGAGGCTCCGGAATGTTTTCATGATCGACAACATTAAAGAAAGCCATGGATTGGCAAGGATAGTACGGATGATTTTTGACCCGGCAAATTTGAATCCAGAAGACTGGCTGGTCGTCTTATATCTGCTAAAGGAAGAAATGCTCCATCAAGTAACTTCTTTTAAATCTAAATATAGACACCAGATAAGAGTACGAAAATCAAGAGTGTGTTCGAACTGTTCCTCTTCCAATTATGCCCTTCACGAGTTGCACCATTTGATACCCCGAAAATTGCTTCCTTTGAGATCTTAATAGAAGACCTCTCTTCTATTTTAGTCCTCAATTATAGAACTTAAATTCTTGATTGATTAATACCAAAACTTCAATTCTTGTCAATGCACTTATCCCGAACATATGGAGATAGTCTATTTGAAAGCCATCATAAAATAACATAGCTTTATTTTATCCTTCAATTATCTGTTTAGTGAACATTTATGGAAGTTTAAAGGACTTCCTTATTCAGAAAAAAAAAAAAAAAAAAGGAGTATCTGTTCTCACTATAGTAAATTGAAAAGGTTACACAGACATCGCATGCAATAAAAAAAACAAAGACACGAAAATGAAAAGAAAAGTCAGATGATATTCTTTTAACTCCCTAATTAAAGATATTTGTTCGAGTTTTCCTCTCAAATATACAACTTTTAACATGCATGATAAATGTTAGTTGAACGAGAATTTGGATTTCATATCGTTAAATTTCTAAAATGATGCATTTGGACTTTTATGCCATTACATATATTCTTTATCTCATTACTATCGAAAGCATGAAAGAGTCTTTCAACTTTTTAATATTTCAAAGTTATCTTCGCCTAGCTCTTTGTTTAATTTTTTTGTATTTCCATATAGCTTCCCTTTATTGATTCTTCGTTTGCTTTCCGTGTACTTAATTATCGTACATTTAATATTTTTGATACAAAACCCAATTATACTACATTGGCATGATAGTTGATTTTTGTTGTCAATTTAGTATTTTGTCATTTTTAATCGACTTGTTCCCCAGTTAGTATATACTAGATTTCATCTAAATGATTCACGTCTGATCATAGATGTTATTATTTTGGGCATTGTTTAATTCCAAGTGTATGATGCTATATATTATGTGAACATAGAGTTTTACTTCATTTCCACAAAATAAATCTCACACGTTTATTGGGCTTGCATGAAAGATATCATCCTAGTATGATTATGTGTTTATTGTTAGTGTTTCACCGTGTTCTAAGAGTATTAGTTTTCATCTTATTAATAAGAATTAATCCCCTTTGATTTTTATGATTGTTAATTTTCGAGTTTAAATCAATATTACTTTGTATAGTAGATCAACGATTCTCTTATGTAGAATATAACAAATATGTTCTTGAAACTATGCTTCTTTATACACACATTATTATCTAACTATTTGGTTGTAAATTATGTTGCTTTGACATTAAGATTTTAAAATCTGTTTCAGGAAATACGTGGTTGTATATAATTATAAAAGCAATTATGCACGACTAAGTACAATAATCTTTTTTGTGATGGCAAGTTTAAACTCTATAGTTAATCTGATTTCCTATTTTAAATTGGATACTTCTTTAAAGTAAAAGAATGTAAAATGTTTTTGTTAAAATATATAATTTCTGACACGTATTATATATGGTCATTATTGAAATGCAACTTTATCGACAACCACTGTCGTTCTAATAAATTTATATTTTCTCAATAGCGTTTACATGTGTTATCATCAACACGACGCTAATATAGGCCCTGTTTGATTCATCATTTGGAATGTTCATTTGGGCTCTAAAGTCCCTTGGCCAAATGCAAAGGTGTTTGGTTCGTTTTTTTGCGCAACTTTGGCGAGATGCAATTGCATCTCCAAGTGGCTCTAAGGGCCTTTAGCCCAATGCAGCTCTTGAGGTCCTTTGGAAAGTTGCATCTTCGGAATGCAACTTCCAGTATTGTTCATCTCTCCGGTGGAGAAGCCGATCGGCCGCCTGAATAAAAATAAATATGTTTATATAAAAATAAATATGTTTATATTTTATATAAAAAAATAAAGATATATTTTATGTGTATTTTTTATATAAAAATATAAACATATATTTTATGTTTATTTTTTTATATAAAAAATATAAACATATCTATTTTTTTTATATTTTATGTTTAATAAATATATATTTATAAAAATATATAATATATAAATATATAAAATATATATTATATTTTATATAGATATAAACATATCTATTTTTTATATAAATATATATATATATAATATCTATTTTTTTCTCCGATTGTTTTTATATAAATATATATTTATATAAACATATCTATTTTATATAAATATATTTTATGTTTATATTTTTATATTTTTATATAAAAATATGTTTATATAAAAAAATATAAACATATTTTTTATTTAGGCGGTTCGGCCGCCAAATTCGGCGGTCCGGTGGTCGGACTTCAAAAAAAAATATAAACATATTTTTGCTTTTTTAATTTAATAAAAATTAATTACAAATGCAAATTTTACCAAACGGTATTTCGGCCAAAGTTGTTTCTCAATGCAAATTTTACCAAACGACATTTGCATTTCGGAAAACCCCCTTCACCCAAAGATATTTGCATTTTTGCAAATGCATTCCCCAAAAGTCGAACCAAACAGGCCCATAACCATATCTTACACTGGGGTTGTGTTATATAACATGTTAAAGTTTATTTTCTTATACTTTTAACATTTTAATTAATTATAATTCGTTAAAGATTCTTCTATAAACTTATTGTGCTGATTGGTAATTTTTTTTGCTAATTATAATGGTACCATATTTCTCTATTAAAATTTTTAAATTTTCTAAAAAATTCCTCTAATTGTGGTGTCGTTCTTTTGGAACTTAGAAATTGTTTTACTTTATATTTTTGAATGAAAATTTATTGTCTTTTCTCATACTTTTTCACCATTACATGTTTGAAAGAATTAAAAAGAGCTTAGAAGAATGTGCGTAATATCTACTACCTATAAAAAGTATAATGTGTTTTCAACATATTTATCTACTCTTACTGTCATATGGATATCGTAATCGTGAGCCTCAACATCTCATGCCACTTTAAGTTTGTCTGCTCAATTTATTGTTGTCTATTTTATATCATAAATAATTGTACTCTAAAATTAATTAGTAAGTAGTATCTTTCGGTCAAAAGTTGCAACCATTAAGTTAATAGCATTTCGATTCATATTAGAGTTATCTCTATTCATAAAACATGACTATTCATGTGACATCCATAGATTAACTCATCGAGATTTGTCTGTTTTGGTCCATCCCATACCAAGTTTCACAGTTTTATCCTTTGGTGTAAATGCAAATACTTTCTTAGGAGGTTACTCATTTAGGTAGTGGTCCCATTTGGATATGCTTAACTTTGGAGTTTGAAAACTAGGCATTGTCGTTACCTCAAAAGATAGCCTCCATAAGTTAGTCTCAATTTTCACATATATATTCTAGAATATCTCTCTCCTCATTTGATATATAGTTCGATTCATTCCTACCCACTTGCCATTTTAGAAGCCTACTAGGATCCACCCCTTGTCCACATCCTTTGGCTCCAAAGACCATTCCCCGCTATCATTGAACCAAGTCATTACAAGCCAACCAACTTTTGCGTGATTCGTCCTCAAACCACACACTTATTGGAGGTGGTCCCACTTTGACATGGTATTGTGAAATTGCTGGATTAATTTATTGAGGTATTGTTCTTCGACTCGTCCCATATCGAGTCTCACAGTTTTGTCTTTTGGCGTACAAGTGGATAGTTTTCCCACTTGAACATGCTTAACTTTGGAGTTTTAAAGCTAAAGCATTATTGCGTGCCTTCATGAATTAACTATAAATTTCAATATATATATCGCTTTCTCCCTATTCGATGCACAATTCGGTTCATATCTACCTCATTTGCCATCCTATAAGCCCTCCGACCCAAGTGACCACTCCTCATTGTCGCAATTCGTACAAATAATGCGTCTTTCCATCTACTTTTGATGGATTAAGTGTGAGAAAATATTTCATCTTTGTTATTTGTTAACTAGAAACAAAAATATCATAAATCCTTAAAAGGCACGTCTTTTCTCGTTATAACTCATCAATACTTGGGCTGCGCACAAACGGAAAAAGAGAAATATAGAGATTCACTGGAAACCTTTTCTGGTAATCACTTATTTGACCAAAAAGACTTTTTCTTTGGTCATAAACAAAAAAGACTTATTAAACGCCAAAAACTTTTGTTTTTCCTTATCTCTTCTTTTACCAGGCAGACCACTGTTGAGAATTGTCGACAAGGTCATGCTTCAAGCAAAACATAATCATTAGGTTCCCAGAAAGATTCACCGACCGACTTGAACATGGCTACTTTGAAACGAAAAGTTAAATCTCGTTCTGTCGAAGAGAAAGCAGCCCTCATGCATTAAACTGGTCAGCGAAAATCTACAGCCCTGACTGCCAGCCACGTCGGTTTCAGTTGTCCTATAGACTACTAAAAGATTCATACGCTTCTTCGTCGTCATAATCCTTAAGGCTACTTTCCATTTCTCACGATATGATCCCTTCTGCTTTGAATGGAAGGCTCTTCAGAATGTGTAATGCTGCTGAATGGAATCGATGTCCAAGCCTTTCAGCTTGACCATGGATTCAACATGGCCCTTCAGAGTGTGTAAGTCGCGATACCTGCAACAACAGATTCGGTTTGCCTTACCATGGCATGTAGGGCTTAAATGGCGAAAAGGAACTGCTAGGAGCGAATGGTTTAAACTCTATTCGAGAAAGCAAGGCTCTTAAACTCCGTTAAATACAGCATGACCTTTGAACTTCAGTTATCAAGCAAGCAAACAGGCATGGAAGCAAAGTAGGTGGAACTATGTATTTCAGTAAATAACACCATTTTCTTACGGGCATTGAAGTATGAGAATTAGGTGCTCAGCTTGCTACCTCGGCTCGTCACTTGGCTTGCTCTGCAATCTCTGAAAGCTCTCTGTAGCTACTTTTGTCAGAGAAAAGGTTGCTGGTTTCAGGAGGCTGAAGGCCGTGCAGAGTCCTCTGTGCAGTTGCCCAATGAGCTTCTCGCTTTTCTTTGCCATAGTCTTTATTGGTTGTTAAGGTGTTTTATCCCACAAAATAGCCCAAAATTAACGCAATGCAGGGTTTTTCTTAATACATAGTCTTTTCTGATTGATTTTACACCAAACTTGTCCTGCACCCTAGAATAGGGAAGCGATATCTTATTACTTTTCGTTCCAGTAATTCAACGAAAGACATACACGAGAGACAGAAGTATAAAACCACACAAGAAACAGATTCTTACTGAGAAGAACACATCTTTTATGGCCCGAAAGAATATTACAGTTATTAGTGCCAGGTAACCTCCAAGAACAATTCCAGTAGCAAAATTTTCTTTCAACTTCCAGCTATCTTGCTAGGGAGATGGCTTCACTCAATCTTTGGAGATTGTCACGATCATTCCTGAGATTGGTAGAAAAAACTAGTCAGACAGGTTTTTTTTTAATCTGCTATGTTTAAAACCGGGAGTACAAGAATGAAAAACCCATCATCTTGTCAGTCTTTAATATGGCAATGATCAAAACCATAAAGGGCACAAAGTCAAACTTGCAGATCAAAGCCATGAACATAAAGCCAAACTGCAAAAGACTGGATGCATGAACTTTCATGAGGGAATACTTTTTATTGTCTTGAGTCTACATTAAAGGTAGGACACTTACCACAATACAAATCATAATGGAGATGGCATAAATCTGCAAAATTTTAGTCAACTTATAGTAAGCTAGGAATACAATTAGCAATATGCAGAGCCTTGGTGCATAATCCATTGGAAACACAATCCAAATCACTAACAGTGTAATCCTTCTTTCTTTGAAATGTAGCCCAGCTGGTCAGCACAGTGCTTATAATGACACCAAAGCCCGTTTCAATGAGGACAGTCCAAGCACTACTAGCAGCATTGGTGGCATCAGCAATTGCAATCCCAATGTCCCCTTCTTCAAAGCAGAGGCTTCATTCACGCCATCTCCAGTCATACCATGTAAGCGCTTCCTCTCCTGCAGTTTCTTTGCAATTTTGTGTGTACTGACGTGCCACTCACAATATCAGCCAATAAAAATCATGTGGATCTCTTAAAGTAGGATTTCACAATTCCTTAAGGTGAACCAAGATAGTTGCAGTTTTTGATTGATCTGAGTAACTCTTCAATTGTGTCTCTGCTTGGGTTCTTTCTCAACATGCTCACAACTATGCCACATGAAGTGTGGAATATGATGGTCGGTCAAGGAGTTGCTCGCCTCAAAGGAAATGTATGCTGAGGAATGTCTTCTCAACAGGATGTTCCATCTGCACGGTGATTTCATTTTTAGCTCACACCTCAACCACCTCCAAACATGGTTCTCCATTAATAATTTGATTTTTGGCCTTTGGTCAATGTTTCGTTGATCGAGAGGACCAAAGTATTATTTAGTATAACAGGAGATAACAAGTTGCTAACCAATGGAACAAATTTACCCCTTGCCCCTAGCATAAAATTGCCATGCTTGAATAATCGTGACCAAAAAGAACACGACTATCTGAAATAGATAATAGGAATCGATATTCTTCTACTGGACCAATTTGACACAGAAAAACCCCACTAAGAAATTAAAAGTTGCTCGCGAATAACATGAAGAGAATTTTGAGTTACAATTCTTTCAATATCCTTTCTCAAAACAAGTGTGGTAGAGAATTTTAAGTCTCCTGAAAATACAAAGACAAGCTGATGAAGACTGTGATAAAGAGTTTTCATGAGCCCTGCAGATGATGAAAGGGAAAAGCTTGGAAGTTGTACCGTTGAAACTTGGGTGGACTGCTACAATACGCAATAGCTGAAAGGAAGGGAATAAGGATATATTAGCAAGTTAACCCCCGAATGAATAGGGTTGCTGCTGCTGTAATTCTCGGTGAAAATTATGTTTCAGTTATTATTTCTGAAGGAAGCAGTTCCTAATGAGGTTAAAAGCATATGAGGATTGCTTGTCGTCTGTTCTTGCTCGACCAAGGCTTCTTTGAAGCCATGATTGAGGACTGGTGTGCTCGATAGTGAGTGAGTTACTGGTTTTTACTTGTATGATTGTTTCTATTCCAATGTTTCTTGCGATAATGGTCACTGAGTTTAAGAAGAGGTGTCAAAAACCTATTTTTTAAATTCATATCTAATAGACTGAATCGCTCACATGGGTTAGTCAAAATTTAAAAAATTGAATGTTATTGGTTTTGAGTAGTAAAGCCCAATTAAATATAGATTTTAATTGGTCTGGACTAAACCCTTGTGCAACCCACCAAACAATGCCTCCTCTTGTTTGGGCTGGGCTGCTGCAGTTTGGGTTGTTGTCGGTCCGAGCTTACAAATTCACTCGAATCTTGCACATTTCGGACAACAGCGACCATGCTCATCTCAGTCGGTCTTGCAGAGTGTGCCCCAAGATATATCAAACTCTTCCAAGAATCCAATCTCTCAAGTCCTAATTTCGACTAGATTTGGGAAAACTCCAGCAATCAATAGCTCCCGAGATCAAATCTGAAAGATCTAGCCTCTCAATGGACTTGCATCCAGCGATATTCCACTTTTCCGTGCATGCCCCTACCTATTATGGCCATGAATTCTAATTTGATTTTGCAATTTGTATCACTCAAAAGCTTCATACACTTAAATAATGGTTTAGGCCTTTCAACAGACTTGCTCTAATCTAAATTCGACTAGATAATGACAACCTGCAGCATCCAACAGCTTCATATGATTACCGTGGTATCAAATTTCAACAAGTTGATCACCAAATAGCTTCAAACGAGCAGATTGCGGAAGGTCCAAACCTTCAGTGGACTTATAGAGGGATATCCAATAACTCCAACTTACAAGGCCTTGAATTTTATATAGGCTTTCGGATCCTTGAACCATCACTTAGCAAGAAATTTTGATTGAGAAAGGTCCAACATTTTAAGGGACTTGCACAAAGAGATATCCAAAACTTCCAAGACCTTCAGTTCATCAAGGCCTTGAATTCCAAGTAAATTTTCGCATTCTTTAGGTTTTATTTGCTTCAAACAATCTAACTATGAAAGATTCAGCCTAATAATATAATTGCACTAAGAGATACCCAACACTTTTGACCATTTCAATCTAACAATTGCTTGAATTTCAACTAGGTTTTGGCAATTTGCAATGGCCAACCTCCTTACCGTTGATTTGTTGGATCTCTAGCCTTTGGATAGACATGTGAGAAAATATCCTACTCTTCCAAGAATCCAGACTTATCATGGCCTCAAATTCCAACAAGATTTGCACAAGAGCATGCCTTCAGTGGCTTCAAACAATCTAAATGTACAAGGTCCACATCCTATAATCGACACATCTAACATTTCCAAGACCCCCATATGGCCTTGGGTTTCGGGTAGATTTTCATAGGAAGAAGCGTTGAACGACTTTAGATAATTAAATTGTAAAGGGTCTAGCCTCTTAATGGATTTGCATTAGAAGATATCTAACTCTTTCAAGAACTCTAATCCATGAAGGACTTGAATTTCGATTAGATTTTCACAACAATTAGCATTTACTTTCTTCAAATGTTTCAATTGAGAAAGAACCAGCATTTCAATGGAATTGCATGAGTCAATGATCAACTTGTCTAAGAATTTGGATCTACCAAGACCTCGGATCTACCATGACCTCAAACTTCAACAAGAACATTATTTTCTTCTTCTTTTTCTTCTTCTTTTTTAAATTTCAGTGGAACATTCATTTGATCAAAATTTAGAAGGTCATCAAGACCAGATGAATTTGCCTGCTCCGTCCAATGTTGTCGTTTCATGTATTTCATATGTTCATATGGAAAATCTAGACATGCCTTCAGATTTTTACTAAAAAATTGATAGTTGATTGACGAATCTTTAGTCGTTGTCTTCTTGTGGTCCTTGATGTATGCTCCCTAGTGGCTTTAACCCACTTTTACTTCTTTATTAAAAAGTAATTAAAGTGAAGTCATATAATTGATGTAATAAAATAGACTAGTTAATTGACCTTTACTTAGAAAAGATGTATGCTCCCCTAGTGGCCTTAACAATTAACCCACTATCACTTCTTTATTGAAAAGTAATCACAGTTAACTCATATAATTGATGTTTTAAAATAGACTGGTCAATTGACCTTGACTTAGAAAAGATGTATGCTCCCCTAGTGGCCTTACAAGTAACCCACTATCACTTCTTTATTGAAAAGTAATTACAGTGAACTCGTATAATGGATGTAATAAAATAGACTGGCTAATTGACCTTGACTTGGAAAAGTGATGAGCTGTTCTCTTCTAGCTCTAGCCATTATCCGGTTCTTACATTCACAGCTCCAAGAGAGCTTTTTTTTTTCTTTTTCTTTTTTTTTTTCACTTCTGGAAGTCTTCCCCTACGCGTGCTTTGTCATTGGCTTTTAGGCATTATATCGTGGCGGTTCTACCTTGGTGCTGAATGAAGTCGACCGACATGAGCTGGTTTTATCATCATTTATGGACCAGCAATTTAGTGTGCCCATGCTATGCATAGGAGGATTGTTTAACGTTTTATATTGTTGTCCTCTTTGGCCACAACGATAACATTGAATCTAAAAGTAAAGAGAAAAAGAGAAAGAAAGGGACGTCATAGCTACGTTTTCCGCTATAATTAAATTACCATTATACTAGTTTCTAGACTTATGCGAAAAAGACTTGTGAAATAGATTACGGGAATAATAATTCTAAAAGTATACATAATCATTAGGAGAAGAAGTGATTTTCACAATATTGAAAAAAAGAATTATATGTCTCTCGAACTAAACGGAAAATTTTTTAGTTCAATTAAATTGGAAAAAATAAAAGAAAACTTTTTCAAAATAATAGGAAGATAAATATCACTAATGTAGAGTGCCACATGTTTGCCATCAATTGAAAGTGTTTTACTGCGCCACTTTACATTTATCAAATCACATAAATTTAGTATATCTGATATAGATTGATAACGAGACATATTTGATTTTCTAAACTTAACTCTAAGATGTAAAATTTATGCTTTCTTTTTTTGATCAAGCACATCACAAATTTTCTTTTTATTAACTTATGAACTTTAATAAAGAAAAATAAATAAATAATGGGATGCTTATGGTCTTACTTATTTTCTTTAACTTTTAGTCTTATTATTTGTTAAATTAAAAAACTTATTGGTTTTGATGTATCCAACTCAGGGTCCGATGTGTGAATAGGAGATTATTGGAGTTATCATGTATCATTTATGGAAAGGACGAGTGGTCAATTTATAAATATGAAGGGAAATCTCACATTTTGAACTAGCTTTTGGGATAAGAGAAGCTCAAGACCACCCAACATTGATATTAGAGCCCAGCTTACCAAAAATTATGGACCTACTAGTCACACGGGAGATAAGGCTTGTTGCCCTTTTGACCCAAGGCTCGATATGTGAGGAGGAGATTATTGGAGTTATCCCATATCCCATAAGGAATGAACCGGTTGTCAGTTTATAAGTATAAGGAAAAACCTCACTCTTTGAGCTAATTATACATCATTGATTGAATTTACTATATAAGATTTTTGAGACTCATCTCTTCTTTGTTAGCTTTACCATTCGCCCACGGAGGATTTTGTCATAGGGCAGCTCAATACAAACCACCCCTCGGAGGTTCTTCTCCCTATTTTTTCCTTGAGCCTTTTAAAAAACTGCTCAGGTTCATAAATCACTCATGTATTGAGAATGCATTTATGTCGTTGATTGATGCTTAGCTAAGTTCGTTGAGTCCAAGAGCCTACACAATGGGATAATTCAGTGCTGTCTTACCTCTTCGCATTGTGTGAACATGAAGTCTTTAATTAACTATTTTTCTCATGCAGGCTATAGAGAATTGATAATTAAATAGCAATTAATTGAATGAGAGCAGCTTAGCACCTGTTGTTGAGTCATTGCCTTCCCTTGGACCTCAATGTCAATCCGATATTACGTTATTTGGCCAAATCCTCTAGCAGGAATCTCTATATCTTCAATAGGTATATACTAAAAGGGTGTTTTCAAACTAAATGAACATGGGACCTTTAACTAACTAGTGATTCATTTACTGAGAGCAGTAAGTACCAGCAGCGTCATTGCCTTCCCTTGGACCTCAACCTCTAGCCAACATTATATCATTTGGCCACATCCTCTAATAGGGAATCTATCTATATCTTCAATGAAAAATACAAAAAGGGTGTTTTCAAACCAGTAATATACGTGGAACCTCTAATTGACTAATCTTTTCATGCAAGCTCTCCTATTGAGTATTGATTATTAACTAGTAATTCATTGACTAAGAGCATTAAGCACCTGTTGAGTCATGCCTTCCCTTGGACGAATATAGTAAAAGGGTGTTTTTAAAGTGGAACCTTTATTTATGTAATCTTGTCATACATGCTATCCTTATTGAGTATTGATAAATAACTAGTACTGCGATGACTCAGAGCAATAAGCACCTACTAAGTCATTGCCTTCCCTTGGACGGTTGGACCTCAACCTGGATCCAATACTAATCATTCGGCCGCATCCTCTCCCAAGAATCGATCTATATCTTCAACAAAATATACTACAAGACTGTTTTCAACTATGGTAATAAACGAGGAATATTAATTAAATAATCTTCTCATTTGGTCTATTGAGTATTGTAATGAACTAGTAATTCATAGACTTAGAGCAGTAAGCACCTGCTATGTCATTGCCTTCCCTTGGACCTCAACCTCCATCCAACATTGTATCATTTGGCCACATCCTCTAACAACAATCATTAGAATTAATTTCCCATTCTACTTTCACAATCCATTTCTTATAACAAAACAAAAGAACCTGCATGGTATCCATCCTGCGAACTTACTAAATTAAAAGTTATTTCATTTCGTTTTATTGTTCCAAACACAAAATTAGAGAAATTGAATAGGTTATAGCTTATGTTGGAAGAAGTAAAATTGATTTAGATTAAATTAAATTTTACTTGGACGGGTCTTCATACATGGCAGTTGAGTCCAAAGACTTTGTTGGAGTTCCCACCCTCCTTAGCAAAGAAGGAAATGAAAGTCCATTATGGATGAAGTCGGCTACTAGACTGGACTTGGGGCACATATTATAATATTATATCCTCTAACAAGAAGCTAACGGAGTCTTCAAGAAGTAGGGAACACGTCGGTCAAAAGAAGAAAGGGAAGCAAGGTTCAACTTGCTAACTTGTACATGGACGTGAAGAAAAAGTTGCGGTAGACCCTTTCACATTAAACTCGGCAACTGCCTTTCACACTGAAGACGGCAAATCAAGAGGAAAAGTTCAGCTTCACTTCTTGCATGTTGAACTCCAGGCGGTGGAAGATGCTTATTAATATATATAGTTACATTATTTTTATTTTTTTAGAGAGAGTGAGAGAGCTTTAGAAGCATATAGAGAGATAAAGAGAGTTTTAAGCTTCTTTACCCAAAAAAAAAAAAGAGTTTTAAGCTTAGCAAAGTTTGTGTGTACTCCATATTAAGCCTTCGTAAGGTATTTTGAGTACTATAATCTCTCTGTGTGTTTGCACTTTCTCCTTACCAAATCCTTCAAAGCTCGTTTATCCTTTTGGTTCCAATAGTTTATTGGTGTCGCTTAGTCTACGAACTCCGGGACTTTTGCCGGTTTATTTGTAGGTAGTAAAAAATTGTGACTTAGATGGATCAACTCTTTCCCAAACTTGTCAATTTGATCTTTGGGTTCGATAAGTCTAGCGCAAATTCTTACCTGCATCGGATATGTCAAGTTAAATCTATCATAACCATTCAATTTATGATTCTCGCATGTAAGATTCACATAAGTCTTACGGAATCAAGGTTTGTGATTGATCCCTTGTAACGGACTTCATTTCACGGAAGAAATATCGCAACCTTTAGACTAGCTGAGAAAGGCGAATCACTTGTTTTCTCCCTCCAAAAGGCCTCTGTCGCTTTGGTATTGACGAAGTGCTAATTGGATCCACCGTGCCATTCGAGTAAAGAGCTGGGAAAGGTTTCTTGTCTTATGACAAATCTAATTGGTCACTCAGTTGTTCAGTAAATTATTTTTATAGATACTGTTGCTATCCATCACAGTTTGGGACCAAACCAATACACTCGTGTTATATTTTCCCTAAATTAATTTTTATATAATAAAAAATCTCAAACTCTTGCACACATGGCATAAGTGTAGCACAAAAGCAAGAGTTTGAGATTTTTTGCTACATGATGTGGGGTAAATGTGGAATTAATGCATCAATTTGGAATTTTTTGTGATGTAAAAATTAATTTGAAGTAAATACGGACTAATGTATCAGTTTGAGAGTTATTATGAGAAAAAAAAAATTAATTTGAATAATTGTGACACAAATATGTCATATTTTTGTTCTGCAAAAGTTTGAGGTCGTTGCTGTCTTTTCATAAAGGTTTACACCCGTCTTGCTTTGGTTGGCCGGTCAAAGAGGCCCCCCCACTCCCGTGGTATGAAGCAGGGAGATGGATCTTTGAAATGGAGAAGGAAGAGAGACGAAACTGAGAGAAGGAGACCCCGACACGAAAACCACTTTCATTTCGAAAGAAGGAGATGGTTTTCAATCTTGGACAATCGTTTTCATCGTCGTCTTTTCTCTTTTCCGACAGTGAAGATGAATATACCGAAACAAGAGAAGAGAGTTCCGATGTGTATTTGAGCTTCAGAGGATCGGACACCCGCAAGGTCTTTGTGGATCATCTCTGCAATAGCCTCCAAAAAGCGGGGATCCTCGTGGTCCTTGGGCGGTCAATTCCCCCGTTTATCGGGCAGGCCAAGATCGCCATTCCGATCCTGTCAGAGAACTATCCGTGGAGCAGACGGTGCCTCCGAGAGCTGGCTCAGATTGTGGAGGCCCACGAGACGATGGGCCAGATCATCATGCCCGTCTTCCTCAACGTCACGCCCTCGGTCGTGAAAAACATATCCCACGGTTACCGCAACGCTATCAAGTGGCATAGATGGACAGGAGTCGGCCGAAACACCCTCCGGGAATGGGAGGAAGCTCTCATCCATGTGGGGTCCATCTCAGGGTTGGCGAGTAATCGGTGAGTGCAATTGAGTAAGTTCGATTGAGTAACCTAGCATCCAAATCCCAAGGTAGCGCTTACTTCAATTTAAGTTAATCTAATTAGACTAATGCTAGGTGTCTCAATACCTGATGTAGCTCCCTCTGATCTGGTACTGACTCTGATCCGTTTGTTTCTATTCTTACTCCCACCTTGCCACATTACTTAGTGCCTCGGTTTTGTCGATAAATTTCAATATTCCTAGTGTTACACATCTATTTAAAAGCACTTCACTCAGTTTTAGTAAAAGTAGGTTCCATTAATTGTGTGCCCTGTTTGTCTAAAGCTGATTGCTGAATGATAGTTTTTTAAAGGAAAGCGTGAACTTCTTCTTGCAAGTTACTTCAGAGTTCAGACGTTGATGGACTTACATTAATCTTTATGCATGTGCCTTGTGCACACGTGCACGCATGATACAGCTTGGGCACACATGCTTTGATCATCGATGCACTTGTCGCAAATGTGTTGAGGGTGTTGAAGAGATACTTCGTTGGCATCGAGCATCCTGTGGAAAGAGTTATGGAATTACTAAATGTGGAATCTAGTGATGTTCGTATAGTTGGAATACATGGCATAGGGGGCATTGGGAAGACAACAATAGCAAAGTTCGTCTACAAAAGAATATTTCATCTCTTTGATGGCTGTAGCTTTCTGGAAAGCTTTAGAGAAAATGCCAAAAAGCCAGGAGGCTTAGTTGATTTGCAAGGTCAGTTGATTTCTGACCTTCTAGGTGCAATGCGTAGACAAATTCCTTCTGTTGATGACGAGATTAAGTCCATCAGAAGCAGATTCTTCCACAAGAAAGTTCTCATTGTTTTCGATGATATCGAACTAGGCTTTGAACTTACTCCAATTTTAGGAAGTCTTGATTGGTTAGGCTCTGGAAGCAGGATCATAATTACCACCAGAGCCGAACAAGCTTTGGATAAGCTTGAAGTGATCCTGAAATATGAGGTTGGGGGAATGCAACGAGATGAAGCCCTTACACTTTTCCGCATCCATGCCTTCAGGGAGAAACCTACTCCAGATGAGTTTGTTACTCTGACCGAAAAAATAGTATCAACTATTGACCGGCTTCCTTTGACTATTGAGGTTGTCGGGTCATATCTATTTTCTAAGTGCAAGGAAGTATGGATGCAAACCTTAGACGAGTTGGAAAAAGTACCTGAGCTACAAGTAGAACAGAAGTTGATGGTAATCATCAAAGCATTACCAGACAAGCAAACACAGATATTTCTGGACATTGCTTGTTTCTTCATTGGAGAAGACAAAAGCGTTGCATGCTACCTGTGGTCCAACTGTGATTCTGCTAGTGGATTGGAATTACAAGAACTCGTTCTCTCCTCTATTGTTAAGATTGAGAACAATAAGCTATGGATGCATGATCAACTTCGAGACCTAGGTAGAGATATCGTCCAACGTGAACATCGTGAACCTGGAAACCGCAGCAGATTGTGGTTACAAGATGAAGCCTTGGATGTCCTGACAAATGAAAAAGTAAGATACAAGTTCATCACTGTTTTTACCTTATGATTGTATGCCTTACAACTCAGTGATCCTTTTTTCATAGAGCAAAGACACTAAGGGTGCATTTCCAGAAAATGAATGATTTAGAAAACATTTTCTTAAAAATGATCGCTTATATTTCTTAAAATAATTAGTCATTGATAATTTTTTCATTGTTGATAATAATTTATGTATACATATTTTCATGGATGATGAAAATATTCTTTGTTCATTTGTTTTTGTAAGAGATACAGGCTATCATTTTCAGGCAAATGTTTTCCAAATCATTTATTTTCCGTGAAATTAAAGGACTTTTAATAAAATGATTTCTTTAGTTTGAAGTCTCTGAGCATTTATTATCTTCACATATTTTTGTGGGGAAATGTGAAGTCCCTTGGTAATCCTATATTCCATATGTAGGGAACAGACAGTGTCCAAGGCGTTCTTCTCAAATTTGACAGTAGGTCACAATGTAGTTTTAAACCAGCACATTTTGCGAGTATGGCAAACATAAGATTCCTTCAATTGGATCAGGCAAACCTCGAAGGAAAGTTTGAGCGGCGTCTGTCAAGTATAAGATGGCTCCACTGGCAAGGTTGTCCTCGTAATCTTTGGGCTGAAAATTTGGATTTGAAGAGATTGGTTATTCTAGATCTTTCCTGGAGCAAGGTCAATGAAAAATGGAATGGTTGGAGAGAAATTGAGGTAGGAAGTTTATTATTTTTAATTTCATTTTTCGAATTGTAGCAGAAAAGTTGACTCTTTTGTTATTCTACTTCCTGACAGAAAGCCGAGCAATTGAAAGTTCTGAACCTCACCGGTTGTGTTGACTTGATCAGAACTCCAGACTTGTCTTATTACAAATGTTTAGAGAGATTGATTCTTGAAAGGTGCATTCGATTGGTTGAAATCGGTTCATCGGTAAAAAGTCTGGAGAGCTTGGTTTTGCTGAACTTGAGGTTTTGCATTGAACTCAATAAGTTGCCTGAAGAGCTGGGTTCCCTCAAATCCTTGGAAGAGATTCTTATAGATGGAACTGCTGTTCAAGAAATTCCTGCCTCCATCGGTCGTATGCAAAATCTTAGAAGATTCAGTGCCTGCAACTGTCTTTCATTGATCCAACTGCCCGATTCAATTAGTCATGTGAAATCTCTGAGAGTCTTTGCACTAAATGGTACCAAAATAACTAAACTTCCCCTATCTGCAGAGTTAGAAGTGCTACGGCACTTGTCAATAAATCATTGTAGGTCAATATTGAACTTACCAACGTCCTTGGGGAGTTTGGCTTCATTGATCGAACTTGATTTATCAAGCACTGGAATTGTCGAATTACCTAATACTGTCAATAAGTTATGTCTTTTAAGAGTGCTCAAAATTGATTTTATTTTTGTACGAGAGCTGCCTCGTGCTATATGGAAGTTGAAGAGCCTTGAAGAGCTGCATGCTTCAAGATGTCGGAGTTTGGCTGGGGAAATTCCTAGAGATATTGAGGAGCTTTCGAGATTGAGGGTCTTGAGGCTTGGATACTCTCGGATTCGTGGCCTACCAGACTGCATTTCTACACTTCCCAATCTGCAAACGCTTGATCTGCTTCATTGTGACAAGCTCCATAGAGTGCCCAAGCTTCCTTCCACTTTAATAAGCCTATCTGTCAGTTCTAAATTGATGGATACAATCCCAGACATCAGTAGCCTGGTTAAGTTGGCAGAGCTATTCTTGGCTGATGGATCCCAGGAACTGGTGTTACCTGACCAAAGTCAAATTGAGGCAAAAGGACACACTTATTTGGAGCTCGAGAGTTTGTTAGAGCTAAAGATATTGCAGCTATCTATGTTAAAGATCCAACTACTACCTGTTGGGTTGGATCTCCTTCGTAAGCTCACAAAGCTCTCCCTTTGCTGCGTTCACTTGGAAAAGCTACCACAGCTTCCTCCAGGTTTATTCACTCTCTCACTTCGCCAATACAAATCACAGACGAGATTGCCAGATCTTTCATATTTGGAGCTCCTGTCAGAATTCGAGCTTTTTGACTGTGCAGTAACGAAAGTTGGAGGCCTCAGGAAGTTCAAATCCTTGCGAGTTTTCAGAATATCTCACTGCAAGCTGCAACAACTGGATGAGCTGGAGAACTTGATATTTTTAGCATTATTGAATGTTTCGTACTGTCAAAGTCTTGAGAGACTTCCCAATCTATCAAAACTGAAGAAGCTGAAAGATATTAAAATCAAGGGCTGTCCGAAAATTCATGATATTAAAAGCGTGGAACACCTGCATTCCTTCCAGAAGCCAAGTGGTGCCATAATTGAGGCAGAAATCTCATCCAAGGTAACCAACACTACTGATTTTCCCTCTGGACTGCATAGATGGAGGTTGGCACTTGATTAGTATGTGTCATGTTTGGAATTTTTACTAAGATGAATGAATTCCTTAATATTAACAAAAGTGCATGACATGATGAATTACGATGGACAGGATATTTTCTCCCATTAAAACATGCAGAATAATTTTTCAAATGAAATTTGAGTCATCGAGACTTTGTATTTCTTTCATCTTTTTTAGTTGAAAGATGGGTCCAAATATGTAAGGACTCCACTTCTTTAAAAGAGCATTTTACTTTTTCTGTATTTTTCTGCGATATACAACCAAAAAACTTCTATTTATGCCAGTTAGTTTAATCATGCTTTTGAGAGGTGTTGTTATGTATTCAATCCAGAGCATTGAACGTTGTATTGGTATCTTAAATCTTTGATGTGTTGCGGAATAGCGCTGCCTTCTGTACTAGTATCTTAAATTTTTTATGGGGTGCTTTCGTAATATTCAAGTTCTTAATCCAAAGTACTTTTAATAAATCGGGATGAGTAGCTCATAGAAGGTTTTCCATTCTTCAAACTTTTCTCTTTTAATTCAGACTTGTTTGATGAGCTACTCTTCTAAGGATATAGTCTGATCAATACCGTCAATGAAATCTCAAAACTCATTTGGTCTCTTTTCACGTTCAGTCAGTTTGAATCTAAGCATCAGTCTTTATATCCGTTTGACACACGGTAGAAGTCTTATTTGATGCACTGAATACATGCTTACACAGGTTTTGTCACAGGTGGAGTTTAGCAAACTAGCTAATACCGAACATTCTTCCATTCAGGGTGTCAATTGCAAGGATAAAGGTATGTTGTACATTGAGATTGTCAAATCTGAGTTGTCCAATAAGATTTAAGTGTGATTTCAACCTTGCAATGTAGAACGCTGAAATAGGTCATGGCTAGAAAGCTGCCGGACCATAAGGATAGGCAGTCAAAGGAATATTTCAAGCTATGCCATATTGTTGGAACTGATTAGACCTTAGACTAATTTTTTGGGCTAAATAGAAAATTGTACTCCTTATTTAATGCTCCTCTTCCTCCTAAAGCAGAAGCAAAATCTTCCGATTCTGTCAAGTCAATAACTGAAACTATGGGCGCTTCTTCTAACTTGCAAAATTCTCCCTCTGTTGCAGGTTTAGCAACCACTTGGCATAGAGTGAAGGTAAACTATAGACGTCTTGCTTTCTATCTCACTCCATCAATAAATAATTATGTATTTCTTTCAGGCTGTTGCTTCCAAATTCAGCTGTCAGATGATTTCCAGAACCAAGCCAACACATTCTTTTCCACATTAATCAATCTTAAGTGTTGAACCAGATAAGAGGGACAGAAACTACAGGCATCTCACCATCAACAGAGCAAGAAGATGTGCCACTTGACAGGGCATCAACTATCCCTTCTTTGGCAACTGTTAAGTTACTTTAATTAAGTTATTTTTAATTTTTAGAGTTTTATTTCTCTTTTACTTACATAAGGGTATTATGGTCATATACAATTTCTATTTAATATAAACACAATGGGTGTAGGGTTTCTGTTATACAGAAAACTACAGCTCTCTTTGTTTCTTTTACGTTCTCCTTCTCCTCCTTCTCTCTTCCTTCTTTCTCTCTTTATACTTGCTGCGGGTTCTCTGATCAGCTTTGTGACATGGTATCAGAGCAGATCTAACTACCTGATTACTTGATCCTATTGCTGGTTTGAGAGTCCCCTAGTAACCCTACTTCTTCTCTGGTGCACAGCCACCCAAAGCTGCAATTTTTATCGGTTTTCTCGTTGAGTCTCGATATGTATGAGATAAGAAGATATCAGATTCATCAGGCTCGATTTGTGAACATGGATTACAACACTTACTGATCAGCGGATTCAAGAATCAGAGTACTTCATTGATTATGATTGACTGATCTTGCTGGGTTCCCTTTGGTTAACTGATGGAGCCGATTACATCTAATTATACGTTAGTGTTGCTATTTTGTTTTTTGCACTAAAGTTTCAGCCTTCTTGATTGAGTTGTAATATTTATATTGAGACTATCATCATGAGTGATACTAAGGCTCCTACAAATAGTGTCAATGTTCAAATTACCACTATTAAATTAAATGGATCTTCCAATTACTTGTTATGGGCCCAAGCTGTAAAGGTCTATATTAATGCCAAAGGGAAACTCCATTATCTTACTACAGACCCTCCTGCTAAAAATTCTAAAGACTATAGTGATTGGATGAGAGAGAATGATACACTTTGGTGTGGTTATGGAATGGCATGGAACCATTCATCGCTGCTAATGTCATGTTCCACACAACTGCTAAGGGAGTGTGGGATGATCTTATGGAGAGTTACTCACAGGACAAAAATATGTCTAGAGTTTATGAACTATATGAGAAGATCTTTAATTTTAAACAGGGAGACAAGTCTCTTGGAGAGTATTATAGTGCTTTGAAAGGTATGTGGGAAGAACTTAATCTTTATCAGCCCATCACTACTGATCTTGAGAGACTTAAGACACAGCAAGCTGAATTTCAAGTGGCCAAGTTTTTATCTGGGTTGAATGCCGACTTACAGCCTGTGAAGAGTCAGCTTCTTGCTGGAGAGAGAGTTCCTTCGTCTTCTACGTGCTAAAGACAATTCAGCATTTGTGGCTAGTAGTGGTGGTCGTGGTCGTGGTGGTTTTTCCAATAGAGGTCATGGTTTCGGGGGAGGTCGTAGTCGTGGTGGTGGACATAGTAGACAAAGTTCTGATCGAGATAGTCGTCAGTGTATATACTACGGCAAATCTGGTCATATTGTTGACACTTGTTGTGCCAAGCATGGCAAGCCTGAGTGAGCTCGACGATTAATTACTGCAAATGCTATTGTGTCTGAAGGGAGTGCTGGAAATGTGTCTTACAACAACATGAACCCATCTATCCCACCTGAGGGTAGTTCATCTGAGTCTACGACTCAAGATGATATGGTTGCACAACTCATCAAACGTGTCTAACAACTAGAGGCTTCCAATTTCTCATCCACTGCCACTCTTGCACGTATAGGTAACATGGCCTCTTTCTCTACTTTGTCTCCTAGCACCCCTTGGATTATTGACTTGGGAGATTCTAGTCATATGACGGGTAAGCAAGAACTATTTTCTTCCCACCATAACTCTAGTCCTTCCTCAGAAGTTATTTTAGCTAATGGTTCCTTGACTCAAGTGGTTGGATCAGGGACTATTTCACTTACACCTTCCTTATCTTTGTCCTCCGTTTTACATGTTCCCCAACTTCCTTTAAATTTGTTATCTGTTAGTCAGTTAACTAAAGTTCTTAGTTGTTCAGTTGCATTTTACCCATCTTATTGTGTTTTTCAGGACCTTTAGACAAAGAAGATGATTGGCGGAGGGCATGAACGTGATGGACTCTACTATCTAAATGGTGTCTCTATTGCTGACGCAAATGGTCTAGCTGCTAGTTCTATTAACCCCCTATTATGGCATTCTCGTTTAGGGCATTTATCTTTATTTAAGTTACAACAAATAATTCCTGAGTGTAAATCAATTTCTACTCTTGAGTGTGAAGCTTGTGAACTTGGAAAACATCATCGTAGTTCTTTTCTTAGTCGTAATGATTCTCGTGCATTTACTTTACTTGAACTTGTTCATTCAGACATCTGGGGACCTTCCCGTATTGTTAGTAGAAATGTTTTTAAGTACTTTGTTACTTTTGTCGATGATTATTCTCATTTAACATGGCTCTATATGTTTCATGACCGTTCTGAATTTTTACATGTTTTCCAATTCTTTCATCGTGAAGTTACTAATCAGTTTAATACATCCCTTAAAATTTTGCGAACAAATAATGTTCTAGAATATACATCAAACAAGTTGTACTTATACCCCTCAGCAGAATGGTGTGGCCGAGAGAAAGTACCGTCACCTTCTAGAAGTTGCTTGTTCACTCTTATTTCATATGCGTGTGCCAAAATCATTTTGGAGTGATGATGTCCTTACCGCATGTTATCTCATAAATCGTATGCCTTCCACTGTCCTCAATCATCAGTCACCAATTAGTGTTATTTTTCCTGACAAGCCGTTATTCCCTCTTACCCCGCGTGTCTTTGGGTGTGTTTGTTTTGTTCATAACCTACGTTGCGGTTCTGATAAACTATCTCCTCGTGCCACTAAATGTATTTTTCTTGGGTATTCACGTACACAAAAGGGATATCAATGTTATGATCCAATAACTTGTACTCAATATGTTAGTGCTGATGTTACTTTTTTCGAGGGCACACCATACTATTCTACTGAGGGTAAAGAGTTTTCAACTAACATTGTAGGTGATCCTCCTATCCCACATCTTATCCCCTTAGATTCTATTAGTTCTTCTCCAGTACCTCCTTCCTTGCAGGTGTATCAGTGGCGAGAGCAATCTACGGCACCACTAGTTTCCAGCTCTTCCATGCCCTCCGTTCAATCTTCCTCCTTGTCTCCTGGTCTGGACGATCTTCCGATTGCCCTTCTCAAAGGTACTTGATCGTGCACACAAAAACCTCTTTGGCTTACCCTATTGAGCATTATGTGTCTCTTTCACATTTTCCTTCTCCATTACATGACTTTGCTCTATCATTACAAACTCACACAATCCATACTTCTACCACTAAGGCTTTATCTCGCCTTGAGTGAAAGAAAGCTATGGATGTGGAAATGGAAGCTCTGGTGTCTCGCCAAATGTGGTCATTATTTGATCTTCCTCTTGGGAAAGATGTGAAGTGTCGTTGGGTGTACACTATCAAGTACAATCCGAATGGCTCAATCGAGCGTCTTAAAGTTCAGCTCGTTGCTAAAGGTTTTACTTAAACTTATGGAGTGGATTACTTTGAGACTTTTTCTCCTATGGCATGTCTCAATTATGTTCGTGATTATTTCTCTTGCTGTGAATTTTGATTGGCCATTATATCAATTGGATGTCAAGAATGCTTTTCTTTATGGCAATTTGTCTGAAGAAGTATATATGGAGCAACCTCCTGGGTATGTTGCTCAGGGGGAGAATCGTAGTAAAGTATGTCGATTACATAAGGCCATTTATGGGTTGAAACAGTCTCCAAGAGCATGGTCTGAAAAATTCAGTTCGGTAATTTCCGAATTTGGTTTCCACCAATGTTATTCAGATCATTCGGTTTTTGTTTGCAAGAAGGAATCGGGGGTGGTCATTCTTGTGGTATATGTTGATGATACAATTGTCTCTGGTAGTGATGTGACTGGCATTTCTGAGGTTAAGTCCTTTCTTCAGCAACAATTTCAGATTAAAGACTTGGGAACCGTTAAGATATTTTCTGGGTATTGAAGTTTTAAGAAGTAAAAAAGGTATTAATTTGTCTCAGCGAAAGTATGTTCTTGATCTTTTGTCTGAGATTGGTACACTAGCTTCCAAGCCAGTTGATACTCCTATGGATCCAAATCAAAAGTTTGGAGTTGATGATGGAAATGAAATTGAAGACAAGCAACAATATCGACGTCTAGTTGGGAAACTAATTTATCTTACTGTTACACGTCCTGATATTTCTTTTGCTATTTGTGTGGTGAGTCAGTTTAAGGAGTCACCTAAGAAGGCTCATTGGGATGCTGTTTGTCGCATTCTTCGATATCTTAAAAGCTCCCCCGGTAAGGGACTAATTTATAAACCTAACGGTTCTTCCACTCTTGTTGGCTATTCTGATGCTGATTGGGCTGGGTCAACGTATGATCGATGGTCTACGACTGGGTATTGCACCTTTATTGGTGGTAATTTGGTTACTTGGAGAAGCAAGAAACGGACTACTATTGCTAGGTCTAGTGCCGAGGCTGAATATCGTGCTATGGCACTGGCCGAATTGTTGTGGTTGAAATCTCTTCTCCAGGAGCTTGGATTTTCTATTAATCAAAGACGTGGTTTTATCTATGATGCCGTGTTCTTCGAGGGCGCAACCTTATCAACCATCCAAGTATTTCAAGAGAAATTCATAACCATGTCGATAGAGTTGGCAACAATGTATCCAAGATATGAACAATTTTAGGCTCCGAAGCACCATAATTTAAGATAACGGAAAGACCGCATGGCAGGAATTGAGACATAAAATCTAGGTTAGGAACTTATTTTAAGTAGGTGGCATCAGTTTACTACGCCTAGCACTACGTAATTTATATTTTATATTATGGGTCATATTCATGTTAGTGTGACAATCAATCCAAGTCATTATTCGAGTTGCAAAATTGTAGGTCTTGTGGGATTCAAAATTGGAAAATTTCGGCATTGGTAGAATTTTAAGGTTGCTGATATTTTTTTTATCTTGTTAATAAAAAATTGTGCCGATAACTTGCTTATCATATCACTCTTTAGTAAGTTATCATCGTTATCAGAATTAACATCCATACAAATTTATAAATTATCAACTTGTTCTAAGGGCTGATGTTGGCGTTTTAATCATGATATGTGTGTGTGCGCGCGCTTGTCTATTGATATTGAAATTCCAATTACCAATTTGAACAGTGATGAATAGAGTAATACAATTATCTATAGCAAAGTATTAGTTTATTCAATGCATGTTGCGCAGGGTGATGACTTTGGGCCTATTTGTTGACACTCCAAATAGTGCCTGATTTTATTCTTTTGTTCATTGAAACCAAAAAAGAATTTGAATTCGTTTGGTAAATTTTTTGTTGTCTGGAATATATTTTGAGGAAAAATTCCAAATAAGGGCCTAAAGTGTCATCGTTTTAAGTCCAAAATGGATAATGTTTCAAATAAAGGTTTGAAGTGAACAAATCGTCTAAAATAAAGGCTTGAAATAGAACTTATTTCAAATAAAATTCTGAAGTAACCATATCAGTTAAAAAAAAAAAGGCCTAATCTATTAGACCCAATAGCATTAATTTATTTTTCTGTTTATTTCATTTTCTTTCCTTTTTCTTTTTTTTTTCTTTTTCCCCCTTCCCTCTACTGGCCATGGCGGAGGTCGTCAGACTCAAGCAAGGGCCACCCTCGCTAGGGTTTGGCAAAGGCGTTCCTTTGCCAGATCTAGTGAGGGCAACCCCCGCCTTTACATGGCCTCGCTAGCTCAAGTGAGGGTGAGGGTTGCCCTCACCAGTGTTAAACAAGGGCTACCTTCACCTGATCTAGCAAGGGCAACCCTCATTGGTGTTGGGTGAGGGTCGCCTCGCTTGGGCTGCCGTTGCTCACCCAGCCTAAGCGAGGCGACCCTCGCCTAATGCTTGCAAGGGCGTCCCTTGCCTAAGGCAGCGACCTCCACTGGCCATTGATAGTGATGGCCGATGGACGAAGAAGGAAAAAAAGGTAAAAAAGAAGAGAAAATGAAAAGAAAAAGAAAAAAAATAAAAAAGTTAAAAAATTGTAGTTATAATTTTTTTGACCAAAAAATCCCTTCTTCAATGATTGGAATACTCACCGACTAATCAAGGGCCCTTATTGAGATGATTTGGCAACTTCATGCCATTATTTAATATGATTTGACCACTTTAAGACCTTATTTGAAATAAGGTTCACTTCAAGCCTTTATTTAAATAAACGAGAGTATTTTAGGCTCTTATTTGGAATTTTCCCATTGGAATAGTCACCGGCTAACCAAAGGCCCATATTGAAGACGTTTTGGCAACTTCAGACCCTTATTTCAGACGATTTGGCCACTTCAAGCCCTTATTTCATTCGATCTAATCACTTTATACTCTTATTTGAAACAATATCCACTTCGAGTCATTATTTGAGAAAATAAGCGCACTTCATCCCTTATTTGAAATTTTCCCTAAATTGGGAGCATAATTTTTTCTTTTTTAATTTGGAGCAGAATTAAAAAGTAGAAAAAAGTTATTTCTTACTCCCAAGAACAATTCTAAAATCAAGGCAAATCATTTTTTTTTTCCTCTTTTGTTTTCTCTTTTTGTTTTCTTTCATTTGTTCTTCTTCTTCCTCATTATCGGCATCAGCCATAGCGATGTTTGACGACCGATTGGGTAAGGTCCGATGATCAGCTAGGCGAGGTCCAGCGAGCTCATTGAAGTCTCACTGGTGGCTAGGTGAGCTCGCCTAGCCATTAACAAGGCTGACCTCACATCAGCTAGGTGAGGCTCCAGCGAGCTCACCAAACCTTGCCCTAGCTTGGTGAGGCTCTAGCGAGGTCACGGGCCATTGCCAACAACCGGCTAGAGAAAAAGAGGGAAGGAAAAAGAAAAAGAAAAAAAGAGAAAGATATAATAAAAATATTAAAACATTAAAAGAAATTTTAAGACACAAAAATTTAAGAATCATGCTAAATGCATTATTATTCCTAGAATAGAAATTTTTGGCATTTGAAATGCTCAGAATCTCGTCCAGGGAACAGAATAAAAAAATCATTTTTTAGCAGAAATTGTTTTAAAAATATAATGGTTACCAAAAGCACCCTTTTTGGCAATCAACCCACTATCAAGACAAATAATTTTTTGAAAAATCCAGATGAGGGTTTTTCCAAATTCATGTTGCTTTTTGCCACAGTAGCTTTTGGATGCTCCTACATATGCCGATTTTCTGTCTCCCGTCTGCTCTAAAGCTCATTCACTTTGTGCGTTTTATTTTAGTGCAGAAAATGGAGGAGCAATCTTTCTGACCGATAATGAAGATGGAATCTGTTAAAATTAACTAATCTTCTCGTGTAGGCTTTGAGTATTGATAATTGATTTTGTAATTTAATAGTGACTAAAAGTAGTAAGCACGTCATGGGTCATTTCTTGCCCTTGGACGAGCTCCATCCAATGTATCATTTGGCCACATCCTCCGACAAGAATCTACCTTTATCTTCCACAAAAATAAACTAGTTAGAGTATGATAATTAAAGAAGAATCAGACTTGAATATTTGGCTTTCAATATTTTCTTTTGGACACACTTGAATTTTTATTATTGGTCAGAAATTCGCACTTGAATTCAACTCCTCATTTTTTGCCATTTCTGCCCCATTTTCGTTATTTTTTTTTCTCAATTCTTTTCCTCAATTTTCTTCCCATTTAACTTCTTTTTTAATTGCATGACGATTATATACTCAGAACAATTAACTTTCAAGAGATATATTTCTACGGTACATATGCAATTTGGTTAGAGTTTGAAATAATTATTAAATAAAAAACATTTTCATTATCAATAATAATTTATGTTTAAATATTTTTTATTTATTTTATAAAGGTTCCAAATGGTTTATTTTTCGCGAAACATATTATGCTTTGTCAAAATTTATAATTAACACTTAACGAAACATTAAATTGGATAGGAGTAAAACCTAGAGATGTGAAATTGACAAATGATTTCACACACCCAACGATCATTGTTACTTTGCTTTCATCCGCTAGTTCTTGGAAGCCTTCATTGGATCTAGGATTAAGCATGCTCAATCGTTCAAATTAGGAACCACTCGGACTGGACTAGACCGGCCAGTTTGGTTCGGTTCTCGAAAGGATCGGTCCAGTTCCTGATTCCATAAAAATGGAATCGGTGATTATCGGTCCGGTTTCTAATTCTTAGGAGAACTAGATCGGACCAGATCAGAACCGGAGCGGACCGACCGGACAGACCCTTTTTAAAAACATGTATTTTTTAATTTCTTAAAAATACAAATAAAACTTAAAAATAACAACAATTTATGTATTTTTCTTTATTTTTTAATTTTTTTGCTAAGTAATCGGTTCTATGGAACTGGACCGGACCGATTAGTCGGGTGTCTGGTCCTATTCCCAATCCTAGATTGGTCTGCCGATTCCTGATCCCAAAAATTGGAAATCGATTCTCCTAATCTCGTTCCTGGTTCCTATCGGATTGGGAACCAATTACCTCTAATCGGATCCAGTCCGGTCGCAGGAACCATTTTGAATGTAGAAATTCCGCACGGACGGAGCACCTGCTTCCCCATTAATCAACCAGGCCAGAGCGTGGCACTGTCAAGAGTCTGTCCGAGGAAATTTTCCGAGCATTCGTGAGTCTCCTTTGCAGCTGCAGATGGCGAAAGAAGGTCCTTAAGGCGGTTCGAGCTCTGCATCATCAGCTTCGGTGACGGGAAACAACTTCGACGTGTTCCTGAGCTTCAGAGGCGTGTGACATGGGTTCACCGATGTTCTCTACAGAAGCCTCGTCGATCACGGGGTTCGCACCTTCTTAGACGAAGAAGAGCTTTCCGATGGAGAGTACATCAAGAAGCAGCTCCCTGAGTCGATCAAGCTGTCGAAGATTGGCATCCCGATCCTGTCCGAGGACTATGCCTCGAGTAAGCCGTGCCTTCGTGAGCTGGCTCAGATGGTCGAGTGGCGCAAAGAGGATTTTAGAAATCTTCTTTCAAAGTTACTTTGGCTCCGTTGGCATGGCTGTCCGAGAGCTTTTAATGTAATCAATTTGAACTTGGAGGTCTTGGTTGTTCTTGATTTATCGTGGAGCAAAGTAACTGAAGGTTGGGAGGGTTGGAATAGTATAAAGGTAGCTCAAATACTTTGCATTTCCCTTTTCACTTGAATACTTACTGCAACATTAACAGTCTCTGTCTATTTGTATTGCTTGCAGTTGGCAAGGAAGTTGAAAGTCTTAATTCTCAGAGGCTGTGTTGACTTGATACAAACTCCAAACTTCTCTAATTTCAAGTCTTTGGAGATGCTGATTTTAGAATATTGCTCTCATTTGGTTCGAGTCGACCCATCGATTGGTCAGTTGCAACGTTTGCAAATTTTAGATCTGAAATTTTGCACTGACCTCGGTAACTTGCCCAGAGAACTTGATTCTCTGGAAGCTTTGAGAGAGCTCCGACTTGATGGAACTTATAGAAGAAATTCCGGTGTCTGAAGATATGAAGCATCTTAAAACTCTCAGCGCCTGCAACTGTAAATCATTGGCACGATTATCCAGTGAAATTGGTGACAAAATCTATAGAATTTCTTTCGATTGATGGCTCTGAACTTACCACTCTCCCGGACTCAATTGAAAGGCTAGAAAAGTTGAAACAACTGTCTTTGAGAGATTGTCGGTTGTTGTGGAAACTTCCAGACGCCATTGGAAAATTGACAAATTACCACACACCATTGATAATATGCATAATTTGAAGGTGCTGAAAATGGACGGAAGTTTCATTAGAAAGTTCCCTCGATCTATTGGAATGCTGAAGAAGCTTGAGGAGATTCATGCATCACGCTGTTGGAGTTTGGAAAAAATTCCTGAGGAGATCAAAGGCTTGTCTCGTTTGAGAAATTTAGTGTTGTCAGATTCCAATATTCCCAGCCTACCAGGGAGCATCTCTAGTCTTTCCCATCTTCAAAACCTTGATTTATATGGCTGCGACAATCTTCATGAGGTTCCTCTGCTTCCCACTAGTTTAGCCGCTTTGCGTCTCACTTATGACTCAAGTAAATTGAAGTCTTTGGATATTTCAAATCTGACCAATCTCAAAGAGTTGTACCTTGCCAATTATTTGGAGGACGAGGCATCTCCGGGCACAGATGGATATTTGATGGTGGAGCCGATCAGCCTTTCGGGGATTGGCAAAGTGACAAAAGTTGAGACCTTGAAATTGTGCCTCCCAGGCTTCACTAAACTACCGGAAATGGATGCTCTCAAGCAGCTAAGGAAGCTTGATCTTCAATGTCCAGACCTACAACATCTCCCACGACTACCCAAAAGTTTGAAAAAACTAACCCTCCGAGACTGCAAATCCTTAAAGACATTGCCGGAGCTTAAGTATCTCAAGTCTCTATCTGGATTGGAGCTTCTGTTATGTTCTGTAAC
Organism: Eucalyptus curtisii; assembly: GCA_017140595.1. NCBI lineage: Eukaryota > Viridiplantae > Streptophyta > Magnoliopsida > Myrtales > Myrtaceae > Eucalyptus > Eucalyptus curtisii. The sequence continues at coordinate 15,709,486 of CM029496.1, forward strand.
GGAAATCGAAGGACTTCAAAATTTCTCATCCTTGGTAGCCTTGCTTATTTCTCACTGTGAGCTGGTAAAGCTAGACGGCCTCGAATGCTTGACATCCCTGAGAACATTGACCATCTCATACTGTGATTCCCTTCAAGGACTGCCAGATTTGTCGAACTTGAAGAAGCTGAGAACATGTCATATCCAACATTGCAAGAACATAACTCAAAAGGACAGCCTCTAGTAGTCGAGCTCCCTAGAAAAGCCAGATATTTGTGAAGGTCGTGGTACGCCTCTGGTCTAAATGAGGACTTGAAAGAGATCCATTTCATGCTTCCTCGAGCAAGTCTGAAGTTTCTGAGGCCAATTTTCATTCTAAAGGTCACGCGTCTTTTCAATTTAATGATGATCCATAAGTTTCACTTGCATTGTTGGACTTCCTTGTAATTGGAATGCCTTCTTCTCCGATATTTTCATTTTTCTTTTCACTTCTTTAGAGAATGCAATATTTTTCCTTTATGAAGTTATTCTCAACAATGCCCAGCAATTGCTTGGTATACCAGTTAACACTTCGACTTCATTGTACCGTTTTCACAAATATGTGAATGAGTGCATGAATCAGCATTTCTGAATTCCCTCATGAATCAGCATTTCTGAATTCCCTATCATTCTGGTCATTGTTGTTCTTAATTTCTTCCATCTAACTGACTGATTATCCTTAGTAAGATGATATGCCCATTTAGTCAATATACATGGAGTATTCGCTAGCGGGAGTATCGTAATGGAAGAAATAACTGGATGATCTCTGTTGATTTCTTTTGCCCAACAATGATGTATAGAATAGTCATATCCGAATGGGATGCAGAAAGGCCAAATATATGCTCATACACCTCTACATAGACAATACTGAGGGAAAAATCACCATGGCATGCACTTTTTATGTGGGAATTATTTATGTGATTAACGAGAGGCACCCGATAACCCTGATGATCTAGATGATTATAGGATGAAAAATTCAAAAAGAATGATGAATTGATGTTACTGAACATCATCTGGCATTAGTTTGTTGTTTTTCCCCCTTGAATAAATTTTACATGCTAAGTAGTTTATCTACTTGAATGAATATCATTTGACTCGTTTTAGTGTTTTCTGGGTACTCTGAAATATCTCTGTGAACTAATGTCTCGGGCCGAGCAGCCAACTTAGGCTGAGCAGCAGGTAAGAATGCTCCATCATGAATAACCCGGATTATTATAGCACATTCCAGGACGGTCCTGCCTTTCACAACCAAATAAAATGCATCTCTTTGTTGCCAGGCCTGATCAGACAGAAGATTCAGAAGCTGTGAAGAGACCTGCATACATCATTACAGGACCCACTTATTATAGTTTCCTTCTTGGTAAGTCCGTGGTAGTAAAGACCAGGCTGAGGAATCTGATGTCACATGGGTAGAGGAGCAAGGCGCGACTTCACTCAAGTACATGTTTCTGAATCTTCTTTACTTGCGTCTATGCATGATTCAAGCATCTGCTTTTAATATTTACGTCCTGCTTCATTGGATGATCTACGCCGAAGAATGTAACATCTGTGGATTTCGTTTTGCTTTCTAGACACATTCCATAGAAGTGTTTCCGTTGCATTTCTACTAGCTATTTCTACGATTCATTTTGTTGAAATCTGCAAGATCTCAGCACCCACTCTGTCGTCAGTCTATGATCTCTTAATTCCTAGATTTCTGGGAACGTACCATAATATGGTTGTGTGGTGTCAACTGTCAACTTAAACAGACTCTTCTGGACAAGAGAATTGAAAGAAGAAAAAGACAAACAGATTTCCCGAGAATTGACCGCCACAAGTTAGTGGCATTCAAACATGAGGCTTCCCAATGTTTCTATGAGCTACAACAATGAAGAAAGCTATGGATTGACAAGAACGGTACAGATGATTTGTGACCGGACGAACTTAGATTCAGAAGGCTAGCTGGTCATCTTACGTCTGCTAAAACAACAAATGCTATGCCATGTACCTTTTGTTAGACCTAAATCTAAACAACATATAGGAATATGAAGCCCGGGAGAGTGTTTCCGAACTTTTCCTCTTCCCATTATATGCCCTTCAAAATTTGTACCACTTGGTAGCCTAGAAATTGCATCCTCCGAGATCTTCATAGAAGACCCTTCTTCCTGTACATTCCAGTTCATGTCATCATCATATTCAAATTCAAAAGTATCTTTTGACTTCACAGTTGTCAATGCCACAAGCATCTCTCTTTACAAAAAGTAACCACCAACATTTTCCGACGATGGAAAATTATTCAAGCAGTTATGTTCGATTTATGTTTTCATGAAAACTGAATACTGGCACGGTGAAATATGTCGTGAATTAAAAGAACCGATCTTTTTGTTTCCTTCCAATTTTTTATTGTACTTTTATGCCATTAATTTCTTTCCCTCATTGCTGCTTAATACTCCCATGTATATTATTCTCTTGTTGGTTTGCTTTCCATGCTCTTCATTAAAACGTGCCAAGAATAACGATGTCCTATTAATATCTTGATTTCTTTTTATCGACCTTTTCTCAAGTTATTATTACAATCTGTACACATTGTCGATTGGCCTTTTGATCCATGTCATCGTGATTTATTCAATCTGTAAAGTTCGGCCTTCATGTTTGTAGTTTCGTATTGATATTTTTAGAATATGAATCTTCCTTGCTTTTGATAACTATTATGTTAGATTTTATTGACAATTACGTAATTTGAATATAGTATTTAAAGGAAAGCTAAGCGGTTCCTATCACTTTCCTTTTCAATGTTTCGGCCTAACCCGAATATCCTGGTTAGGTTGGCAATAAACTTTCTAGTTGGGATTTTGATAGCTATTAAGTACTTATTGTTAAGTATCATAACAACCATCGGAGCTTATTAGGAAAATCATCTTTCTTTCAGATCAAGGGGTGTATGACTGAATAATTGGAGTTTAATCCAAAGGGGTAAAGGATTGAACCTCCATGGAATCTGAATAGATCTATATGGCATTGCCATATGAGATTTTCCAGATTTTCAGTGAGACTGTCATTCTGGATTTATTGAACAATTTCCCAGGGGTATTGCCAGCTTGGCCTATCTCGTATCTTTTCGATTTTATACTTTTTTGTTATGGTGAAAAGTATAGAAAGTATGCATCATGATGTACATGTTGATTTCTGCTAGTGCTTTTGATCTAGACAAGAAGTCAGTGAGCACGGCAAATCAAGAGGAAAAGTTCAGCTTCACTTCTTGCATGTTGAAGTCCAGGCAATGAAAGATGCTTATGAATATATATGGCTACGTTAGTTTATTTTTTTAGAGAGTGAGAGAGCTTTAGAAGCATATAGAGAGATAAAGAGAGTTTTAAGCTTAACAAAGCTTGTGTGTACTCCATATTAATCCTTAGCAAGGCATTTTGAGTACTATAATCTCTGTGTGTGTTTGCACTCTCTCCTTACCAAATCCTTCGAAGCTCGTTTATCCTTTTGGTTCCAACAGTTTATTGGTGTCGCTTAGTCTATGAACTCCGGGACTTTTGCATGGATATCCATTCAATTTATTTGTGGGTAGTAAAAAATCGTGACTTGGATGGATCAACTCTTTCCCAAAGTTGTCCATTTGATCTTTGGGTTCAATAAGTCTAGCGCAAATTCTTACTTGCATTGGATACGTCAGGTTAAATCTATCATAATCATTCAATTTATGATTCTCGCATGTAAGATTCACATAAGTCTCATGGAATCAAGGTTTGTGATTGGTCCCTTGTAACGGACTTCATTTTACGGAAGAAATATCGCAACCTTTAGACTGGCTGAGAAAGGCGAGTCACTTGTTTTCTCCTCCAAAAGGCCTCAGTTGCTTTGGTTGTGACGAAGTGCTGATTGGATCCATCGTGCCTTTTGAGTAAAGAGCTGGAAAAGGTTTCTTGTCTTATGACAAATCTAATTGGTAACTCAGTCGTCCAGTGAATTACTTTTATAGATGCTATTGCTGTCCATCACGGTTACTTTTTCCCAAATTTGGCCCATGTTATATTTTCCCTAAATTAAAAAATCCCAAACTCTTGCACACACGGCGTAGGTGTGGCACGAAAGCAAGAGTCGAAAGCAAGAGTTTGAGATGTTTTGTTACATGATGTGGGGTAAATGTGGAATTAATGCATCGATTTGGAAATTTTTGTGACTTAAAAATTAATTTGAAATAAATACTGTACTAATATATCAGTTTGAGAGTTATTATGAAAAAAAAATTAATTTGAGTAAATGTGATGAAGATGTGTCATATTTTGTTCTGCGAAGGTTTGAGGTCATTGCTGTTTTTTCTTAAAGTTTTACACCCGTCTCGCATCGGTCGGCCGGTTAAAGAGGCCCTTATGTTTACGCCCGCTCCCGTGGTATGAAGCAGGGAGATGGATCTTTGAAATGGAGAAGGAAGAGAGACGATACTGAGAGAAGGAGACCCCGTCACAAAAAACCACTTTCATTTTGAAAGAAGGAGATGGTTTTCAAAGTCGCACTTTCTTCCGACGGTGAAGACGAATATACCAAAACAAGAGAAGAGAGTTCCGATGTGTATTTGAGCTTCAGAGGATTGGACACCCGCAAGGTCTTTGTGGATCATCTCTGCTGTAGCCTCCAAAAAGCGGGGATCCGCGTGGTCTGGGATCAGGAGGGAGAGGGTGTTCGCGGGTCGATTCCCCTGTATATCGGGGATGCCGAGATCGCCATTCCGATCCTGTCAGAGAACTATCCGCGGAGCAGGCGGTGCCTCCGAGAGCTGGCTCAGATTGTGGAGGCCGACAAGACGATGGGCCAGATCATCATGCCCGTCTTCCTCAACGTCACGCCCTCGGTCGTGAGAAACGTATCCCACGGTTACCGCAAGGCTATCAAGTGGCATAGATTGACAGGAGTCGACCCAGAAACCCTCCGGGAATGGGAGGAAGCTCTCATCCATGTGGGGTTCATCTCAGGGTTGGCGGGTAATCGGTGAGTGTAATAGAGTAAGTTCGATTGAGTAACGTAGCATTTAAATCCCAAGGTAGCGCTTACTTCAATTTAAGTTAATCTAATTAGACTAATGCTGCTAGGAGTATCAATACCTGATGTAGCTCCCTCTGATCTGGTACTGAATGTGATCCGTTTGTTTCTATTCTTACTCCCAGCTTGCCACATTACTTAGTGCTTCGGTTTTGTCGATAAATTTCAATATTCCTAGCGTTACACATCTATTTAAAAGCACATGACTCACTTTTAGTAAAAGTATGTACCACTAATTGTGTGCCCTGTTTGTCTAAAGCTGATTGCTGTATGATAGTTTTTGAAAGGAGAGCGCGAACTTCTTCTTGCAAATTACTTCAGAGTTCAGACATTGATGGACTTACGTTAATCTTTATGCATGTGCCTCGTGCACACGCGCACGCATGATACAGCTTAGGCACACATGCTTTGATCATCGATGCACTTGTCGCAAATGTGTTGAGGGTGTTGAAGAGACACTTCGTTGGCATCGAACACTTTTGACCACTTCAATCTAACAATTGCTTGAATTTCAACTAGATTTCGGCAATTTGCAATGGCCAACCTCCTTATATAGTTGATTTGTGGGAACTCTAGCCTTTTGATGGATATGCAAGAAAATATCCAACTCTTCCAAGAACCTTATTATGGCCTCGAATTCCAACAAGATTTGCACAATAGCGTGCCTTCAATGGCTTCAAACAATCTAATTGTGGAATTTCCACCGCTTTAATTGACACATCTAACGCTTCCAAGACCCCATATATGGCCTTGGATTTCGGCTAGATTTTCACAAGAAGAAGCCTTCAACTGCTTTAGATAATAATATTGTAAAAGGTCTAGCCTCTTAATGGATTTGCACTAGAAGATATCTGACTCTTTCAAGAACTATGACCAATGAAAGCCTTGAATTTCAATTAGACTTTCACAACAAGCATTTACTTTCTTCAAATGCTTTAACTGAGAAAAATCCAGCATTTCAATGGAATTGCATGAGTCGATGATCAACTTATCCAAGAACTTGGATATATCAAGACCTCGAACTTCAACAAGAACATTGTTTTTTTTTTTTTTTTTTTTTTTTTTTAATTTCAGTGGAATTCATTGTTAATTGACTGAAAATAAATCTTTAGTCGTTGCCTTCTTTTGGTCCTTGATGTACGCTGCCTAGTGGCTTAACAACTCACTGTCACTTCTCTATTGAAAAGTAATTACAGCTAGGGGTGAGCACGGTTCTCGGGTAGAACCGGGAACCGGAGAACCGACCTGAGGGTCCGGTTCGGTTCCCGGTTCTAAAGAGACCGGTTCCGATTCCCGGTTCCATTTTTTAGGAACCGGCATTCCCGGTTCCGGTTCCGGTTCCGGTTCCTATGAGAACCGGAACCGGAGGAACCGGAACCGGTTAGATATTTAAAAAAAAAAAAAAAAACCCCTGAAGCACCCACGTGATTTCCCCTTCCCCTTTCTTTTCCCCCCTCTTTTTCCCTCTCTCTCTTTCTTTTCCCTCCCTTTTTCCTGCTGTCACGTCACTTCCTTCCTGCCCCCAACTTTTTTCTTTTCTTCTCTCTCTCTTCACTTTCCCCCTCTCTCGGCCGAAACCCCACCCCTTCTTCTTCTTCTTCTTCCTCTTGCTGGCTGCTGCTTCACCCACCACCACACCGCCGCCCCACGCCCTACTCACCACCACCTCTTGGCCACCGAACCACCGCCACCCACCGCTCGTCCGACGAGCCATCTCACCGTTGAGCCCGACGAGCTGTCGCGCCGTCCGCGCCGCCCCTCGACGCCGTGAGCCACCGCCGCCGTCCCCAAGCCACCGTCACCACCTCTTACCGCCGCTCGCTCGGCCGTCCGGGCCATCGTTGCTCCGAACCGCCACCGCCGACATGGTTGAGGCATCGGATCATCCTCAAGATGAAAGCGATTGGGAAGGCGAGGATCCTGATGGAGACATTATTTATGTGGAGTAGGTTTAACTGCTGCAGAGCAACAACACTATGTTGCTAGACTGGGCATACTGCTGCTTAACCGGTTAGTTTGGTGTTGTCTTTGTAGGGAAGAGAATTCCTTTTCTTCTGTTCAATGACAAAATACGATAGCAATCGTATTGTAGGGTGCAACTTAGCCATATTCTAGATCTTGTTGGAACAAATTGTTATTTATGTGCTATATTTTCATAGGATTGTATATGTTATTGTCTACTGAAGGAATAGCCACTGTGCCTAAAATACTTGGCACTGTATCTATATTATTTGCCACTCTACTCAACACTGCCCATTTGGGGTGAAGAATCTTCAGCTGATATTGATGTGACCATCTTCTTTTGCCGGCCTGAAATGGTAAAGAAATTATCAGCCGATTGATTCTCTAGTTAAATGCTAGACCCAATAGACAAGCTGAATCCTTCTGTTGAGGCAGTTTGCAGTACATGCAGTCCAGGCTGTCATTTTGTTGTAATTGGTAGATATCATGCATCAAACTAAGAAAACGATGATTTTGCACTTCTTCTGCTAGTTTACGGCACAATGAATGGATTTGCAACTGTTTGCTTGTCCCTGGATAGATACATTTACTGAAGCACCATACGCATGCTCTTGTTGAGTTTTAGCTTTCAAGTTGTTCTTTCAGTGATGCTACTTATTATTTTCAGAATGACAATTGAAAAGTCAGTCTCTCTTCATGCAGGTTTAGGGCGATAACAATAATCCGCTCTTTGTGCAGGAAAGGAGGTTTCATAACATCATCTGGACTTGAAATATATCCTGCCGATCTTTGATGCAATCCTCATAGTTTTGTCCTTGCATTTGCCGATCGCACGCCATGGCAAGCTATATTGAGCTTGTACTTTGTGTATCTGAGCATGTTGCCGTAACTTTCTGCAAAGAGCGCATAGCAACGGCGTGGCACCTACTTCTTGCCCACTCAAATCAAGAGCGAAATGCCAAGAGCCTATGCTCATACAACATGTCCGTAGTTATTATTATGAAACACATTAACCATAAGGAATCACCAAATCATACATTAGACAATGTTTTCTCTAGAAAACTATGAATTTAGTTGTTTATTCGGATGTAAAAGATTCATATTCTTTGTGTATTGGCAAGTACTGAAAATGGAGGGTCAACTATTGAATTATTTCGGCTTCCAGATATTCACGCCAACTACGAAAATGAAAAAAAGAAAAAGAAAAAAAAGAACTTGTTTTGGAACCGACTTTAACCTAGGAGCGCTTGTGACGGGGTAGGTTAGGTTCTAATCTTAACGGGTGGTTCAGGGTTCCAAAATTGAGAACTCAGATTGGAGAGGTTTCGGGTTCGGATGGGAACCTAACCGAACCGCTCACCCCTAATTACAGCAAACTCATATAATTGATGTAATAAAATAGACTGGTTAATTGACCTTGACTTAGAAATGTGCTGAGTCGTTGCTTCTAGCTCTAGCCATTATCCTGTTCTTCCATTCACATCCCCAAGAGGGCCTTTCCCTTTCACTTCTAGAAGTCTTCTTCTACGCGTGCTTAGCCATTGCCTTTCAGGCATTATCCGGAAACCATTTTCATTTTGAAAGTAGATGGACATCCAGAATTCTCGCAACCGTGGAGGAGGTTCCTCCAAAACAAGAGAAGAGATTTACGATGTGTATTTGAGCTTCAGAGGACCGGATACTCGCTGGGGCTTTGTGGATCATCTCTACCAGAGGCTCTTACGAGAGGAGGTCCGCGTGTTCAAGGATGTTGAGAAACTCCTCTGGGGAGGGGAGAATGAGCCGTCGCTCGTCCAAGCGATCAGGCATTCCAAGATCGCCATTCCGATCCTGTCACAGGACTACCTATCGAGCCGATGGTGCTTCCGACAGCTGGCTCAGATGGTGGAGTGCCACAAGACGACGGGCCAGATCATCATGCCCGTCGTCATGCCATCGATCGTGAAAAACAGATCCCGCGGTTACGGCCAGGCTATCGCCATGCTTAGATGGATAGAAGTCGACCCAGACACCCTCCGGAAATGGGAGGAAGCTCTCAGCTATCTGGGATCCATCCCAGGGTTGGAGATTGATAGGTGAGTGTAATTGAGTAAGTTCGATTGAGTAACCTAGCATCCAAATCCCATGGTAGCGCTTTCTTCAATTTTGGTTAATCTAATTAGACTAATGCTGCTAGCTGTATCAGTATTTGATGTAGCTCCCTCTGATCTGGTACTTAATGTTTCGGTTTTGTTGATAAATTTCAGCGTTCTAGCGTTACACATATCTCATAACTCAGTTTTTCCATGTTCGATCACTGCATTAAATGGGAGGCAGCGGTTATGGTTGTGATTTTATATCGATATGGTCCAGAAAAATGTTATTTCCCTTGAAATCTGCATCCACAGGAAATCTACCTCTTGCAAGAAAATGCCAGTGTAGAGTGATATTGATTTGCTTAATTTCTGTGGATGCAACAGGCAGCCTTTGCATCTCATCATACTGTGCTTTGTCTGTGTTGATTTAGTAAAAGCATGTACCACTAATTGCGTGGCCTGTTTGTCTAAAGCTGATTGCTGTATGATAGTTTTTGAAAGGAGAGCGTGAACTTTTTCTTACAAACTACCTCAGAGTTTAGATATTGTTGGACTTACATTAATCTCTATGCGTGTACCTTGTGCACACGTGCACGCATGATACAGCAGGTCCAGAGAGGCTGAAGTCATCGATGTTCTTGTCACAAATGTGTTGAGGGCACTGAACAGATACTTTATTCGCATCGAGCATCATGTGGAAAGTGTCATGAAATTACTAAATGTGGAATCTAGCGATGTTCGTGTAGTTGGAATACATGGCATAGGGGGCACCGGGAAGACAACAATTGCAAGGCTCATCTACAAAAGAATATTTGATCTCTTTGATGGCTGTAGCTTTCTGGAAAACGTTAGAGAACATACCAAAAAACCAGGAGGTCTAGATAATTTGCAAGGTCAGTTGGTTTCTGACCTTCTAGGTGTAACGCATGGACAAATTCATTCTGTTGATGATGGGATTAAGTCCATCAGAAGCAGACTCTTGCACAAGAAGGTTCTCATTGTTCTCGACGATATTGAACCAAGCTCCGGACTTACACCGATTTTAAGTATTCTTGATTCGTTAGGCTCTAGGAGTAGGATCATAATTACCACCAGAGACGAACAGGCTTTAGATAAGTTTGAAGTGTCCCTGAAATATGAAGTTGGGGGAATGCGAGAAGACGAAGTCGATGAACTATTCTGCTCTCATGCCTTCAGGGGGAGACCTGCTCCAGCTGACTTAGCTACTCTGTCCAAAAGAATAGTATTGACTATTGGCTGGCTTCCTTTGACTGTTGAGGTTGTTGGGTCGTATCTATATTCTAAAAGCAAGGAGGTGTGGGAGCAAACATTAAATGAATTGAGAAAAGTACCTGAGCCACAAGTTCAACAGAAATTGATGGTAATAATCAAAACATTACCTGACGAGCAAAGACTGATATTTCTGGACATTGCTTGTTTCTTCATTGGAGAGGACAAAAGTGTTGCATGCTACTTGTGGTCTAACCATGATTCCGCAAGCGGATCGGTATTAGAAGTGCTCATCAATTCATCTATTGTTAAGATTGAGAACGATAAGTTATGGATGCATGATCAACTTCGAGACCTAGGTAGGGATATTGTCGTAGAGAAACATCTTGAACCTGGAGAGCACAGTAGATTGTGGAGTCACGAGCAAGCCTGCGTTGTGCTAGTGAATAAAACAGTAAGATACAAGTTCATCACTGTTTTTACCTTACTTGTATGCCTTATGATTCATGTTCCTTTTTAAATAGAAAGAAAACTATTTAAGGTGCATATTTTTAGCGGAAAAAATGATATGAAAAATATTTTTCTAAAAATGATCATTTCTATTTCTTGAAATAATTAGTTAAGAAATTTTTTCATTGTTGATAACAACTTATGTCTACTTATTTCCGTGGATGATGAAAATATTTGTTATTCATTCATTTTTGTAAGAGATGAAAGCGATCATTTTTAAGAATTCTTTCCAAAACCTTTTTTTTTAAACAAATTGATCCTTAATAAAATGATTTCTTTAATTTGAAGTCTCTAAGAATTTATCATCTTCACATATTTTAGTGCGGAAATGCCAAGTCCCTTGGTAATCCAAATCCTGTATTTCACGTGTAGGGAACGGAAATTGTTAGAGGAATTCTTCTCAAATTTGGCAGTGGGTCACAATACAGTTTTGGACCAGCACATTTTGCAAGGATGTCGAACATAAGATTCCTTCGATTGGATCAGGCGAACCTCGAAGGAAATTTTGAGCGGCGTCTGTCAAGTTTAAGATGGCTCCATTGGCAGGGTTGTCCTCGGCATCTTCTTGCTGAAAAATTGGATTTGACGGAGTTGGTTGTTCTAGATCTTTCCTGGAGCAAGGTCAGTGACAAATGGAACGGTTGGAGTGAAATCAAGGTAGAGAAGTACATTATTATTGATTTCATTTGTCAAATTGTAGTGGAAAAGTCGACTCTTTTGTTATTCTATTTTCTGACAGAAAGCCAAGAAATTGAGAGTTTTGAACCTCACTGGCTGTTATGATATGATCAGAACTCCAGACTTATCTCATTACAAATGTTTAGAGAGATTGAATCTTGAAAGGTGCATTCGATTGGTTGAAATCGGTTCATCGGTAAAAATTCTGGAGAGGTTGGTTTCACTGAACTTGAGGTCTTGTACTGAACTCAATAAGTTGCCTAAAGAGCTGGGTTCCCTCATATCCTTGGAAGAGATTCTTATAGATGGAACTGCTGTTCAAGAAATTCCTGCCTCCATTGGTCATTTGCAAAAGCTTAGAAGATTCAGTGCCTGCAACTGTCTTTCATTGATTCAGCTACCCAATTCAATTAGCCATGTAAAATCGCTGAGAGTCCTTGCACTACATGGTACCAAAATAACTAAACTTCCCCTGTCTGGAAAGTTAGAAGCGCTACAACACTTGTCAATAAATCATTGTAGGTCAATATTGAAGTTACCATTGTCCTTAGGGACCTTGGCTTCATTGATCGAACTCGATCTATCAAGCACTGCAATTGTCGAATTACCTAGTACTATCAATGAGTTATACCTTTTAAGAGTGCTCAAAATTGATATTACTTTTGTAAGAGAGCTGCCTTGCGCTATATGGACATTGAAGAGGAGCTGCACGCTTCAAGATGTCGGAGTTTGGATGGGGAAATTTCTGAAGATATTAAGAATCTTTCCGCATTGAGGGTCTTGAGGCTTGGATACTCTCGAATTCGTGGCCTACCAGATAGCATTTCTAGACTTCCCAATCTGCAAACGCTTGATCTGCTTCATTGTGACAAGCTCCATAGAGTGCCCAAGCTTCCTTCCACTTTAATAAGCCTATCTGTCAGTTCTAAATTGATGGATACAATCCCAGACATCAGTAGCCTGGTTGAGTTGGGAGAGTTATTCTTGGCTGATGGATCCCAGGAACTGGTGTTACCTGACCAAGGTCAAGTTGAGGCCAAAGAACACACTTATTTGGAGCTCGGGAGTTTGTCAGAGCTAAAGATATTGCAGCTTTCTCTGTTAAAGATCCAACTACTACCTGTTGGGTTAGATCTCCTTCGTAAGCTCACAAAGCTCTCCCTTTGCTGCATTCACTTGAAAACGCTACCACAGCTTCCTCCAGGTTTATTCACCCTCTCACTTCGCCAGTACAAATCACGGACGAGATTGCCAGATCTTTCATATTTGGAGCTCCTGTCAGAATTTGAGCTTTTCGACTGTGCTGTAACAGAAGTTCGAGGCCTCGGGAAGTTCAAATCCTTGCGAGTTTTCAGAATATCTCACTGCGACCTGCAACAGCTGGATGAACTGGAGAACAGTATCATTGAATGTTTCATACTGTCAAAGTCTTGAGAGACTTCCTCATCTATCAAAACTGAAGAAGCTGAAAGATATTAAAATCAAGGGATGTCTGAAGATTCGTGATATTAAAAGTGTGGAACACCTGCATTCCTTCAAGAAGCCAAGGGGTGCCATAATTGAGACGGAAAGCTCATCCGAGGTAACTAACAGTATGATTTTTCCTCTGGACCACATAGATGGAAGTTGGCACTTGATTAGCACGTGTCATGTTTGGAATTTTTACTAAGATGAATGAATTCCTTAATATTAACAAAAGTGCATGACATGATGAATTACGAGGGACAGGATATTTTCTCCCATTAACACATGCAGAATAATTTTTCAAATGAAATTTGAGTCATCAAGACTTTGTATTTCTTTCATCTTTTTTAGTTGAAAGATGTGTCCAAATTTGTACGGACTCCACTTCTTTAAAAGAGCATTTTACTTTTTCTTGTATTTTTCTGCGATATACAACCAAAGAACTTCTATTTATGCCAGTCAGTTCAATCATGCTTTTGGGAGGTGTTGTCATGTATTCAATCCAGAGCATTGATCGTTGTATGGGTATCTTAAATCTTTGATGTGGAGCAGAAAAGCGCTGGCTGCTGTACTAGTATCTTAAATTTTTTATGGGGTGCTTCCGTAATATTCAATTTCTTAATCCAAAGTACTTTGAATAAATTGGGATGAGTAGCTCATACAAGGTATTCCATTCTTCGAACTTTTCTCTTTTAATTCAGACTTGTTTGACGAGCTACTCTTCTAAGGACATAGTCTGATCAATTTCGTCAATGAAATCTCAAACCTCATTTGGTCACTTTCACATTCAGTCAGTTTGCATCTAAGCATCGGTCTTTATAACCGTTTGCCACATGGTAGAAGTCTTATTTGATGCACTGAATACATGCTTACACAGGTTTTGTCACAGGTGGAGTTTGGCAAACCAGCTAATACCAAACATTCTTCCATTCAAGGTGTCAAATGCAAGGATAAAGGTATGTTGTGCATTGAGATTGTCAAATCTGAGTAGTCCTATAAGATTTAAGTGTGATTCCAACCTTGCAATGTAGAACGCTGAAAGAGGTCATGGCTAGAAAGCTGCCAGACCATAAGGATAGGCAGTCAAAGGATTATTTCAAGCTATGCCATATTGTTTGAACTGATTAGACCTTAGACTAATTTTTTGGGCCAAATAGAAAATTTTACTCCTTATTTAATGCTCCTCTTCCTCCTAAAGCTCAAGCAAAATCTTCCGATTCTGTCAAGTCAATAACTGAAACTATGGGCGCTTCTTCTAACTTGCAAAATTCTCCCTCCATTGTAGGTTCATCAACCACGTGGCATAGAGTGAAGGTAAACCACAGACGTCTTGCTTTCTATCTTACTCTATCAATGAATAATTCTGTATTTCTTTCAGGCTGTTGCTTCCAAATTCAGCTGTCAGATGATTTCCAGAACCAAGCCAACACACTCTTTTCCACATTTATCTTTGTCCGTTGCTGATGATGACTTTGGTCAAGCAGCAGGAGGAGGCACAGCAGAACCAATTGTTGCCAAAGAAGGGATAGTTGATGCCCTGTGAAGTGGCATATCTTCTTGCTCTGTCGATGGCGAGATGCCAGTAGTTTCTGTCCCTGTCGTATCCACTGACAACTTGGAATTCTTACGCGGTCGCGGAGAGGAATCTCCTTTCTCAAAGATCGAGTCTCTGTTGAGTGGTGACTTAGGAGAGCAAAATACTGGGACAGAGATGTCACAAGCAAGTCATTTTGATCTTCAAGCATACCAGAATGCATCGCAAGAGGTGGAAATTATAATGAGTCAGGGACTCCAGGCAATTATGTTTAATCCCAAGCTACTTGGTCATTTGCAAGAATTACTAAACTTCTTAGTCAAACAAAATGCGCCAGAGGTCTCTACTGTCTATCTCAAATTGCAGAACTTTATTCAGACTGCGGGTGAATCCCTTTCTTCCCAATAAAAGATCCTCATTGAATGTGAGAGTTTAGAAAGGGAGCTCAAAATGGAAAAGTATCTTTTGGCTTCTGACAAGGATGAAGTTCGTTTGATCAAGAAACAATGTGAAGAGAAAGCTAAGAGGGTGGCTGACAATGAGCGAGTTGTGACCCAACTTCAAGCAGAGATTGAGGCGCGCAAGCAGACAATTGACAATGCAAAGTCAGAAATATCATATCTGTCGACAATGAGATGAGAGAAAGTTAAGGAACTGAAGAATTAAGTACGAGCAGGTCCTCCGTATGAAGAGAGAGAATCCAAGCATGGAAAAGAAGAGAAATCAAGCTCAGGAAATGATTGACAAAATCAATGTAGAGTGGAATGAATTGTACGCCGATATTAAAGGCCGATTGGCCTCTAAATAGGCTGGCACTTTTCACTGTCTTTTATTTGAATTTTCATGTATTGAAAACTTTACCATGCTGGCTCAAAACACAGGTTTGGAGTTTCATTTGTAGTTAGTTATCATTGCTGAAAGCGTGAAACAAAGTATATTGAAACAAAGAGAACGCTCACCTTGCAAACTCAGCATGTCGCTCGGCTTGGTCTGCAATCTCCGAAGGCTCCCTGCAACTAGTCTTTGCCAGAGGAAAGATTGCTGGTTTTGGGAGGCAGCAGGCCATGCAGAGTCCTTTATGCAGCACTGTGCTTCTCGTTCTTCTTTGGCATAGTCCTCTTTGGCAGAGAAGGCGGTCTCTGTGATGATATCGGTGAAATTAGCATAACGTAGAGATTCCATGCGTGCTCTTTCCACTGCCAATTTCAGCAAAATCCAGATGTACCCATGCACGCAAAGACGTGGTTTTGTCTATGATGCCTTGTTCTCCGGGGGCAACCTCATCCACCGTCCAAGTATTTCAAGAGAAATCGATAACCCTGTCGATAGAGTTGGCAACAGTGTATCCAAGATATGAGCAATTTTAGGCTCCGAAGCACCATAATTTAAAATAACGGAAAGACCACACAGCAGGAATTGAGACATAGCATCTAGGTTAGGACCTTATTCTAAGTAGCGGGTATACCTTTAGTACGCCTAGCACTACGTTAATTTATATTACGGGTTATATTCATGTTAGCGTGACAATCAATCCAAGTAATTATTCTAGTTGCAAAATTCTAGATCTCATGGGATTCAAAAATGGAAAATTTCGGCGTTGGTAGAATTTTAAGGTTGCTGATATTTCTTCTTCTTTTTTTATCTTGTTAATAAAAAATTGTGACCAATAACTTGTTTATCATATCACTTGTTAGTAAGTTATCATCGTTATTAGAATTAACGTCCATACAAATTAATAAATTATCAACTTGTTCTAAGGGTTGATGTTGGCTTTTTAATGAGGATACATATGCATGTCTATTGATACCAAAATTCCAATTATCAATTTCAACAGTGATGAATAGAGTAATACTATTATCTATAGCAAAATATTAGTTTATTATGTGCGTGTTGCGTAGGGTAATGGACTTTGGGCATGTTTGTTAACACTTCAAACAATATCTGATTATATGCTTTTATTTTCCGAAATAAAAAAAGAATAGAAATCCGTTTGGTAAATTTTTTGTTCCCGGGAGGAGAAATTCCAAATAAAGACCGAAAGCGCTCTCATTTTCTTAAATAAAAGCCTGAAGTAGATATTCTTTTAAATGAGAGCATGAAATGGCGAAATTGTCTCAAATAAAGACCTGAAACGGAATTTGTTTCAAATAAGGTCCTAAAGTAACTATATTAGTTTCCAAAAAGGGCTTAACCTCTTAGACCTAATGGCATTTTGTTTTTAATTTATTTTTCTGTTTATTTTTTTTCTTTCCTTTTTGGGTTAATACCCTAAAAAAAACCTCAAATTGGTACACTTGTGACAAATTTACCCCAAACTATTTTTTTGACCATGAAAAACCCCAAACTGGTACACCTATGATTAGGCACGAGCTCTCCCAAGTCTATACCTCACGCGACATTGGGGTATTCTTAAGAATTTTGGAATAAGGAGTTGCTACTAGCGTATTGGAATCGGCTAGAAATCAAGTGAGGTGTGAGAGTGTACCTCACTTTCTACGCAACCAAAGAATCTAGGGTCGGGGACTTGATTACACTAATTAATCAATTAGTGCACTTTCGGTATCTAATATTGTTCATTTTAAAAAAAGATTTCCGTCAGGCAATTTGAATTAACTTTAGACTAATCCGCTAACATATGAGGTAATCATGCGGGTGCGCAATCATTAAAATAACAATTAGCAACCAAGGAAAGCAATTAGCAACCAATGAAAGCATTAAATAAATTGCATGAGAGCAAAGAATTAATACTATAGAGAAGACAAATGCTAATCCTAACTAGACTAAAGAGAAGCCAAACTCAATGTATCAATATTATGCATTCAAAGGCATTTATTCCTAAGGACAATCGAAACCCTAAGGTAATGCCCTAAAGGCTTAGTCAAACTTAAGCATAATTCTAAATTGAAATACTTCCATTTTTTAGGAGAAAATAGCCCAAGAGATTAATTTTAACTTTTTTGAAGTTTTTTTTTAATTTTTTAAATTTTTTTTACATGGCCATGTTATGAGCCTCAAGACATGATCTCCATGAGTTAGAACCAAGTCATATTCAATTTCTTTCAAAAGGATACTCCACTAGAACTAAACTACATAGTCAGGTGAAACCAGGCCACATCTAATGCTAAAACTCAAAAATTCAATGAAGACCTATTTCCAAGCATTTTCTTACTTTTTAATTTTTTAATAATTTTGAATTTGTAATTTAATTTAAAAAACTATTTAAAAAAAAGTTTTAATTCCGGAATCAGGGACTCGGGCTGCGACTCGTCTTATGAAGCTAGCCCCAAGGACTCAATTAGGGCCTCCTGCAGCAAGCCCTCTCAAATTCTGTAGCCCTTTCTTTCAAAAATATTCCTGGCCCAACTCGGAAAAACCAAAAATAAATCAAACCTAGCTCAACTTCAACATTCAAGCCCACTCTCATTAAACCTACGGTTTATTAAGCTCATCTTCTTATCGCATTCTCTCTCGCCGCCTTCGAGGATTGTCCAGACACGTTCAACCTACCCATCGCCGAGCCACCATCAACCAAAAACGACGGCCCCACGTCGTCGCTAGCCACCATCATCACGATCACCTCGCGACACCATTGCCGACCATCCGAAGCCATTCGTTATTTACAGCCAAAGTATCCAGGAGGCCATCACGTATTTCTGAAGGAGTGCAAACCGACCATCTCAACCACCGTTGGCCGCCGACACCTCTCATTCATGACCACAAAACAGCGAATGTACAGAGTGCACGGACACGAGAGGCAACCCAACAGAATATCTTAGACTCCGAGCGCTTCCTCGTCGGCGAGGACCACCAAGACACGTTAAAAATATGCAAAACGGATAGTGGGAACACAAGAAAAAAAAAAAGTGAATGTCCAGATTTGGTCCGAGGATGCAAATGTTGACCAACAAACAACAAGAGGTTTATAACACGTGAAACCTGCCTATACGTGTTCAAGAACAACCGGAAATCGGTAACGCAAGCGCCTAGGCTGGCTTGGACATATCGTCAAACGCATGGTGAGCATGGACTGGGGGAATGATATTAACCATTTTTCATGACTCGAACTCGACGCCAGACTCAAAGACCAACAAGTCTCGGCTTCTGATTAGACCAAAACATGGCGGAGCCGCAAGGGTTCACAGGGATAAGCTTTTAAAACGAGGAGGTCCCTACTTGGCTTCGGAGACGGCGACGGGAGGGCGAGCTCAAGATGAATCAAGCAATGGACGACCGCCCCCCCCCCCCCCAATGTTTACGAGGCGAGATCCTCGAGAGAATGGAGGTTCGTACCAGAAAAATGAAACTCGGAGCTGGTTCGGAGGAAGAGGACAAGCTGGGATGGGCCGGGCCGAAGGGTAGGGAAGGCTGGGCCAGGCCCGGCCGAGCGAAAAGGAGAAAGAGGGAAAAAGAAAAATGGGCTGGACCGCGCGGGGAAAGAAGGAGGGACGGGTCGGGCCGAGGTCTGATTCGGCCCGACCCGGCCTCTCTCGCGCGCGGCTTTTTTTTTTTTATTATTAATTGTTTGAGAAAAAATTAGGTGTCAACACATAGATGTAATTATTTTTTGCATTGTTTAATTCCAAGCATAATGGTGTTATACATTACGAACATAGAGTTTTACCTCATTTCGACAAAATAAATCTCACATTTTTATTGAGCTTGCTTGAAAGATTCCATCATGGTATGATTATGTGTTTATTGTTAATGTTTCACCATGTTCGTAGAGTATTAGTTTTCATCTTATTAATAAGAAGTATTCCCCTTGATTTTTACGATCGTTAATTTTTGAGTTTAAATCACTATTATTTTGTATAGTAAGATCGACGATTTGTTTATGTAGAATATCATGAATATGTTCTTGAAAATATGCTACTTTATACACACATTATTCACTAACTATTTGGTTGTAAATTATGTTGCTTTGATATAAAAAATTCAAAATCCGTTTGAGGAAATACATGGTTGGACATATAGTTATACATGCAATTATGCATGACCAAGTCCAATAATCTTTTTTGCGATGCTAAGGTTAAACTCCGTAGTTAATCTAATTTCCTATTTAAGTTGGATATTGCTCCCAATTAAAAGAATGGAAAATGCTTTTCCTAAAATATATGATTTCTGAGACGTATTATATATGGTTGTGATTAATATGCAATTTCATTGACAGCCACTATTCTGCTAATAAATTTATATTTTCTCAATGGTTTGCACATTTGTTAATACAACACCATGCTAATATAAACATATGTTATATGGGATTGTGTTTATAACTGTAAAAGTTTTCCTATTGTGAGCTGCATTAATTGATATTATAATTTACTGTTTTATGGAATTAGTCTAATAAGGTGAGATATAAAGATTCTTAATTAGTCTAATATGAGAGTGGTTAGTGTGAGCCGAGTAAAGCTTGGCCTGTAATGAGAGAGCATGTGATTCAAAACTCTATAAGGAGCGTTTATTGAACGCTAATGGTGAGGAGCAGTCTCATTGAGCCAGTGATACAAAGGACAATAGAAAAGAAGCGTTTGAGTTTCATATCGTCGTTGTTGCATAAAAAACAATGGATTCCAAATTGGGTGCGTAAAAAATTTTACTTGATTATATGTATGCTTGATTCTAGCTATGGAGATCTTCGATACCATTTTCGTGGCTTACCGTAACATGTTAAAAAATTATTTTCTTATTCTTTTAACATTTTAAGTAATTATAATTCTTTAAAGATTCTTCTATAAACTTATTATGCTTATTGGTAATTTTCTTGCTAATTATAATGGTACCAAATATTTCTCTATAAACTTCATTATATTTTCTTGAAGATTGCTCTATTTGTGATATCGTTCTTTTGGAACTTAGAAATTGTTTTTCTTTTTGTTTTGAAATGAAAAATTTCTCCTATTTTCTCATACTTTGTCACCATCATATGTTTGAAAGAATTTAAAATAGCTTATTTAAATGTGCATAATATCTACTACCTATAAAAATATAATGTGTTTTCAACATATTTTATCTATTCTTACTATCATGTAGATCTCATAATCGTAAGCCACAACATGTCAATCTACTTTAAGTTTCATCACTCAATTTATTGTTGTCTATTTTATATCATAAATAACTCTACTCTAAAATTAATTAACAAATAGTGTCTTTCGGTCAAAAGTTGCAATCACTAAGTTAGTAGCATGTCAATTCATATTAGAGTTACATCTATTTATAATATATCACTATTCATGTGGCTTCCATAGATTAACTCATTGAGGTATTTGTCCATTTTAGCCCATTTCATATGAAGCTTCCGGTTTTTTCCTTGTGGACACCTTTTCAAGAAGGTCACTCATGTTGGCAGTGCTCCCACTTGGGCATGTTTAACTATGGAGTTTGAAAACTAAGTATTGTCATTACCTCAAAAGGTACCTCCGTAAATTAATTTCAGTTTTCACGTATATATTTTAGAACATCTCTTCCCCTATTTGGTGCATAGTTTAGTTTATTCTTGCTCCTTTCGCTATTTTAGAAGCCTACTAGAAGCCACTTCTTGTCCACGCCCTCAAGCTCCAGTGACCACTCCCCACTCTTGTCGAATCGAGTCGTTACGAGCCTACCAACTTTCACATAATTCATTCTCGAACCACATACCTACTAGAAAGGGTCCCACATTGATATCGTATTGTAACATTGCTGGATTAACTCTCTATTGTATTATCGACTTTGACCCATCCGTAACTAAGCCTTACAGTTTTGGCTTTTGGCATACAGGTGGATAGTGCTTCCACCTGAGTATGCTTAACTTTAGAGTTCTAAATCTAAGGCATTACTATGCGCCTTCGTGAATTAATTCCAATTTTTACATATATACTTTAAAATTGTTCTCTACTTATTTGGTGTACAATTCGATTCATTTCTACCTCATTTGCCATTTTAGAAGCTCTTTGACCATCGCGACCACTCCCCATCATTACAATTCATAAAAATATTGCGTCTTTCCATCTAATTGTAAAGGATTAAGTGTGAGAAAATATTTCATCTTTGTTATTTGTTAACTAGAAACAAAGATATCATGAATCCTTAAAAGGCACGTCTTTTCTCGTTATAACTCATCAATACTTAGGCTGCGCACAAAAGGAAAAAGAGAAACGCGGAGACTCACGTGAGACATTTCTGGTAGTCACTTATTTGACCAAAAAAGACTTACTAAACGCCAAAAACTTTTGTTTTTCCTTATCTCTCCTTGTGCCAGGCAGATCACTCGAGAATTGTTGACAAGATCATGCTTCAAGCTAAACAAAATCATTAAGATCCAAGTAAGATTCACCAACCGACTTGAACATGGCTACTTTGAAACGAAATGTTAAATCTCGTTCTGTCAAAAGAGAAAGTAGCCCTCATGCATTAAACTGGTCACAGCAAAAATCTACGATCCTGACTTTTAGCGACATCGGTTTCTGTCATCCTATAGACTAATAAAAGCTTCATAGGCGGCTTCGTCATCATAATCCTTAAGACCACTTTCCGTTTCTCACGATATGATCTCCTCTGCTTCGAATAAAAAGCCCTTCAGAATGTGTAATGCTGCTGAATGGAATCGATGTCCAGGCCTTTGAGCTTGACCACGGATTCAACATGGCCGTTCAGAGTGTGTAGCTCGCGAAGCCTGCAACAGCATATTCACTTTGTCTTACCATCGCATGTAGGACCTAAACGGTGAAAAGGAATTGCTAGCAGCGAATGGTTTAAACTCTGTTTCGAGAGAGTAAGGCACCTAAACTCAGTTAAATACAGCACGGCCTTTGAACTTCAGTTATTAGGCAAGCAAACAGGCACGGAAGCGAAGAAGGTGGAACTATGTTTTTCAGTAAATAACACCATTTTCTTACGAGCGTTGAAGTATGAGAATCAAGGTGCTCACCTCGCAACCTCAGCTCGTCGCTTGGCTTGCTCTGCAGTCTCTGAAAGGTCCCTGTAGCTACTCTTGTCAGAGAATAGGTTGCTGGTTTCAGGAGGCTGAAGGCTGTGCAGAGTCCTCTGTGCAGTTGCCCACTGAGCTTCTCGCTCTTCTTTGCCATAGTCTTTTTAGAAGTGAAGGCAGTCGGTGTGAAAAAATTAGCCAAAATTAATGCAATGTGGGGTTTTTCATAATACATAATCCGTGGTGGTGCCTCTTTCTTAGTGGAAATACCTTGTTCTCCAAAAGGGAATTCCATGCTCTCCTGCTCAGAATGTAGCGGATCACAAACTTAAGAATATCAAGCGGAACATATGTCACCAAGCTGTAAAGCCAGATGACACCGGCCCACCCCCATCCACTTCCTTTTATCCTCACGAAGCCCCTGTTTGCATAAACCGCTAAGTGTCGCAACCTGTCCATGAAAAATTTTGCATCAGGGAAGCATATTGGTGAATGGTGATTAAGATATCGGTTGTCCAAACTTTTCTGAGGACTTTTAACCATTGACCATCAATTAAAGCTAATGAATCTGTAGTTCTCATTTCAACCGGATTCAAATGAAATTAGTCAGTAGAAAGTACCATAGCAAACTTATGCTCCCAGTAGAAGGTGAACAGACTATGACTCAGAAATTCTTACCGGCTGAGCAGCTACAAATGCGCTGACCAAGAGAAGTCCCGAGCGTTCAACAAAGGACCAGCTGTGCGATCTGGTGACAGATTAGAGGCTAACTATACTCGCAAATATAGGGCTGATATCATTTCATCAGGCTATTTCTGATTGATTTTTTACACCAAACTTGTCCTACACCATAGAATAGGGTAGCGATATTTTATTACTTCTGGTTCCAATAATTAAACAAAACATATACAAGAGAGACAAAACTAGAAAACCACACAAGAAACGGGTTCTTACTGAGAAGTCCACATCTTTCATGGCCCAAGGGAATACAGTTATTAGTGCTAGGTAACCTCCATGAACAATTCCGGTAGCAAAATTTCTTTCAACTTTCGGCTTTCTTGCTAGGGAGATGGCTTCACTCAATCTCTGGAGATTGTCACATTCTCGAGATTGGTACACAAAACTATTTAAACTGGTCTTTCTTAATCTGCTATGTTGAAAACCGGGAGTACAAGAATACACAAACCTATCATCTTATCATTGTTTAATATGGCAATGATCAAAACCATAAAGGGCGCAAAGTCAAACTTCCAGATCAAAGCAATCAACATAAAGCCAAACTGCCAAAGACTGGATGCATGAACTTTCATGAGGGAATACTTTATTATCTTGAGTCTACATTAAGGTAGGACACTTACCGCAATACCAATCATAATGGAGATGGCATAAATCTGCAAAATTTTACTCAACTCATAGTAAGCTGGGAACACAATTAGCAATATGCAGAGCCTTGGTGCATTATCCATTGGAAACACAATCCAAATCACTAACAGTGTAATCCTTCTTTGAAATATAGCCTAGCTGGTCAGCACAGTGGTTATAATGACACTCAAGCCCGTTTCAGTGAGGACAATGTCGAAGCACTTCTAGCAGCATCAGTGACATCAGCAACTGCAATCCCAATGTTCGCCTTCTTCAAAGCAGGGGCTTCATTCACGCCATCTCCAGTCACACCACATAAGTGCTTATTTCCTGCAGCTTCTTATGGTAGGATTTCACAATTCCATAAGGTGAACCAAGATAGTTGCAGGTCTTGATTGATCTGAGTAACTTTTCAATTGTGTATCTGCTTGGGTTCTTCCTCGACATGCCCACAACTAAGCCACATGAATAAGTTGATTAGAACAGTAAATTGTGTGGAATACAATGGTCGGTCAAGATATTCTCACCTTAGAGGAAATGTATGCTGCGGAATGTCTTCTCGACAGGATGTTCCATCTGCACAGTGATTTTATAGTTAGCTCACACCTCAATCAACTCCAAATATGGTTCTCCAATGATAATTTTATTTTTGGCCTTTGGGCTATGTTTGGTTGATCAAGAGGATTAAAGTATCATTAAGTATAACAGGAGATAACAATTTGCTAACCAATGGAACAAATCCACATTGTCTAGCATGAAATTGCCATGCTTGGATAATCATGACAAAAAAAAAACACTACTGTCTAAAACAGATAAAACTGACTCAGTATTCTTCTACTGGTCCAATTTGACACAGAGAAACCCCACTAAGGAATTAAAAGTTGCCTGGGAATAATATGAAGAGAACTTTGAGTTACAATTCTTTCAATATCCTATAAATTTTAAGTCTGCTGAAAGTAAAAAGACAAGCTGAAGAATGGGATCAAGAGTTTCCATGAGCCCTGCAGATGATGAAAGGAAAAAGCTCGAAAGTTGTTCAGTTGCAACTTGGGTGGAATGCTACAATAGACAATATCTGAAAGGAAGGGAATGAGGCGATACTTGAGCAAGTTAACCCCCAAATGAATGGGGTTGCTGCTGCTGAAATTCTCAATAAAAACTATGTTTCAGTCATTAATTTTGAAGGGAGCAGCTCCTAATGAGGTTAAAAGCATCTATGTCTTGCTCAACCAAGGCTGCTTTGAAGCCATAATTGAGGACCGGCGTGCTTGATAGTAAGTGAGTTACTGGTTTTTACTTGTATGGCTGTTTCAAAAGTTAATACCACGAAATACCTCAAACCACTACACTTATGAAAAATTTGGCATAAACTAATTTTTTGACAACCAAAAGTCCCAAATTGATAGAAATGTGATAAATTTATTCCAGACTAATTTTTTGACCACCAAGAACCCCAAACCTATACATTTTTGATAAATTTACCCTCTGTTAGCTTCTGTTAAATTGGATTAATACCACGAAAAATAAAAAACTATCACAGTTGTGACAAACGAAAGGTAAAACCCTAAACTGGTATCTAAGTAGCACCGATACTGACACACGACACGACACGATACGATACGATACGTCGACACGTCGTTTCTCAAAAAACAGAGAATTCCGCCACGTTGAGACACATTGTATATTAAATATATATTTTTATATATACATAATAAATTATCATTTTTTTAATTATTTCAATCAATTTAATTTGAATCAAATTCATAAATAAATAAATAAATAAATAAGCCTAGAATGAATATACACTAAAAACATTAATCCGCCATTTATTAGTATCATTCATTATTTCAATTTGACAAATTCAACTTTATTTCAATAATTTATAAAACTTGGAGAAAAAACAAGCGATCCATATTATGAACTCGCACGTTAGATATGTTGAAAGAGGAGAAAAAAACTTAAGGGGTGAATTGCGTATCACGGGAAGTGGGAGTCAAAAGAGAAGAGAAGACTAGGTTTTTCTTCTTTCTCCATTTATTATTTTTATTATTGTGTTTTATTTTTTCACATATATATATATATATATATATATTTTGACCTCTAATTTATTTAATTTTTGAAATTGACCTTGATATCGGAATCACATGTCGGAAACTCGTATATCAGAATTCCGACTCGAGTATCGGAGAGTGACGAGAAAGTTGACTAGGTGTCAGATTTTCCGACACGTGTTGACCGAGTGTCGAAGAGTATCGGACATGTGTCGAAGTGTCCGACACGATAGGAAAGCTCTTGAAGAGTGTCGGTGCTTCATAGACTAGTATAGCTGTTAATTGTCACGTATCATTTAACTCGGTAATTTGATAGGCAAATTTAACGGAAACTAACATATGACAAATTTGTCACGGGTATATCGGTTTGGAGTTTTTTAGGATTAAAATATTAGTTTGAGGTAAATTTATCACAAGTATACTAATTTGAGGTTTTTCACTGTTCTAGTGTTTCTTGTGATAAGGGTTATTGAGTTTAAGGAGAGGTGTCAAAGACCTATTTTTTAATTCATTTTTAACGGATTGAATCACACATGGGTTAGTTTAAATTTAAAGAATTGGTTGGTTGTTATGGGTTTAGAATAGCAAAGCCCAACAAGATATGGATTTTAATGGGATAAGTGTATTGAAAATTCTAAAACTTGTCATGAAGTACAATTAAGTCATAGAATTTGTCATAAAAGTGCAATTGAATTCTAAAACTTTCAAAAGTGCAATTAATTCCTAAAACTTGTCAAATTGGTCCAATCAAGTCCTTCTGTTAAATTCATTTTTTTTTAATGTTTTAGGACTCGATTGTTCACTTGTGTGACCAGTTTTATTACTCGATTACACTTTCATGACAAGTTTTATGACTGAATTGTATTTTTTGAAAGTTTTAGGAGTCGAATACACTTTTATGACAAGTTTTGAGACTTAACTGTACTTTTGAATATTTCAAAACTCAATTGTAATTTCATGACGAGTTTTAAGACTTTCATCGCACTTAACCCAATTTTAATGCACCTGCATTAGCAAATGTTGCACCATATTAGGGGAAAAAATGATACAAATACAAAGACTAAAATACAAAGAAATAAAAACTAGAGAGAGAGATAGAGAGGCCCTTTTTACCATTGCCGCCGGCTGGGGTTGCGCACCCTTGTGGTTGATGCGGCGGCCCTCATCACAGCCAAGCAAAGTGTGACGAGGGCCACCAGCAAGAGTAGGCAAGCAGGCCGTCGCTGGCTACGAGGGGGCAGTGCCCTTTTATACCATTGCCTTGCCCGTGCAGTGTGTCCGTTTCCCTCTCTTTAAACTTTCAAGGAATCAGTTTTCGTTTTTTCATTGTTTTCATTTTTTGCACATCAGGTTAAAATAATAAGTTGAGCATTCAAATGATTGCTCTAATTTTCATCATATTCAGAGATCGTTTGTTTAGTTACCTATCTTTTGTAGGATTCAATATCATAATCAAACCCAAACAAAGAGTCATGCTTAACTAATAAAGAGTCACGGGACCCCCGTTCGTAAATAAGAGGAAAACGAGGGACCGAATCCTAAGTTGGAGTTCGCCGACCGGAGGAGGGGCTCAATAGCAAATAAGAGGAATCCGAGGGACCGATTCCGAAGTTCCTTTTCTTGGGTGGGAGCCAAAGAAGAAGCGCCTCCCGTCTCCCTCCCCCTCCCTCCTTTTCCTCGCAGTCTCGCGGACTTTCTCCGAGCGGTTTCCAAAAATCCCCCCACCAGCTACAGCAAACGGACAGGTACTGCTCCCCCACTTCATTCTCTGATTTCGATGGCGGATTTTCATCGTCTCTCCCGATTCCTTCCTTTCCTTGACGAGTTTCCAAAACCCTAGCTAGCGCCCCCTTCTCCTCCTTCTCCTCGCCGCTTCGTACGCCTACTCCCGTGGTATGAAACTGGGAGATGGATCTTTGAAATAGAATGGGGAGAGGGACGAAAACTGATTTCGTTTTGAAAGAAGATGGGCATCCAGGATTCTCGCAACTGTGGAGAAGGTTCCTCCGAAACAAGAGAAAGAGTTTCGATGTGTTTTTGAGCTTCAGTGGACGGGATACTCCCAGTGGCTTTGTGGATCATCTCCCCCGTAGCCTCCTCCACGCGGAGATCAGCGTGTTGAGGGATGATGGGGAGCTAACCCTCACCGTGGGAGAGGAGGAAGGGCCGTCGCTTACCCAAGCGATCAGGCATTCCAAGATCGCCATTCCGATCCTGTCAGAGAACTATCTGTCGAGCATGTCGTGCCACGCAAAGCTGGCTCAGATCGTGGAGTGCCACAAGTGCCACAAGACGACGGGCCAGATCATCATGCCGGTCTTCTTCAACGTCTCGCCAACGGTCGTAAAAAAAGGATCCCCCGATTACGGAAAGGCTATCGCCAGGCATAGACAGGAAGACCCACACACCCTCCAGGAATGGAAGAAAGCTCTCATCCATTTGGGATCCATCTCAGAGTGGGCGAGTAATCGGTGAGTGTAATTGAGTAAGTTCGATTTAGAGTAACCAAGCATCCAAATCCCAAGCTAGCGCGCTTACTTCAATTTAAGTTAATCTAATTAGGACTAATGCTGCTAGGTGTATCAATACCTGATGTAGCTCACTCAGATCTGGTACTGAATATGATCCGCTTGTCTACATTCTTACTCCCCGCTTGCCACATTACTTAATGTTTCGGTTTTGTTGATAAATTTCAGCGTTCTAGCGTTACACGTATCTCATAACTCAGTTTTTCCATGTTGGATCACTGCATTAAATGGGAGGCAGCGGTTATGGTTTTGATTTTATGTCAATATGGTCCAGGAGAATGTTCTTCCTCTTGGACTCTGCATCCACAGGAAAATCTAACTCTTGCAAGAAAATGCCAGTGTAGAGTGATACCGATTTGCTTAATTTCTGTGGATGCAACTGACAACCTTTGCATCTCATCTAATTGCTTGGCCTGTTTGTCTAAAGCTGATCGATGTATGATGATAGTTTTTTCAAGGAAAGCATGGACTTTTTCTTGCTTCAGAGTTCAGACATTGTTGGACTTACATTAATCTTTGTTCGTGTGACTTGCGCCCATGTGCACGCATGATACAGCTCCGGCACAGATGCTTCACTCATCGATGAAATTGTCGCAAATGTGTTGAGGGCGCTGAACAGATACCTTGTTGACATCGAGCATGATGTGGAAAGAGTTATGGAATTACTAGATGAGGAATCTAGTGATGTTCGTGTAGTAGGAATACATGGCATAAGGGGCACCGGGAAGACCACAATTGCAAAGCTCATCTGCACAAGAATGTTTCATCTCTTTGATGGCTGGAGCTTTCTGGAAAGCGTTAGAGAATATGAAGAAAGACAAGTAGGTTTAAAAATTTTGCGAGGTCAGTTGTTTTCTGACCTTCTGGGTGAAACACATGGACAAATTTGTTCTTTTGAAGAGAGGACCGAGCTTCTCAAAGACCAATTCGACCGCATGAAATTTCTCATTATTCTTGATGACGTTGGAGCAAGCTTTCGACTTGAGCAAATTCTAATAAATAGTGATTGGTTAGGCTCTGGAAGCAGGATCATAATTACCACCAGAAAAGTACAAGCTTTAGCTGAGCTTGAAGGGTCCCGAATTCACGAGGTCGTGGGCATGCAAAAAGGTGATGCCCTTAAACTTTTCCACACCCATGCCCTCAGGGAGAGGCCTGTTCTAAATGACTTCCATACTCTGTCCGAAAAAATAGTATCAAGTATTGACGGGCGTCCTTCGACAATTGAGGTTGTTGGGTCGTATCTATGTTCTAAGACCAAGGACAAGTGGGAGTAGACATTAAACAAGTTGCAAAAAGTAAACGAATTGGAAAAAGAACCTCGGCCACGAGTTCAACAGAAATTGAAGGTAATCATTGATGCATTACCTAGGAAGCAAAGACAGATATTTCTAGACATTGCTTGTTTCTTCATTGGAGAGGACGAAAGTGTTGCATGCTACCTGTGGTCTGACTGTGGTTCTGCAAGCGGATCGGTATTAAAGGTGCTCGTGGACCTGTCCATTGTTAAGATTGAAATCCCTTGGTAACCCAAATCCTATATTCCACGTGCAAGGAACGGAAATACTTAAGGGAGTTGTTCTCAAATTTGGTAGTCGGTCACATCACAACTTTGGACCAGCACATTTTGCGGGGATGTCGAGCATAAGATTCCTTCGATTCGATCAGGCGGACCTCATTGGAAATTTTAAGGGGCGTCTGTCAAGTTTAAGATGGCTCCATTGACAAGATTGTCCTTGGAATTCATGCTAAGAATTTGGATTTGGAGGAGTTGGTTATTCTAGATCTTTCCCGAAGCATGGTCCATGAAAAATGGAACGGCTGGATTCAAATCCAGGTATGGAAGTATATTATTTTTAATTTCATTTGTAAAATTGTTGCGGAAAAATTAACTCTTTTCTTATTTTATTATATGACAGAAAGCCAAGAAATTGAAAGTTTTGAACCTCATCGGTTGTGTTCACTTGATCAAAACTCCAGACTTATCTCATTTCAAATGTTTAGAGAGATTGATTCTTGAAAGATGCATGTGGTTGGATGAAATTGGTCCATCGGTAAAAAGTCTACGGTGCTTGGTTTCACTGAACTTAAGGTTTTGCACTGAACTCAAAAAGTTGCCCCATGAGCTGGGTTCCCTCACATCCTTGGAAGATATTCTTATAGATGAAACTGTCGTTCAAGAGATTTCTACCTCCATCGGTGATTTGCAAAAGCTTAAAAGATTCAGTGCCTGCAACTATCTTTCATTGATCCAGCTGCCCGAATCAATTAACCATGTAGAATCTCTAGAAGTCCTCGAACTGAATGGTACAGAAATAACTAAACTTCCCCTGTCTGAAGAGTTAGGAGTGCCGCAATACTTGTCAATAAGTAATTGTAGGCCGATATTGAGCTTGCCAACGTCCATGAGGACTTTGGCTTCGTTGAGTGAACTAGACCTATCAAGCACTTGGATTAATCAATTACTTGATACTGTCAATGAGTCAAGTCTTTTAAGAGTGCTCAAAATTGATTCTACTTTTGTAAGGAAGCTGCCTCCCGCTATATGGAAATTGAATAGGCTTGAAGAGCTTCACGCTTTAGGTTGTCGGAGTTTGGAGGGGAAAATTCCTAGACAAATTAAGATGCTTTCCACATTAAGGATCTTGAAACTTGGATAATCTCGGATTTGTGGTCTACCAGATAGCATTTCTGGACTTCCAATCTCCAAACACTTGATCTGCTTCATTGTGACTAGCTCCGTGAAGTGTTCGAACTTCCTTCCAGTCCTATCTATCAGTTCTAAATTGATAAACAGGATCCCAGACATTAGTAGTCTGGTTAAGTTGGGGGAATTATTCTTGGGTGAAGGATCTCAGGAACCGGTGTTACCAGTTCAAGAAAAATTGAGGAGAAAGAATGCACTTTGCAGCTTGGGAGTTTGTCAAAGCTGAAGATATTGCAGCTATCTGCATTAAAGATCCAACTACTACATGTTGGGTTGCATTACCTTTATAAGCTCAGGAAGCTCTCCCTTTGTTGCATTCACTTAAAAAAGCTACCACGGCTTCCTCCAGATTTATTCACTCTATCACTTCGCCATTACAAATTGCAGACAATGCTAGATCTTTCGTAGTTGGTGCTACTGTCAGAATTCGAGCTTTTCGACTGTGCAGTAACAGAAGTTCCAGGCCTCGGGAAGTTCAAATCCTTGCAAGTTTTCAGAGTATCTCACTGCGACCTGCAACAGGTGGATGAGCTGGAAAATTTGATCTTTTTAGAATCATTAAATGTTTCATACTGTCAAAGTCTTGAGAGACTTCCCGATCTATTAAAACTGACGATGCTGAAAGACATTAAAATCGAGGCAATTATGGTTGGGAAATCTCGCTTATCGGGCTACGTGTCCAAAGATCAAATTCTCTAGCTCATTAGTTTTAATAGATCGGGAATCATCAGACATGGCAGGCAAATCTCGCTTATCGGGCTACGTGTCCAAAGATCAAATTCTCTAGCTCATTAGTTTTAATAGATCGAGAATCATCAGACAACCCTCGATTTTAATGTCTTTCAGCATCGTCAGTTTTAATAAATCGGGAAGTCTCTCAAGACTTTAACAGTATGAAACATTTAATGATGCTAAAAAGATCAAATTCTCCAGCTCATCTACCTGTTGCAGGTCGCAGTGAGATACTCTGAAAACTCGCAAGGATTTGAACTTCTCGAGGTCTGGAACTTCTATTACTGCACAGTTGAAAAGCTCGAATTCTGACATGAGCACCAAATACGAAAGATCTGGCATTGTCTGCGATTTGTAATGGCGAAGTGATAGAGTGAATAAACCTGGAGGAAGCCGTGGTAGCTTTTTTAAGTGAATACAACAAAGGGAGAGCTTCCTGAGCTTATTAAGGTAATGCAACCCAACAGGTAGTTGGATCTTTAACACAGATAGCTGCAATATCTTCAGCTCTGACAAACTCCCAAGCTGTAGTTATTTCTCATCAATTTTATCTTGAACTGGTAACACCAGTTCCTCGGATCCTTTACCCAAGAATAACTCCCCCAATTTAACCAAACCATTGATATCTAGGATCATGTTCATCAATTTAGAACTGACATATAGGCTTATTAAACTAGAAGGAAGTTCGGGCACTTCACGGAGCTGGTCACAATGAAGCAGATCAAGTGTTTGGAGATTGGGAAGTCTAGAAATGCTATCTAATAGACCTCAAATTCGAGAGTATCCAAGTTTCAAGATCCTTAATGCGGAAAGCATCTTAATTTGTCTAGGAATTTTCCCCTCCAAACTCTTGACATCCTGAAGCGTGAAGTTCTTCAAGCCTCTTCAATTTCCATATAGTGGGAGGCAGCTTTCTTACAAAAGTAGAATCAATTTTGAGCACTCTTAAAAGACTTGACTCATTGACAGTATCAGGTAATTCATTAATCCAAGTGCTTGATAGGTCTAATTCACTCAACGAAGCCAAAGTCCTCATGGACGTTGGCAAGCTCAATATCGACCTACAATTACTTATTGACAAGTATTCCAGCACTCCTAACTCTTCAGACAATGGAAGTTTAGTTATTTCTGCACCATTCAGTGCGAGGACTTCTAGAGATTCTACATGACTAATTGATTCGAGCAGCTGGGTCAATGAAAGATAGTTGCAGGTATTGAATCTTTTAAGCTTTTGCAAATACCGATGGAGGCAGGAATCTCTTGAACGGCGGTTTCATTTATAAGAAAAAGGTCGGAATTTTTAATGCTTTCTAAGTTTTTGAGTTTTCGGAAATCTTTTTGAATTTTTGTTATTTTTCGAAATTTTTTATTTTTCTTTTATTTGGAAGTTTTTTGAATTTTTAATATATTGTTAATTTTTAATATTATTATACATCAAGAAAATGGGTTCGGACCGGGTAAACCCAATTCGGATAAAAAGACATTTTTTCATATTATTTTTTTTAAAAAAATTAATATCTTTTTTTTTAAAAAAACTTTTGTCTTCTTCCCTATTTCGTCTTCTTCTACTGCACTTTCTCTTCTGTCGTTCCTCCTTCCCGAAGCAACTTTTGCTTACTTTTTCTTCTTTATTTTTTTTAAAAAAAAAACTTTTGGCTGCATTCTTTTTCTTGCTTTTTCTTTTGTTTTTGTTTTTACTCTTCTTTGGTCTTCTTCTTCGTGCGATCTCCTTCACCGAGCTCCAGCCTTCCGAAGATCCCATTTTTTAAGACAAACCTCGACCAAAGCTCAAACCACCGCCGTGCCACTACCCTTCACCGGTCGTACACCCCGACCACCACTCGTCGACCGACCTCCCCGTCGATTTTCTTTTGTCATCGGACGGCCATTGTCGGCCACAAAGCATGAAACACAACACAATGTAAACGATGACGGGGGCGGTGGCAGCGAAACGACCGAACGACCAACGCCGGGGAATGCTAATCACAAAAACGACATCTCAACAGAACAAATCAACCTGTGGACATTCATTTTTGGCCAAAAAGGGCAAAAGCAAAACTAGATCTCGGTGAAGCATTTCATCGAGCGAGTGGCGTGCAACCTCGAGCGAAGGGTTTCCGACTCAACCAGGACTCGAAACGAGGTCGGGATTCTCAGCAAACATCCAACAACACCCAGTGACTTAGCTAAAGACCTACGGGGGCCGGAGTTCGTGTGAGCCGAATGGCCACGAACCCCAGCCCGGCGTACCCAAGAGGGGCAGCAAACAAAGGCAAAGACGGAAGCTTACTAGTTCGGGCTTGGAACTTCTACCAGGAGGGGTCGTTGGGCGGAGCTCGCGTGTGGCCAAGTGGTCAGCCGAGGCTCCCTCTCGTTCTTCGTTCAGTCTCGTCTTTCACTGTCTCGACTCCTCTCCTCTCTCGCGGCTCTGGTTGTCTTCGGCTGGTTCGGCGTCGGGAGCAGCGGCGGCGAGTGCTGTAGGTCGGCGCTTGGAGGGCAGCGGCGGCTCGGACGGCGGTAGGGCAGCGTCGACGACACCTCTTCCCCCTTCTCGGTTCTATTCCTCCGCTTTTTCTTTGTGCTTGGTCTCCCTTTTTGTTCCCCCCTTTTCTGGTCTGCTCGTGTTCTCTGTTTTATGCTTCTGTTTTCCCTTTTGCAGGTCGTCGTCCTGCCGTGCCAGCTCTCTTTCCTTTCCATCTTCAGCTCAAATTGTCCTCGGTCAGTCCAGCCTCCCTGCCTCTATATATGCCTGCACCCGGTCTTCTCCTCAGGACGGAGTTCGGTCTGTTTTCAGCTACAACGGCTGCAGGTTTTCTTGGGCTCCGTCAACTGCAGGCGCTGCCCCGCCGCAGCCAAGCTTTCATTGCTTCCCTTCTTCTTCTGCTCTGTCTTCTGTCGCTCACTCTGTTCTGTTTCTTTCTTTTTTTGCGGGTCTTCGAAGACCGACACAGAGGGAGGAAGACCCTCGCTCGCGGGCTGGAAGGGAAAAAGGGGCTGGGCCGGGCCCAGCGCGGGGGAAGAGAAAAAGAAAAGGAGCAAGTCGGGCCCAGGTCAGATCCAGCCCGACCCGACCTTTTTTTTTCGAATTTTTTTTTGGATAAATTTTAAAACTAGTGACGCAAATGCTCATAATGTCTATATGTGATGCAATTTTAATAAAAACTTTTTGTTAAGGGGTTGGAAATTAATCCCTAATTTTCTAATGTAATTAATAAACACTTAAACAAATTGCCAAAATTTAGGTGTCAACATGTACTTTTGGCATCCTTACTAGGTCTTAGTGTGTTAGAGAAACACCTTAATTTCCATAAGGATATGGCTTAGTATATGTATCCAATGCCTTTGAGTGGCCAGGATACTATTTGATTCCAGATACATTCTTGATTGAAGTCATGATGTCTTCTCTATATTCTGATACAGGGATATGGTAAAAGGACTCAGCCAATTGCATAGCTTGGGAATAATCCATCGGGACTTAAAGCCTACAAACGTCTTGATTACTAAGAATCCATTTCGTGCTAAGCTATCTGATATGGGCATGAGCAGATGCCTTCCTGATGATAGATCTTCCTTGGGATATCATGCCACTAGTAAGTGCTCATGATAGCTTTATTCAGACCCTTGATCTTCTTCTTTTCAATATTGATCCGTGCATAATCTGAATCTATACAGTGGTAAATCATCTTCGGATTCCTGGCTAAAAATATTAGACCTATAATTTTACTTTGTTAGAACAATCTCTTCTTTTAAAGAAGACTGTTATGTTGGAAGTTAGGTTGCTTTGTATTGCTTCTTATGTCGTGGTAAAGTTTGTGGAGATTTAATAGTCTTTGCCATGGTCTCCCTTCATTGATTGGTGAATCTATTATATCCATCTATATTTTGTCCAAGTGATGAGGGCTCTTTTATTGATCTTCGTTGTCTGTCTTGCAGGTTGTGGAACCAAAGGATATCAAGCACCTGAAGTGTCTCGTGATGGTGGGCGCCAAACGCAGGCAATGGATTTGTTCAGTTTAGATTGTGTCTTGTTCTTTTGCGTCATTTGTGGAAAACATCTATTTGGTGACAACATTGCTTTCAACAATCCGAACCTATCCTTGGTGAAAGATATGCCAGAAGCTCATGATTTGATTTCACGTTTACTAAGCCAAGATCTCGAATCGAGGTGAGCGTATTGTCATCGTTATTTTGCATCACTACCTTTTCCATTCTGCCATTTTATAGATTTTACAACCATTGTTAGTTGACCGATTTCCACTTTCCTGCATCACTTAATCTCATGAGCATTAAAGGCGCTCTGAAACTCGTCGACCATGGCTTAAATATCTTTCCTGCTGTGGGGCTCTACTTGATGAGCAACAAATGTGTAGATCCCACTTATGTCTTTTGGAAATTGACAATAGAAGCCGAAGAAAAGGTTGACCGTGTGATAACCTAAATGCCTTTGACAATTGTGATATTCCAACGTAAGATGATCATTGTCAGAAGCCTAGTTATTAGGGGTATATATTTGTTACCCACCCACGAACAAATAAATTCCAATCATTCCTAGCGCAGTATTAGATTTGCTATACGTGCACTGAAGAGGATTTCGTATGAAGATTCCGGGGGTTTTAGCATATGGCGCTCACTATGAAATAAGAATCCTAGGGACAGGATGATTGGATTTCTAATTTAAAATTCTCGGAGTAAATAATTCCTGGGTTCTTGTTGTAGTCAACAACTACTGCCTTCATCTCGGATTCGTGAGTTGTGAATTTCATGGAAGTTTTCAGACATTTTGGTTACTCTTTTATTGAGCTAATGCAATTTTAATTATTTTAAAGATTGGCCAAACTTGCGATGCTTTTAAAGTCAAGAAGTCGGTCTATTTCAGTATTGTTCGCGTAATTGATTTCTTTGAAATATTGGGTCAATAATAAATTACTTTTTATGACTAGCAGGTTAAAGGCATCGGAAGTGCTTCACCATCCATTTTTTTGGAGTTCATCTATGAGACTGAAATTTCTTCATGACGTTAGCATCAAAGTAAAAGCGGAAGCTAAGAAAGCCAAATCAATTCCTCTCAAAGCATCGGGGGCCATCACTCATAAAGTGGAATCGAAAGCTGAAGCTGGGAAAGGCAATTCAGATCTTCCCAAAAAATTGGAGAACATTGCACAATTACTTTTTGATGAGGATTGGATAAAGAAAATAGATGAAGATGTTATGAACGACCTACGTCTACACAGACGTAAGCTTTATGATGGAAGCAGTGTCAGAGACTCATTGAGAGTCGTGCGAAATAAGTTCAATCACCTCATGAGTGCTTCAGAACATGTTGAGGTACTCTCTCGCTCTCTCTCTCTCTCGAATAGTGGTGATATTTACAGCGGCATGCGTACAAGGCTCATATCTTTTATTGCTTTGATGATTTTGACAGGCGTTCCTCGGATCGGATTCTAGTGATTTGGATGCTTACTTCACCAAACGATTCCCCAGACTCTTGATTCAGTCATACAAAGCGGTGTCCCAAAGCCCCGAAGGGAAGAAATTGCTTGCGGAAGTGCTTTCTTTGCTTCCTAAGTAACGTGCTTTTGACCCTTTGGCCACTTCCCGCGGTGATTCCTTCTTCAAGCCAATAGGGTTGGCCATGAATATTAGGGGACATTCCACTTGTCTTTTTCTGTTGTCTGCTTTCTTGGTTACGTGAATGAGGCTAGATGGGACGTCAGACTATTCATATTGTCCCTAATATCAAATCTTAAATAATTTTATAGTATAGTAGTGCCGCATACTGAAATGTTTGATGTATTGTTCTTGATATTGCATAAACAAATATTGTATTTCAATTTCATGCAATTTTTTTCAATAACGCAATTTTTAAATTTAAATCTTGTACTTTTTTTTTCAAAAGTTTTATTTTTAGAGTTAAAAAACAAAAAAAAAAAACAAAAGGCCCAGGCCCACGCTTGGGCCAATGCAGCCAGGGGTCAGCCCTCGTAGACACTTTCCATCAACAAAAGGTACCGTCACCTCCTTAATAGTTTAGCAACTTCTTCGCCTTGCTAGTAATTTTTTCCATATGCAACCTAAATGTCTAAAGAAAAATATTTAGGTCAAGTAAATCTCAATGGAGTGGGTAACATTCTCAGTTATGAAAGAAATGTCACTCAACTCGCAAGTTTTTACCTATGAAATAAGCATCACCCTATTATTTTGAAGTATTTACACACTCTCTCATTGGAGGGAATTAAAAGTTGAATCTACATGTAATTAAAAAATTAAAAAAATAATATTTATGTATTTCAAAACCTCAAAAAGAAATCAATGGCAATAAAATGCATTAACAGTTGTAAACCTCACAAAAAGTGGACGAAAAATCTTATCTATCGTCTACATACTCCATGCTTTCTCTAGACAAATTTATGTACACTTAGTTTGTCCAATCAAGTAGTTCTAGTTTCACAAATTTTCAGATCAAGTCTATATGACACAAAATAAAACTAAATTTGGGAGATGTGGCATCAAATGACCCCAAAGTATGATGTAAAAAAATATGTTGATGCACACATGGATGCGTGTGTGTGAAAAAAATAGCCAATATAGACAGTATTGAAGTATGGCTCATTACCCATTGTTGACGCTCATGTGGATGTCTACATTGGAAAATTTTTAATCACATCGTACTCACTACAATATCACTTGATGGTCATGTCAGCTAGATTTGGCCACATTTGATGTCAAAAGGATTTGATTAAAAAAATTATGAAAAAAAGTAAGATGACATCATTAGACAAATTAAAAATATAAGAACTCGATTAGAAAACAAAGTAAAAATAAAAGTATAGGGACGAAAAGCAAAATTTTTTGTAAAATAATTGGCTTTTGCGTCTCTCTCTCTCAGATTGCTTCAGATGTTGCAAGTATATTATTTTATCTGTTTTATTCTAACCCCGTACAATGGGTGAGAATATCTCAACTCCTGAAAAGAAAGGTTAAAGACATAAATAATAATAGGGAAAAGTGCCAAAAAAGTCCTAAACCTTTTGGCTTTGTGCCGATTTAGTCCTAAACATTTTTTTGTGCCGATTTAGTCCTAAACATTTTTATCTTTGTGCCAATTTAGTCCTTTCTGCCAAAATTGGCCGGATTTTACTAATTGGACGCCGGCCGGCTGACGTGGCTTGATCGGCGCTAACGTTGACAACTTTTAATAATATTTTAATATTTTTGAATTTTTTTCTTTTTCTTTTGAATTTTTTCTTTTGTTCTTCTCATCTTCTTCCTCCGGCCGGTTGCTGGAGCTCGGCGACCGGCCAAAAGCGACGGCCGGTGAGGTCGAGGTCGACCTCGCCGGCCACCTCACCAATGGCCGCGAGGGCAGCCTTACGCTGGGCGGCGAGGCTCGCCCTCGCCGGATTTGGCAAGGGTTGAGCCTTGCCCATGGCCGGCGAAGGCGAGCCCTACCAGCTCGGCCTCGCCGCCCAAGCCTCAAGGGCGGCCTCGTGCGGCGGGCGAGGCTCGACCCTCACCGGATCCGGCGAGGTCAACCTCGACCTCGCCGGCCGTCGCCTCGGCCGGTCGCCGAGCTCCGGCGACCGGCTGGAGAAAGAAAATGAGAAGAAAAAAATAATAAATAAAAATTAAAAATTAAAAAATATATTATTAAAATATTATTAAAAGTTGTCCACGCGTCGCGCCGATCAGGCCAAATCAGTCGGCCGACGTCCGATCAAGCAAAATCCGACCAATTTTCGCCGGAAAGGACTAAACCGGCACAACATAAAAAGGTTTAGAACTAAATCGACATCAAAAAAAGATTTAAGACTAAATCGGCACAAAACCAAAAGGTTTAGGACTTTTTTGGCACTTCTCCCAATAATATTATTATCAAACAATTCACACTCTTTTGATAGTATGGCTCCAGCATTATTTGTAACCAACCCATAAAAAACAATCATCAATGATTATAGTCACTTTTGAAATTATTGCGTGTGAGAAGCTCTAATATAGTTCAAAACAAAAAATTCTAATATATGATGACAGTCACTAACACCTTATCATTTTCAACAATTTAAAAAGCTTTCTTACATTTTATTTTTTTACCCTAGTCATCACGTAATAGTGATTATAGAGCATGGTAAATCGATAATTTCTGATCATATTCACCACGCAAAGCTTAGCAAGCGTCAAACATAAAAGTTGAAGTTCCTCAGTACAAATTTTCACGAGGCTGTGCAGTTCAACTACCCTGATTCGCCACGTTTCAATTGACAATTGGTTTCACTTTTCTGCACACAGGCTACATTGACGTTGCATATTGGAAGATCTACAACATTGATTAAATTCTTACATATATCCTGGTGGGTATTATGTCATCGATTAAATTTCATATAATTTTTTTACACACTTTGTGCCGTTATCGAGTTCATAATTTTCAAGCTCCGTCATCGATTTAATTTCGACTTGGTTTGAGATTGTACAATATTGTTTGGATCAAAGAAGTTGATTTTTGTTTGTCTGTAATTTTTTTTAAAGTTGCCACAGAACCTTAATTTCCTCAAATTATAATTGAAGAACGATCTTTGGTGAAAGATATTATTTCAGAAAATTCCGACGAAACATCTTTTCGGCATACACGATAGAATCAGTGTTGATGATATGAGGAAATAAAACAACACGTCGTACAGGGAGTCAACTCGATACCATTGATACTGGTGGGAATAATTCACCACCACAGCCCGCTGACGAAAGGGTTGGACGCGCTGAGTTGTCGACGGCATCTCCAGCTTGATGCCTCGGACTATTCTGGCGCCTATTCCATACAGGCCGAATGTTGTCATCGACAATCTAGGGAGACCACCCACCCCACCTAGGGGCAGGAATACAACATCCACTTCAATCACAAGTGCCACAACAATAACTCCCGCCACAACCCTATCTTGGACCATAACCCGTTGTAGCACTTGCTGTGATAATACCTGGGCAAAATCAACAAAATGCCCAGTGGATGTATGACTAGGCGATACGGCAATATGGACATGAAGACGCACGATATGTTAGACCTGTTTAGAGAAAACCTTTTCTACATTGGATCGACATAATACCTATCCAAGAAGCTTCAAAATAACATGATTCACCCTTTTTTCCTAGCAAGGTTGACCAGTCTGACATTGGAACATATTGGTCGATGTACTGTGCAATGTGATGATGCAGCATATGCTGATTACTGGAAGTTGAGGTTGTTCCCTCTGTCATTATCCAAGACTGCATTTACTTGATATGTGGCATTGCCACCAATTTCCGTCTATTCATGGGAATACATGGAAATATTATTTCATGAACAATTCCAGAGATCCATCCCTGATGTGTCTATGAAGCAGTAAAATGATGAGTTGATAGATCAGTTCATATTTCGGTTCAAAAAGGCAAGGAATCGATGCCTTCTGCCTTTACTGGAAAAATCCCTTGTAGATGTAGCTCTGGCAGGTTTGAAGTTT
Organism: Eucalyptus curtisii; assembly: GCA_017140595.1. NCBI lineage: Eukaryota > Viridiplantae > Streptophyta > Magnoliopsida > Myrtales > Myrtaceae > Eucalyptus > Eucalyptus curtisii. The sequence continues at coordinate 15,750,753 of CM029496.1, forward strand.
TCTATCAGAGAAAAGATGGTAGGACGATAATAAATGATATTATCCACTTGGCAACAGTGGCAACCAAGCATGAAAACATTTTGAAAGAGAAAGAAAGCATGGAAAACATGACGTAACTCTCGTGGAGCGATTCGAGAACGATACAGACCAGGGTGAATATGTTGAGGTAGCTGGGGCCAAAATGATGATTGATGAGCCTTATACCCATCACACGTTAAGACCATTGAAAGCTAAAGAGAAGTTGAAAGAGAACATTACGCCTAGAGCGAATTTCTAACTATTTGGTTGTAAATTATGTTGCTTTGACATTAGAAATTCAAAATCTGTTTTAGGAAATACATGGTTGGATATATAATTATGCATGCAATTATGCATGACTAAGTCCAATAATCTCTTTTGCGATGCTAAGGTTAAACTCTAGTTAATTTAATTTCCTATTTAAACTGGATACTATTCCAAATTAAAAGAATGGAAAATGTTTTATTAAAATATATAATTTCTGATGCAATCTTATTGACACCCACTATCCTGCTAATAAACTTATATTTTCTCAACAGTTTGCACATATGTTAATACAACACCATGCTAATATAAACATAAGCTATATGGGGTTGTGTTTATAACTGTAAAAGTTTTTATGTTGTTAGTTGCATTAATTAATATTATAATTTATCTTTTTATGAGATTAATCTAATAATGTGAGATATAAGGATTCTAAGTTGGTCTAATATGGGAGTGGTTAGTATGAACTGAATAAAATTCAACTTGTAATGAGAGGGCATATGATTTAAAACTCTATAAGGAGTGTTTACTAAATGCTGAGAGTGAGAAGCAGTCTCATTGAGCCAATGATATAGAAGACAATAGCAAAGAAGCGCTTAAGCTTTAGATCATTATTGTTGCATCAAGAACGATGGATTCCAAATCGAACGCATAAATTTCTTTTACTTGATTATATGTATTCTTGATTCTAGCTACGGAGATCTTCAATACCATTTTCATGGCTTACATTCTTATCCTTTTAACATTTTGAGTAATTATAATTCTTTAAAGATTATTCTATAAACTTATTAAGCTTATTGGTGATTCTCTTGCTAATTATAATGGTACCAAATATTTCTCTATAAACTTTACTATATTTTCTTGAAAATTGCTCTAATTGTGATATCGTTCTTTTGGAACTTGGAAATTGTTTTACTTTCTGTTTTGAAATGAAAATTTCTTGTCTTTTCTTGTACTTTTTCACCATCATATGTTTGAAAGAATTTAAAAGGGCTTATTTGAATCTGCATAATATCTACTACGTATAAAAATATAATGTGTTTTCAACATATTTTTATCTATTCTCACTATCATATAGATCTCATAATCATGAGCCACAACATGTCAAGCCACTTTAAGTTTTGTCGCTCAATTTATTGTTGTCTATTTTATATCATAAATAATTGTACTCTAAAATTAATTTGTAAATAGTGTCTTTCGGTCAAAAGTTGCAATCATTAAGTTAGTAGCATGTTAATTCATATTAAAGTTACATCTATTTATAATACATGACTATTCATGTGGCTTCCATAGATTAACTCATTTGTCCGTTTTAGCTCATTTCATACTGAGCTTCACGGTCTTGTCCTTTGATGTACAGGCGGACACCTTTTCAAGAGATCATTCATGTTGGTAGTGCTCCCATTTGAGCGTACTTAATTATGGAGTTTGAAAACTAAGTATTGTCATTACCTCAAAATGCGCCTCCATGAATTAATTTAAGTTTTGACATATTTATTCTAGAGTATCTCTTCGCCTATTTGGTGCATAGTTGAGTTTATTCTTGCTCTCTTCACTATTTTAGAAACCTACTAGAAGCCACTCCTTGTCCACGCCCTCTGGCTCCAACAACCACTCCTTGCTCTCATCGAATCTAATTGTTATAGGCTTACCAACTTCCATGTAATTCATTTCCGAACCACGTACCTACTACAGGGGGTCCTACTCCAATACCGTATTGTAACATTATTGGATTAACTCACTAAGGGTGTGTTTGTTTTGCGAAAAACAATTTCCAGGAAAACGTTTTCCTCATTTTCCGGCATTTGGTTCATTTAGGAAAATGAGTCAACGAAAAATGTTTTCCTAGTCAATGGAAAATGTTTTCCTACCAAAGCTTAAATTCTAGAAAACGATTTCCCCTTTGAAAGAACCGGAAAACGTTTTCCAAAATATTTTAAGGTATTTGTTTGATAAAAAAATTATTATTAAAAAGAATTTTTAATTAAATATTTTGAATTTGTTATTATTATATCTTTTCTTTTTCCTTTCTTTTCTTTTTCCTTTCTTTTTTTTTTTCCTTTCTTTTTTCTTGTTTTCTCTTTTCTTTCTTTGCCTGTGAACGTAAACCCTAACTCTTCCTCCCCTCGCTCCTTCTCCCCTCTCTCCTTCTCCTTCGCCTCCTCCCTTTCGTTTTGACTTGCTCTTGTAACCGGAAATCATGTCCGTTTTTAGAAATAAAAATAAAAAAAGAAAATATGTGTATGAATTCAGGTTTCCTTTTCATTTTGCAGGTTCAAATTCTAGATTTACTAAACTAATCGAGAAAAATCCATTTATTAAATAATATGGACTCAACAAATTAATTTGGAAGTAAGAGACACATTATTGTCAATTGTTAGGTCAAATGTCATTCAATCATTTTTCAAATGCGATCCAAATATCAAAACGCTTTTTAGTCACGTATCACCAAACAAAGGAAAACTAACCATTTTAATGGTTTCCCAGAAAACATTTTCCAAAAACGTTACGTTTTTCGTGAAATAAACACACCATAAGATATTATTTGCTTTGACTCGTCCCATAACTAAGCCTTATAGTTTTGCCTTTTGGCATGCAGGTGGATAGTGCTCCCACCTAAGCATGCTTAACTTTAGAGTTCTAAAGCTAAAACGCTACTTTGTGACTTCGTGAATTAATTCCAACTTTTACATATATATTACAAAATCACTGTCTACTTATTCGGTGCACAATTCGATCCATTTCTACCTCCTTCACCATGTTAGAAGCTCTTTGACCTGCGCAACCACTCCCCATCTTACAATTCGTACAAATAATGTGTCTTTCCATCTACTTTTAAAGGATTAAGTGTGAGAAAATATTTCATCTTTGTTATTTGTTAACTAGGAAAAAAAAAAGCATAAATCCTTAAAAGACACGTCTTTTCTCGTTATAATTCATCAATACTTCGGCTGCACATAAAAGGCAAAAGAGAAACGTGGAGATTCACGTGAAACCTTTTCTGGTAGTCACTTATTTGACCAAAAAGACTTACTAAACGCCAAAAACCTTTGTTTTTCCTTTTACCAGGCAGATCACTCGAGAATTGTTGACAAGATCATGATTCAAGCTAAACATAATCATCAAGATCCAAGTAAGATTCACCAACCGACTTGAACATGGCTACTTTGAAACGAAAAGTTAAATCTCGTTCTGTCAAAGAGAAAGCAGCCCTCATGCATTAAACTGGTCACAGCAAAAAATCTACGACCCTGACTGCTAGCGACATCGGTTTCTGTCGTCCTATAGACTAATAAAAGTTTAATAGGCTTCTTCGTCATCATAATCCTTAAGACCACTTTCCATTTCTCACGATATGATCTCCTCTGCTTCGAATGAAAAGTCCTTCAGAATGTGTAATGCTGCTGAATGGAATCGATGTCCAGGCCTTTGAGCTTGACCACGGATTCAACATGGCCCTTCAGAGTGTGTAGCTCCCGAAGCCTGCAACAACAGATTCACTTTGTCTTACCATCGCATGTAGGACTTAAACGGTGAAAAGGAATTGCTAGCAGCGAATGGTTTAAACTCTGTTTCGAGAGAGTAAGCATGGCCTTTGAACTTCAGTTATTAGGCAAGCAAACAGGTACGGAAGCAAAGAAGGTGGAACTATGTTTTTCAGTAAATAACACCATTTTCCTTACGAGTGTTGAAGTATGAGAATCAAGGTGCTCACCTCGCAACCTCAGCTCGTCGCTTGGCTTGCTCTGCAATCTCTGAAAGCTCCCTGTAGCTACTCTTGTCAGATTTTTGGTTGCTGGTTTCAGGAGGCTGAAGGCCGTGCAGAGTCCTCTGTGCAGTTGCCCACTGAGCTTCTCGTTCTTCTTTGCCATAGTCTTTTTTAGAAGTGAAGGCAGTCTGCGTGATAAAATTAGCCAAAATTAATGCAATGTAGGGTTTTTCATAATACATAATACGTGGTGGTGCCTCTTTCTTAGTGGAAATACCTTGTTCTCCAAAAGGGAATTCCATGCTCTCCCGCTCAGAATGTAGCGGATCGCGAACTTAAGAATATCAAGCGGAACATATGTCACCAAACTGTAAAGCCAGATGACACCAGCCCACCCCCATCCTGTTCCTTTTATCCTTGCGAAACCCCAATTTGCATAAACCGCTATAAGTGTCGCAACCTGTCCATGAAAAATTTTGCATCAGAGAAGCATATTGGTGAATGGTGATTAAGATATCAGTTGTCCAAACTATTCTGAGGACTTTTAACCATTCACCATCAGTTAAAGCTAATAAATCTTAGTTCTCACTTCGACCGGATTCCAATGAAATTAGTCAGTAGAAGGTACCATAGCAAACTTATATGCTCCCAGTAGAAAGTGAACAGACTATGACTCAGAAATTCTTACCAGCTGAGCAGCTACAAATGCGCTGACCAATAGAAGTCCCGGGCGTTCAACAAAGGACCAGCTGCGCGATCTGGTGACAAAGATTAGAGCCTGGCTAACTATACTCACTTGCAAGTATAGAGCTGCCATCATTTCATTACGGCTATCTCGGATTGGTTTTACACCAAACTTGTCCTGTGCATAGAATAGGGTAGCGATATTTTAGTATCTGTGGTTCCAATCGTTCAACGAAAGGTATACACGAGAAATAGAAGTAGAAAACCCAACAAGAAACAGATGCTTACTGAGAAAAAGTCAGTATCGCTCATGGCCCAAAAGAAAATTACGGTCATTAATGCCTGGTACCCTCCCAGAACAATTCCAGTAGCGAAAATTTCTTTCAACTTCCAGCTATCTGGCTGTGGAGATGGCTTCACTCGATCTTTGGAGATCGTCATGATTGTTCCTGAGATTGGTATAGATAATTAATCAAACTGGTTCTTCTTGATCAGCATTTATGATGAGAACTGGAGTAAAAGAATGAAAAACTACAGTCTTACCATCGTTTAAGATAGCAATGATCAAAACCATAAAGGGTGCAAAGTCGAACTTCCAGATCAAAGCAATGAACATAAAGCCAAACTGCAGAAGCGTAATGATGAGACTTGTTGCATGAAATTTCATGAGGGAATAGTTTCTCTATCTTGAGTCCACATTTTGAGATGAAGCACTTACCACAATACGAATTGTAATGGAGACTGCATAAATCTGCAAAGATCAGCCACCTTGGAGTAAGCTCGGAATACAGTTAAGCATATGAAAAGTTTTGGTGCATAATAATCGGGTAACGCGATTGAAATCACTAACCGTGTAGTTCTTCATTCTTTGGAATATAGCCCGGCTGGTCAGCACAGCACTTATTATGACACTCAATCCCGGTTCAGTGAGGACAATGTCCGAGGCACTTCTGGCAGCATCAGTGGCATCAGCAACTGCAATCCCGATGTCTGCCTTCTTCAAAGCTGGGGCATCATTCACACCATCTCCAGTCATACCACATATGTGCTTCCTCTCTTGCAGCTTCTTTACGATTTCATACTTGTGTTCTGACATGCACCAATCAGAATGTCAAGAGCGTAGAAATTACACTGTAGCTATTAAAAGAGGATATCACAATCTCATAAGGTTAAAAAAATCAATTGGTCGTGGTCAACGCGGGTTGAGTGCTTTTTAGAATCGAGTTAACGCGAAGAATCATGGAAATAAGCAGAGCTTACCAGGAAATACTCCAGCAAATCCATCCGCCTTCTCAATCAATTCCTCCACAGGAAGTGCGGCAATCGAAGCATCTTTGTTTTGGCCAAGCAATGATGAAGAAGGATACATATTTGTCCCCATTCCAAGCCTCCTACCCGTTTCCTTGCCAATAGCAAGTTGATCACCTGAAATTAAAGGAGGACAAAAATTACATCCATAAAAGAAAGCATTACTTAGTGACTGATGGAGCTCTGTGATGCCAGTTCTTACCAGTAATCATCTTCACATTGACACCAAGATTGAGGGCCCTTCGGATTGTTTCTGCACTATCGTGCCTTGGAGGATCAAAAAGAGGCAACAAACCTACAAACTGCCAAGGAGCACCTGGGCTATCTTTTGTTCCCTCAGGAATTTCCTGCAAATCGCATGTAGAGGCGAGTAAATGAACTGTTCCGTGGTCTTAGCAATTAGATATGTGGATCCCCATATTAGCACACCTGTCTTGCAACACCTAGAGATCTAAGTCCACGCTCAGCAAACTTGTCAATCACTGCATGAGCCTTCCTCCTAACATCTTCCTTGCAATTGCAGAGGTTTAATATCTGTCCATGGCATGAGAATTAGATATATCATTCATGGCATTCAAGAATCTACCGTAGCTGCAACTATGAAGGAAAGTGATCACAAGTACCTGTTCCGGAGCGCCTTTGCTTGCACGATGCCATTTCCCATCCGAGTCAATGTATGTCAGAGCGGTCCTCTTATCCACGGGGTTAAATGGAAGGAAATGGACCTCACGAATACCAGCTCGGGCCTGCCCAGAAGGAGAAACACGACTAACAACCCATACTCTTCATGGTCCAATAATTTTAGAAAGTCATGCACATTCCAAAGCTGATAGATTTGAACCGATATGAGTCATACCTCCTTTGGATCTGCAAGCATTCCAACAATCGCAGCATCAATTGCGTCTTGATTTTCGGTCCTAGATGCCCTGGCTGCGAGAAGAATGACATGCTCCTTTTCAACGCCCTTTGCAAACACCTCGATCAAGGTCCTATCAACGGTCAGCTTATTCAGGGTGAGGGTTCCAGTTTTGTCGCTGCAAAGTACATCCATCCCCGCCATTTCTTCAATGGCAGTCATTCTCTTGGTAATGGCACCTTGCTGAGAGAGCCTGTGGGATCCAATTGCCATAGTAACAGATAAAACTGTAGGCATTGCAATCGGAATCCCTCCGATCAAAAGAACCAGCAAGTTGTCAATCCCGTCTCTGTATTTGCGGTGTTGTATCGGGTACATGACTATGAGCTCTACTGCTATCCCGATGGCAATAGAGCATATGCAGAAGTTTCCGATCGCGGTGAGAACTTTCTGGAAGTGACCGACCTGATTGGTGCTGTCCACCAGATGTGCAGCTTTGCCGAAGAAAGTATGCACACCGGTAGCAATAACCACCGCTTCTATTTCGCCTTGTTTGCAGGTCGAACCAGAAAATACTTCATCCGACGGGTTCTTAGTAACGGGAAGGGATTCGCCAGTAAGAGCAGATTGATCAATCTTAAGGGGATCACCCTCAAGGAGACGGGCATCCGCCGGAACTATATCGCCCAATTTGATGCTGATGATGTCTCCAGGCACTAAGATTGAAGCATCCTGCTCGCTCCATCGGCCATCTCTGAGAACCTACATTTCACAGCCACAAGTGCATGTTCTACGTTATGATCCTTTTGGTAAGAGAACTCTTGTTCATGCACCATCAGAAGCTCTCTTCTCACCTTAGTTTTGGGAGCAAGACCGGCCATAAGGGCAGCCGCTGCATTACCAGCATTGTTTTCTTCAATGAAACTTATGGTTGAGTTGATCAGCAACAGTACAATGATACCCACAAAATCTTGCCAATCCGGAGGCCTTCCTCCACCGTTTGCCAATGCAATGGCCATCAAAGCGGCAGCTTCCATGACCCATGACAGCGGGTTCCACATGAAGCCCAAAAACTTGAGAATTTTGCTCTCCTGCATTTAACAGGCCGACACGTCAATTGCATGGCAAAGCTTCAAGGAAGCAAACTGAAGCTTATCGGTAAATTCCTTTGTTAATAAAAAAAAAAAGAACCTTTTTCTCTTCCAGTTTGTTTGGTCCGAAAACCTGAAGCCGGTGGGCTCCTTCGTCCGAGCTCAGACCTTCTTTTGAACATTTCAGCTGCTCAAACACTTCCTCTACCGGAATCTTTTCCTGCGAAACGGAAGGCAACTGTCAGAGCCCAATTCCCTTTGACACAAATCTAGTTTCCCGGAAGCTTCGGGAACCTATCCAGTTTTCGCCAGCCCCATAATGATTCTTCCCAAAATACATCTAGAACAACAAGCAATTCCTCCTCTCACATGTAACTAAAGTCTAGATCAGATGGCTTGACAGCAAATATCAGTCGTCTACTATTGGCTTCTCAGGCGGCATCCTAGTATATATCAGGCGGCTGTGACAAAACACAACTGTGAAACCACTTGTTATAGCATTAGCTTGAACTGTGAATTTGCTGCAATTTAGTAAGACTGCTTCACTAGCACGGAAATCAAGTGAACCCGAGTGGTGTGTCATTCAACAAGCGTCTTTCAATGGATTGGAAGAGTCAGCTAGCTCAAAGTGACGTAGTCAAAAGATGGAAAGAAGCTGGAGCCAATGGGTAACTGCTAAAAGAAGTCATCATCAAATTAATGGGAAGCTCCAGAAGATCCAAGTTAGTCGCACCCATCATGTGAACTTGAAGACTTTTCCTGATTCCACTGCAACTTAAAGTCACGAGCATGGCCCCTCTCTGACTCTCTCTCTCTCCATTACTCTAAGAAGTGATCGTGATTGAGATAATGCAGGGTTGAAATTGCTGTCCATCAGCGAGTACAAGCAATCATTTTCGAAGGAGGAAGAAATCGAATGGCTTCTAAACATTCCAGGAAACATCATGGTCCGCGAAAAACACAATGAACCCTCCACTATTCCCCAACTTCTGTCGGTACCGTCCAAATTCTGACATTAAAATAAAGGAGGCTGGAAAAACACGAGCCTGCTTCTTTTGACCGTCACTAGCATGTTCATTTTAACTACCACGCACCACCTACTTCAAGATCGAGAATGATTTTGCCGAAATTTTTCCCTTTTTCTTTTTTCATTTTGAAGTCAAACCGTAAGCTATGAAATGAGATAAAATAATTTCAAGGACAATACGGTACAGCACAAATAATTATCGAGAGAGGGTGTAAGTCTTTTCATATTGTTCCATGGGAAAACGACAAGGTGGAATTAAACATATTAGATATCCTTATAAAGTGAACCAATTTTCCACCCTGGAACTAAAATCAGGAACCGGGACCTTGTTCATCCTAGAATGAGTATTACGATCTTTTTTATGACTTCTACTCTATATATATATAGTCAATTCCATCGTTATGGTACGATTCCTCTCAAAAACTGAGAACTACCTAGAACTAGTAGGTATCAGTCAATTCCAAGTGTGATCGAGACCGATACACACTCATACTAACATCTTTCGATTTGATGCAAACCCTTGCAAAATCATTCGGTACAAGCCCTTAACAAACTCATCGATTAAGATGAATCCGATCCATGTGGATCCAAATTCTGGCGAGAATTCACGACCATCAAAGGATCCATTCTCGTTAGGTGGGGGGAACGTGTCCGGCACGTGGGAGAGAAGAGAACCCGAAAACCCTAAGCAAGGTATCCCCCGCCATGGAAAATGCCGGGGGGAAAAAGCTACAAGAAACCAATCCAGAGAACACACGTGGGAAAACTAAAGAAGCAGACCATTAAAAAAACAAACAAAAAAGAACCAAAGCACAAGCAGCACAGCCACTGAGGAAAGCAAGGCATCGATGCTCGCCACGTCAGCCACTACCGGAAAGCCGCGGCGCCGGTGAACCGAACGTTGAAATTTCGACCCGGCCGGCCCGGATTCGCGCCGCCTACGTAAGTTAGGCGCCGGAGAAGAAAAACTGTACCTAGGCACTCCAAGCTATATAAATAAATAAATAAATAAATAATAACAAAATATGAATTCCTGACGCCAGGTGGTCATCCAAAGTCCAGGAAATCATCCGAAAAGTCCTCCACCGTAAAATGCTCTCAAGTGGAAAAAGGAAAAGGACGGGGGAAGAAGCCGTGCCGAACGAGACCGAATGAATATCCCCGCCCTAACGATGCCGCTGTCGGCGGAACAGAACCAGAACCCGAACCCGAACCCGAACCCGAATCCGAACCCCAACCCGAACCCGATTCTCCCACAAAACGCCAAAAAAAAAAAAAACAGAGAGAGGAACGAGCGAGGTGGTGAATTGAGTTACGCTGCTAAAATCACGAGCTTCGCATGGAAAAAAGGAAAAAAAAAAAAAAAAAATCCAAGCTTTTGCGCAAAGAGAAGCGGAAATGATGTGCCGAAGAAGAAGAACGAGAGATAGAAATCATCGTCATCGACCTGCGACCTTTAAGGATTCCGTTTTTTTTTTTTTTTTTTTTTTTTTTGGTTTTTTTAATGTTGTTCTTTAATCCTGTCGTTTTGGGTCTCCTGAATTATCTCCTCGGAACCAGGAAAGAAGGAAATGAGAGAGAGAGAGTGTGTGTTTCTTTACCAGATCGACGGTCTCGTTCTTAATCTCCTCGAGGCTGATGCCCTTGTTGCTCCCCATGGCTCCCGAGAGCCGCCCGGCGCCGCCGGCGATCCCGAGCGAGCTAGCGGCGGAGGCGGCGGAGGAGGAGGAGAAATGGGAATCGAATTAGATCGAGTGGTGGTGGTGGTGGTGGTGGTGGGGGAGAATGTTAGCGTCAGTGGAGGAGAAATGGCTTCGTCTTCTTCTTCTCCTTCTCTCCTTCGTCTTCTGGCAGTGCGCTCCCCGGTGGTCAATTTATACCCGTGAAAGATTTCGCTGTGGGGCCCACGTCCGGCCCCTTCGGTAGAATAGTAGTCAGCTTCCTTCCGGGGTCCCACGGCACCGCCGCCTCGGCCGCAGATGGAGGCTCGACTCTTGCCGCCCCGCTGCTGTTGCCCTGTTCCGCACGGAGCCCTCGAGAAATTCCTCCCGACTTCGTGTGGCTCAGGAAAGGGTTCCACCCTTTTTATACCGGCACCGGCACATTGAATTGACTTCATTATCCCGTTCGAACCACACTTTTTATTTTGGAAGATCATTTACCCTTTTTTCTTTTGTTTCTTCTTTCTCTTCTGATCTCAATTTCGCAATTGGAAGCGACGAAATTACCTACTCATGCTGCTCTCAAACAACATTCATTAAGGTCGGATGTCGGGCCTATGTGAGATGATTTCTTGCCTTCTTTTCTTCTTTCCTGATTTTTTTCCTCCATTTCTTTCTCCATTTGGAACAAAATCGGTGTCCTGCTTTTCCGAAAATCAGTTTAATCAGTAGATAGTTAATTACGTATTATGCTAGTGAGTTGTATATTCTCTCATTTGAAAACAACCTAAGCACGAGTAAGAATAGAAAAAACCGTCTACTCGTTTTGCTACGCGTTTCGTTTAATTTAACTTTAATATGTATCATTACAGTGTAGCCTGTGTATTTTAATCGCTCTACTTTCATTGTATTAACTGAATTTAATAGTCTATTTTCTAATTATTTGCATGCCAACATTACATGATGTTTTGAAATATATATTCAAAAAAATCAAAAATATGATAGATACATCAATATAAAGAAAATTATCCCCAAAATATAAATAGACTGTAAAAATAACAAGTTGCATATGTAACTTAACAAAAGATATTATCCATTCAGCCGCTTGCCTCGCTAAAAAAGTTTACTCTTTAGAAAAAAATATTTCACCTAAATCAAATAATAGAAGTTTTCAATTACATGAACAAGAGAGTCATTATTCACTTAAAACAATATATATCAAGAAACAATTATCAATGTAATAGTGCGAGAAGCTCCAAATGAACTTATTGACATGATCGATTGCTATCCTTTATTTGCAGTTTCTTCATCAATAGACACATTTAAGCAAATTGGGTCCTCTTCAATAAAAACAATACAAAGAAAGATGAGTAAATTGTGTATAATGCATTTATCAACCACAATATTCAGTCTTTGAGTAAATTCTTATAAATTTATACCGAAAATCAAAGTTGAAAAATTCACGAATATAATAATTTTTAGGGAAATAAAGTTAATAATTGGCATAATAAGTTTAGAAGAAGACAAACAAATGTAATGGATTTGGAAGAAGCGGTCAAAACGAGAAAAAAAAAAAAAAAAAAGGTTGTTTGATAGGAATATGGCTAGTTTTGTCTTTGAATAAAATTGAAACAAAAGAAAAGGAAAAGATAAGAAATAATCTTAAATCGAGAGTGGGACCTGTAATAGATAATATAATCAATTCAATATGATAAAAGGGTGTTAGAAGCCAACAAGGGGTGGAATAGCCAAGCCTTTAGAATTTGTAGAAAGAGCATCCTCCTCATGCTAAGAAATTAAATTTTATTTACTTCAAAAAATTTTACTTTCTTAAAATAAATATTTTTCTCAAATTTCAAGGTACCAGATCTTGACTAGTGCCCTATGGCATATCGTGATTGAGCTGTATTGCTACGTCATATGCCAACCTGACCAAATTGGATTGAAAGGACTAAACCGATCGCAGTGGAAGAGCGTAATTAAAGTTCAAGAATTGAATTGAATGTCGAAAGAGAATACATGGATTAATTATGACTTTGGCCCTACTCAAAGATAAAAGGACCAAATCAACGTAACATGTAAATATCGAAAGCGAATGGATGACAAGTAGATGTACATTCACCTGAGAAGGAAACACAAATGACCGATTTGCAAGAACCTAAGGCCAATGTAAGAACAAAGGACCAAATCAAACAAAACAAGTAGGCGACAACATAAAATTGTAGAAATATGGCAATTACGTTATTAAATTGCACATTGGTACAAATTTACGGGATAAGATATGACCTTTATCTTATTATGAAAAGAAATTACCATCGGAATGTCAATTATTTAACAAAAGACAAAATTCATTGCCTTAAAAATGTTGTGAGGTCCTTACTTAGTTAGAGTGGTTGTAGTTTCTTGCCTTCCTTTTGAGCATTAACTAGTCCACGTAAGACAAATGATAGGCAGATGAAAAATTGTTAAGTAAAAAAGAAAATGTGTGAAGTCCAAATATCTCTTTTGACTAATCTCTAATAGTACACTTCATGTTTTTCAGATTTAAAAGATGGGCCGTCCTTAAATAGTTTCATTTCATTCGTCAAATTTCTCTAGAAGCACAAGAAATTACCTTTTCGGAATTTTCTTACCCACTCAATGTTGAGGTCAATATGGTAATTTGATAAATCTATCCTCTCTCATCACTTTTTTAAGTATTTTATTGAAAAAAATAATCATATATCTAATATTGATTAGTAACTATTTTTTATTATAAGATAAAGAGATGATTGCATGACAATCTTTAATGTTTATGAGAATAACAGTCTACTCTAGATCACAAAAAATCAAATCACAAATAATCATAAATTATTGTGGGACCCACTTCTCGAAAAATTTGTGATTCATAATAGACTATTTTCCTTACAGTACCCCATGGACTGTTATGCTAGTAAAGTCCTATAAGATATTACTTTTGTGAGCCAAGCCCTAGAAGAGTACCATGTGAAGTCACACAAGTTGATAGACTATTCATGAGTTGATGTTAACTCATGTATCAAGGTGAGCCACTAACATTTTGATTTGGTCAATTAAGTTCTTTCACTTTCGACCATTTTGTTTCCCTCTCCAAGAAGTCGAAAAGTCTTTTCCTATCTCTTCTCTGTCTTCTTCAACCTTCAACCATGGGGAGGGTTTGAGCTAGTCTCATGCTCCCCTCCATCTATTTTGATTTTCTATGAGTGTTTTTATGTACTTTTCCTTTTTTTTTTCTTTCCTGATCTAGATTTGGGAGTTGTGCTCTCCCCATCTAGTTCTAAATTTGAGATTTTAAATTCTTCGAATTTAATTGACCTAGGAGTTCTTCTCTCCCAATTTAGATCTATAAGTTTAATAATGTTTTTGGGGATTCGAAACCCACGTGCTTTGTTCCTGTAAAGATCATTTGCCTGCAGTTTCAATGATGATTGCAAGAGGTCTAGAGTCTCGCTAACCTATGAGATTTGCTCTTCCAAAGGTTAGATATGTGTTTATTCAACCTATTTCGGCTGTCTTTGTACGGCAATGGTGTAAAGGAAACCGAACCTAGGCATGCACCGTCAACTGGCAATGTCGTAGTTATTGAAGAAGAAATTTCTTGCGTATGCTCATTACTATCACTGATGATGATACGAAATCTAGTGATTGGCCACCAATTATTTTGTTTGACAAATCCATTCTTTTGGAATGAGTGCGTGCTTAATCTTCCTGAACTTTGTTTATCCTCCTTGTTTTCTAAATTTGGCTTTGTTTTGTAGTATTCTGGCTTTTGCTTTGCTTCGATTTGCTTTACATGAAAGTCTGTGTACTTCTCGTGTATCATTTTGAGTCAAAAATATAATTTTTTCGGACCCCAAAAAAAAAAAAAAACTCGTGTATCACTCAACAATATTTCTCGCATCCGTTGTGGAACTAAGGACGTCAAAAACTCTCCCGCTTAAAGAATTGACGCCCTCATCAGCGTTGGCTTCTACCACCCTCACAATACTCTCCTTATATGATGTGTACAATTCACTCCTACCCTTCTATAGCTCTCCGACACCCTAAAGCCCTGCTGACAACCGCACCTTGTTTAAGTCCTCTTGGCGATTGATTCCCACTATTGCCATATTCTTCATAAGCCTAGTTTGTCCACAAACCACATATCTACTAGAGAGAGTCACACTCTAATACCATTTATAATAATCTAGCTTGTGTCATGCAAGGCAAGCCCCAAAAAGATTGCTCTGAGTAACTACACAACGACATGTTGTTCATCGGGGATGGGTGTTAGCTTATATATAAATCAATAAGGCCTCTCTCACACTCACACATAATATCCAAAAGATGCATTTTAAAGAACTTTCTTCCCTTCCTTTTGACCGTTGACTAGTACACAATAGGCAAACACGAGGTTGATGGTGAAATTGCTAAGTCAAAAAAAAAAAAAATTGTATGTTAAGTCAATGTCTCTTTTGACTAATCTCTTGATAGGACTCTTTATGTATTTCTGATTTAAAAAGATGGACCGTCGTTAAATAATTTCATTTCATTCGTCAAATTTCTCTAGAAAGCACAATTAAATACCTTTTTTTCCAAATTTCCTCACCCACTAAATAATGAGGTCACTACAGTAATTTGACTCATCTCTCTCTCCATCTCTCTCTCTCTACACTTACTTTCCTATTATTCAAAAAAATGCATTTCCTGGTATCAATAAGTAATTATTTTCATTATAAGATATAACTTTTGTAGACCAATCCCCACAGGTGCACTCTGTGTAACTACAAAAGGTAATGGTCATTTGTGAGTAAATGCTGACTTATTTAACAAGCAAAATTGAAAGTAAACGCCAAAATTCGCCAATCTTTTACTTCCTCGAAAATTGAATGTCACTCACCAAGGTCTCGAGGTGATGACCATTCATGAGTAAACCTATAATATCATTTACTTTCTCTGAAATTGAATTTTAAAAAAATATTTTTTAGCAATAAGTTTCAGTGAAACCACCAAACCCTTAAACGTAGTTTATTTGAAATTCGTCAATCTTTAATCATCCACTAATCTTCTCTACACCAACAGTCGTGGATTCAAAGCTTCGTGTTTCTTCTCATAATCTGTAATTTCCTTTACATAGTAATATCATTACATAATATATCCTATTTCTGGAAGTAAAATCCGAACAGCAGAAAACTACTTTCCCCTCATTTTCATGCTCACAACCAAAAAGGCAAAATCAACCACTTTCCTTATAAATGAATTTCGTGCAAGACCATTTCCTTTGACATAAATTTTTTCACGAAACAAATGCGTCTTTGATTCTTCTTTTTTCCCTTCTTCCTATCAAGAATGTGACATTGTGAGGCTCTGATAGAGTCTATCTGAACAACCACGGCTTGAGGTGGGAAAAGACGAGGGATCTCAGTACCTGGACTTGAAGAAGTTGAGGTTGGGGTTCGCTACTTCTAAAAAACCAGAAGCCAGTAACATTAATTTCCTACACGACTACGTCTCTGGTTCTGGTCAAAACTTTCTGTCCAAATAAGTTCTGTTCGAAGCCATGCACACTTGCAATCTTGCTCAGGTCTCCCGGGCAAAAGATTGAAGAAAGCTCTACCATGGAAAAATAAATAAGTAAAAACTTCAAAAAATCCTTTTGTAAAAGTATTCTAACTTTTTTTTGTATAATTCTAGATAACATTCAGGGTGAATGAATTAAATGACCGTATATATTATTCATCCCATGGGCTTATGATACTCTCTCTCTAAACCCTAAGTTAGGGTTTTCACTCTTTTCTCTTGAAGTCGCCGCCTCTCTGCAGTGCTCTCCTTAGGAAGGTCCATGTCTCCCTATTCCCTCTTTTAAAGCTCTCTTTCTTTTCCATCCCGATCTATTCTGGGAGTTTGTACGTATGAATAAGTTTCTGCAGGTGACCTTAGGTGAAATGTGGAGACTAGTTCGGTCACTTGTCCAATCGACAGCCATCGAGGAGAATGTTCATAACATAACTTCATAACCTCCCCATGATTAGAGGGAAAATTGTCCAAAAGGTCCTAAAATTATTGTACTTATGTCAATTCAGTCCTAAACCTTTTAACTTTACCAATTGAGTCCTAAACCTTTCGAAATTTTGCCAATTGAGTCCATCCGGCCAATTTTGGCCAAAATTCGATGACATGGACGCCAACCATCCTCCGTGGCACTGTCGGCGCTAACGTGGACAAAATTTGTTATTTTTAAATATTTTTCGAAATTTTTTAAATTTTTTTTGTATTTTTAATTTCTTTTTTCTTTTTTCTCCTTTTTTTTTTCCTTTTCTTCCTCTGGTAAGTTGCCCAGCCTCCGGCGACGAGCCAGAGGCCATGACTGGCAAGGGCGAGCTTGCCCATGGCCGACGAGGTCACCCCTCGCCAAATCCCAACGAGGGCCACCTTGCCTCCTCACGAGGCTCTGTCGTTGAGGGTAAGCCTACCCATGGCCGACAAGGTCGCCCCTTGCCAGATTCCAGAGAGGGCAACCTCGCCTCCTCGCGGGCCTCTGGCGAGGTTGCGCCTCGCCAAATCCCGACAAGGATGACCTCGCTTGAGGCTGGCAAGGCCGACCCTCACCGGTCATGGCCAGGCTGACCCTCACCGGTCATGGCCTTTGGCCGATCGCCAAAGGCTGGGCAACTGGCTAGAGGAAAGGCAAAGAAATTTAAAAAAAAAAAAATTAAAAACATAATAAAAATAATTTTAAAATTCGAAAAAATATTAAAAAATTAAAAAAAAATTTGTCCATGTCAACACCAAGCGTCCACGTCGGCAAATTCTGGCCAAAATTGACCGGATGGACTCAATTAGCAAAAAAGTGAAAATGATTATGACTCAATCAGGAAAAGTGCAATAGATTTAGGACTTTTTGGACAATTTTCTCCATGATTAGGCTGCTCTCCTATCTTGATTTAGATTTAGGTCAAGTTTTAAGAGTTTTACTCTCTTGAACTAAATTTAGAAATAGATCTAGGAGCTCTTACTAGTATTTGATATGTGTTCTTTCAACATTTTAATATTGGTGTCTTTGTACAATGATGGTGATGAGAATGTTGAACCTAAATGCGCATTGCAAGTTGTTGCAAATGGAGTGGGAGATCTCGACATGTGCTCATCATTGGATCTAGTGATCGGCCATCGATTGTTTACAGTGTCAAGTCTGTCCTTTGGAGATGAGAGCATGCTTCTAGTTGCAGATTATGCTCTATTAGTTGCTTTCTGGCTTTCGCTTTCTTCTGTAATTATTTGGTGTTTGCTAGACTTGAAAGTTATGTACCTTTAAAGTATCATTTTGATATATAAATAGCATAAGAAAAAAGAATTAAACCACCGTATTGAATGAAACAAAAGAGTTCGGGACCCAATCAAACGTGAACAAAATTCAAGGACGAATCGAGAATCGAGTAAACTTCAACGGACCATCGTGGTCCTCATATTTTTCTTGAGACACTAAGGCAAATTGCCGTTTCCAACTTCCCCATCCCCTTTCATAGGAAATTATCTCCTTCATGCTGATTTGCTCATGCCACAGTTTTTCCTAACGGTGAGTCATGCCTTACAAAGAAGTCTACCGACTAACTAGAGACAGAGACAGAGACAGAGACAGAGGCAGAGAGAGGCAGGGAGAGGAGAGACTAAGCCGACTTATGTATGAACCGTTGAACCTAAGTATGAATACGAAACATAGTAATGCCTAAGAAGCTTCGTGTTTATAGCTATCCGAAACGTTGAAAAGATGGGTAGCTCTAGAAGAGCAATTAAGCATTTTTGAACTGTTCCGCTTTGGCCAAAGAACGATTGCTACCAATCGTTATTTAGTCTCTTGGGGTGGGGCCGAGAGAGGGTGCTTTAAAGTTCAACCCACAAGCTCTCCTTTTCTAAGTCCAAGAAAGAGATAAGTCTCCATAAATGACTTGACGAAATCATGTTCTGATCACTCTCGTTTTCATGGCGAGCATTGACGGATTACCCCAACCGTTAAGTGGGAGGAAGGGAAGGGGGGGGAGAGGGTATTAGGATATTGTTTTTGTGGTTTCTGCTTAAGTAAGGTGGAACGACGATGAACTAGCAACGCAAAGGGACAATTCAAATGTAGGGATTATTATCCAAAAAGGCTTCTAATTTATGTACGACGGTCAGTTCAATCTTGAGCTTTTCCATTTTGCCAATTTAATTCTAAACATATTGGCGATTTACCAATGCAATTTTCATGGCCAAAATTAAATCGAAATTTCCCTATGTCCCTCCACCAGTTGTGAGGCCTCAATGATGGCCAGTAACCTCTGCCGACCACAGGTGAGGGGGACTTCCTCACTAGCCATAGCCCTCGCTAGATTTGGGCGAGGGTTGGCCCACAACCAACGAAAGGAAATAGTGATAAAAGGAGAAAAGAAAAAAAAAAAAAAGGAATATTTTGAATATTTTAAAAAATTATAAAAATCGTTCACATTAGCGATTTTCGGCTAAAATTAGCTGAAAAAACTATATGAGAAAATGGTCAAAAAATTATGACTAAATTAGCCAAATTAAAAAGTTTAAAACTGTATTAACTATTGTACAATAAGTTTAGAATTTTTTTAGACAATTTGACCTTCAAATGAACGATTCAACGGTAATCTAAACCATTGTAAAAGGAAAGCATGCTAATCGTGGCAACGGAAAGAGGTGATGAGGTGTAATGACCTTTAATTAAATAATAAATCATTGTGATTAGTATGGACTGTTTAAGGGCAATTGGTGTGCCTACGGTCGTTGGTGGTGGTTGTTAAATCGACCTTCAGAGCGGTAGGACGCAAGGCCCCACTAATTACGGTAATTAAGTAGTCTTAATTTATGTTGACTGGCCCAAAGTTTTCCTTGAACAAATCTGACCCGTCAGATTTTGCGTCCTTAAAAAAAAAGAATGAAAGCTACGCACTTGTGCTCCGGCCAAAAGGGAGACGCAATTTTGATGATGCCACAATCAACTCTTAATTCTCTCTTTTCATTGTTTTCGACCAAACCTAGCTCCGTGGAATTTGTACGGACGTGGCGGAGACTTTCATGGCGGAGGACTAGCACGCGCGGCGTCTGATGAGGCGGAACATTAGGCCAGTCTTTCTCCTTTAGGTTGTTCTCGGGAGTGATACGGTGGATTTGGTACGGATGTGGCGGAGACTTTCATGGCGGAGGACAAGCACGTGATGAGACGGAACATCAGTCCGGTCGTTCTTGAGAAAAATGTGGTGAATTGCGCCATCAGGACTATCCGCGCCATGCCCCCTCCATGAAGTCAGTCTTAAGCTCGCTTACTCATCACCTCAAGACTACGTAAATCTATGGCGTGTTCTAGGCTTATAAATTAAGAAATACAGGCTAAAAGTTAGAGAAAGCGTCTGTCTCATACTTTGCTTCGTCACACCACCTTCTATCTTATGGATGGTGCCTTGTTCCTAGAAATGCCTTTATATATTACATAATAATATAGCTCTATATTATTAACTAAATCGGATAACCATTTTGACAATATGGAAGTTTGCATATTTATGTTGGTTGTTGGGAAAAATTTGATAGCTAATGAAGATACGATAAGTAATTTATAGTTTTCTTATACTTTGATACATGATGACCATCACTGTTTTTAAAGTATTATTATTTTCATGAAGATGGAAATGGTGGCTACATGAAGTGCTTGCAATCTTATAGATAAGTAACATTCTACTTATATGCTTGAGCCTTCTTCCTTATAGCATAATAGATTCCCTCATGTTGACTATAGTACTAAGAAATATATGAATAAAAGTGATATGATGTCATGTGATAATCAGGGTAGGAAGAATTATGAAATATGTCTACAAGCAAAGATAACTGAGAAATTGTTTTCAAAGGCAGAAAGATCTACTAAAGTACTTCAATTGGTGCATTCTGATATTTTGATGATAATTCCAGATATACTCATATTTATATTATGAAATCAAAAGATCAAGCTTTAGATGCATTCAAGATATATAAGGTTGTAGCTGAAAATCAAGGGGATAAAAAAAATCAAAATTTTGAGAATCAAAATTTTGAGAAGTGATTGGAGAAGAGAATACTTCTCATTAGATTTTTCTATATTTTGTGATGAAAATGGTATTGTGCACCAAGCAAAAGCACCTTATAAACCACAACAAAATATTTTGGCATAAAGAAATAAATTGAATTTTTTTATAGATATGGTTGATTCCATAATCTTACGAGTTTGTGGGGAGAAGAACTTCTTATTACATGTCATGTTCAAAACTAAGTTATTTCAAAGAAATTTAAGATATCTCCCTATGAATTGTTGAAAGGAAGGGTACTAAATATCTAGCACTTTAAATTAGGGTTAATACTTGTGACAAATTTACTCCAAACTAATTTTTTAATCTCCAAAAACCCCGAATTAATACATTTGTGATAAATTTACTATATGTTAGTTTCTGTTAAATTGGATTAATACCACATAGAATTAAAAAATTGTATAACTATGACAAAGAGAGAGTGAAGTCCCAAACCAATATATCATCAACTGCCACATGTCATCCAACTCAGCAATTTAACCGTAAAATATAACAGAAACTAACATATGATAAATTTGTTACAAGAATACCAGTTTTTAGTTTTTAGTGGTCAAAAAATTAATTTAGGGTAAATTTGTCATAGTGTACCAGTTTTGAGATTTTTTGTGATATTAACCCCTTTAAATTATCGGATTGCCTTGCGTATAAGTGAATTACTGACCCTATGCGAACCAAATTAGGCTTAAAGGCATTAAGAAGTGTGCCTATTGGATGTGTTGAAAATTCTAAAACTTATCAATTATTAATCTAATGTTATTGTGGAATCAAGAGATGTTAAATTTCTTAAACACAAATTTATTAAAAATTCAAGTGATACCTTAGGACTTTTTTATAACAACAATTGACGCAAGCAATCCATCCTCAAGTAAAAGAAATCTTTTTGATTCTCCAAATGAGCCAAAGACAAGTCAAAGAATGAAGAAAACGAAAGATTTTGGTTCTGATTTTGTAACTCTCCTAGTAGAAAGAGATAAAGTAGAGGTTGTGAATAAATTACCCATGTCATTTGACTTGAATGAAGATCCAAGAATGTTTGATGAGGCAATGACATCTAGAGTTGTATTATTTTGGAAAGAAGTAATTAACGATGAAAGGAGGTGTCGAGGAAGAATTCTCAATCATCTATATAAAATTTTCAATCTTAACACAAATCCTAAAGGCATATGGAATACTTTGGAGACCAAATACAATACTGATAAACAAGGTACAAATAAATTTAATGTTTTGAAATATTTTGAATGTATCACAGTTAATAGAAAATACACCTCTGAACGAGCGGAGAACTTCGAATATATGTTGGCAAACTCAAAGTCCCTATGATTGAAGTTTCTAAATCTCTTCAAGTTGCTACGATTATTTTAGAACTCCCTTTAACTTCGAATGATTATCGAAAGAAACTTCCCCACACGATCGAGAATCTGATTATGGATAATTTACATTCTGATTGAGAAAGGTTCTCAAGATATTGAGGCTAATTATGTAAAACAAAAGTTGCAAACGAGGTGCAATTTGTTGAGAATGAAACATGTTCATAGGCAAAGAAAATAAGAAATAAACAAATCATTATATGGTTTGAAGCAAGTACTGAAACAATGACATGAAAATTTTGATTTGGTGGTATGATCATAAGCATTTAAACATAACAATGCTTATAAGTGCATTTATTCAAAATTTACCAAAAAGAATGGGGTTATAATTTGCTTATATATAGATGATATGCTGACTATTGAAATAAATATGCATGACATAAATAAAACAAAAAAGCATCTATTTTCTCTATTTATAATGAAAGATGATACAATTTTAGATATCAAATTGATCAAAGATAGTGGGATGCGTCAAGTCAGGACCACTATGTGGAGAAAATTATTGAAATAATATCAGCGTTTGGAATAAATAGTCAAACATACCATATGATATGTCAATTAAATTGATGAAAAATAAAGGTTGGCCTTTAGCACAATTAGACTATTCTAGTGTAATTAGAAGTATGATGCGTACTTGCACTAGACCAGATATAGCCTTTATTGTGTGTATACTATCCAAATTTACTAGCAATCCTAAAACTATGCATTGGAAAGCCATAAGTAAGATTCTTGATTACTTAAAGAAAAGAATAAATTATGCTCACGAAGATACAAAGTGGTGCCACTTCTAACAAAAGTTGGATGAACTTTTGAAAATGTTCATGAATGTAGAATAAAGCACAATGCCATTATAGTGCTAAGACATAGGAAATTTCTAACCAAATATTTGTAAATTCATATGTGTGATAATTCGATTAAGGAATGGAATCCTGGAGCAAAGTTTTCTCTACCACTGATCTCATTAATGAAATTATTTACACTAAATGAAGATTCAAATCTTAATTATACATGTTTCTATATATATACACATATATATATGTAAATTAATACTAATAATAAATTAAGTGGGGGATTGTTGAAATAGTTTGCTATCATGAAAAGAAGTAATTGCCGAACATGAAAAGAGATAGTTGTTGGATTTGAAAATGATTGATTGTTAACAAGAAGAAAAGTGGTGATTGATCATAAAAAAGTGATGATGGTAGAGATAAAATACATATTCCCAACAGATGTGTTATTATTTGTCTGTAAATACGCCAAATCACACATTACTCATCACAAATCTTCAAAACAAGAACAAGAAAGCATTCTCTCTTCTCACACAAGTATGACAACATGTAATGGTGAAATTCTAAGAGGGAAACAGTAATTACTGAACTCATTTCTCTGTGATTTTGGTGTATATTATGGAGGTATATTTGTTTAAACCCCATAGCAATGATGGCAGGGGTAAATAATCTCTTGAGGTCGGTGATGGTCATCATGCATCAAAGTGTAAAAAATGATAAATCATTGCTCGTATCTTCATGAGCAATCATAATTTTCCCACTATTGGTACCCAATTTACCTCATTGTGTTAGGGTTTGTTCAATATAAGAGTTAGTGCATGTTTGATAACACCATTAAGCGTTGAAAATTGAAAATTCAGCACATAACAAAATTAAGTATTTTAATAACCTTAATTAGCATTAACTTAGTAGACTCAATAAAGCCACAAATTACTTGATGTGGTAAGTAATGGGTTGCTTGAAATAATTAATGGCAACTAAAATCTTACTAGATAATTGAAAGCTTTGTCCAGTTAAGTAGCCGCTGGTCTAACCTTCGTTGACCATCATAACGCCCTTCTATGGAGCATTTTAGGTCAATTTCCGAAGTAGAACAATCTGCTTCTGCAATCAGCTTAAAATTTTTTCTAATTATCTAAAAATGGTTAAATACGTCCAATTTATTTTTATTTTTTTGTCGAAAAAGAGGTTCGGTTCACTCCAAACTACTTTTAGCGATTTCCAACACTTTTATACAGCTATAAACACCGTCTTGAGTCTAGTTCAAACTGATAAAGAGCCGGGTCTTCCCACAAAGATTGTATAGGCTTGTAACCATCCACGTTGTTTCTGTAAGATGGTCCTTCAGATTGTTCATGAAGTTTCATTATATGGTCTGTTCACCTTCTGCAAATAAATTCTTCCAAGCAAGCTGACGGCCTTATGTTCTATAGATTATTCATCTTTTATTGGTCCACCCAAGTTTTAGCAAACCCTTATTTCATAACATGTTCTTTTTCTATAAATGTCCTTCCAGACTTCCCGTCCAGCAGCTCGTTCTCCTTTTTATAGTGCCAAACCTTTCCGTGCCTGCATATTGCTTGTGTACACAGAAGCTGTTCGTTTTAGACACTCAAATACATATTAGCAACATCTGATTATTTTGCTATAATATACTTCTCTAAGCATCATAGAAAATTTTCCAAGAAGATATACTTCAATTCAAGGAAGAACGTTAAAATATACATTTCATCACTTTTCTAATAGTATTTTTGTACTATATCTGTCACCTCTTCATTATACTACTCATGATTTCTATAATTTTTTCTTTCATAGACAAGAAAAACCTACCACATAATGTCGAGTTGAAGCATAAACAATAGCCAGAGACCAAATTATTTCATCAAAATAGAACATGCATTATAGACAACGAATAAATAGTGATTTTTTCACATTGCATGAAATAAACTACCTCTATGCAAAATAATGCGTTAAAATTTTAAACAGACGTATCTCTATGCATTAAATGGTTATTTAGAGAATAAATAATATATATATATATGCATCTTTTTTAGATAAACATGTTAACAATGAAAATGAAGAAAAAAGAAAATCTAAATTAAGAAAAAGAAGTACTAGTGGCACAAAAGAATACAAACATAGCTCACTTTGTGGATAGCTCACTTCTTGTATTCACCTTATAGGAAAAATTGTCTAATTAGTTATAAACCTATTATATGGATATTAATTCAGTCATAAACTTTTTAATTTAGATAATTTAGCCTTAAATCTTTTGCGCAAAATTCTAATGTAACCCTTCTGGTCAGCTTTTGCCAAAAATCGCCAATATGTCACGTAATACAGCTGGCAATGGCTGGATTTCGTTTAAAAATTGACTGAAATGATCACTTTGAAATTTCTTATAAAGATTTAGTCACTGCATATATTAAACTTCTTAATGACTTTTAACTCGTGAAATCACGATTTTGCAGAGTTGACTGCTAATTTTGGCAACAATGAGCGGGGACCTCAAAAATCAACCACTCAAACGGGCGTGTTGTGCCCTTCAAGTTGGGGAAGAAAGAGGTGTGGCCATCGGTCTACCTCTCCCAAAAGGCTCATCCTCCATCACCCAAAATGCTTTTCCAGTACAAAAGTAAAAATTCCCTAATGTCTAAAATTCTAATCGGACCCACGTGCCTTCACTTCATTCGATCTTGGAGATTGGGCATTTTGGAAGGCAGAGAAAAACGAAAATAAATTATAAAGAAAAAGAAAAAAAAATGGAAGGTAGGCATAAAAGATGCCTTAGGAATACTATATCGGCCTCCATTCCTTTTTGGTGATGATGATGATGGCCATCGTACCATCATTTTGATTTTCAAGATTCTTTATCTGGACATGAGGTGTTGGGTTCGTGTGGACTACTATTTGTCTGAGTATTAGGGGAAGAGAATGGAGGCAGAGATTCGTCCAAATCAGTCCGTCCATAAAGAGTGACCCTACACAGTGCAAAGGTGCCAAAGGCAATCTCCTATTTCCGAATATTGGATATATGCTTTGATTAGACAAGGCATTAGTTCAAGTCTAACTTGTTATTTATCAGAATGAGTGGGTATAGCTCAGTCGCAACCGGGGCAAGCCGAACTTTTGGAGCTAAACACCAAACCTGCCCAAATTTACCGAGCTTTTCTAGCATCGGTTAGCCTAAGGAGATCTTTGGACAGCTAAACCCATGATCGGGTCTATCTATCTGGATGTGCATATTTTAAGGTAACTATATGTATAGGCATATTTTGATTTATAAGAGGCAGTGGATCACTTCATCATCACTCTAGTTAGGGTTACAATTACTCAATTAAAAAAGAATGGTTGTGGGGTGAGCACACAATAGATTATTCTGTCGCTTTTCCCTAAAGCATCTCTTATTAAGAAGCCCTTTTTACCTATTTGTGGCGAAAGCAACTTCCACCGGAAGGCTCAACGCGTCGATCGATTAGTAGTTTGCTAGATCCCACTCGCAATGAGAGTTGGCCTAGTTCCCTTTACAGTGTAAAATAACTAATCTATTTCAAGGAGTGTTGGCCTAGTTCCCTTTACAGTGTATAATAACTAATCCATTTCAAGAATTGTCTAGAAACTTTACACATAAGATTTGTTTTTGCTTCATCTTCCATTAAGTGGGCCACCACCTAGACCACACGGAGAAATTATCCAATCAATTATAAACTTATTATACATATATCAATTTGATTTTAAACTTTTTAATTTTAAAAATTGAATCCTAAACTTTTGTGCGAAATTTCAATATTGTCCTTCCAACCAACTTTTACTGAAATTGCTGATGTAGTGGTGCACCGTGTAAAATAACCAACGGTGACAAGACCGTCACATTAGAGATTTTCAATGAAAATGGACTGGAGTGATTAATTAGGCAATATTTCCAAATAACACCGAAGGAATTAGAGAAGTTTTTCATATTTTCAATCAAAGGAGAATCGATTACGTTAATCATACCATCTCTTAATTATTTCTCTCCATAAGCTCCGTCCTTAAATTTTTAGCTTAATTAGTATTGGAAGGAAGGTTAGATATCTCAAAACTAGTCAATAGCCACACCTTTTTTTTCTCGACCAAAAAACAAAAGCCACACTTTTTATTTATCTCAGTTCACCTTCACCACGCCAAACCACTCATAATTAGCTTGAAAATGACCAATGAAGCGGTGCAGGACGTTGACTTTCAAACAGAATCCTGACAAAAATAAAATTGAGGGGACCAAGGAAGAAGATGACTCTCCAAAGCTTTACCACCATAATTTTTCAAGGCTTAAATTATATTCATATTTCCATTTTTTTTTTGGCGAGACTGTCATAAATAGAAAAAAAAAACGAGTAGCTTTTTACTCATTTTTGGCATATCTTTTGTTGAAAACCAGAAAATTAATATGAAAAAAGTTTCGAGTTAAGTTCAGTAGTCACTAGAAAATTGCAAATTATGGGAGAAGTTCTATTATTTGTAATTTTTTTTTACCTTATCTTCTGGTAAGCAAAGAAGATATCTTTTCCTTCATGTGGTCACATGCATGAATTGACATGGAATACGAATAAAAGCGATAAAAGTCCATAGGCTTGGAGTAGACGTCTTTATCTTGCCTACTCCAAAGATAAGTCAGATGAAAGAGAATATATGCTTCATAAACGTGCATTTCAACGTAAACTAGGAAATTAAAGACGAGAAATGAACCCTTGGATGGCTGATGGACGTCTGATCTGTCAAAGAAGTGCCTAATGATCCAAAGGCCAAGAATCAGTTGGTCTTTGAACCATCTACATCTGGATTCATAAAGCACTCACCAACCATTATGAGGCTATTCTGATGTATCCACACAATATCCCAAATATATTGCTATGAGATGATTGATTAAGTTATGCGTATCCATGAAGAAGTACGATCCAAAAGACCACTGCCACACACGCAAGATTAACCGAAGAGAACCCGCTTTTGATATCATGTTAGAAAGTTCACCCAAAAAACTTAAGCTAATCAATTCCATTGATAAGCGGTGTATGATACTTTGACGGATGATCTTTGTTTTGGAAAAGTTGTCCAAAAAGCCTTAAATCCATTATACTTTTGCCAATTTACTCCTAAATATTTTAATTTCAGCAATTAAGTCATAATCATTTTTCACGTTTGTCAATTGAGTCAATTCAACCAATTTTAATTGAAAATCATTGACGTGGATACCAATCATTCTATGTAATATAGTCAGCGCTAACGTAGACAAATTTTAATAACATTTTAATATTTTTTCGAATTTTTATTTTCTCTGTATTTATAACACTAGCCAACAACCGTTGCCTAGGCTGGGTGAAGGCGTCGTGGCCTTCACCCAAATCTAGGCGAGGGTGTCGGCCCAATGCCCTCGCTAGTCACCAACCAGAGTTCTAAGAAAACAAAGAAAAGAAAAGAAAAGGGAAAAAAGCAAAAAGATTAGAAAGAATAGAAAATTAATAAATAATTAGAAAATTTATAAAAAAAAAATTATAGAATTTGTCCTGTCAACAATAGCTATGCCATGTAAAACGACCAGCATTCATGTCAATGACTTAAAATTAGCTGGATTAACTTAATTAGTAAAATGTCAAATTAAGATTCAATTGATACAATTAAAAAGTTTAAGATTGATTGTTAAAATTGCAATAGATTTAAGATTTTTTGGACAATTTTTTCTCTTTTTTTTCATATTCACAATTTTTTTTTCTTTTGCCTTTTTTTATGGCATGATCTTATCAGATTAAGAGTGCATAACTTTTATCATTAGACTCACAAATGCCCTCACTAAAGTATAACTCCAAAACTACGAGTGCGCTTTTTCTTGCTTTTAATCCTGTCTATCACTTGGCTCTCGATTTCATGGCGGCAAGCCATCTCCATCAAACTAAAATCTTGGGGAAATAGTGATAAGCGAGAGAAAAATTATCTTATCTTTTAGGAATCCTAATTTTAATCTTAAAATATATACACATATAGAGACAGACAGACAGACAAAGAGAGACAGAGAGAGACGGTTACGAAAAGCATGATTTGGTAAAGCTTTTGGCGCTGGCCTTTTTGCCTTATGGTGGAATAAGGAGACGTAAGAGGCCACTATCAGATTGATTCATCAAAATATAAAAACCAGGAATGAACAAGAAGTCTCGAGGAGTTTGCGTGCGAATGCTTTTGACCTAAAAGTGACGTTTCCGTGGAATAGACGGGGCATGTTCGAAATTCTATTGCTGTAACTACTTCTCTACTGATTTTATGTAAATGGGATATTATAGTGTAGCACTTGTTCCAAGGCCTGATGAGAAGACAAAAAGAATAATGGGGAAATCAAATAAAATTGTCCACTCAACTTTGAGTGGTACATTTGCCCCCGAATTTTCAACTGCTGCACAATAATCCTTGAACTTGTCTTTAATTGCTACACAATATTATGTAAACTATTATTTTGTTATAGTCGTTAACCCTCCGTTCTTTTTTCTCCATTATCATGTGCAACGCACATGCCTTTCAAGGGATAAAAGTATGTTTCCCATTTTTTTTTAGAGGAATCTCTTTTTTAGACTTAATTACTGGTAAAACTGAAAAATATGGTAAATTGAAGAAAAATTAATAAATAAAGTACAAATAATGGAAAAGATAAATATCCTTATAATATGTGACAATAAAAATTAGTTGACATTAGACATATACAGTCTAAATAAGAGAACTCAAAAAAAAATTAAAGGAAAAAAGAAAAGACATCAATAACAAAACGGTCATGACAAAAATCTATTACTTATTATGTACATTTAAAAGGTTAATTAATTTAGATTAGCATAATATATAAAAAAAAGTTATGACTCTATTTGCTTCATGAAAAATTTGACACTTTTGGAATATTTTTCCAAGCAGTCAATTTTCAGGGAAATTATAGTGGTTTTTAGTATTTGATTGAAATGTAGAAAATGAATTGGAAATTATTTTCCATCGCTTGAAAAAAAACTGTTATTTATTTCCTAAAGAGAAGTGCACTATTCATGTAGTATAACAGCTATTTAAAATATCTCATTAATTTTTCAATGATGTTTATCGAATTAAATTTTCGTAGCATAAATACTTAAATAAACTATAAACAATTACTTTTTCACTAATGGAACCGGCACTTGGGTCGCTTGGATCCAAAGCAAAACCAAATAAAGTAATTGAAGTACAGGAAAATAAACATCTTAGCGTATCGTGTAAAAGTAAACAAAGTCTGTTATTAAGCCTCGGAATAAAATCCTCATGAGTTGAGTCAAAATCAAATACTCATTATTCTAAGTTGTACGAATATCTCTTGATCTTGTTGTGATTTGGAATCAGTTATGTTGTTACCATTCTATTCTCACGCTTGTGCTAGGAGTCACTGAATCAGTGCCATTTGTCAGTGCTTACATCATCCTATGATGCAATAAAAACACAAACGTAAAACCAGAAAAATAATGTTTTAATGCATAAGAAAATCATGCTCTTCTTTGCACCTAAAGTAAAATAGAAAGAATTTCATGGAATTCAGGGTTCGATCGAATTGTGCAAGGCCTTTTTTTTTTTTTTTTTTTTTTTTTTTTTTTTTGGTTGGGGGGGGGGGGGGGGGGTGGGCTCGAATAATTCATGTCCCACGATTGCAGAAGCAATATACCCTCCCGGCCATAAAGTTTGTGTTTTCCCTTATCTTCAGGTGTTGTACTAATCTTGAGGTGTGTTTGTATCATGAAAAATTATATGAAAAATATACATATTTTGTGGAAATTATTTTTAAGAAAAAAATTAGTTCTTTTTTGTTTGGTGGTATGCTGAAAAGTATAACTAAAAACTTTTTGGGTGTTTGGATCTCATTTGATGAGAGATAAAGTTGAGAAGATAGGTAATACGAAAATGATATCTTTGTTGTTAGAAATGGAAATCATTTTTCCCAATCTAATTTTTTTTTTAGCCCATGAAAAATGATTTCCATTAATTAAGTAGTTCTTCGTCATCCAAATACTAAAACGTCCGAAAAAAAATTCTTGAAAATATTTTTTATCAAATAAATTAACCAACTATAAAAAGTTGTTTTCCTAAACTCATGAAATACTTCTAATGATCCATCATTACTTTACATCAATTAACCATTTAAAAATACATAATGAGTATCCAAATTTTTTCATTTGACCTCTTCGTTATTGAGCATTTTTCTCCTTTTTACTTAGACTCTGTTTGTTTCATGAAAAATATGGCATTTCCGAAAAATGCTTTCCAAGAAGCCATTTTTCAAGAAAATCACAATATTTTCTGGTGTTTACCTGAAACTTGAAAATGAACTAGAAAGTATTTTCTATCATTTAGTATGAAAAATTCGATTTGATTTTCCTTCGTACACTCCTTTTAGTAATTTTTATATTATTATTATCTTTTATTTTTTTCTTTTTTCTTTTCCCCTTCTTCTTTCGTTCAACGAAAAGACTTAGAAAGGCAACTAACGACTACTCAAAAGTAAGCTCAAGCTCACCAATCAGGTGAGCCTCGAGTTCAACACCGGCGCTTGTCGATTTGGCAAGTGGTGAGCTCGAGCTTGCCTTTGGCCCATGCCAACAATCAGCCAAGAAAGAATGGGAAAAAAAAAAGAAAGAAAAAGTGAAAAAATAAAAAAAAATTCAAATTTCAAATTTCAAAATTCAAATTTCTTAAGAAAAGGAAAAGAAATATAGAAGTGAGGGCTAGTAGCAAGGTGAAATAAAAGAAAGTGAGTGAGAAAAATGTTCCCTCCTACTTGAAAAGCGAAAAACACTTTCTCTTATTTTAGAAGACTTTTTTTCCATTGAAAAAAAGTTTTCCCCGACCAATTCATTTTACGTGAAACAAACGGTGAAAAATTCAAGAAAATTTTTCCTAAAGGTTGTGTTCCACAAAACAAAGTCTTAATTGCATTGCTTTTTCTTATGATATTTTATGGGTTGTGTTAAATTTTTCATCAATTTAAAAAAAAATTATTAATGACATTTTATGTTGTTAATATTTTAGTTAATTTTCATTTGTCCATTTTCTTTAAGTTTTCTTTTCTTAAAGAAGTCAAGGGTAAAAGAGAAATTTCAAAAAGAAAAAAGAAGATGAAAATACATATTTACCTCTTAAAAAGCCATGTGCATAGCACATGCTAACAAAAATTATAATGGAGGGTTAATAAGGGCAACGTTATTTCGACCCTCTAAATGACTAAATCAATTGGATTTTCATGAAAAAGACATAATTTCCCTCTATTTTCAATTGCAATTTAAATTGGTGGTCCCAAATTTATTTACTTTCATTTTTTTTAGTTTTTCTATATATATTAGACTAATGACTTAATAAAAGGTTCATCAAGAAAATGAGCTTTTGAGATAAGAGGGACAAAAAATAGATAAATTGTTATAAGATCAATGATGAAGAAGAAACTTTTCAATTTTATATTATACCAAAGAATGTCATTTTTACTTATTATTAGTAAGATAATTTTACGCGGAACATGTAAAACGTTGTCAGAATATCTGAGAATGCACTTTTCTTTTATAAGTTAAAAAAACAAAACATGTGAAATTTTTAATTATGATAACTTGCTAAATTGAAAAAGGAAAAATAAAACAAAGAAGTGGGACCATCACATTAAACTGCAATTGAAAGATTGAGGATAGTTTTGTCTTTTTAGTGTAAATAGAGGTGGTTGATAACTACAATAAAATGAAAATACAAGGGGTAATAGGTAACACTTAGAAAGTTTATGAGCAAATGTA
Organism: Eucalyptus curtisii; assembly: GCA_017140595.1. Classification (NCBI taxonomy): domain Eukaryota; kingdom Viridiplantae; phylum Streptophyta; class Magnoliopsida; order Myrtales; family Myrtaceae; genus Eucalyptus; species Eucalyptus curtisii. Next base: position 15,783,432 of record CM029496.1, read on the forward strand.
TACTACCTAACAGTTCGAGAGAGTTTTGTGTAACTTTCCTAATTTACCTTATCGGCAGTGACGAAGCTAAAACGACATGGAAGGGATATGATTAACTTGTGTACAAAAGAAAATAACAAAAAGTAAAACAAGTCGAAAGAAGAAAATTTGATTTGGCTAAGCTATCCATTCAAGTTTGGCGAGCTGAGTTATAGTCCAGTCCTTAAGAATTATAGAGTGGAATTATAAAGCTTGTCCTTGTACTATTACACGAGTTATCTTTTGGTCCTTGAACTATACTCCTAATACATTTAGGGCCTACTTGGAAACACCCTAAACAGTGTCTGATTCTATTTTTTTAATCCCCAAAGCAAAATTTAATAAATTTTTTGTTTCCATGAAGAAAAATTCGTTTTTCTTTTCCCAAGAATAGACTTGAAACAAAATCAGAAAGTAGAAAAATGTTGTTTCTTATTCCTACCGACAATTCCTGGAATCAAGTCATATTTTTGTTCTTTTCTCTTCTCTATCCTTTTCTTCTTCTTCTTCCTCCCCCTCCTTTTGGCCAGTCGCCAACCACCGACCTCAACCATGGCCGACGACCTGGCCTTGACCATGGTCAATGACTGGCCAAACGAGGATCGGCGATCTTGTTGGAGGGTCTGTCGGCCCCTAGCAACGTTGAGCCATGGCAAGGCTTGACCTCGCCAGGCCACCGCCAAGGCGATGTGAGGCTCGGCCTCGCCAGACCATAGCCAAGTCAACATTGCCCAGCCAAGGCTAGCCTAAGCCTCGCCCAACCACAGGGAGGCTCGCTAGGCTGGGCAATGCTCACTTGGCCATTGACGAGGCTTGGTCTCGCTTCGATCTATGAGGCCGAGGCTCGCGGTGGTCAAGTGAACCTCCTGTGAGCTCGCCAGACCTCGCCAAGCTAATCACCGGACACAAAGAAAGGGGAAGAAAAAGAGAAAAGGAAAAATAGAAATAAAAATAAAAGAGAAAAATAAGAAAATTATAATAAAAGTATTAAAAAATTAAAAGAAACAAAAAAAAAATTTAAGAGTCCTACAAAATGCATTTCTATTTTGAGAATAAAAATTTTAGACAGTTACCAAATGCCTTTAAAAACTCAGAAATTGTTCCCAAAAATAAATAAATAAATAAATCATTTTTAAGCAAAAATTGTTCCAAAGCACAAAATGCTTGCCAAACGCATCTTTAGTCCTCCCCAACTCATATGTGGCAACAATTCAAGACCAAATTCAACTTTCTATCTAAATGTCGACCGTACATACTAAGTCAGCACCGCCAAGTTGACATGCAAGGCCAATGTGTACAAGTCTCTAAAACAGTTACACTTTTGGTCCTCTAACATCTAAGAATATGTTTTTTTAGTCCTTATATTTTGTTTAGCTATAAAACTAGTCCTTAAATTATTTTTTGATGAAAACTTAATTTCCTTAGTCATATCTTTATTAGAGATCTTAAGAAAATGTCAATTTGAAGCGAATTATTAGTTGGTGATTTTTGCGTTTATAGGTAACCACAATTTGATAGATTGCCCAAGCAAGATTAATTCATCATATGAATAACTTAACATCCTCATTATCATTATAGATCCGTATAATAGTATCTAGGACTACTTGGGGAGAAAAAAAGGATCATTTTTAAATAATTTAACCATAGCTTAAACTCGTTATTTTAAAGCTAAAACATTTTAGAAAGTTTATAAGAAACCTTCAAATTATATCATCAACAACCCTATATCATATTGTTCGTAGATATTTTGCATACGATGGCATCCATCTTAATAAGACATTCAATCAGATCGGGCAAATTTGTAATGTAGGAATACCAATTAATACTTGGTTTTAATTTGACATCTTATAACATTTTGGATTAAGATGCGATGAAAGAAACTAGGTTTTTGTTAAAAAATAACACGAAGGATAGTATTGTAACTAAAACAAATTACAAGGACTAAAACCGAACATTTCTACAAGCACATGGATCAAAAGTGTGATCTTCTTAGAAATTTGTACACTTAGACGCCAAATGTCAATTTATCGGTATTGACTCAGCATATCTCATTCACATTTGGACGGAAAATTTAATCATTCCATTAAATAATCATCAGAGAAAATTTTGGGGACTAAGTCATAACGAAATACTGTACAGAGACCAAAAGTGAATTCGACTAGTAGTATAGGGCCGACTTTTGTAATTTCCCCCACTTATACTGACTGGCCATTTTTTATTTTATTAAAATGATAGTAACTTACAAGGGCTGGGGGGCAGCGACAGCTCTTGCTTGTCCCCCGCTGGCTCCGTGCTCGTTTCGCAGCCTATCAATATTGATAGAATTTTCTGCATAGGCGATGCGTCTAATGGTTTTGGAAAATGTAAGTTTTGCATAACATGTTTGAGCTTTTTAAGAGCTTAAAGCACAAGGAGATCGAGAACGCATCTTGTTGGAAGTTCAGCTTGAAACTCAAGGAGGTTAAGGAGTGCAGTGTCAGGGTGGAAGATGGCTTTGTGAACGGTCAACACAAATTTTCCCCTTGTCTTCCAGGCCTAACTTTACAGATTTCCCAAAACTACATCTGGAGATCTCGTAGGTTTGGGACTTCGACGGGGAAAGACAAGCAGGACATTCCAAGACAGACAAGGTCAGAGTCTGCCCAGAAGATTAGACCATTTCCCATGGTTAAAAGATCAAGCGAATAGGTCACACTATGCTAAAAAATTTCAGGCAGATACAGAGCATGATAGGAGTAGCCGAACCACAGAAGCAGAGATGATACGAGTTGGACACCAGAGTCAAGACACTTGATAATCATGGCAGGCCTTGTGTCATACTCTCGTCCCCCATTTGAAAGAAGATCAGAGTTGAAGTACACTTCTTCCAGAACAAGCCCAAAGTTGCCGGTCAAAAGAAGCAAGAACTCAAACTTCACGCGCATTGCCAAGGACTTTCAAGGACATCTCACTTCAACTAAACCCAACTTAAATGTTTGTATCTTATAATCCGCCGGAATCCACCCCTCACCTCTCATTAGCCACCATAAAATCCAACCAATTCAACACTTGATGCTGGATAATTTACAAAATCATTAACCATGAAAAATGTGCATCCTAGTTGATTCCCTTGGATTCAACCTCATCATAGTCTACCGCAAATGAAGGCCAAGGAAATGCATACATCAGCTGTAGTAACGCATGTATGTCAGCATCAGGTCTCGACCATGGGTTCAGGCCCAGATGGCTCTGAGCATGATTTCTGGGATTGGCGGACAGAATTGAAAAGAATATCCTTAATAACCTAGAGGAGCAGAAAGAAATAGTGAGTGCATTGCTAAATAACAAAGTGCATAATTTGAAGTCACGTATCATGATCAGTTATTAAGTACAATCCAAAGTTCAAAAATCAATGGTCACCTGTGACATCAGGCCATGCACTTGCTCTACGGTTATTTTTGCACTATCACGAGTAATCTTGGTGAGTTGAGAGTCTTCCTGCAATTTAGCAAAAAGTTGTCAACAAGATATTCTGAATTGTAAAAGAGACAGACTAGAAAGCAAATTTCAGGGTGCTTCATGAGAAATGGTATAGTTGGTCATAAAATTTTTGAACCTTTAGATAAACCTATCCTCTTCCCTCTAAGCAAACGACGTATAAGATGAGCACCAACCCAAAAATGGATAGGAGTGACTTTGCTCAATGGAAAAAAAAAATTGTATCTGATTTCAAGCACTATGTATAACCTAAAAGAAAAAGGCCAGAGCACAAAAAAAATGAGGCATCCAGCTTTGTTACAATGGACAAAATCAGGATGCCACTGAACCATATCCGTTTTTAAAGGGGAACAGAACCACCAAACTACTTCGACTATATAAATGATAAAAAAAATTGCACAGGGATCTCCTATTCATAAGAGCATCATCATCATAAAATTGTAAAACCTTTACATTGCTTACTCAAGCTTACTGAACTAGAAACTAAAAAACTGCAGAACTTCATGCTATAACACAGGTAAGCAACAAGGAGAGCAACAAGCACAGATATTGGATTGTATATTCAAATGTGACTTCCAAGGAAGTTGAAAGCTGAAGTCCCTAAAGGAATGATTCACGATCATGGGAAAGCTAAGTCCAAAGTTCAATATTGAAGAGAGGTGCTGCATTGATCATTCTAGAGAACTTTACCAACAAGATCACAGGAAATCATATTGATTTCCATATTATAACATGGGAAGACAAAGCCAAAAGCTATGAACTGAAATTCATATGGAAGCCTGGAAGTTTGCAATTTTTCAAGAAGCTAATCTTCAGATGTCTCTGAAATCCGTCACCTTTTATAGTGACTGTGCAGGTTATCTTGCATTCAAGAACAAGCTATAACATAAGAGGAGGTCCAAATTTGATGTTCCTTCCATTCAATGAATCACTCTAACAGGCTTCATGTAAACCAAAGTTCTCATGAATTCATCCTACATAGAGCAAATTCTCAACTCCCATTCTCTTTTTAACTACTGATTCACAATCAAAAACTGGTTTACGTGCCCATCTAGCAGCAGAAAAAGCCTTCTTTATGTAATTTTCTAGGGTTGTCAGTGCAGCAGCAGACATGATCTCAACATTACATCATCTCTCAGTTGCCAAAGAAAATCAAAAAAATATCATCCCATGTTCCTTAGAAGGCCCTGACCATAACATAAAACAGTAAAGTTAATTAACTTTCAACAGCACTCTAATGCTTACGTAGAAGGGCCACAACTGATTCGGGAATGTAGTAGAAGTTAGTAAAGTTGCCCATAACCATAATAAAAGCAGAGTGACAACAGAAACCCAAAAAGCAAGAGCAATGTTTAGCAAGACAGCAAGAAAAGGATGAGAAAAAGCAACAATCACCTCCTTCTTTCTCTGAGGAGGTGCTATCAATGGCCCAAAGCGAGTATGTGCCAACTGATTTTCTGCTTGCTCCAGCTTTTCAGCTGCATAGTCGACAAAAATGGATATGTTTGAGTAATGAAAAATATAGAAACAAACAAATCAACCTCATGTTATAATTCGGCCAGAGAGAAACTAGAAGAACAGATACCTAGATCAGAAATCTGTCCAGCAACATAGTCTCCATTTCCTAATAAAGGTGAAGATGAAAGAGTGTTCACCCAGTACTTGTTCCACAACAGATCCAGGAGGTGGGAATCAAGAGAGGACTTAAAATAAGTGATATCGAGGGCATAATACTGCAGAAGCAAACATGACAAGGGTTATAGCGGCAGCACTATACAGGCTCCAAAAGTTGAAACCGAAGAAAAACTAGAAAACCTGTCTACAGTGCACGCCAAAGTCCTCGATTTTATTTAGAGGGATAGTTTGATACTCGGAAACAGGGTCATCCGGAGGCTTATATCCGTCTGGATATGTCCTGAATGCCCCAATCTCCACTTTACCCGCAGACACGGTCCTAGTCGGATCGATGACAACAGCCAAAAAGGGTTCTTGAAACTGCTGGTTGAGCATTTGTGTCGAAACATCAATGCCAGAGAGCCAGCACCCATATCCAGGATGCGAATGGTACCAACCAACAACATTCTCCAATCTCCCAGCCTACATACAGAATTTTGTATTTCACTTTAAAAATCATAACGAGTAGTGCCACCATCTCAGGCTATCACGCAATTCAAAGCAAAATCATTGCAGGCATAAAACGAAATTAAAGAACTTGACAAAAACCCTTGTTTTTCCTCAACACCCTTCAATGAATTCAATAAGCTACTCCAAGATTCTTGATTCGATACCACTTAGAAACATTGGATAGGACGATCAGATACCCGAAAACTAGGGTTCGAGGGAGAGGGAGCAAGACGAAGGGCCAAGCCGAACCTGCTTGTTGGTCTGCGAATAATCGACCATGTACTCGTACGCATCGGCCTGGGCGTTGACCCTAGTCTCGGTGCCCTCGACGGGGAGGGCAAAGGCGTCCATGACGATGATGGCGTCGCCGTCGGTCTTCCCCTGCATCAGCCCCATGACCTCGATGGTCCCGCCGGAGCGGGCGTGGACGACCATCTTCAGGAGGGCGAGGGCGGAGATCTTGACGCGCTTGAAGTAGTGGGGGTCGTTGGACCAGGGCTTGTCCTGCTGGAACCGGGCCTGCCCGGCCTCGTCGTAGAAGAAGATGGAGTCCGACTGGTCGTGCTTCGAAGGGTCGGCGGCGCCAGCGCCGGAGCCGGCGGCGGTGGTGGAGAGGATGTTGTTCTCGAGCTCCCACGTCTTCTGGGCTATGGCCGCTTGCGAAGCCAAGGCGTCCATGGTTTTCTCCCTTCTTCGACTCTGGAGTTTTTGGTTCGAGCGTGATGGAGAGAGAGAGAGAGACTGTATAAGAAGAAGAGGGACTGAGGACTCGCTTGAAAAGACGGGAAAAAGATGAGGGACCGGAGGTCGGAGGGAGGAACCGAGGGAGGGCCAAAAAGAAAATTCGGAAGATGCGTATTAAAAGTTCTAAAAGTTAACACGAAAGCATAACTAAATTCTAAAATTTTCAAAAAATACATTTAAGTTTAAAATTTATCAAATTAGTGTAATCGAGTCTTTCCGTTAATTTCATTCAATTTGGCTAACAAAAAATGTTGACGTAACTTTTTTAATTACTTCCCCTCTCCTGCGTCTGAAATAAGAAAGATAACTTTGAAATGACATCGTTTTGATCCAAATTTATTTTTTATATCAAAAAAAAAAAAAAAAAGCAATGCAGTGAAGGCTCTCTTGCAGCTGCCAACCTAACATCGTTGAAAAGAGCCGCTGATGGTCAAGCGAGGGTCGACTAGTGTTGCTGGCTAGGCAACGGCCTATAAGCACTCACGCAGATTGAGACAAGGGTCACCACTAACTATGATAAGGCTAGGGGTACGTTTGTTTGTGTTTATGTTCTTTTTTTGTTTCAGAGAACAGAAATAAAAAAAAAAACCATTTCTGTTCCGGGGAGCAATTTTTGAACAAAAGAACGCGTTTGGTAAACTTGTTCTAGAATAAAAAAAGAACGAAACATGTTTGGTAAATTTGTGTTCTTTTTTTTATTTCTTTTAATTTTTTAATATTTTTATTTTATTTTTCATTTTTTCTTTCTTTTTTTTTTCTTTTTTTCTTCTTTTGCCAAGGCCGGCGACCGGCCAACGAGGGCCGGCGAGCGGCCGACGAGGGCCGGCGGCCTCGCCCAGCCACCGCGAGGCTCGCCGACCCCCGGCAATACCGAGCCTCGCTGTGGTTGGGCGAGGCTCAGCCTCGCCTTGGCTAGGCGAGCTCGGGCTCGCCCAGATCCAGCGAGGCCGAGCCTCGGCCGGGTAGCCGGGCGAGCCCGAGCTCGCCGAGCCTCGAGGCGCGGGTCTAGGCTGGGCGAGCTCGGCCTCGCCGGATCGGGTGAGCCCGAGCTCGCCCAGCCAAGGCGAGGCCAAGCCTCACCAGGGGCCGGCGACGCTCCGGCGAGGTCGCCAGCCCTCGACAGCGTCGCCGGCCCTCGACGGCTGGTCGCCGGCCATGGCCGAGGCCGGCGACCGGCCAAAGAAAAAAGAAGAAGAAAAGAAAAGAGTGGAGAGAGAGAATTTGTTCCCAAAAGTTGTTCCAGAAACAAGAAACAACTTTTTTTTGTTTCTTGTTTCTGTTCTTTTCTTGTTCCCGGGAACAAAAAAACAGATTTGGAACAAAAACGCAAACAAACGCGTTTCTGTTCTTTTTTTGTTCCCGGGAATAAAAAAACAGAATTTTTGTTCGTAAACAGAAAAAAAGAACACAAACAAACACTCCCTAGGTGTCAACCCCACCACAACCAACAGTGGCCCCTGCCTACAATCGACCAAGGTTGCTAGCCACTGCTTAAGCCCAGCAACCTCGGCTAACCCTTGCCCCACCATCACTAAAGCCTTTCTGTTGACACCTAAATTTTTGGGGTTATTTTTTGCTAAATAAAAAAAATATAAAAAAAATATAATAAAAAAATCATAATCACATGGCATATAGTTTAGGAAGATTTATATTTTGTTAAGATTTTTTTTTAGATTTAGGTAATATACACGAGAGATGCATTTTTTGCGTAAAAGGGGAATTTTTTGATCGACTACGCAAAAATATTGCGCAAAGTGAAATGATATATTCAATGGAATTTTACACGAGCGAAATTGGCAAAGAAATATACCACGAAGATACATTTTTTTGGTGTATAAAAGAGTCGCGTACGGTCAGGGTTAGGGGGGTTGGTTTTTCTTTTAAAAAAAAAAAGGCAAAAGAAAGGAAAAAGTGAAAAAGTGAAGGTGAAAGTGACGTGAAGGAGAGGAAAAGAAGACAGGTAAAAGTAGATTTCTGTGCTTCTTCTCCGGTGGATCTTCGCCGAAAAGGCCCACCGTCGTCGCTTCATCTTCTCGCCATCACCGACGATCAGCGGCGCGTCGGAGCCCGAGCGCCGCGCCTCGACGCCCGTGCTCGAGATCCACTCGCAACCCAACACCCGGCGGTTCCGGCCCGCGCGCCGCCCTCCGCCCGACATTGCTCGCCCTCCGCCGGTGCCCCCAACGCCGGCGGCTCCGCTCGCGACACCCTTGTCTCGCCGTGCCGCTCGCCGCCGCCGCCCTCACCGACCGACGGTTTCGTCGCTCCACCTCGCCCTCGCCGAGCCTCGGCGCCGCGACGCCTCCTCCCGCCTCTAACCGCGCCCGGGGTCCCCGCCCGCGACGCCCGTTCACCGCCGCGGCCCATCCGACCGCCGCGACCTCCGATCGGTGACCCAGGTCGCAAGCCAGGCGAACCCGCGCCGCTCGATCGACCCGTCGCTGCTGCTCTCGCCCCGACGGACCCGCAGCCGTGATTCCTCCCCCGGCCGCGACGAAGCCCCTGCAACACCTCTGCCCGCGACCCAATACCGGTCGCCGAGGTCCGACGCCCTGCAGCTCCCTCTCCGAGTGACGCCCGCCGCAACCCAAGCCTCCGCCCGGCTGCTGGTCTCCCTCGCCGGAACTCTAACCGGCGTGATTCCCCTCTCGCCGGAACCCTAGCCGGTGAGCTCCCTCTCACCGGCCGATCACCCCCGCCGGCGTCACCCCATATTCAATTTTACTTACCTAGGTAGTTTTTATTATTTTTACTTTTTACTTTTTACTTTTGCTTTTTACTTTCTTTATAATTTAGTTTATTTTGTTTGTTATGTTATTTTTGTTTATTTCATTTGATAGCATTTTTAGTTTAGGTATTTAATTTGTAATATTGGATGTTAATATCTGTAATTTTTGTGGGCATTATCTGCAAGGATTTTGTCCAGAATTATTATAATTATTAATTTGATCCGAGAGACATTGAATCATTTTTTTAATTATTTTAATTGTTGGGCTTTTTAGTGAGATTTTGATTGTTAAATCACAATAATTATTTAATTTGGTCTGTAAGACTTCGAATCAGATTTGTAATTATTTTGATCTCCTTGCTGTGATAATTAGGGTTAGAATAACTGTTAATTTGACTGTAAGACAACAGGTTATTTTTTCAATTATTTTAATCCTTCCTTGCTTGATTTTGTTGATAGTTTAGATTTAATAATTACTTATCTCTTTAAAAAAAATCAAAAATAAAAAAAAAAATCAAAATCTTGCATGAGCATGTAGGACATGTAGGTTTAAAAAAATTAGACACGTAGGTTTTTTTTTTTTTTTTTGGATTATATTTGTTAGAATTGCATTTTTAGATATCTTTTTAAAATAGGTTAGGGTCAATCTTAAACAACCTTTTTTTATATAAATTCTTAGATAAAATTGGTATTTTTTATATATTCTCATTAAAAAAAATAGTTTTTCTAAGACATAATAGAGTTTAAGTCAAAATTAATCCAAAAAAAATGAATCAGAAAATTATTTTTTTAGATAGCTTAATTAGGGTTTTTATTAATTTCGAATTTCATTAAAAAATACTAGTTTGCATAATAGGATTATTTAATTAGAATATGTTCATTAGTAAATTAGGTCATGAGGTGCATGTTAACTAGATTGCATATTAGGCCCATTTAATTTTGAATTTGCATATTAGTAAAATTAGGTCATTTAGGTAAAAAAAAAAAAGGCATTTTTTTATAAAAGAATTCTAACTCTCAAGAAAACCCAAAAAAAAATGTTTGCTTTGTGTGATGCAATTTATTTATTTATTTTTTTATTTGAATATTCAATAATGGTTGAGCACTCGTGTGGCCACTCATTTGCATGATAGGAATTTAGATTAAAATCAATCCAAGTTGCTTGCAAAAACATTCTTTTGAAAATTAAAAAAAGAAAATGGTACCGAAAGGGCACTAGGATAGTCTAGTGTAACCAAGTCCCCGTACCCTTAGTCTCGGTTCGTAGGAGTAAAATAATACTCCCATTATTTTACTTAGGTGTCTAATCGACCTACCGAAAACTGATTAGTGGCGACTCCTAGAAACTGATCATTTGCATACTTGAACCTTAAGTCGCGAATTGGTATGGGCTTGGGAGAGTCCGAGCTAAGCTTAAAGACTTAGTAGTCCATTAACCTAGTTTTAGGAGGTACACCCGAAAATTAGGTCGCGACAGCTTGGCGACTCCGCTGGGGACTTGTGTTAAAACACTTAGTGGACTTAGGCCAATTTTTCTTTTTACTAAAAAATGTTTTTGTTTGGTAGCGAGGATCCCAGGTACGTCCCTAACATTTTTAAGGTGTTAAATGTTCTTGCAGATGGGAGGTATAAGGGGAGTAGTCTTTGCTAACATTTGTCTTGCAGGTTGGAGTGAGGGATGAATGATTTATTTTCCAAATTAGAAGTGTTGTTTGCATTTAAACTGTTGTGCATGCTTTATTGCTTTAGCACTACACTATTTGCACACACAACCTGCGGTCGGACCTGGGCTGCGATAGGATTTCTAGGATGGTGTTGAGAAGTATACTTCCTCCAAAGCGAGACTGCTATGTAGAGGTTGACCTTCTCTTCCCCGAAAGTTTTTCATGGTGTCGAAATGTGTTTTGTCCATATCCGCGAGACTGCGTGACTATTGGACATTCCATTTGACTGAGCCGGAGTTAAGGGGCCTCGACACGTTAATGCGAGACCGCAACGGTCGATCACCTTCTTAGCTCACTTTGTTAAGCCATTTAGATAGAAATCGAGCCTCACGTCTCATGTGTGTGTCTATGTGATTGTCATCTATTTCGGTGAAAGTAAGTTGTCTAAATTTTCGCAATTTACTTACTTTACTTTAATTTCGTCGGCACATGACAATAGGTTTCTCGTCAATTTCGTTTTATATGCAATGGGGAAAACCGACGTACAATTCATTTCCACTCCCAAAAAAGAGCTCAAGTTGTGGTTGGACCGGTTAGATCAAGATGGCCGGAGATACGTGAAAGCCAGGATCCCCCGACTTCTTCCACTATTAGAGATCAACATTCATTCTGGTGTGATACAAGCACTCCCTCATTTTTGGTGTCCACAAACTTCCACCTTCATATTTGGTGAGTTCGAGCTGACCCCAACGCTTGAAGAATATAGTGTTGCCATTGGAATGCCTCTGGAAAAGGAGCTTGTTAGACCGCCTATCGGTATAGATTCTATTTCTGAATTATCACACTTTTTAGAAATCGAAACCGAAAGAGTAAGGAAGGTCGTCAAAGCCAATTGTTTTGCATGCCCGTTTTCATTTTTGGAAGAATGTTTTACAAATCAATCAATGATTTCAAAAGCTAGGATTTTCATATTAGCATTTTTCGGGCTAATTGTTTTTCCTTATCGAAGAAATGCCATTAATCCTTCAATTTCATGGGTGGTTAATCGTATTTGCAACGGCTTAAATTATGTCAATATGGTTTTAGCCGAAACATTCTTGTCATTGAACCGTTTCAAGCAAAATGAAGAAAAGACTATGCGTGCCCTCCCCGAACTTTTGCAAATATGGTTTTTCTCACACATAAAAGGTTTTGGGCACCTTATGAAACAATTTAAAATTGATGATTTAAGGCACCCCATACAAAAATTTGCCGTTTTGGAACGTTTCTCCCCGAATAAACAATACGCCCGTTGGGTCAATTTTCTGAAAAATCCTAAGCCCAAGGCATTTCTATGGTATACTAAATGGCTTCATGTTGAAGAGGCTCGTTTCTCTCACAAGTATGATGGGCCCATTCCGTTGCTAGGCCTTTTCGGTGCTACCTCCTATTACCCGTATAGAGTGGCCCGTCGCACGAGCTCTTCAAGAAGTTCCTCCGCCCCTCAAGACGGAATTGTTCCAAGTTCGTTTCATCCGCAAGGACTATGATTATTTCAATGAAGTCCAAATGATCATTGCTGCATGGAAGGAGTGCCATCTAGAGAAGATTTTGGTGCCCAAGAGATTGAAAGGCAAGGAGGAGATCCACCATGCGTCGACATTCTACATCCAACAACACCGGATTCCCGTTGCCTTACGCCCGGTGGTCCCCGATGTGACCGAGAAGCCTACTCAGCGAGCACAAATTGAGCATCTTAAGCGAAAAGTGGAAATGCTTGAAGCTGAGAATAAGAAGCTTCGCAAGACGTTGGGATCCCGAGAGCATATAAAATGAGATGTTTTGAATTTTTGATGTTTAAGGATCTTGATTCCAATTTTCAATTCAATACTTTCAATTTTTAGTTTGATGTTTAGGGACTTGAATTTCAATTCTTAGTTCATTGTTCAGAAGTTTGACTTTATATTTCAAGTGAATTTTCAATAAAATCATACGTTTAGACCATTGTCATGGGTCAGTTTCCTATCTTGTCTTTGGTTCTTACATTATCTTTATTTCCTTAGGTGACAACGGATCCACCTCGATCGCCTATTGTTACAAGGTCAAGGGCTAAAATGGCCGACCAGAATGAGATGCGCGATCGTATGTCCACCATAGAAGATCAACTCCAACAGCTAGCCGCCTCTATGCATCTTATAACAGCTCAACTTCAATCCATTCGGGTGAATCCAAATCCCGCACCCGCTCTCCCCGAGATAGTAGCCCCGAAGCAGAGAAACATGGCCCGGATGAGCGATGACGAAATGCCCGAGTTGGAAGATGACATGGTCCTTGTTGGAAAAGCCAAACCTAATAGCATTCCGAAGACAGATCAGGATGAGCGCGTTGCAAAGCTAGAGGAGAAAGTGAGACAACTGCAGGAATCACAAAGCTCACTCCCGTTCGACCTCTCAGTCTATGAGAAGGTCAAAATGCCGAACAAGTTCAAGATGCCGGATTTTGAGAAGTATGACGGTACATCTTGCCCAAAATCTCATATGCAAATGTACCACGTGCGCATGGCCCAAGCACGTCAAAAATGAGCCCCTCATGATCCAATCGTTCCATGCAAGCTTGATCGGACCGCACTAAACCGGTATGTGATGAAGAATGTGAATCTTCTCAACACCGGAACGAAGTGGCCGACGCGTTCCTCACACAAGTACAAGTTCAACATGGACATCGCACCTTCCCGAGAAGACCGGAGCGGATGGAAAAGAAAAGAAGCGAGTCGTTTAAAGAATATCTTTGTAAGATGGAGAAACCCGGCGGCTCAAATCACTCCCGAACCTACCAACAAAGAGCTGATGAAATTATTTGTGAAGACCCTCCCTTCGGAGTTTCGTAACCGAATGGCCGCACGTACGTCGAAAGCTTCAATCGGCTTATTCCCGTAGGAGAACAAATTGAGATGGGGATAAGGGAAGGATGGTTTACTGAGCCATCTAGTAAAAGATTCACTACTAAGAAGGAGAAGGAAGCGGTTGTAGATGTGAATATGGCTTATAGCCAAGAAAATGTCAAACGTGCCCCGGCTATCCAGATGAATCAAAGGCAACAACAAACCGCTGGTCGTCCATCATTTGCCCAAGCAAAAGGCAGTTCACTCCTCTCCCTGGATCTCCATCCCAAGTGCTAACGATCCTCCGAAAGAAAGGTTTGCTCACTAGTGAACCAAAGCGTCCTAACCGTGAAAGCAATCGCAGTTATGACCCGTCGAAGAAGTGTGACTACCACAGCGGTGAACTGGGGCATTCAACTGATGAATGTTTCACCTCAAGCACAAGATCCAGAACCTCTTAGACACGAAAGTCTTTTCGTTTCAAACTGCTCGGCCGAACGTACAGAAGAATCCGCTACCCGAGCATGAAGGTATGGTGAATGCTATCCTAGAACCTGAAGTCGGTCGAATCAAGGACTCGAAGGTGCACGTGGCAATGCTTACAATGGACTAGTAAGGGCTGGATATTATCCAAGACAAGAGAATGTTCCCCTATCGCTGATGAAGGAAAGAATTGCCCAAATGGTGGATGACGGCATTATCGTATATGCGATCGTAATTGCGTAGTTTCCACTATTTCTCACATCATCATCGATTGGGAGGAGGAGCAGGCTGCGCTCAATGCCGACAAGGAAGAAGTTGATCCTTCTCTCGCGGACATGCCCCCGCTAGAAGATGCATCTAATGAGGAGATTGTGATTGAGGTACCTCAACCATACGAGTATGTCAACAATAAGGCAGTGCCTTGGTCTTATGACTTAGATGTTGACCTTGTTACAAGGTCGGTCGAACCTATGGTCAAGCTAGTGCTCAACCCGCAAAGCCGTCACCGATAAAGAAGCTAAGGAGTTTCGGCGTGATTAAGGCAAGTGAGTATAATGTAGTCGATCAATCGCGAAAGGTGCCCGCTCAAATCTCCTTGCTCGAGCTTCTCCAAACATCCTTTGTGCATCAAAAGTCACTAATGAAAGTGTTAAGTGAAATTCATGTGCCAGAGACAATTGAGGCAGACAAGTTGGAAGAATTTGTGGGATCGGTCCTTCTCAAGGATTTGATTGCCTTTTCTGATGAAGAATTCCCTCCTGAAGGCCGGGGACATAACAAAGCACTTTACATATCCGTTAAACACAAGTCTTCTCATGTGTCTCGAGTGCTTCTTGATAATGGGTCCGCTCTGAACATATGTCCATTAGCCACTCTGCACCGCCTCGGGGTAGATCCGTCAAGGATACATGCGGCGATGACCTCGGTACGAGCTTTTGATGGCACAAAGAAGGAGGTGCTTGGAGAAATCCATCTCGACATACGAGATAGGGCCGTTGTCTTCAACATTCCCTTTCGTGTCTTTGGACATCCCTACCGCATTCAATTTCCTATTTGGGTCGTCCATGGATACACACCGCTGGAGCAAAGTGCCTTCAAGTCTACATCAAGCTGTGAAATTTGTGATCGGAATGAAGCGGTCACCGTGTATGGTGAGGAAGACCACCGGATCTATCACGAAACGGCCATCCCCTATGTAGAGCCGGATTCTGAGCTCGAATCAAGTTACCACTCATTCGAGTTGGTATCCACCATACATGCTTCTCGAGGTTCATCACCGCCCATTCCTGAAGTTTCAAATGCTGCCCTCATGGTAGGAAGAGTAATGGTCGGAAATGGTTTCATTCCAGGCAATGGTCTTGGGATGAATGGTCGAGGCATTCGAAGCCCCATTGAAGCCCCTCAGAGGTCCCCTTCGCTGGTTTGGGGTACCGTGGAAGAGGTAGGGGGAGTTCAAGAGGACAAAGACGAGGGAGGCAAAACCCGCTACCCCCGAGCATTCATGAGACATTCCCCGGTCCTCCTAGAATGTTGCAGGATGAAGCAGATACCCTGGGGCAGCCTAGTGGCAAATTTGATTATTTGGTGAAGTATTCGGCCCCTCCCAGCTACTATGCTGATCCTCATCAGATAGTCCCAGATGGATGGGATAGCATGGATGACCCAACACCCTTGAAGACCGGAAACCTTGAGGATGAGCTGGGAGTTGCGAGCTTATTTGACAACCTCATCATAGGCGCCATTGATGAAGGATCCCCTGAAGAGATGGGCCTTGGCTCACAAGAGTAACTTTTTATCGCTTTCGCACATTCCCCGCGCGGGAATTTTTATTGCTTTCTAGGGATTGTTTTCGATTTCTTTTCGTTTTCTTCTTAGGATTTGAAATGCATTTTCCATTCAATAAATTGTAATTGATTGATGAATTTCAATAAAATTACAACCTTTATTTTGAAAGTATGATGAGGCACACCAAACCAGCCCGGGGATGATATCCAACCGATAAAACAAATGAAAAATCCAAGGAGAATTCTGAGGCCTGGGTTTCATCATGCTTTCCTATGTCAAAATGTTTCAAAAAACGTTTTTCCAATCACTTTTCATTTTTTTCTTCTTTCAAAAAGAAAAATCCTTAAAAAAAAGATAGATAAGTATGATTTACCCCTGTTTGTCTTTTTGATCCATCTACATTCTGTTTTAGGAAAAATCATATAACATGCAAAGGTGTGGAAATGGTCCAATCCAACACAGCAAGTGCTGATGATAATGATCCCGAAGATTCAATCGAAGATTCCAGTGAAATGCAACGTAGCTGGGAACAACATGAAAAGGCTAAAGCTCCCACATCCGAGCAGACCGTCACTATTAATTTAAGTGACACTGAAGAAGCCAAAGAGGTGAAAATTGGGGCGAGTCTTCCCAAAGATGAAGCTGAACGCCTGATTCGGCTACTGAAAGAATATCAGGATATTTTTGCATGGACTTATGCTGACATGCCTGGTTTAGACCCGTCAATTGTGGAGCATTGCCTACCTACTAATCCGGACGTGCCACCTAAGAAGCGAGAGGCTGCGAGAGAACTAAGCCCGAGCTCTCAAAGAAGATAGAGGAGGAAGTGATGAAGCTCTTAAAGGTGGGATTCATTGAAGTTTCACAAGATCCCGAATGGGTGGCTAATATTGTACAAGTAATGAAGAAGGACGGTCGAGTTCGTGTTTGTGTTGATTATCGGGATCCGAACAAAGCTAGTCCAAAAGATGATTTTCCATTACCACACATAGATGTCCTTGTGGATAGTACCGCTGGCTTTGAACTATTCTCATTTATGGATGGTTTTTCCGGATATAATCAAATAAAGATGAATGAGGAAGACAAGGAAAGACTGCATTTATCACCCCTTGGGGAACCTTTCATTATAAGGTTATGCCCTTCGGACTCAAAAATGCAGGGGCAACTTATCACGAGCCATGATACACTTTGTTCCACGACATGATGCATCAAGAGAACGAAGTTTATGTCGATGATATGATTGCAAAAACACGACCTGGAAAAAGCCACGTCGAGACCTTGAAGAAGCTGTTTGATCGACTCTGCGAGTTCAAGCTTCGGTTAAATCCTGCTAAGCGCGTGTTCGGAGCAACATCCGGTAAATTACTCGGATTCATTGTGAGTAGTAAAGGGATTGAAATCGACCCAGCTAAAGTTAAAGCCATTTGTGAGTTACGACCTCCGTCAACAAAGTGAAAGAAGTCCGGAGCCTTTTGGGGAGGTTGAATTACATTGCTCGATTCATTTCCCAACTTTTCGAAACCGCCAAGCCATTCTTCAAACTCCTAAAGAAGAATGCACAAGTCAATCGGGATAATGAGTGTCGAGAAGCGTTCGACAAATTGAAGTATTACTTGATGAACCCACCGATGCTCGTCCCACCATCGCCGGGGCAACCTTTGATTCTCTACCTCACCATTCATAGTGAGTCGCCGGGTGCAATGTTGGCTCGGGAAAGTCCTGTCGATAAAAAGAACGAGCCATTTATTATCGAGTAAAAAATTCACGGTATCAGAGATGAAATATTCTGATGTAGAAAAGACTTGTGCCGCATTAGTGTGGGTATTGCATAGATTGCGACAGTACACGCTACATCACCAGACGTTCCTCGTGACCGAGAGCAATCCTATCAAGTACTTACTTGATCAACCAGCTTTGGTGGGTAAGTTAGCTAAATGGCAGATTTTGATCTCAGAATTTGATGTGCAATTCATGCCACAAAAGTCGGTTAAGGGTCGAGTGATTGCTGATCTGTTGGCCGAGAATTCAGGAGTCTCGAATAATGATGACAGTTTCCTAGATGATCGTGTCTTGAACGTAAGTGAAGATTCATGGACAATGTTTTTTGATGGAGCCGTGAACTTGTCCGGTTCTGCACGGAGCAGTTTCGATATCTCCGGAGGGACAACACCATCCGGTAGCTGCAAAATTGATATTCCCATGCACTAACAATGTGGCCGAGTATGAAGCTTGCATCCTTGGGCTTCAAGCCGCAATTGAGATGGGTGTAGCTAAGTTAAAAGTGTTCGGAGATTCAGCGCTAATCATACTACAGACCGTAGGTGAATGGAAGACTAAAGATGCCAAATTGCTATCGTATCATAAGTATTTAGAAGATCTGGTAAAGGAGTTCGACGAAATTTCATTTGAATACTTGCCAAGGTCTCATAATCAATTTGCAGACGCGCTCGCAACTTTGTCTTCTATGTTGCAAGTCACTGATGGGTTAGAGGTCGAGCCTCTGAAGATAGAGGTTTTGCCAAAACCGGCTTATTGTATGACCGTGATCGAAGAACCCGATAGAAAACCATGGTATTACGATATCATGAATTACATTAAAAAGCAGGAATTCCCGAAGGAAGCACTCGACGGATAGGAAGTACGTCATGAAGATGGCCTCGAAGTTTTTCGTCGGTGGTGAGAATTTGTACAAGAGATCTTACGATTCGATCTTGTTGCGGTGTATAGATGCGAGTTGAGGCCACTCAAATCATGCAAGAAGTGCACGAAGGGGTATGTGGCCCTCATATGAATGGACACATGTTAGCCAAGAAAATCATGAGACTAGGCTACTACGGCTACACTTTGGAAAGTGATTGCATCCAACATGTTCGGAGTTGTCACCGTTGCGATTCACGGGAATAAGATAAATGTTCCTCCAACTGAACTGCACCAGTTTTCCGAGCCATGGCCTTTCTCGATGTGGGGCATTGATGTGATTGGCCCAATCAACCCTAAAGCTTCAAATGGGCATCGATTCATCTTGGTAGCGATAGACTATTTCTCCAAATGGATTGAAGCTACATCCTTTGCAAATGTCACGCCCGTAATATTGTAAAGTTCGTTAAACATGACATAATTGCTCGTTATGGCGTCCCCGAAGCAATCATCACCGATAATGGGACAAATTTAAACAACAAACTTGTTGATGGGTTGTTCAACAAGTTCAAGATCAAGCATCTAAATTCATCTCCTTACCGCCCTCAAATGAACGGGGCTGTTGAAGCGGCCAATAAGAACATCAAGAAGATCTTGGCTAAGACAGCCGCTGAGAATTATCGAGATTGGCATGACAGTTACCTTTCGCATTGATGGCATACCGAACTTCGATCCGCACTTCTATCGGGGCCACCCCTTTTGCTCGGTGTATGGCATGGAGGCGTTACTCTGTCGAAGTGGAGATTCCTTCTTTAAGAGTTTTATCCCAAGTGGATTTGTCGGAGGCAGAATGGTCGCAACAAAGATTTGAGCAGTTGAACTTGATCGACGAAAAAAGATTGAAGGCTCTCTGTCACGGCCAAACATATCAACAGAGAGTAGCTAGATCTTTCAACCGGAAGGTGCGGCTGAGACATTTCGAAGTGGATGATCTTGTTCTAAGGAAGCTATTGCCAATATTTCCAGATCCCGGGGGCAAGTTTGCTCCAAATTACAAGTGGCCCTTATGTCGTGAAGAAAGTGCTTCCCGGAGGTGCCTTGATCCCGGCGAAATGGATGGTCGTGAGTTTTCCAATCCAGTTAATTCCGATCTTTGTCAAGAAGTATTACCCATGATGGAATTTGCCATGTTATGAACTGCAAGCATTTCTATGTTGAATAAATTGCTTCAATGAGTTGAATTATCTGAATTTGTTGCAAAACTTGCATTTTTCTTCCTTGATGAGCTGTGTGAGATAAATGGAATGTGTCAAATGGGATATCTTGGAATGATGAAAGGCAAGCCTTATTCCATACGCTATTCCATACACTAATCCTCAGTGTGTTGTGAGAAAAATTTCCATGCCCGTAAGGAAAAAGGTAATCTCGCAAAGGGTACGCTAACCAAAGTGATGAGAGACAGTTCTTTTCTCTGCTCGGAACACTACATGTATACCCATTGATTAGCCCTTCGAGCCCACACACGTAAAGAACTTTTTAAATTATCCCTATCAAGGATCATCCCACATTGGGACAAATTTGAAATGAATGATAGGAATTTTCTTATTCACACTTGCATCGATCTTCAAGTATTGCTTTCGCAAAGTGCAACTTCTTCGATAATTTGAAGTGCCTTAGGATGACGAAGAGCAGTTCTTTCTCTATCTTATACACTTTATCCATTGCACAGCCCACTTGAGCCTATGAATTCATCTCGTATTAAACCCAGTTGGTGATCATCCCCCACACTGGGGCAAGGCAAAGAAAAGAAAAATTCGAGTGGCATGGTCTAGAATGATAAAAAAAAAAAAAAGCTGTGCAAATCCAAAGAAAACAAGTGCAAAAAAAAAAAAAAAAAAGAAAAGGGGGGCATGAAAAAGCAGTGTGCCTGGTAAAAGCAAGGCCAATGCCCAAAAGAAATCAAACAATTGATGAAGTGAGTCGTATCCCCAACAAGGTGGTACCCAAAAAACCAAATGTTGTTGCAATTAATGGAGTTGTGATGTGAAGAAAATCTTTGATGGTGAAGAGGAAAATTGGTGGAAATGTTAAGATGATCACCAACTTTGATCCCCTAAACACTTTTTGAGCCTAATGATCCTTTCGTTTCTTAACCCATGAACCCAGCCTATGTTACGTCCCTTACAAAGTCTCTTCGATTAGGGCACTTGAATTAACGTCGGGGTTCACATGTTTTAAGCATCGCTCGAAGAAGTGCGAGCAAGGCAATTTCTACCCCATTTCGCATGTTTCTTGACTTGTAAAACCAGAGATGATTACAGATCGCTCATTCTTTCAAAAGCCTCGACTCAAAGAGTCCCTTTTGTTAAGCCGCTGACCAGGCCCACATTACGGTCCATGTTAAAGACCTCTCAGACTGGTAATGTCGTACCACTTGCGAGATTGCACAAAACCTTGTTTGGCATGATGAGAGTGAGATAGAGTGATTGTCAGGATCCTGCATCAAAGGTCGGGATAAAACAGCCCTTTTAAAGAGGATGAGTGAAAAGTCCTTTCAGACTGAAGGATCCCTCATTTGACACATCCATGACGCTCATGCGTTCAGATTAGAATGATCATGCCTATTGAAATTGGGATGATGCGTGGTTGATACACATGAACCTTACTTGAATTAATGCATGTCGTGATTACAAATGCATGTTGCCTCTCCTACGATTATGTTTTGTAGGAGACACATCCCCAAGGAATCGAGATGTCACCAGGTAAGTATATCTCTATTCATACCTTAAATATTTGTCGTTGCACAAGTATTCTCCTTTTGAATACACAGACACTCGATTGAGTTGTCCCCAAAGATTTTTCTCCAGGTTGCAACGCTGGGCGACCGAAGAATGGTTCGGGTCCTAGCCAAGCAAAATCTCCGTTTAGGCGACCGTAGAATGGTACGGGTCCTAAACAACATTTATTGCTCTAACAGGCGACCGTAGGATGGTACGGGTCCCGGAAAAGCAATTTCCCCATCAGCGGCCGTAGAATGGTACGGGCGACCGTCCGTCAAGGCGACACAGAATGGTACGGGTCCTCGACAACACCTATTCCTTATTCAGGCGACCGTAGAATGGTACGGGTCCTGGAAAGTGAATCCCCGTTTAGGCGACCGTAGAATGGTACGGGTCCTAAACAACATTTATTGCTCTAACAGGCGACCGTAGAATGGTACGGGTCCTGGAAAAGCAATTTTCCCATTCAGGCGACCGTAGAATGGTACGGGTCCTGAAAAATTAATTTTCTTCGTCGAGGCGACCGTAGAATGGTACGGGTCCTTGATAACACATATTTCCTCATTCAGGCGACCGTAGAATGGTACGGGTCCTGGAAAATGAATCCCCGTTTAGGCGACCGTAGAGTGGTACGGGTCCTAGACAAAACCTTTCTGCCGTATTGGGCGACCGTAGAATGGTACGGGTCCTGAGAAAGCAGCTCCTTTCTGCCGTACTGGGCGACCGAAGAATGGTACGGGTCCTAGGAAAGCAGCATCTTCGCAGAGTCGTGTTACTATTCTAGGTGACCGTAGAATGGTACGGGTCCTGGACGAGTAACACTCACTATCTCGAATTACTCTATCTTTCTCGGAGGTAAGTTATTTCAGGTATGTTCATCTATCATTTGCATTAGTATTTCCATGCATCATATAAATTGCATTAAAAAATGGAATTCGTGTTCCAACAAAAAATCATTCATTACATGAGCATCACCAAAATTTAGGTCTCAATTTGTCTTTGAAGGCAAACCTCTGCGAGCTCACCTTCAAAGAGGGGGCAAATTGTTGACACCTAAATTTTTGGGGTTATTTTTCGCTAAATAAAAAAATATAAAAAAAATATAATAAAAAAATCATAATCACATGGCATATAGTTTAGGAAGATTTATATTTTGTTAAGATTTTTTTTTAGATTTAGGTAATATACACTGAGAGATGCATTTTTTGCGCAAAAGGGGAATTTTTTGATCGAATACGCAAAAAATATTGCGCAAAGTGAAATGATATATTCAATGGAATTTTACAGCGAAATTGGCAAAGAAATATACCACGAAGATACATTTTTTTGGTGTATAAAAGAGTCGCGTACGGTCGGGGTTATGGGGGTTGGTTTTTCTTTTTTTAAAAAAAAAAGGCAAAAGAAAGGAAAAAGTGAAAAAGTGAAGGTGAAAGTGACGTGAAGGAGAGGAAAAGAAGACAAAAGTAAAAGTAGATTTACTGTGCTTCTTCTCCGGTGGATCTTCGCCGCCCGAGGCCCACCGATCGTCGCTCCGCGTCGCCCCCGCCATCACGACGCTCGCGAAGCACCCGGAGCCCGAGCGCCGCGCCTCGACGCCCGTGCTCGAGATCCACTCACAACCCAACACCGCGGTTCCGGCCCGTGACGCCGCCCTCCGCTTCCCGCTCGCCCTCCGCCGGTGCCCCAAACGCGGCGGCTCCGCTCGCGACACCCTTGTCTCGCCGTGCCGCCGCCGCCGCCGCGGCTGCACCGACGGTTTCGTCGCTCCACCTCGCCCTCGCCGCGAGCCCCGCGCGGGCGCACGACGCCTCCTCCTCGCCTCTAACCGCGCCCAGGGTCCCCGCCCGCGACGCCCATTCACCGCCGGGCCCATCCGACCGCCGCGACCTCGATCGGTGACCCGAGTCGTGAGCCGGGCGAACCCGCGCCGCTCGATCGACCCGTCGCCGCGCGCTCTCGCCCCGACGGACCCGCAGCCGTGATTCCTCCCCGGCCGCGACGAAGCCCTTGCAACACCTGCCCGCGACCCGGGACCGGTCGCCGAGGTCCGACGCCCCGCGGCTCCCTCTCCGAGTGACGCCGCCGCAACCCGAGCCTCCGCCCGGCCGTTGGTCTCCTCGCCGGAACCCTAACCGGCGTGATTCCCCTCTCGCCGGAACCCTAGCCGGCGAGCTCCCTCTCACCGGCCGATCACCCCCCCGGCGTCACCCCATATTCAATTTTACTTACCTAGGTAGTTTTTATTATTTTTACTTTTTACTTTTTACTTTTACTTTTTACTTTCTTTATAATTTAGTTTATTTTGTTTGTTATGTTATTTTTGTTTATTTCATTTGATAGCATTTTTAGTTTAGGTATTTAATTTGTAATATTGGATGTTAATATCTGTAATTTTTGTGGGCATTATCTACAAGGATTTTGTCCAGAATTATTATAATTATTAATTTGATCCGAGAGACATTGGATCATTTTTTTAATTATTTTAATTGTTGGGCTTTTTAGTGAGATTTTGATTGTTAAATCACAATAATTATTTAATTTGGTCCGTAAGACTTCGGATCAGATTTGTAATTATTTTGATCTCCTTGCTGTGATAATTAGGGTTAGAATAACTATTAATTTGACTCGTGAGACAACAGGTTATTTTTTCAATTATTTTAATCCTTCCTTGCTTGATTTTGTTGATAGTTTAGATTTAATAATTACTTATCTCTTTAAAAAAAATCAAAAAAAAAAAAAAATCAAAATCTTGCATGAGCATGTAGGACATGTAGGTTTAAAAAAATTAGACACGTAGGTTTTTTTTTTTTTTTTTTGGATTATATTTTTTAGAATTGCATTTTTAGATATCTTTTTAAAATAGGTTAGGGTCAATCTTAAACAACCTTTTTTTATATATAGTCTTAGATAAAATTGGTATTTTTTATATATTCTCATTAAAAAAAATAGTTTTTCTAAGACATAATAGAGTTTAAGTCAAAATTAATCCAAAAAAAATGAATCAGAAAATTATTTTTTTAGATAGCTTAATTAGGGTTTTTATTAATTTCGAATTTCATTAAAAAATACTAGTTTTCATAATAGGATTATTTAATTAGAATATGTTCATTAGTAAATTAGGTCATGAGGTGCATGTTAACTAGATTGCATATTAGGCCCATTTAATTTTGAATTTGCATATTAGTAAAATTAGGTCATTTAGGTAAAAAAAAAAAGGCATTTTTTTATAAAAGAATTCTAACTCTCAAGAAAACCCAAAAAAAATGTTTGCTTTGTGTGATGCAATTTATTTATTTATTTTTTTATTTGAATATTCAATAATGGTTGAGCACTCGTGTGGCCACTCATTTGCATGATAGGAATTTAGATTAAAATCAATCCAAGTTTCTTGCAAAAAACATTATTTTGAAAATTAAAAAAAGAAAATGGTACCGAAAGGGCACTAGGATAGTCTAGTGTAACCAAGTCCCCGCACCCTTAGTCTCTCGGTTCGTAGGAGTAAAATAATACTCCCATTATTTTACTTAGGTGTCTAATCGACCTACCGAAAACTGATTAGTGGCGACTCCTAGAAACTGATCATTTGCATACTTGAACCTTAAATCGCGAATTGGTATGGGCTTGGGAGAGTCCGAGCTAAGCTTAAAGACTTAGTAGTCCATTAACCTAGTTTTAGGAGGTACACCCGAAAATTAGGTCGCGACACTTTCCAATGCTGGTGGGGCGACAGTAACAAGTGACTGGTTTGCTTCTTTCTTTCTTTTTTAAAGAAGAATTAGTCTATTTTTTAATTTATTTAATTTATACTTATATCAAAAATTAAATTTAGACCAAAACGACATCATTTTGGAATATTCTTTATTGTTTTGGCCAAGTCAATGCCACATAGGAGAGAAAAAAGTAATAAAAATAAGTCACGTTAGTATTTTTCGTTACCTACATTGGATGGAGTTAACGGAATAATACAATTGCACTAATTTGATAATTTTTAAGATTTGATTGCAATTTTCGAAAGTTTGAGAACTCAATTACATTTTCTTGACAAGTTTTAAAATTTCAATTAAACATATCCTAAGAAAATTTCAATAAATTTAAATCGACGAGTCCAAAAAAAAAAAAAATTCGATTGTTATTGTCGTTGAATTTAGAATATTTCGTTAAAAATTTGCAATTTTGTCCTTTAAGTTCTTTCTTATTAGTTTATTCTCTACAAGAGTAAAAAGTGACTAAGATTGTCCTAAACTTTGTGATAAAAATATCACAAGTATCATAACTTTGGTTTGGCATTCATTTGAATGCGAACGTTCATTTAAGTGCTATAACCTTGGCCCGGTCAATTGAAAGCCAAAATTTTTAGAAACGTTCACCTAATTGCTCGAAATCCAACATGGCATAACACCTGGAGTGATTATTTTTGTATAGTTATAACACTGTGATTATTTGAAAAATTATATGATAAAATTATATGACACTCAAGTTATCAAAAAAAAAAAAAAACAGTTGTGGTATTCAAGTCAGCATGTATATAAGTTATGGCATGATCGGCAAAAAGGTTGTGGCATTTAAGTGAGTATTGTCTACAAGTTATGACACTCAAGTGATCGAAAAAAAAAGTTATTGCATTTAAGGGGCTGTTTGGTAACGTGCCAAACAGTACCCAATTTTGATTTTTTGTTTTCGGGAGTAGTTTTAGAACAGAATCGTGTTTGGTAAAATTTTTGTTCTCGGGAACAGATTTGGAGTAAAATCAAATAAAAAAAAAATTGATTCTTGTTCTAGGAACAAATTTGAGATTCAAAACCAACTCTTCTTCGTCTTCCCTTCCGCCATCCCGCGACCGCCGTCCACCACCGCCCGCCGCCACCTTCCGCCGCCGTCCGCCGATCCGGCGAGCTCGCCGAAGGCAAGCCCAGCCACCGGTGAGGCTCGGCCTCGCCCAGCCCCGGCGAGGCTCGGCCGACGAGGGCCGACCTCGCCGAGGGCGGGCGATGCTCCAGTGAGGTCGCCAACCCTCGTCTAGCCAATCGTCGGTCCGGCGATCGGCCACAAGAAGAAGAAGAAGAAGAAGAAGAAGAATAGGAGAAAAAGGAAAAAAAAAGAAAAGAAAAAAGGAAAAAGAAAAGTAAAAATGTAAAAAATTTATTTAAAAATTAAAAAAAAATTGATTTGGAACAGAATCAATGAGCACGGTACCAAACACAATTCTATTCTAGAATCAGAAATTTTGGACAGTTACCAAACCCATTCTTTTACTCAAAATCAGTTCTAGGGAACAGAATCAAAAAGAACCATTTCTTATCAGAATTTGTTCTCGTGAACAAAATCATTACTCAACGCGCCCTAAGTGAGTATCATATGAAAATTATGACAGGTGTGGTTTCCTTTTCCCCTAAACTTCCTTCAATCTTTTCAATCTGGTCCTTAAGAAAAATGTCTTCAGCTGATTAAACTAATATGGTTTTAGACGGAGAATACCGATCTAATTCTATTGAAAGAAGAGGTACTTTCATTTCACAAGGGATCGAAAGAGATAAACTACTCAACGAATATATTCATGAGGTTTAAAAGTTGCCTCAGTCGATTTAATCATACCTCATTCTGGACATATCCCGATCTTTCATCGAAAGAAAACCTCCGATTGCAAAAGCCATCGAAAGCCCTCTCCATTACAAAATTAGTCTAACAGGCTGGATATTTATCATAGCATACTAAACATGATTATGTTTTATCCCTATTCACGTGTTGGTCGTCTTTCGTACCGCTACTCTCTTGGACAGAATTGGTCCGTGCTGAGTGGTATCTTGCCCAATAATAGAATTCTCCCTGGGGCACTTCCAAGAATCCTACTTTTCTTCGTCTTGCTCATGCCGGATCCACGATTGTTGATTGGTAATTTGGTATTTCCGTAGCTCGAGGGGGGCTTTGGGTCTCCACCATCGAGTTTCTTCTACAAATATTCCGCTAGTGTCTTCTTTAATTCTGTATTTGAGATGCCAAATATGCAAGGATTACCCAAATAAACTTCGCTAAACCTTCATTAAATTTGGGCAAACTGAATGATATTCCTTTTTCTGAGGGCGTTTGCAATTTCCATTCACAAAATGATACTAGAAGTGCTAAAAATTTCATAGAGGTCACTTTAAAGATAAATATTTTTTGATATTGTTTCTTTTTGAAAAAAAAAATGATCACTTAAATATCAATTCTGATTTGGGTTACCAAAAATCTGATATTGTCATATTTTATTAATTTTTTTGGCCAACGTGGCTCATGAGGGTGCCGAGTCAATATATAAACTCCTAAACGACGTCGTTGTAGACGTTTACCCCAAACCCTAAATCGAAAATTGAAAGAAATTCCCCAATTCGAAATTCTAATGACCAATTCAACCCAAATTCGAAACCCTAATTCGGTTTGTCCCAAATTTAATAGCTCAATCTTGCAAATAAAGAGCAAGAGCATGACAAGTGGCTCTACATTGCAATGAAGCGAATAAGAAACTGAATATTACCTGGCTGAAGGAGGAGTCTTCAAACTTCACCAAAATAGAGGGGAATAGGGATGATGGAATTACTTGGCTGAAGGAGAAGTCCTCTCGCTATAGTTACAACATCCAAACCTGGGAGGCTCTAAATGCATCGCCTAAGGGTGCGTTTGGAAACTGCTTTGGAAAGGGCTTTGGGGGGCTAAAGGCCTTTGGGCCAAAATTGAGGTGTTTGGGAACTACTTTCGAAGGGCTTATGGAGGAAGCCAGCATTTCAAAGGCTGAAAGCCCAAGGCAGTCCTAGGCTGCCTTGGGCTTTCAAGATTCTCGAATGCCCAAGATATCGTTCATGGTCGTTCATCGTCTTCCTTCTCCAGCCACACCGCTGATCAGAGACGAGCTTGAGAGGCCGGCGAGGTCGCGGCTGAGGTCGGCGAGGTCGCGGCGACCGTCACCGGCCAGTCGCGCGACCCCGGCGAGTCGCGGCGACCGCCCGCGAGTCGTGTGACCCGACGAGTCGCATCGCCGCGACCTCCGCGCGACCGGATCTGGTCGCCGGAGGTCGCGCGGCGGTCGGGCGACCAGATCTGGTCGTGCGGCGGTCGGGCGACCAAATCTAGGTCGCCGGAGGTCGCGCAACCTCCAGCGACCCAAATCTGGGTCTCCGCGAGGTCTGCGACCTCCGGCGAACCTAGATCCGGGTCGGGCGACCCTCGCGGAGGTCGCTCGACCCCGAGGTCGCCGGCGAAATTTTTTTTTTTGATAATTTTTTTTATTAATCACTAAAGTTGTTTTTTTTTTTATATTTTTTATTAATCACTTAAGTTTTTTTTTATTTTTTTTATATTTATGATATTTTTTGATATTTTTTATTAATCACTAAAGTTGTTTTTTTTTTTTGATAAAGGTTAATCACTAAAGTTGTTTGTAAATGTAATTCCCCCAAACACCATTTTACTCAAAGGTACTTACAAAGGGCTTTCAAACTATAATTTACCAAACACAGTTTGCATTTTGGAAAACACCTTTAACTCAAAGGTCTTTGCATTTTCCTAAAGGCTTTCCCCAAAAGTCTTCCCAAACGCACCCTAAGTTGATGGGTATCAAGGATAGGTCTTCAAACAAGCGCAAGCCACTTTGAGCTTTCCCGAGCGGGAAGCGGGTCGAAATAGAGTAATGGCAACTATGATGGGAATCGACGAAGACAATGGTGTTTTGTGGCCATCGATTATTCAACTAGTAAGGGGGGTCTTCATAACATCGTCAGTAATGATTCGGAGCCGGCAGAGGAGGACTGGACGAGCTAGAAGCACCCTAGAAATAGGGCAAAATAGAGCCGCTCCTTTGTTGCTCCAGGATGATGAATAGCAATAGTCGATAGTGGCTTTGACAGGTTAAAAATTATGAGGAAAGTTGTCACTAGTGGTTGACACCAACGAATGAGCTTCGGGCGAACCCCAAAATCTTCGAGCCTTCTTTGCCGGAAAACAAAGTAGAAACGAGACGAATTGACTGCAGGCTTTGTTAGCGACCAACGAGGGCGGTGAACAGCAGGTGGCTTCAATCTATGGCCGCCTGAGATATTGGTGACCGATGGGTTAATAGTGGTCGACGTGTCTGTGCTCGTGCTCGGTCGGGTGATACCTGTGGGAGAATGGTTGAGGTGGCACGGTGATTGATGGTGGCCATGCGTGGGACGATAATGGTTGTGCATAGGGGGTGATGGATGTCGGTTAGCGAACAACGAATGGTGGTGTCATTCAGTGGCTAGCAAGGACAGCAACGATGAGGTAAGAGCTGAACGACAACGTCTTTCGCCTGGGATTGGTGTGATGTCGTTTTTACACAACCCAACAGCATGGAAGTCCACGTGGACTGATTATTAAAAAAATGCCAACGCATATTAAAATTTTAATTATAAAAGGCATCTAATATTTTTTACGGAGTTTCTTGCTAGAGGCGTTTTAATGATCGTTTTTCTTCAGATTTGCAACTTAAATGAGTCAGTAAAAACTAAAGTGAGGATCATATAAAATTTTAGACACTTTTAGTATCCTTACGCCATTTCATCTTAATATCCACAGGATCTTGTACAACATAGTGAAATAGAAGGAGATGTTTTCTAGTTCTTTGAAATTAGTATGGATTTGAAAACTCATAAAAAAATTTCTATATGACTTCTTGACTTATTCTAGATAGCATTTTTCAATAATTCCAAATAAAGTTAAAAAAAAAAATTGAACGAATTTGGAAATTCTTGTTGTCTACATACCCTGACAATACTTCTTGTTCTCTCTCCATTCGCAAATGAGCCATCTACATTGATCTTTAGAGTGCCTTTCATGGGGGGATTCCATTTTGTAGTGAGACTACAGTTTTTCTTCTCACTACTTTTCTTGAGTTCCTCATAAATTTTTTGTGTTGCTTTTGCTAACTCCACGACCCAATTCGAATTTGGATTGTGCCAACAAAATACAAAAGAGTTTGCAGCTTTCCACATGTTCCGGAGGATCTCGACCAGCAGATTTAGGGAAGGTAAGGCGTGCAGTGAATTTCCGTGTTTTAGAAACCACTCTTCAATTCAACTGAGACCTTAATCCGAAACTTCTATATTCAACATGGGGTGTCTCGAGATTTCCCTAGTCCACTCACAAAGAGGGAAGATATACCCCACCGTTTTTGGGTGTTGTCAACAAAGAGGGCACACAAGTTCAGATAAGATTTTCCTCTTCCATAGGTCCTCAGTTGTTTGGAGAGCGTTCTAATACAAGCT
Organism: Eucalyptus curtisii; assembly: GCA_017140595.1. NCBI lineage: Eukaryota > Viridiplantae > Streptophyta > Magnoliopsida > Myrtales > Myrtaceae > Eucalyptus > Eucalyptus curtisii. Next base: position 15,813,989 of record CM029496.1, read on the forward strand.
CCACATGTATTGTTTGACTTTGGGGGGTCGTCAAGGTTCGATATCATATTCCATACCTCTTTTGGGGGTCGATATGATGATGATGCTTGGTTCGCTTATTGTTGGTTCACCGTTCCTCTTGGGTTGTTGTAGGCACTCTTATTTTTAAGGGTTGATATGATGTAGGCACTAGTATCCTTCACAAAGATATGCGCTCTTATCCTTCACAAAGATAACCAGGGTTCCCTAAGGTGAAACGCTTGGCAGGATGAAACCCTTATCGAGTCCTGTGGTTGAATCTTCGTTTTCTTCAATTCGATCGGAGCAATTCTATGGCACATTTGAAATTGGAGTTGTGTCGGGAACTAAGCCAAGGGAAAATTAGGCCTCCTACTCCGAGCGCAAGCCAGGTAAATCTTCTAGAAAAACATCAGGATACTCTAATAATTAGAATTTCTTCAAATTTTGCATCACCGTACTTGACATCTCACTATCACAATTACATCCTTTACTTAGAATGTGGTGTGCTTGAGAGATTATCGATGGAGGACCACTAATCTTGTGGGGTAAGTACAGTAAGAATGTCATAACTTTGGTAGGCACTCACTTGAGCGCCATAACCTTTCTCTTTTTTTTTTTCACTCACTTAAGTGCTACATCGAAGTAAAATCAATCATCTGAGTACCATTTCTGTCAAATTCTCCTACATGGATTTTTTTTTTTATTAATTTCCCATTGCGATGTGGATTTTTTTATTTTTGAATTTTTTTTAATTAATTTTCCATGTCAACGCTGGGATGCCACGTACAATGACCGGCGTCCATGTCAAATTTTTTGGCAAAGCAAATCACCAATGGCACTCAAGTCATCAAATTTTTAAATTTGTGACGCTTAAGTGAGTGCCGTAAAAAAGTTATGGTATTCTAAAAATGCTTAGACATGTGTCCATTGAATGAGTGATTATTTAAATATTTGGGAAAAATATTATCTATTTTGTCATAAACATATTGTAGGATGTCAATTCAGTTTCAACTTTGCAATTTTGTCAATATAATCATACACATTTGCGCAATATTTAGATGTAGTCTTTCCTGCCAATTGCCATGGCAAATTGCAACATGCAAATCAACAAATTGCCCACATCAGCACGCCACTTATGACAACCAGCGATGACCAAATGCCATGTTAGCAATTTTTTGTGGCAATTGACCAGAAATATTATATTGAAATATGGCCAAAAAGTTTAAGACTATATTAACAAAACAAAAAAATTAGGGATGACTAATCGGTTGTTGACAAGAAAATCATGACAACTATAATTGCATCATAAGACAATCCAATCAAACCATTGGAAAATATATATTAATTTCTCAATTTTAAATGCATTAAAGAAAGAAAAGAGAAAAATGTAAGAAATTATCTTAAATCAGGGACCTGCAAGAGATATTGCAATCAATTTAAGATAATAAGGGGCATCGGAAGTCAAAAAAAATGGATGGAAAAAGCACCAGCCTTTATGCATTTGTCATTTTCACATAATTGCTCATTTAATTTTAAACCTAATCTATTTATGTATTTTTGAGCGAGAGTCAAATGAAAATTATGGCATTTCTAGTGTACTTATTTCAATCTTGTAGCCTTCAAAGCATATAACAAGTTTGTTGAGTACTTGAAAGTATACTTTCTTTGCACGACAATCAATAGTAGCATGAAGTGTCCATAAGCAGTCCATGCCCAAGAATTAGGGATGTCAATGGTTTGGTTCAAGTTTCCACAAATTGGAACCAAAATGAACCACTAGGATGGGTGTTTGCTTCAACCCAAATCGAATATGACTTGGTTCGGTTCGGATTGGGCTTAGTGGGGTTTTCTTTCTTTTGGCCTTCGTCCTCCACAGGATGATGGGAACAGTTAAGTGGTTTTGCCTTCGTCCACATTGACAGAACCACTTCCTGCATTACTGGTTTCTTTATTCAAAAAAACACCAAACATACATCAATCTTTGTTCCCTCATCTTCAGACTCTTAACATAATTAGGCTAATAACATTAACCGCAAATCTCAAAACCCCTCTACCTGAGCCGTTGCTACCGCCGTTGGATGCCACCCCAACCGTCTCACCACCGCACCACTCTTGCTGCCGTCGCTGCCACTAACGACGGAGCCCCCTCTCTCTCGGCCACCCACACCACACAGAAACTCAACACCACCACAGCACCACCTCTCGGCCATTCTCTACACAGGACCTCAGTGTGTCATCGTTGGTCGAGCTTTCTCTCTCTCAATAATAAATGGAAACCAGAACCGAACCGACCTGACCCAGACCGGCAAAAAACAGTTTGTTTTTTGGCATTACCTGAACCGAAAGAAAACCAAACCAAAAAGACCCAGAAATTTTCAGATCGGTTCGGGTTTCGGTCCGGTTTTGACACCCTGCCTAGGATACATCAAAACCATGTATATCTAACCCCTAAATCAGCCCACAAGCCATAAAAGAATGAGCAGCACCCGCATCAAACACGACATATGCATATACAGAAAATGCATCCGCTGTACATTTAACAACCACACCAGATGCCTGCGCATCCTGCCCAGTGAGTGCAAACAACAGCCTGCCATGAGTAACTATTTAATCAGTGGCGCAGACCAACTAATTATGTTTGGTTCTGTACCTGACCCTGTCTACCATATCCAGGAGGTCTGCACCTCTCTTTAGCGGAGGGCGAGTGACGTGAAGGAAAGTGGTAAAATTAATGTCGGTGCCGTGATTGTGGCTGAAGAGGAGATCCTTAATGTCATTGTCATCTATTCACCTCAGGTTGACTTGAAAGAAAGCATTTGAAGGGCAATTCTAGGAAGATCACTATGAGTTAGATTCAAGGCATCGCCGGTTTAGGAAATATATATATATATAGGTGAAATAAATGAGGATGGAATGTCATTTTGGACTTTAGATCGTGACCGTCGTTAGTCAATGCTTTTCGCATAAGAATATACAAATCCAAGTTCCTCTATTCCACAGGTCAAATTCCGGCTCTTAAAAAACATCTCTCGTTTTCCATCCTTGAAATGGTTTCTGACTTTTGATGCCCTTCATGGTGAAGGTCAAACAATCTAAAAAGTGAACCCACAAGAAGTTCACACCAACCCACATATGCACCGTTTTCTAAAGAGAAATAAAAAGTTCATATAACAATCGCCATGTACAATGAATGAGAGCATATCCCAAAATCCTAGAACAAGGTGAAAGCTCCACAGTTCAGCGGCTTTCTACTTCAAATAATGGACATTCCATGCATGATACTGCAGGTATAGATTTCTTGCTACAAGTGTACCTTGTCTATGAAGTGATCCACTTCTTCAAAGTTCCATACATACAGTGATACAAAGCAACCAACAATGTGAAAAGGGGACATCCTGAGAATTTTCATATATCAAAATCAGTCATCAGTAAACCACAGAATGAACAGGTCAGAACATCGTTCGACTAGGAAAAGCCAATCGATGTGTTTTGTTGGAGACTCCCACAATTTCGTCATCGGCGTTCGTCTGTACCTCCACGTCCATTACCCTCAGGCCCCATGAGCTGGGAAGAGCAATTAACAAAGTTTCATGAAACAGGTAAGTTTTTAAAATGGAGAGATGCTACTGTGTTAACAATTTATAGTCCTGCTTTAATCTTTCAATACTAAGGAAAAAATTTGTGGTCAATTAATTGAACCCAGCAGAGTCGCAATATAACTCCTAGACACAAAATTCACCTAAAACAGAAGGAACTTCATTAAGTTTTAGATGCACGTGTAAATGTGCAGGGCAGAAGGACGGTGAATAAGTTACCTAGTTATCATAGAAGCGAGAACGCCGCCTCCGGGAGCTGTGATATTTAAAGAAGCAAAAACATGTGGATTAGAGAGTTCAGAGAATAATTCTTTAAGAAACAAAGAAAATCGAAGACTTAATTCAAAGCGCATGTCTATTGCTGCATGTAGAGGTAACAAACTACATATAATGGTCTGCAGGACCAGGCACCCATCTCATATCATGTTAATTTATGATGTTTCACCAAATTAAGTCATCCTTGGTTCAAAACAGTTAACAAACAAGGAGAAATAAGAGACTTGTGATTACTGAAAGGTGTGCACTTGACACAGTCATGTCCACCAAAACCTCAGAGAGGAAATTACTGACACTCTAAAAGTACTATTTTCTTAGTTTCCCATATCAATCTCTTGCTGCATCAAGTTCAGGGTTCTAGCCAAACATTCCTGAGATTATTTCATCTGCCATTGTTCCACTCCAAATGAACTTAAGAAATAAGCACACCCTAAGTTGGCAGAGAACTTTTTGCACCAGCAACCATTATGCATATGCGTGGTGAAAGCGAATTCAAAAGGAAAATTCAACAGAAACTTCCATTGAAAATGTACCGCTGCAATCAACTAAGAAAAATTCATTTTACCACCGTCCCTCTCCCAGAAATTAATTGACAAAATGGCTGCAATCTATTTTAACAAATGAAAGAAGAAAAATTAGACTAATTGAAAAACAAACAAACAAACAAACAAACAAACAAAACCTGAAGTCAGTGAGCCAACTACTAAAGAAGCTTATGTTGATAAACAAAACCAATATTCAATCAAACAAGCTCTGCAGTAATCAAGGCACAAAGGGGCTTCACTAACCTGCGATGCCTAGAGCTAGCCCTTGAGGAACCCCTTGCAACAACAAACTCATCATCTATATCATCTGGTCGGTAATCTGCATACTCCAAAGAGGTAACAGAACCCTCATCAGAATTTGATGTATCATATGTAGAATGTCGAGTTCCTCTTCTTGTATCACCAACTCTTGACCTTCTTCTGTTCCTAGAACTCCTAAAGTTATCAAATACCTGATATAATATACATGATGTCCACCAATTGCCTTCATCACCTGGGAAGTCCTCAAACTCATCACCAGTATCATTGTCCCCATAATCAATAACGTAATCGCCCAAGACTACACCTCGGGGAACTTCTGAATGGATAGTGCTCAAGACATCTATGATCTCCGACGATTGCTGGAAATTCTCCCAATCAAGCTGCCGAGCAGGATCAATCTTCGAGGGCCGAGCATGAGGATGCTCTACTTGAGCATGCTTCTGCAACTCAGAGTAGGTTCCACTAAACAGACATCGGAACTCATCACAACAACGCTTCTTTTCGTTTAGGATAACACGAGCTTCATCAATAACAACCCATCCGGTAACTTCTCCTCTACACAATGGGCAGGTCGGCCTACAGCCATTATCCAACTCCACAGGCTCTGTTTTTGATGTGGAAGAAGTTTCGGGAGATGAAGAAGATCTCACACCATATGCACTTCTAAACCGGTCCAAACAGTTGGAGTGCAAGTGATCTGTGTCGCATACAAAGGGACGACAGCCTTTGTCATAAGACGAGCACCGGAGAAGAACACCATTGTGAGGAAAATCCAAACATATAGGACAAACCACATCTTCCCAGTCAATATCCAACTGATTACCCTCCATGGCAAAATCTAACAAGATCCCTTTACACGAATTATTTGTGATTGTGGAGACTGGAGTGACTACTGATGGGAATCTGCAAGTGCACAAACACCGCAAATATGTATGAGGGTAGTGAAAGCTCATTGGAAATGAGATGCTTTTGTTGAGAACAAACCCTGAACTACAGAACCTTATATCACAACCCAAAGGCCAAATACTTCATAGAGACTGACATGCTCTACAAGCATAAGTTCAAGTCATTTGGAGATTATGAAGGAATGATTACGGAAGGAAAAGCTAGCCATGACAACATGATTACAAATAGCATCTATGCCTGCAAGCATAATTAAGATGTTGTAAGATTGATATATTATTTAAAACTTGAAAAATACATTAACTATCTCCTTACAAAATATACCACATATGATTGAGAAACAACCACAATCAACTTACATTCCTCGTACAGCCCCCAAATAAATATAAGGCGACACTGCTTTTCTTCTTTAAACTCGAATGTCGACTTTGGGCAAACAAAAATCAACATTCTATTATTGATCTTACAAAAAATCCATTCTCAGAATCCACATAAAACGAAGGTGCAGTCAACTCATACTACACCAGTATGACTACCCCATTGAAAATTCAAGCCCTAGCACTGAGCCTTGCAATACCATGGCATAATAATGATAAGATTCAATGTCCAGAATTTCTGGTTCCACTAAAATAACCCCAACTGCTCCAGATTGTCTTCCTTCTTAAGGGTCTCTATTCCTCCTAATGTTGAAAAGGTTGTCAGCCTGTTTTCTAATAGATAATCGAGACGTCCTTTCAAATCCAGAAGAAGAAGAAGAAGAAGAAGAAGAAGGACATCTTTTGAGACTGATCAAATACAAACCTCAAAGCCCTCATTTCGGTACAAGATTTCGATTCACTGCAAAGAAACCATCTTTAAAGACAGGGTCAACCCCGACCCAACCATCATAGCAATCATGTCGATGTACAGAACCCTCTTAAAGCAGCAACGACACGAAAGTCAAACATATCTTTCGGCACCGATCATCGGACAATCATCAAATTGGTCATCAATTGAAACGCTGCAATCATCGATACGCACCCGAAATCAACTCCATCAGCTCCTCCCAAAAAGGGTTCGTCCCCGATCGCAAAAAAGATTCAGCCCAAGCACAGGAGAACAAGAAACATCGCAACCAAGCAAAAAACGAGCCACAGATGCAGCTGAAGCAGCGCACAAATTATCCGGAACAGGATAAAGATCGACCCATAAATAGAGGGGAAGCCGTAACTCCCCATCGGATAAGACGAAGACTACCCACTATCCCAAAAAAGGAAAAGAACAAGAAAAGACGGAAGCGCAGGCTAGGAACGAGCTCCAGACTGATCCTTCGCTTCAATCACCGACCCGAAATTACAAGAGTCCAGATTGAGCTCGTACCTGGGAGGAGGGGCGAAGAGGGGAAAAGGGTCGTCGGAGAGACGCAAGAAGTTCGCCGTCCCCCCCGCGAGCTAATCATTCGCGGCGCGGCGGCGGCGGCGGCGGCGGCGGCAGATTCATCCGGACACCGAACCGCGACCGACCCGACACCGATGGAACAGCGAGCGAATCGAGGTGGGGAGCTTCCGCTCCTTGTGGATAGAGGAAGGGGGGGGGGGGGGGAGCTGCTCGCGAAGCTCTCGAGAGGAGTCCGGTTTCCGTGGCAAGCAGAACCTCTCTCTCTTCTTTCTCTCTCTTCTTTCTGCAAGAATCAGACCGAGAGAGAGAGAAGAGAGAAGTGAGACTCTAGAGAGAGAAAGGGGAAAGCAGGTGGCCGGGGGGTGACAATGACGGGAATGCCCCTCCGGCGTCGCCACTTTGACTTTTCCCCGGGTCCGCACGCCTCCTCCACATCATTTCACACATTTATTTTCCCCATCTCTGTTTTAGCCCCCAAAAAATACAGAGATAGAGAGAGAGAGAGAGAGAAGGAAAGTCAAATGGTTTTTCTGTTCCTCTGCGTTTTGTAAACGTTTACTTTTCTTTCGCCTTAAAACTCCTTTTTCTTTCTTTTTTTAGGGTTTCGTAGTTAATTCACTGAAAACTAATTCGAATGATTTAGTCGAGGTGGAGGGACGGAGAAATTTTCTCATATAAGTGAGAAAAAATATGATATAAGGACGGACAGTGGTTATGAGGCTTGCCTTGAAGGGCCGCCTACATTATAGTGGGCTTTTCACCCGTCCCTTCTTACCTCAAGTATAGAAGACTATTAAATTTGCTTACTCGATGGTAGCCAATATCAAAGTCCTGACTATTTACCTTCATCATCAAAGGGTTTCCTAATTTCCAGCTAATCTTTTTTTTTTCCCGAACGAGAGGGAATATGGAAGTGACATTATGACACCTCTCACCCTTAAACGGATCTCTCACCTGTTTTTTTTTTTTTTTCTTCTCCTCTCCATATCATTTCACACATTTTTCGCCTCTATTTTAGTGCCCTCCCCAAAAAAAAGAAAGCGAAGTCAATGTTTTTTTTTTATTCCTCTCCGTTTTCTAAATTGTTTACTTTTCTTTCTCCTCGACTCTCTTTTTTTTTTTTTCTTTTTTAGGGTTTCATAGTTAATTCATTGGGAGCTAATTCAAACAATTAATCAAGTTGGAGAGACGGCCAAATTTTCACATCCAGGCAAAAGAAAATTTTTGATAGGTCACGAGTTTCATTGCTATGGACCCCATCTCGAGGTTTTTTTATGAAAGGATTAATCATCTCCGCGTAAAAATGGTATCACATTTGATAGTGACCAAAATCAATGAAATTATAAAGGACGCGAGAAAGTACTAATAAGTAACAATTTGTCAAAAGCACCTGACCTATTTTTGTAAAGAAATCTCCGAATACATGCACCGATGGAGTACTTACAATAAGAGGAACTATAGATAGTCATGAGGTAATTTAGGTCTAAGGAAATAACATTTAATCATATGTCGTGACGACACGGGCCAATAAGGAATTGCGACATCTCATGATAACACAGTCGGTGAAAATTCCAATCAACTCAAAAAGAGGGCCCCCTTTTTTTTTTTTCTCAAAGTACCCTTTGAAGTTGAATTTTTTCCACAAACATCCTGTACTTGACAAGCATGGTTAATGGGCCCCCTACGTTAGATATTTGATGAGAATTTTGGTCGCGCGACGAGCTCGTGCATCGTACATGCACATTTTGCCCCAATCTCAGGGGCATATTTGCCCGAAAGTAACGCATTGCACGAGAAATTAAGATAAGAATTAAATCCCATGATTGGAAGTCAAATAGAGGCTAAGTGAAGGGAGGAAGCTAAGCAAAAAGGTTGATGTTACTCGGGAACCGGCGAGGGTCCAGCGTCCCCCGTCAAATTCAAGCGTACGCACCACTGCCGAAGTCAGTCACTTTAGATTTGAGAATTGCCACGTACTGATGAGCGTCCAAAATGTTGCTTTAAGCGCTCTCAATGATCTTTTTCTTATTGTTTTCTTAGAAATTATGGGTTACATTTTCGAAGTTAACATTAATGCGAAAACATGTAGAAGTTTACATTGGTACATAATGATAATATGGCAAATAGGGAAGATTGAGCCTTAAAATTATCAATTGTGGTGAAGAATTTGGTCATTTTTTTAACACTTAACTTTGTAGAACTCATGGCCAAATGATATGTTAGGTGTGATCCATACCCCTAAGCTGGGTAAGGAATGTCGAATTCTCGCCAGTTCTCGAGCGGTGGTGGCACCGCCACCCAACCTTGTATTTTCACTTGAACTCTTCCCCTTTCTCTCATCTTTACTGTTTGTCTTTCCTATTAATTTTTCTATAAGTGTCCTTAAGTTCAAGAAAAATGTGCACGAGCGATGGTCGCTGGCTGGCCAAATTTTCACCGGCGACCATCAGAGGGAATCACTGGTCCCCGCTTTTCAAGCACAAATGTGTAATTTAACAAAAAGCTAAAGTGCATCGGACACTTTTCCAAAGGAGGGCCCCACTTGAAGGAGATGGTAGGAATTTTCTCCACGGCAATAACAAGCTACAAAAGAGAAAAGTCTATTATTTAGTAAGGTGCAGTCACAAATTAACTTTTGAATCTCTTTGTAATTGTGTTTAATTTTCTTCGGTGCTCTTGATCATCAATCAGTTGTGCATCCGTGGTGGCGGTCCAGCAGTCGACCTTTATCACCAATTACAAGTTATGGCGTGTGCAGTCACTTCAGGAAAATTACCCGATCAATTTTAAATTTATTGTATAAATATCAATTCGGTTTTTTCTTATTTTACCAATTTGACGTGAAATTTCATTATAGTCATTATGATCAATTCTCTTTGAAATTCACTAATACGACTGTCTAATTATTGTTGATCGTTCTACGCGATACATTACCACGTTAGTCATTCTAGTGAAAATTGATTAGAAAGATTACATCGGAATATTGTGGAAAAGCTTATGACTCAATTAGTAAAATAAAAAATTTTATAATTAATTAGCATCTATACGATAAATTTAAGATTCAATTGATAAAATTGAAAAGTTTAAAACTAAATTGACATTCTTATGATATGTTTGAGATTGATGGAACAATTTCCCCACAAATGAACTACAATTGCTTCTTCTTTTTTTATTTTTGGGGGAGGAGGGGGGGGATTAAACCACGATTTCCTCATTTAGGAACCGATGGTTATGGTTTTGATCCTAACTTAAGAACTCAAATTTAAGTGGGGATCATGTCGTTGGTTTGCTATGCTAGTATCCCTCAAAATTATTAGACATTATAAACGTACGACTAGATTATAATATAAAAGTTGAACTGTGACTATGATAATTTTCTCCATAATTTGATTGAAAGAGAAATCTAGAGTTCATTAGACATTGACAAAAACGTCTTTTTTGCTTGGGAGAAAAATCACTAGACACTTTTTTTCCATGGAAAATGAAATTGTTGGCCTCGAAGTTTAGTCAAATTAAGTATGAATGTCTGTGTATATATATACATATATGTATATGTATATATATTCTTTACTAATTTTGCAACATTAAATGCACCATAATATAAGCATCCATTGATCTAAACTTTCAGCACCACCAATAAGAATACTTGTGGATTTTAACTTTTAACTCGGGGGTAACTTTATTATCTAGGACTTGTTTTTTATTTCATGGTTGATTATGACGTATACTGTGACTAGGTTTGACATTAAACACTTAAAAATCTAGAGAAAACGTAGGAATTGAGCTGACATGATTTCAAATTTGTCAAACACTAGTTAGTCTTTCTCACTTAAAAGCTGCAAATTTTAGACGTCACATGTTTCACATAAAAATGAATGATTTAAAAAAACATAAAAGTAATTATTTATATCTTTTGAAATAATTAATCGATGAAAATATTTTCATTATCAATAACAATTTATATCTAAACATCTTTATCGATAATGAAAATATATTTTTCATTCATTTTTGTAAATAATTAAATTTTAAAAAGATGTTTTTCAAAATTTTTATTTTTCGCGATATATATATCTTTAAAGTCTAATTATAGCTTTTGCTTTCGAATCTCTAATTCAATATTTTATCTCTTTCCTTATTTAAAATTCATCTCATCATTGTTCATGGCCCCATTAGTGGAATAATAAAACGACGACATCATTTTCGATCAATCGCGAGAAGATCCAATCATTCCATGGAGAATGGAATGATTCCATTTCCAGAAGGTATCGATGTCAGATGCCTCCAGTGGAAGCAAAGAATTAGAGTTTTGCAGATTATTTATTTATTATTTTGTTTCTTTCTTTTTAATTGTTTTAGAAAGCTACAATTACAAAATATTCCTTTGGATGCCCTAAGGATAATATATATATGTGCGCGCGCGTGTGTGTGGAGGTTGGTAGAAGAGCCATCATTATCGTTTAAATTACCTTTTTTGTACTTTAAAGATGGAAAAGAAACTATTTTCTCAAACATATTGAATGGAGGATACATGTATGAACCGATTATCCAGACTTCTTTTTAATTATCACTTGTTATTGTTTTAATAGAAGCTTGAACCCATAAAAAGTTCACAGGGGAAGCTTTGCTATGATTAGGGCATCTCTAAATTAAATTTTATTTTTCATTTTTTTCTTAATTAAAATATTGTGACTGGCGCATTTTTATTTTTATTTTTATAAATTTGAAATATCTAAAATTTTTGTAAAATACAAATATTGACTCGTGAGTTTTTTTTTTTTTTTTTTTGTCTAATTTGACTCTTGAATTCATTTATAATATTTTCATGAGTTTTTGAAATTTGGTGGGACCTTTTGCTTTTGGTTAAACTAAAACAAACAAGCCCTTACTGGTCTATCCTTCTATCAGTTATGTAATGCGGTACTTTATGCGCTTCCTCTCTCTTCGGCTTCTATTATTGTTTTACAATAAATGAATGATTTTTTCAAATGATCGCTTATGTCATTTAAAATAATTAGCCTACAAAAAATATTTTCACTATCGACAATAATTTATATCTAAATATTTTCGTGGATGATAAAAATATTTTTCGTTTATTAATTTTTGTAAGAGAAATATAATTAATTATTTTTAGAAAAATAATTTTCAGACCACTCATTCTCCATGAAAACAAATGGAGTCTTGAAGATGAAAATGGGCAACGTCAACCCAATACATTGGCGAATGGGACTTGACACGACCCATATCAAGCGGGCATCCTCTACCATAACGGGTCATACATCGTTCATTATGACGTTGTCTCCATGCCAATGTGAGCATAAACTTGAAAATTGCAATATAAAGTATATCTTGTTGTGACTATTTTATCACGTGGATAGTCTATTATCATACTACATTGTGCTTAACCATTGACTGATGATAGACTTATTTTGCAAAAAATAAATGATCCTAAAAACAATTCCATAAAAACGACTGCATGTAACATTTATAAAAATGAACGAACGAAACATATGCCAGTCATCCAAATAATATCCAAACATAAATTATTGCCCACAATGAAAATATTTTTAATTAACTTAATTTTATTCAAATTACACGATGAATCATTTTGGAATAAAATATTTTCGAATTATTTGTTTTTTTTTTTGCGAAAAAGAGACACTTCATTTGAACTAAAAAAGTAATCAAGATCTGAAGCGTTGAAATCACTTCATGATTTTATTCCACCCCGCTATTCTGTCCAGGGATTTTGCTCCCGGTGTCGTACTCCGACACGCTTTTTCATTTCGCCTTGTGCTTATCTTTCTGCGTCACCCCGGTAGCTTTTACGCACCAGCAATTGACAATACGTGCTGCAAAAATCTAGGGTCGTCGGTCGCCCGCCGGAAGCGTACCGTACAGTTTCTAAACTTCTTTTTTTAAAAAAATAAGTTTGATTGGTGTACTGAAACTCAATTGAATGTAATAAAAAGAGCACGATGCCGACCGAAGTACATTTTATTAAACATTGAGTGGACTTATAAAATTCCTATCTGGTTCAACGAAAAGCAATCTACTTGTACAGTGCATGCGTGCAAAGAAAGTGGTCCATTGTGGAATTACAGCTTTATGACAAGGGGGTTGGATTATGTGCGGGGACATGATGTTCTTTCGATATCAAATGCCCATTTACATTTCAACAAAATCACGTTGGGTGCATTTGGGAGAGCATTTGCCCGCTAAATGATCTTATCAAAATATAAGAAAGTGTTTGGTAAATACTCAAATCTTGTAGAGGACTTTAGTTAAAGGCTTTAGAAACAACAACGAAAGAATGGATGAGCTCGAGAGACCTTTGGCAGCATGGGGAAGGCTGATTCGGCGGTAGCCCGTTGTCGATGTTGTGGGACCCTAGGCTAGGCAACATTGGAGTCATGTGTCCTCAAGGGATCTAGATATGGAGATAGAGGCTTAACCTCAGCGAGCGTCGGCTGCTGCAGTGGGGTGACCCTCGACCTTGGCCTCAACCTCAATGAGCCTTGACCAGGTGATAAGGTAAGCCAAATTTGAGATTGCTGTGAGAGACGATGGGGGCAATACTAGAAGACGAAAATGTTAGCATGGGCAAAAGTTAAAAATAAAAATAAATATCATTTACTCGAAAAGAACAACATCACTAAAATGTCGAATGTCAATAATAGAGGAGAGCCGCACTGGCATAAGAGGCTTTGCAAAATGCTTATTTTAGCTCAAAGGTCTTTTAGGAATTCCAAACCAAACTCTTCAACTTTGTAAGTGTAGAACCAAACTCTTCAACTTTGTAAGTGTAGAATCAAACACCTCAACTGGTCAGGGGTATAATGAAATTTCTTTCAATTGTTTGGTTTCTTCATAGTTTTAGAAATCTATGTGGAGGATTTCATAATTTGCTCTCCAATTACGAGCAATCTCGAAGGAATTCTACCCCGATGCATTTTTTTAAAGTAATTACATAACAAGGTTTAAACAATCACCTAGGGAGAAGAAGAGGCAAGACGTAAAGCAGCTATAAAAAGCCCAAACCCATGTTCGAAAAATCATCAAGGAAAATGAGAAAATAGCTTTCATTTAAACAACTTGGCTTTTGAGCTTTTGCATGTCCTAATTAGTTTGATCGATAATGAAGAACGGGAGAAGGTTGTCAAAGCAATAAGTTTTTTGTTTCGTGAAAATTAGTGATTTATAAATACTTTTCAAAAAATGATTGTTTGTATCAATTGAAATAATTAATCAATGAATAATATTTTGATTCTCGATGAAAAATATTTTTCATTCATTCATTTTTGTAAATGATTTAAACGATCTATCTTTTTGGAAAATATTTTCTAAATGTTTAACGGAAAATCAAGATTGAAAAATATTTTCCAAAATATATTTGGTTATATCACTCACAAAATGAATCAATAAAAAATACCATCATCATACACGAAATAAGTAGATATAAATTGTTATTAATAATAAAAATATTTTTTGTTAACTAATTTTTTTATGCAGTATAATCAATCATTTTTTTCGATAAGTGTTTTTCAAATTTTGATTTTTCCTTAAAACAAACGTACTCCTAATGTTCTTGATATGTTTTCAAGGTCAAAAGTAGTGATAGTACAGGAAGCATTTACCTGAAATTCAAAATAATGGTAAACTCAAAGATATATATAAAAAAGTGCATTGAAATTACTAAACTTTTATGGACGGAATGCAATTACATCCCTCACGTTTTTTACAGAGCTCGGCTATATCATTTCCCACAAACAGTAGCTCAAATTTGCCTACATATCACCCTCATTGAAATGTTTAGGACTTGATTATATTTTCAAGTAAAGGTTTAAGAAAGATTCGAGCTCATTAAAACATCGAGGCCTCAATTGCATTTGGTACATAAAATTTAGGACTTTCGGCGAAACTTTCCCATGATTTATCTCAATTTAGTACGATATGTCGGCCGCACCCAAATATTCTTCTATAGTGGTCGACACCTCTTGGGTCTATTGAGCATTCTTCGAGACGATAATGTACGTCCCCATAAGGTGCGATCAGTTCGCCTATTAACATGAATCGACCTCGAGCGCTCTTCAATCCTTCTCCAATCGATCCGACCATTCCGTATGTTAAATATCGACCTAAGTAGTGCTTCGAAAGGAAGGGAAAAAGCAATGCCGGACTTGGCCACGACACGCGCGATCGCTCTCTCGGCCTTTCGATTTCACCTTTCTTCCGATTCATATTTGTGACCTCATCGCCATGGTTAACATAAGAATGTCGCCGGGCGAGCCTTGCCTGAGGCCAACGAGGCCAACCCTCACTGATCACAGTCTCTAGCCAGTCGCCAAACGCTAGGCGACCGACAAAAGAAGAAGCGTTTCAGTTCACCTTTCTTCTGATTCATATTCGTGACCTCATCGCCATGGTTAACTTAAGAATGTCGCCGGGGGGCGGCGGGGCAATTCTTGTAAAGTCCGAGGGCGCACACACGCTCGCGCGCGCGCACACTACGTACCGTATAAAATACGAAACAAGAATACTGGGCCAAACCCTAGTTGGGCCTGGCAAAGCTGAATGTCTACTCAAAGCCCATTTCCGGCCTTTCATCCGGCCCAACTCCACCGAAGCCCCTCCTTTCTCTCTCTCCCCTTCTGAGCGGGAAAAATCGGACCTTTATGGCGCGCAAAACCAGTCCTCGCTCGCTCGCCGATCGCCATAGCCTCTCTCTCTCTCTCTAGTTTCTCTCTCTAGCTTCTCTCTCTGGTTCGGAGACGAAGAAGACGATGATGTTCTCGAGCAGCCAGTTCGACGGCTTCGTGCCTTCCCAGTCGACTCAGTCCGCCGATTCCGCTTCTCCCAACCCCTCCAAGGTGCCCATCTTCCTCCAATTCTCGCCCGCGTCGTGCGTTCGAATGATGAATGATGGGTCGAGATGGGCAGCGACCCATCTCCTTCTTTTACCTTTCTCTGACCCAGATCGACGTTGTTGTCGGGTTTCTTCTTTTCTGGGCCTTTTGTGGGTGCAGAGCTGGGGGACGCAGGGGCTGGTGCCGGTCACGGTGAAGCAGCTGAGCGGAGCCCATCAGTCCGGGGACGAGAAATCGAACTTCTCCATCGACGGCGTCGACGTGACCATCGTGAGTAGGGGAGAGATTGCATTTGTGGGGAAGTTTACTGGGTCGATGTTGTTTCTGTTCTGTACGAAGTGACATTGCGGTTTGCCCCGTTTTGTCTTAGGTCACGCTGGTCGGGATGGTGTCCGAGAAAACCGCGAGAGTGACGGACGTGAGCTTCGCTTTGGATGACGGGACTGGACGAGTCGAATGCAGAAGATGGTATGTGCTGGCCTTCTCTTTTGACCGTAATATTGCTAGTTGGGGTATTACAACTTGAGTTTTAGTCTAAGGCATCAAAGAAGAGGTGATTTCATTGGTTGGTACTTGTGTACTGGTAGATGAGGTCTTGTGCAGAGGCCAAAGTATACTCTTGTCCTTTATCTTGAATTAGTTAATGGGTTGCACCAAGTAATTTATATCTTTTGCGCTGGACAGGGTGAATGAAAGTTCAGACACCAAGGAAATGGAAGAAATTCTGTGAGTGTTGATCCATGTTTTATTTTTTATATGGTTGCTTTTGCACTTGTTGAAATTACGATTGCGCTGTAAATTGTAATGCTTGTAGATAAACCGGGCTGTGAGATTCTCTAGCCTTATATATTATTCTGATTTTTCCTTGCATCTTTTGCTAGTGATGGTCTATATGTCCGTCTTGTTGGGCACTTAAGAAGTTCTCAGGGGAAAAAACAACTCACGGCCTTTGCTGTTAGGTATGTCGTGTTCTTTGCTTCTTATGCATCCAGAAATATTCTTGCTTAGCTCTTCATATTGGTGCGTGCACTCGTGCAGAAACAAGTCATAGTTTGAAGACCTCTCTCTCTGTCTCTCTGTCTCTCTCTCTCAATATACTGCATCATCCATAACCCTGGTTATTATAGATTTATGAGAAGCTTTATCATAGTAAACCTTTCATAAATGAGTTATTACACTACCATATTAAATCCTGGGGGGAAATTTCTCATTGTTGATCCGCAAATGATACCTCTCTACTGGAGGATATGAACCAAAATTTGGCATACTAATTCACATTAATTAGGAAAAATAAAAACACTGGGTTACATCTGTGACAGAGCTTTATGCTTCCAATCATGCATGTTATAATAAACTTGAACGCAACAAAGAATAAGTACCTCTATAGGTGCTACCGATGTTGTGGCATAAGATCCTCTGGAGAAATATTGCAGATTCCTTGGCTATGAGACCTTTTAGTAAGCTTGATACATTTCGTAATTGATGGTGTGAAAGAGCTTTATGCTCTCAATTATGTATATAACAAACTTGAACGCAACAAAGAATAAGTTCCTCTATAGGTGCTACTGATGTTGTGGCATAAGATCCTCCGGAGAAATGTTGCAGATTCCTTGTGGTATGAGACCTTTAAATAAGCTTGATACATCTTGTAATTGATGGTGTGAAAGAGCTTTATGCTCTCAATTACGTATGTTATGACAAACTTGAATGCAACTAAGTATAAGTACCTCTAAAGGTGCTGCCGATGTTGTGGCTTAAGATCCTCTGGAGAAATGTTGCAGATTCCTTCGGGTAGGAGACCTTTAAATAAGCTTGATACATCTTGTAATTGATGGTAATCATTCTTGTCCATTACGGCTACTTATCTGAGATTATAAAGGAAGTTATTTGGGCAGTATTGATCTTATTTTGTAAATCAAGTCTCTCATTGCACGGCAAACTAATGAAATGTAAAATGTCAGAATGGATCATGTTAGATGCCACTTCTTATCTTATATTAACTTAATTTTGGATCTTCTCTTTACACTCTTTAACTTTACAATTGTTTAAACTTCTTTGTTATGGTTTGGCAGGCCTGTGACCAACTTCGATGAAGTTACATTCCACTTTATTGATTGCATACACCAGCATTTACAGAAGTGCAGAGTAAAGGTACTGCTTAAATTTTTATAATTCATGCTCTTATTGGTGCACGTCATTGTCGACTAAGAAGTTACATGATGCAACATTCTGTTTATTACGATAATTTGTGGTTTACACTTATAGCCACTTACACTGGAGTTGCAGGGTGATGCCATTGCTCATTCCCAATCAGCAGATTTTAACACAAGCACTCCAATTGCGTCTCTGGTAGCTCCCACAAGTGAAGTATGTGAAACATAGAACTTGTTTTGGTTTTTGAAGTTTCTGACCGTTTACTTGCATATTAGATCCAGAATACATTGAGGTATATGATCTCATGAGATTGTATTACTTCTTCATATAGATTTCTGGACAATTCTCCGTCGATGGACTCAAGGGCTGTGACCAGAAGGTCCTTGAATTTCTACAACAAAACTAGTAAGATAAATCTCTGAAATCTTTTATCTCCTTAAGTTTTCCCCATCTATCTATTAGGCCAATACTGATTTATAGGGACTAGAGATGCTAATTATTCTTCATTATAAGTGACTGCTTGGTTTTGGGGAATTTTGGGGAGACGTGGTGCTTCCCAGTGGATCAATTTTATTATTTTGAGAACTTTAGCTATAACATTTTTTTCCTTTAGTGGAATGCAACATCACTGAAGCCGTTCCTTGGTGTTGAATGGCAATATTGATCCTTGATTCAGTTTTAGCTTACTGAACCTTTCTCATTCGCTGATATCTGTAGTGCACAAGAAAAGGGTGTCCACAGAGATGAAATTGCGCAACAACTGAAAATTTCTGTCAGTAAGATCATGTAATCTCTCTCTCTCTCTCTCTCTCTCTATGTGTGTGTCAGAGCGTTTACGCAATCATGCATTGCATGGGACCGTCACTTATACTAGCCACATACTAACCACAGACTCGCACATGGTTTTCCCTTTCTCTTGAATTTCTTTTGGTCAACAGGGAATCAATCAGGACTCTTGAAGAGGAAGGTCTCATTTACTCAACTATTGATGAATATCACTATAAATCAACTACGGATGCTTAAACGGGAGAGCAAGTTGCTAGTTCTGCTTTAATTATGGATACTATCGCGTGTTCTTATTTTTGCACACTTCCCTCTTCCCTGTACAAAAAGAAGGGCAATCTTAAGGATGGTTGGGTATGGAGACCACTTTCTTTTGTTGGTTAGCTATTCTCTGCATTACTATTGACTCATGAAATTTAATTTAGTACGTGACTTTCCGCTGTCATGGGGACTCATGTAGTTATTTCTGCATTTGGCGTTGGTGAAATGGAATTGACATGTGTCTCCCATGGAAAGCAAGGGTCATGTAGATAGATGGTTCAAGTTAGTGTTCAATCCAATGGAGTTCAGGGCAATGAATCTGAAATAAATTACTGCATGCTTGCAATGCATCTGTTTTTTCAGATGGCCTTCGTTGAGTTGAGATAAATGCTTGACGAAGAAACATGGATCTTCTCCTTTTTCCTCAACCGAATTGCTTGATATCTTGTTTTAGCGATCTTGATCAATCTAGTCTCTGCTTCATTCGCTTGCCTGTGTACTGCAAAATGAATGCTTCTCATGTATATATTGTTTGGTTATAGATTTTAAAGATGGCAATCCTACGTTAGGAGCATGTGCAAAGACTTGTGGATGGTTCTAGGAATACCTATTTACAGATAAGTATGACATGAACACATTAGACCTATATGGAAAAAAAGTACATTGTAGCCTCTCATTTGTTGGTCAATAATGCATCTGTCGCTCCATCGTGTCGACAAGTTTCCAAATGTGCTCATGAACGTCATGGATCTGTACAATGAGATAATAGAACGGGAGGTGTATCATCTGCAACTTACATGTCTTACGCGTGTGGTTAGCTATGTAGCACGGACACTCTCCGGAAGCCTTCGTGTCGTGTCTAACACTCCGACACGCTTCGACACGTGGTCAACGAGTGTCGAAAAATCCGATACGTTGTCAACGAGTGTCGAAAAATCCGACACGTGGTTAACTCTCTCCGACACGCTCCGACACGCGAGTCCAGAATTCCGACACGCACAGGGTCAATTTTAAAAATTTCTAATACTTGTGGGGTCAAAATATAAATATACACAAAAGAAGTAATAAAAATGCTATACATATACGCACAGGGTCAATTTTTTTGTTTTCAGTTTTGTTTTTTTAGAATTGTTTTAGTTTTTTAAAAAGTCTTTTACTATGAAAGAAGTAATAAAAAATGCTATCTATGATAAATAAATAAATTTAAAAATATCATTTCAGCATTTTTCTTTAAACAATGTTTTTTTTCTCTCTAAGTTTTATGTATTATTGTAACAAATTAAAATAATGAACGATATTATTTAATATTTTTCGTGTAAATTAATTCTAGGCTATTTTAATTATTATTTATTTATGTATTTATATATAAAAATATATTTAATATATAATGTGTCGGAACGTGTCGAAATTCTCTATTTTTAAGAAATGACGTGTCAGCGTGTCGTGTCGCGTGTCTCGTGTCCGTGTCGGTGCTACATAGGCGGTTGGTAACACGGATTATGTTAAAGAGTAGTTAGGCCGATACTTATCTGTCTTACATGCACGCAAAAACATAATTTTGTTAGGCAAGATCGGTATAGGTACTCAAGACACAACTGATCCTACAGATTTATTTTATTGTATCTCATAAATGATCAGGAGAGGCTACACGAGTTTTGAAACATTTGACTTTCTGCTAATGCAAAGATCTCTCTTGTATCGTTTTAAGTTATTAAGGTGAGATTCTGGGGGAGGGAACGTAGTGGTGAATGAAACGGAAAAATTGTGAGTTCATTTTCTGGATGATATGAGCTGATCGATTTTCATTATATCTAAGAGCAGTACTTTTTGCACCAAATGAGGAGCAATGAAGGAAAGGAAGTGAAGAACTAGCTTCGTACTCCCCCATTCGCAGTTCGGGGTTTCGTAGTGCTAGACTAGTTCAGCATTCATGTTTAGGTTAGTTTGGTTTTTTTTTTTTTCTCTTAGTAAATTCTTGTGCTCATGGTTTCCCACTTGCGGAGATAGAAATTGGCTGGGTTTTTGATAGGTTGCGAGAGAGTATCGGGTTCCTAGTCTCGTAACTAAAATGAGTCTCCCCGAATTTTTCGAGTCACGAGTCAGATTCAAACGGGTTCGGGATGTACTAATTTCTTGTTGGAATGAGCGTAGTGGTGAGCATTTCTGAGTTATACTTAGAACTTGTTTGTCGAAATAGGTTCCTTAATTTTTGGAACTCGAAACCTATTCTGCATATCCAGGAGTTTGAATTTACTTTGCTTACTCAGGAACATAGAATCTACCCTATCGTAGGTTCTAAGATCTGCCGAGGTTCTACCTGTACTTTTAATTGAATGATTGTAGTGAAATATAATATTTAATGGCCACAATTTATTATAATTCGCTAATCACAACTCATACTTAAACACACAAATATTATGAAACATTAAAAAAGTAAAGGTCTGGACATTGTTGGAAATGGAAGTTGAGATCAGATTACACACTCATCATTTGACGCCATGGAATTTTGCAGGATCGCATGGAGATATAGAAGAAAAAAACATAACAACGTTTAGGTTCTTAGTTTAACTTGAAACTTCAAACTTACTTATCAAATTAATTTCTTAATTTTTGGAATTTGAAATCTATCATGTATATCCTAAGCCCTGAAACTTGGCCGGTTCCTACCAATTCAATTAAAACGTTGGAAGCATGCTCACCCCTTTTTAGGGGTGTATGAATTCAGCCATACCAAACCTGTCTCACTTGAGGCAGTGGCCAACCTATCTTATTGCCGAGTCCTTAGCACGTTGAAGCGAGATTGGCCGTTTATCTCCCGCGGACACGACTGCATGGTAGTCCGCTCCTTAGTCAACCAACTTAACCTGCATTGACGATCTCGATTTCGCAACAGCCAATCATCAGCCGAGAGGAACGACGCACGTCACACTTCCCATGTGCAGGCTGACAGGAAACACCTTTCTTCCTTTCATATCGGATCGATTTGCCTGGGCGCGGTTAAAAATCCCTCTCTCTCTCTCTCTCTCTCTCTGTGAATGGAAATAATGAGCCAGTTTTACCGGCGCGGGACTATGGTTTGACTTTAGTGCAGCTAGGGCGTGGAGTTTCTTTCCAGCTCTCATAAGGGCCGTACAAATCGGGTGGCAGAGAGCTCCAACGTGTTCCATGCAACCGCACGAAAACGATAATAAACATTAACGTTGCTCTCCCTCTCTCTCTCTCTGTCCTCACCTTCCCGCTTCTGGATCTGGGGAAGGAGGGTGGTCCTTCCTCATTTTGCAGTCTCCTCCGCGCGCTCAGTGGCCTCTTGCTTGAACGTTAGTTCGCTGACCTTTTTTTTTTTAGGTACGGATCTTGAATGAGGGCCGGAAAACCAGGAAAAATGAACAATAATGAGACGAAAGGTCATGCATCGGACTATCTGCTGATTTAGCTGCCGACAGAGGTTGCCTTGTTTATTCACCATTTTAGGACAACATCTCGGAGCAGCGAAAGGGCATGTCATTTCCCATGGACTCTTCTGCTGGCGAAAGGCAAGTGGCCACCGGTTGAATTACCGAAGCGAAGCAAGCTCTTCCGGGAGAGTTCTTATGCTATATTTACAGTCGGCAGGCGGTATTTTCTGTGTTACGACGATCTAAGGGGGGCTATTGTTTTAGTTTTTGTGTGTTATGGCACTTTTTATGGGGCTTATAACAAAATAATGTTATTTCGGCCGGTAGGACAATCGGCCTTCGGATGAACCTCTTATATAGAACGGGCTCGGAAAGTCATCCTCGTAGAGAGTTGCTCCACGAGAACGTCCATTGGTGTTTTGATTTGGTCTTCGAATCGCACGTTTCAGCCCGTTCCCAGCTTGCCTCGCTCTCAGGTTGGCCCTTCTACTTGACTAAGTAGTATTCCACTCGTGCAGTGGGTGTATGGGCTAGCCCCAATATTTTCTTCCAACCATGTGTTTGATTGGTTGGTTAAAAATGTGGACATTACCCACTTTTAATTTTAGTTAAGTTGGCATGTGAGCAATACAGATAACTTGTAAATGTGCTAATTAGAGGCATTCATCCAACTAGGAATGGAGGATAATACAACCCATAGAGAGGATTCCTCAACCGTGCCGGTGAGAACTTACATACTTGCTTTTTACATGCATATGGTGTTACTATAAACATGTTGCACACTATAGCGTATATAAAACTAACACAACTCAAACAATAAGGGTGAGCGGTTTTGTGGTAGGTTTCAGTTCCACTTGGAACCTAAAACCTATTTTGTCAAGACCGGTTCCCCTATATACCCTGAAATAGGGTCGGTTCTAGAGTGACTGGTTCCTGATTTGGTCTGGACTCACCAAGAAATCGGGAATCATACTAGGAGAATTGGTTACCCATTTATGGAATTGAGAACCAGACCACTTGGTCCTGTTCAATTCCCAAGCAGTCTAATAGAACAAGTGGATTAACATATCTTGGTTGAAAGTTTTGGATTAATCGAATTGTCAATCCATGTCGCA
The DNA here is from genome assembly GCA_017140595.1 of Eucalyptus curtisii. Taxonomy (NCBI): domain Eukaryota; kingdom Viridiplantae; phylum Streptophyta; class Magnoliopsida; order Myrtales; family Myrtaceae; genus Eucalyptus; species Eucalyptus curtisii. Next base: position 15,837,519 of record CM029496.1, read on the forward strand.
ATTCGAAATTGGGATTTCATCTAAGATTTGCGAAGAAGACTAGAGATGATGGGATCGTAATTGTAGGGGCATGCTCAAGAAAAGGAGGAGGATTCAATCGATTCTTTTCCATAAATGACACGCACACAAATTTAAGGAAGGTGCAAGTAAGCGAGGGAGGTAAAAAATGAGTGAATTTTTGCAAGAAAAGAAAGTAAAATAAAGAAAGAAGCAAGAGACAAAAGAAGCAAGGATAAAAGGAGCAAGTTGGATGAATCGGTACAACAATCAAAGCAACAAAGATTTGCTTTGTCATATGGAATAAGTGAAGTACGAGAGGACAATAGGATTTAGGTTTACACTTTACTTCTTTAAAAAATAAAAAAAATATAAATAAGTCTAGTCTGGTTCCCGCCCAAGAACTAAGAATTGGATCAAAATCACTGATTTCATTATGGAACTTGGAACTAGACCAACGCCCTCTAGAACTACTCAAAACTAGTTAATTTGGTCCGATCTGAGTTGTTCCCGATTCGGGTTATTCTATATGTTCACCTCCGGTAGGTTCCAAGGTTTTCTAGGGAACTTACCAAATTCTTTTTATTTTTTTATTACTTTTTTCTTTATTTTTAGTCAAGCAAAATCAAAGTTGTAGTAACAACAAAAATCTCCACCCACCCATAGCAACAATCCATTAAAAAAACTCCACAAAAATCACCAGCAACTTCATTGTACTGTCAAAGCCATAATCAGCTCCGAATCTAAGACTCGCCTGAAAGGGCCTTTACTGCTCGAGCTTAGGAACCTTTTAGCAGTCACTTTCCCTTAGCAAACCCAAGAAAAACTGCAGAATATACCATAAAGATCTTCTTTCTCCGTTAGCCCTTCACGCGACATTAGGAAAAAGTATCACTTTAAGTTTGATAAACTATAACAATTTGAAAATTCCGTTGAAAAATAATTTTCAAGAAAACGTTTTTCGAATTTTCTGGTGTTCGTTATAAAAAATGAACTAGCTAAAAAAATATTTTCCGCTATTTTCCACTTTTCAATTCTTATGTTCTTTTTTTTTTTTTAAATCAAGTTTTTCTTTTTCTTCCTTTTCTTCTTCCTAGGTCAATAGCCAACTACAGCGATAGCTAGCGATTGGCCATAGGCTAGCAAGGCTCCGCCTCGCTTGACCTGGGGAAGTTGAGCTTGAGTCTTGCCCGATCCAACAAGGCTCGATCTTGCCGGAATCTAGTGAGCTCGAGCCTCGTCGGCTTGGGGTGAGGCCAGAGCTTGCCAATGGCCGCTTGCTGGCCATCGCCATAGTGGGCGACCAACCAAGGCCAAGAAAGAAGGAAAACAAAAAAAGAAAAAAAAAGAAATTAAAAATTAAAAAATCGATTTTAAAAATAAAATAATAAAGGAATTATTGAAGATGAGTGCATGTAGGAATATATTTTTCTTACTTAATGACGAAAAATATTTTCTAATTCATTTTTAAATTTTAATCGAACACTAGAAAATATGATTATTTTTTTGAGAAATGATTTTCTAGAAAATAATTTCCAAAAATGTTATATTTTTGCAAAATGAACGGAGCGTAAATGTCCAATTCCCTTGCAGAGGTCACGAAACATTCTATCACGCACGTAAGGTAAGGTAAGAAAATGGCTTATACAGAGAAAATTATCAATTATAATCTTGGAAGTTGACATTTTCAAAGAAAATCCGAGATTGCAATAAAAAGTAAAAGGAAGGTGTGGAAAGAAATTGAACGGTTGGCATCTATTTTGGGTTACTTCAATTGCCTTGGGGAACGGGAATCCAATCTTGCATCACACGCGATTGATTGAGATGGGTGAGAAAGAATGCTTGACCGATGAGGCAGTCACCCCTTGAAACACACAGAGCTACAGGAACCTGCAAACGCTCTCTTTTTTTTTTTTTTTTTTTCGTTTTGCAAGATCCACATGCCATGACCTGGATTACAATCTAACAGTTGATCACCGTTCATGAAAAGTATGTTTTCTTCGGTTCCCGATAGTGTGGTTCTTACGTTGGAACCGTGTAGTACCGATTCCAAATTACGACCAGGAGCTGAATCGATAATTAATCGGTCCGATTTCTAGGTGGAATTGGGGATTGGATTGGCTTCAAAATTCGGAGCCAGGAACCAGACCGGTTGGTCCTAGGATCTAGAACTAGACCAATGGTTTAATTCGGTCTGGTTTTGGTCCAACAAGCCGATCACTTTTTTTCCCATTGCTTTTTTTCCCGTTACCTTTTTTCCCACTACTTCAAATCGGACCGAAATATGTTTAGTTCATATTTCACTAATTTTTTTTGAAAAAATAATAAAATGAAAAGTATATTTAGTTGGTCCGGTCTAGTCTGATTCCGCTTTTAGGAATCGGGAGCCGGACCAACCGTGTCGAGAACTGGACTAAACTGGCTGGTCCAAGAGGTTTTCGGCTTGGACGGTCCGTTTTGCACGCCCTACCGATAATTGCAGGAACCTGGATAAGGACCGCTTCGGATCTTATCTTTATCCGTACTCACCCTTGTTTTAACAATGTGCATGATAAATGCGTTCACTGATACGTGAACCTATGATGTCTTTATTTATTGAGGCTGTCTTGTCTTTAATGCCTAATGTGCAAGGGGTCTTAAGTAATGTGAGGATTTGCATAATTGCATGCGTTACATCAGGGAAGAAACCCTAGACATATGTTCGGCAGCCTAATAGGAATTGACAAACTCTGTCTTGTCAAGACAGAGAGAGAGAGAGAAATTGCGACCCACGTGATCAGGTCATCACGTAGTCCTTAGGCCCTAATTATTGGTTACACCGTTTCTAAAATTCAACATCAATTTTGATACATAGGAATTCTCCTGACCAGTTGTGACCATGACAAGCGCGTAGAAATTTTGTATGCGGCTTTTGAGGAATGCATTAACGGTGTTTTACGGGTGACAATATCGTCTCCCAATGGTGCGAATCTAGCGTGAACCGAATGGCCGTATTAGGTGTATTAGGTGTAAGCGAGACAGGCCGGCAAGAAATCTCGACTCCAAGTTCTATCGACCTTCGGCTTACAGTCAAGAGCCCTAGGGAAAATAGGCGTTCCATCAACGTTCCTTTCTGACAACAGAGAACGTTTTACCCTCGAGTTCTTCGCTTTCTTCCCTTCTTCTTCTCCCTCTGCGCTTCTTCTCAAAGACGTACTTATTGCTCGACGCGACGTCCGTGCTGTTGGGTGGAGCGCGCCGTCGGGGCTTTGGCATTTGGAATAACAAACTTTCAAAATCCTCCTGGGAGGCGGAAGTGACTCTTTGGCTATCATATTTTCTGGGTGGCTAGCGAACTTTCCATAGCTTCTAGAGAAGTATTGAAGTTTAAGTGTGGAAGGAAAGATCCTGAAGGAACGGTAGGCGACTTCTGTACATATATATAATTTAATAAAAACCCTACTTTACATAGATATTATTACTTATGTGTGATTTTGGTTGGTCCAAGTAAATAAGATAATGTGTCTTCTTGGTTTTTACGAGGGAACAGAGCACAGATTCCACCCCACATGAAAATATCACTTTAAAAATAGGAGAGATCCTCCCATTCCATGGGGCAGCGTGGGCAAATATTTAAATAATTGACAACATGCTCCAATGATCCTCGACAAACTGGGGTTCCAAGTTAAGTCATGCGAAACACTTTGACGATCCGTTTCACGTATAAGTCGGATCGGGCAGAGACGAAACTTAATGCAGAAAATATAAATTCCGTAAGCAAGCGATATGGAATGCTTTAACATTCCCTTTCGTGTGTAAACCGGATTAATGGGGCGGCCACACACGCATAACAAGCTGAGGCAGAACCGACTCCGACACCACATCGAAATGCCCCGATCCGAAAGCTTTTCATAAAGAACATGTAAAACTCGTAAACAGGGGGTGCGAGATGCCTCCACAGACCAGATTTTCTCCCGTCCATCTTTTGAATTTCAATGCCGGATAATGAGATTTCCCCGCCCCGAGTGTTCCCCACTTTTATATTTTTTAATAAGTGAAGAAAGTGCATCCAAACTAATTACCAATTGGCAACCGAATCCCATCTCTACAATCACAAAATTTTTGGCATGCTTGTGTGGAAAATGAGGTTTTTAGCTAGGGTTAATTCCAAGGGGTGGTCCCCAATTTAAATCGTGACGAGGGGTGAAAAAGAAGTACACATGTGCAAAAAAGCGCAATAATTGGACCTGCTAAGATGCAGCCTCGACAGTATAGAGAATCCGCGTACACGAGGGGCCCTTTCACGGTAATAATAACATTTTCTAGTTTTTCTTTTGGGAAATTATGCACTGATTTTTATTTAATTCCAGGCACTCATAGCCTTCCATAAACGGCACATTCAAATTTCATATAATTTTCTCATTTTGCAAAATTTCAAATAATATCCTTTTCTTTTCTTCTTTTCTTCTTTTTTTCATTCTCTGATTTTAGAGGAAGAATCGTAAGCAAAAGTTGGAATTCGCCGACAGGTTATAGAGCATCGCTTCCCCTCATGTTGAAGGAGCGAGAGTTTCCGACACGACGCGACACTAATGCATGCCTCAATCCTAAGACGTAATTAGTTGATCAGGATTCATTCCAATCACTCAGATATGATTGATGAGCAGTTTGTTCAATTGAGTTTCACCTGTCTAGATAATTCTGGATTGAACCATTTTGCGTTCAACTAACCTACGCATGACACTACACGATTTCTTCAATCCAATCAATCACTGCAAGACATGATCGATTGTGTATGTTCTTCGTGATGATTCGCGTGGTCTAATTCCAGAGCTGAAGCCCCCGCAAGGTCAAGACTTTTGGGCAACTTCAATCATGGAGCCGTCGCACTAAAATAATGTGGATTGTCAAAATACCTTTCTCACGGTCAAAATCCGCTCCAACGTGGCCCAATAATAATAATGAATTCCTCAGTCTAATGCGCCTAGCTAACGTCCGCATTCGCACCCGGTACCTCAAGGAGCCGAACATGTACAATTTTTCTAAAGAAACCTGATACGTGAACCCGCCCCGAACCACCCGAGACGATCTTGGATTCAGTTCAGTATGTGTATTAGGTTCATGCCCCGAACCACCCGAGACGATCTCGGATTCAGTTCAGTATGTGTATTAGGTTCACGCCCCGAACCACCCGAGACGATCTCGGATTCAGTTCAGTATGTGTATTAGGTTCACGCCCCGAACCACCCGAGACGATCCCGGATTCAGTTCAGTATGTGTATTAGGTTCACGCCGTCCCCCTCGTCAGCCGGCAGGGGCAGGCTCCCCACGGGGGGGTCTTGCTACAAATATTTCGGAACGTGTCGAATCTTACAAAAAGAGAGAGAAGAGAGAGGAGGAGAGGAACGGGAGGAAAGAGGCTGTGCCGAAAGATTAAAAAAAACAAAAAGAGAGGACGAGAAACAGGAGAGAGAGAGAGAGATGCGAAAAAGAGCACGTTTGGGAGAGAAAATCTTGGGGCTTAAGGCTCGGTCACATGATCACGGGCACGGGGTCGAAATCGGGCACGTTGTGTGCGTGGCGCCTTTTAAAAACTCTCTCTCTCTCTCTCGTGCTGTCCCTTTAAATTCGTGGCGTGCCAGCAGTCGCCAAGGGCCATCGTCACTCCCGACACCTCGACCCCTCCACTCCTGTCTCACCCTCCCTCTTCTCTCCTCCCTCCTCTCCTCCGGGTACATGTAAGAATCCAAGGGGGAGAGAGGGAGAGAGCGAGCTTGGAACATGGGGAGGAGCCCGAGGTGCGACAAGGACGGGCTCAATAAAGGAGCGTGGACGGCCGCGGAGGACAAGATCCTGATGGACTACGTCAAGCTCCACGGCGAGGGCAAATGGAGCCGGCTCTCCAGGGAAACCGGTAAGCTTTCCTCTCGCGCGCACGGGAAGCCGCGCGCGCCCGGTTCGCTTCTGGGTTTTGTCTGCTGCAGTTCGGTGTGGGGTTCTCCTCTCCATAGAATATCATGCATCGCCTCTTGCCCGGCTGGTATGCGCAGAGCTTAGGGCTCGCGCGCCGCCTCGCGAATCGGTCTTCGATGTTAGCATGTGTGGTTGTTGCGGCAGTGGCTCCGAACGATCGGAATTACTATCCTAGGCGATTGCGCTAACGAATGACGTCGACGCATTCGAAGTCTCGGTTCGGCCTGAGCAATGAAAACGTCTCGCTTGCATTGGTCGAGCGAAATTGTATGGCTCGAACGGGGCTCTCGTGAATGACGGCCCACAGCCTTACCTGGCCTCGATTTTGATGAGAGTTTCTGTACCCCTGGAAACCCGTACCGCAATAACTCAAAGAGCAGAATTATGCCGGGACTGTTCCTTCTGGAACGTGTAGTCCAGACTTGGTTTTAAGAGCCTATTTTGCTTTAAGCTTCGTTATTATCAATCACTTTTGTACTCCTTTTGTCTTTCATTGCCTCCTATCGTAATCGCAGGCAATACTGTTGCCCGCTTTCCTTTCTTTGTAACAGCAGATTGCATTTGTCATCTTCTTTTAGATTTCTCTTGGTCTATCTAATCCTCCAATAGTATCTGCTAAGCGCCATATTTCAGAACAAATTAGACTGAGAGTTTAATCCGGTAAAATCAGGATAGTCGTCGTGCTTCGGTTTTAACTTCCGATGGTTCTCGTGAAGGTCTAAGAAGATGCGGCAAGAGCTGCAGGCTGCGTTGGATGAATTACCTCAGGCCCGACATCAAGAGAGGGAACATCTCGCCCGACGAAGAAGAACTAATCATCCGGCTTCACAATCTATTGGGCAACAGGTACAGATCATCAAGGCCTTATTTATTTATTTATTTTTATTTCAACTAATAATTCTAGCAATAGGAACCCTAGCTGGACAAAAATAAAACATGAACCGAATCTATGATCACGTAGGTGGTCGTTGATTGCTGGAAGGCTTCCGGGGCGTACGGACAATGAGATAAAGAACTATTGGAACACCAACTTGGCCAAGAAGCCCGAAGCATTGAAGTCGATCCAATTCCACCATTTGCACAGAGAGCCGACGGTCCAACCTCCCTCCACGTCGCAGCAAGAGCTGGAACAGCAGAGGGCGCTGGAAAGCAACATTCGTGGAGTCGCCAATCTAGAGCCACAAGTTGCTCAACAGAACGCCATTAATGGGGAATCGGGACCATCTCCAGATGGCAATTACTTGCTGAAGCAAATGCTTTCAGACTCGGATATGAGCGACGGGTCGTTATCATTGAACTCGGAGGAGGAATCGCCGGACTTCATGATCGATTTCAACGTGGACGACATTTGCCAGTTCCTCGACTCGGATTTCTCCAAGCTCGGTCCGGACCAAAACGGCTATTCCCATGACGGGGAGCGAGACAGCAAGTGCCCGCCCTACTTGAACCAGCATCTCGTGCCGCCTGAGGAAGCAGGGAAGGATCTGGACAACAGCCTACGCATCCGAGATGATTCGGTCTCGGCGTTCCAGTCACTGGCGTCGTTATTCGAATCTGACGACGAGAAGTGGACGGGAGGCGGTGATAAGGCCGAGTTTGCATTGTCGGGAAAGAACGGTTGATTTCGCCTATAGCTGAGAGAGCTGCGTGTAGTCTTGGAGAAGTTGGTCACGACAATAACCAATCAATCGTGATCTTGAAGATTCATTTTATCCCTAGGGTTTTAGAAGTTCTATGTCACTCTCTTGAGATAGAATAATTCTGTAATCATCATTGCTGCTATTCCCCCAAACCTTTCCACGATAACATTGGACCAGATCCATTTCATGTCTCAAACTCAATGAGCAAAAAACAATGTAAACATGCATGGTGGAATAAAATTAAAAGAGATAAAGTGTACTAAACGTCCTAAAACTTATTATGAAAATGCAATTGAGTCCTAAAACTTTCAAAAAGTACAATTAAGTCCTAAAACTTATCATGAAACTGTAATCGAGTCATAAAATTTGTCAAATTAGTCCAATCAAGTCCTTCTGTCGAATGCATTTTTTTGAAAGTTTTAAAATTCAATTATACTTTCATAATATGTTTAATCACCCGACTGCACTTTTATAATAAGTTTTATGATTTAATTATATTTTTAAAAATTTTTAAACTTAATTATATATTCATAATAAATTTTAGGATTTTCATCACACATGCGAGTTTTGCATCGAAGGGCTGCGCCCTTTTTTCGTCCTTGACGTTCGGATAGCAAAGTGGCCAACTAACTTTCAGAGGCTGTTCTGGGCCAATAGCAATTCATGCATGGGGGGGAGACAGACAAGTACTTTCGACAGAGCAGAAGTCCACTTGCCACTGCATTACTTGTGCAACCATGTACAACCATGTGATCAAAAAAATAACTTTGAAGAATCCTCGTGGGGGACCTTGCGAGTTTATGCAGTGGAATATACGTCGGCAGAGTTTCTTTGATTTTATTTTTATCTTTTTATTATTTTTTTTTGTCTTTTGGTTGGTGTCTTCTTTATTTATAGGTTAAATGGTCGTTTTTGACAATCACTTTACCCGGAGCATCTGGGCATCTAAAGGACATCGGGCATAAGTCGAGCCCTCTGGCAAATTTTGTTTCGGAGAGCTTTGGAAAAATGCATTAAGTCCTCTAAAGTTCTCCCTTAGCCTGAGGTAGGTCCGTGGAAACATTGGGATTTAGTATTTTCAAATGCTAACGTATAAGTTTTTTCTTCTAATTTTCCTTTGACAAATTTTCGGAATTTGAAAAATGCCCTCATCACGTGAGTCTCCGACAAGGTCAAATATGGCAATAGGTGACGTCAGGCAAGGCTAGCCGGCAGCCTAAGCCTATCAACAAAGGTTTGAGGTTTTTGTTTTAAATAACAAAAGTCATTTATAGGTGTAAGTTTTTTTTTTTTTTTTTTCCTTCTAAATAGTATTTACATCAAAATTGCTTTCCAATGCATTTTTACATTACACTTTACTAGCTATTTACATTTAGAAAAAACACTTTCATTGCATTTCCGACTTTCTCCAAAAACCTTACCAAATGCAACAAATATGAGGGGGCCTACGCTTGTACTGCACTATTAGCCAAAACGGATTCCCATTTCAAAGCGATTGCTTGCAAATTATGGCTAGTGACCTATATATGTAATTTCCTTCACAAATAGCTGCAGTGATCACGATGAATCCCCAATTACTGAACTTCTTTCGGCTCTAGAATCGAAAGTCACTCGCTCAAATTCCATTGATTGCACATAAACAAAAGGCCTAAATGTAGTCAATCACACGCTATCGAGACATTTCATAAGCATTAGATGGTCGAGACCATGCATACGTGCCCTTGAGTTATCGTAAAATCATTCATGACTTGCTTGATAATCTCATTGTGCAACATTTAATCAAGATTAAGCTCGTTTGATAATTTTAACTAGTTTGGACTTGAAAAAAAAAGTCAAGAGTTTACTTATAAAGGCTAAAAAAGAGGATGTTGGTTGGTTTACTCTTAACAGAAAAATATTCAATGAAAATAAGAGTGTTCTCAATTAAGTTATTGACCTTCGACCGAAAAATAAAATAAAATAAAGTTGATGACCTATCCACGTCATTCACAATTATAGATACGGCATTGGATTTTAAGACTATTATCATAAGATTTAAAAAAGGGAATGAAGGCGGACCTCGTGGATACAATGGAAGGGAAACTAATCAGGCGTTTCTAGTGACAAGACAAAGATACTCGCGGAACGACAAGTAGGGCAACGGCCATATAAAATGAACGATTAGGCGGTAAACTGTATCAAATTGCCGTCTTGAGATGTTGACAAATCCGCACCTTATAATTCAAAGGCCACAGAATATGTTGTTGGAAATTATTATAAACGGGGACCAACATTAGCCGTATAATATTTAAGTTTGGGAAAAACAAGATGTTCCGGAGCAAATAACATATGAGACAATGATTGATAACCCAAGTACGATTGTGTGGCAATGCTGGTTCTAACACATCTCGATATGGTTATAAAATTGGGTAGGTTATCACAAACAACCCTAAACCGGTACATTTATAACAAATTTATCTCAAATTAAACTCCAAATCAATATACTTGTAACAAATTTATTCTTTATTAGTTTATGTTAAATTTTACAATCAAATTGCTTAGTTAGATAACAAATGACAGTTGATAAGTATACCAATTTCAGGTTTTACCCTTTGTTCGTCACAGGTGTTAGTTTATGGTTTTTCGTAATATTAATCCAATTCAAAAGAAACTAATAGAGAGTAAATTTATCATAAATGTATAAGTTTGAAATTTTTTAATTTTAGGTAAATTTGTCTCAAATATACTAATTTAAAATTTTCCGGTAAAAAAATTTAATTTATGATAAATTTGTCATAAATATATCAATTTGAGATGTTTTGTAATATTAATACTATAAAATTCGATTGAACCATTAATGTAACTATAAGCCAATGTTTCAACGGCAACTTGTGATGGAAGGGTCTACCCACCATAAATAGATTATGACCCTCTCTCGTCCTCATTCAACAAGGGTCTACCCACCATAAATAGACTATGACCCTCTCTGGTCCTCATTCGACTTGCTTATCATTCATACAATCGGCCATCTAAGACAGGAGAAGGCAAGGATGACCAAGTGTTGGTTTCGTATGCCTTCGTCCGTATTGGTTTCATCACATATCTTTACCTTTCATCGTCATACCCAGTATCATAATGTCATTTATGTCTATTATTTAGAGATAGTTGTCCGTTTTAATACATGGAGTGATAACTTCCAAAACGATACATTGAAGGGTTAAGAAAAGACGTATTCAACTAGGGCTGACGATTTGTTCGGGTTATCATGTTTATGTCATTTCAGTTTCATTTCCAAATGTCTCCATGCAATCGCGATTACAAAATACGTTTCAGTTAGAATGAGGAAAAACGTTCCTGCTCGTTTAGTTTCTCGTGTGCCGGGTAAATACAGCGAACTCGTGCCTTGCGGCATCCCCCACGTCACTCTAACGGCTCGCTTGTGGATTGTGACCGAACCAGGGAACCGTGGCACCATTGATAAGCCTGTTACTGGGGGTGAGTCCCGGCACCATCGGAGTGGACGTGGTCGGATACCAGCGATGGTCGCGCTGTGGAAGTGTGTGGTAACTTGTGATAGGACTTTCAAGTGGACTGCCCTAGAGCTGTTGAATGGCATGGAATAATGATCACTCGAAATTGTCTCCATCCCTGTCGTCGAAAGCGCCTCGCAACAGCACCATACGAAGGGCGCATAGACATTTCTTCTTTGAGTGAAGTCTCAAGGGTGCGGATTCATTGCTGCAAAGAGGAAGAACCAACTCAGGCGAAACCAGATTTTGAAATTTCTTGAGCACCAAAAGATAAGCAGGATAACCCAAATGGATACTACTGCATATGCATGACTATGTGATGGGAAAAGACCTAGCAGGCCAGCAATTCTGCTTCCATCCTCCTTCTCCCTCTTCTCCTTCAGTTTGTCCCCTGTTCGGGTCAGCCTTCCAATCTGATCTTCAAGTTACTGCTGCGTCTTCTCTGACTACGTTCTCTGTTACAAACCGCTTCATCTCTTCATCGATTATTTTCCTCCCAGATTCATCTCTCCTTCCTTTCCACAAGAGCATTCTTTTTCCTTTACTACTTTCTGTTCCATTGAACATATTTTGGTCAGGAAAGACGACAATTAGGATTTACACAAACGGCAGGAAAAAAATAAATGAATCCAGTCCATTTATCTGCACCCTGGTCTTTCAAAAAATATTTTCCCTTATGTTTTTATAGATAACAGCTCGGCAATAGATACTCCTTTCCTTCTTGAAAAGAGATGTTGAGAGAATATCTAAACCAAATCCGAGATCTCTAGTCTCAGTAAGGGAAATCATGACAAGGCCGACTGTTTTACTCCCTAGCATACGAAATGCAACATTTAGAAGCACAAGAACTTGACTTAGAATTAATCAGTTAAGTGACAGAAGCAGAAGAAACAGATACCTTCAACTCGTCAAGTTCACAAGTCTTCAGTTGTGCCTCAGCACCATGAAGAGGATATTGAGGAGCCTTCATTCTCAGAAGTGAGCTGTATAATTTCCTCCACTGTAAATCCACTCAAGCTGATATTTCCACAATTTGTTCAGATAATTATTTCTTTTGTCGCGCAAACCTATCCATCTCAGCCTTCTTCTCAGACTGTCATAAAGAAAAAGTGTCAAAACCAAAAACTCCCATGAAGAATCATAACCAGGTTACAGCAATTATATATCTAAGTCATGAATTAGCAAGAAACTGATACCTTAAAGACGGTTGTTGGTTGCCTAGATTCACTCAGTTATTGGGCTACGTAGCTTTCATCTAACCATATTGGAGATCTTGACATTCCTCACTTCATGTGAACATATAGTTCTTCACTGGCACATAACTGGTGAAAAAGCGCTGCTCAATTGACCTTTGCAATTTCATTGACTTCCCTCGGCATACTGAGAACTGGTCTTGTAAACTCTTGCTCCTCAGAGACCAATAAAATAAAATACTCTATATCCAATTCCACTTCATGACTACTAGCTGAAGTGCTGGCAGCACCATCGATCAGTCTCTTCAGCATCCTTCCTTGGTAAGATTCATTGGGATACCACTTGAAAGGCAGAGCATACAGAACCTTCACAAATTCATTCACGTGGGGGGCCTGTTTCAATGTCTCAGCAAGTACAAGAACTGAAGTCAACTTATCTTATTCAGTTCTCAATTGCTCATTAGCCACTCCTTCACCGCTGATAATCTGTATAAGTTCACCAGTCAATTTGTCTAAATTAACACTATGAACAAGTCTCCTTTCCAAGACAATTGCTACCAATAGAGCCACAAAGGCTCCTTTCATTAAATTAAAAAAAAATCACTTTAAGTAAACACCAGATTCATGAGTTACCCACTGACCTCATAAGAAAAATGATTTGCTTGAAAAAAGGAAAAAGTTGCTATGTTTTCATGTATTCATATCTTCTTCAATGTCAAGAAGGTGCACAAGAAGAAAAAAGAAATAAATAAAAAGAGAAGATGATGTTCACTCCAATTTGATTTTCAAATGGAAACATCACAATGAAGTTGTTGAAGGATCGAAAAAGTTGCTATGTTCATATATTCATATCTTCTTCAATGCCAAGAAGATGCACAAAAAGAACCCAAAAAAAAAAAAAAAGAGAGATGATGTTCGCTCCATTTCAATTTTCAAATGGAAACATCAGAATGAAGTCATTGAAGGATCCATGGTTGTGACTCCTCCGTAATCAAGAAATGAAACTATAAACTGTGGAAAAAAATCAAATCACAACCTGAGCTTGCTCAAAAATGCTTCGAATTTGTTCGATGTCAAGAAGAATGAGAAACAACATCTTGTGTATTTACAGGGCTACTTCTACAATAGGCAACTCAGCTAAAGGCATTCAAACACTATCCCGAAGAAATTATTGGGTAGCAATTACAAACCAAAATCAACAAATGCAGGAAAAGATTTACTTACCCTCTTGTCTAAGCCCCATATTTCGTTTGTAAGTGCATGGATCATGGAGGAGATGCTGGAAGTAGATCAGAACACATACAAGGTCAGCAAGGTTACGACTTATCTAACTTTTTCTCTTCTTCTATTTCTGACTAACACATTGAGGACGAAACTCAAACATTTTCTGGTGCACTTAAGTTGTCCTCAACAAGATCAAGTTTATTCAACAACTCCTCCAACTCGTGCAAAGTAATCTTATAGTGGTCTTTGGATCGAGCGCCTTGCTCCACAATTGGAATGGCACGTCTGTACAGATTGTTATGCCACCAAGCTGGGTTATGCACATCAACATCATTGGAACCACGAGGTATCTCAAGTGGTTGTCTCTTGCAATCCTTGCTCCAACGTGAAAGAATATATTGCCTCGGAATTTCCTCCACACCATTATAGTTGAGAACATTCAATGCATGGCGACAAAGATAACCTTTGTAATTGAACAAGCTGCATATGCATCGAATATCCACTTGAGATGTCTCATACAAGACCTCGTAATTTCTAACCTCCTTTTCTTTTCCAGTTACCACTCGTTCTTTCACTATGTATGTTATGATTGTGCCATTGACATTTATCTGCCTTGTGTTGAAGCAAGAGTACATCCCCTCGACCTCAGACTGGAATCTCTTGAAAATTTCTTTTGTATACACCCTGGAGAGCTGCACCTCAAAGTTGCATCTTGTTTTCAGCTCACAGTTCAAATTTCTGGACTCCAACTCTGCCATGGCTTCTTTCAAGTGCTTCCTATGCAAAACTAGATCATATTTATCAACAAATTCTTTGAAAGACGTATGTTTATGTACATAACCATCAAAAAAGGCACTCTTGCTTTCACTTTCTTGAATAAGAATCATCCCTGCGAAGAATGTATCCTTCAAGTAAACAGGAACCCACATTTGCCTATCCTCGTATAGTGAGTGGAGCCATTTATTGTCCCGAAGTTCATGTCTACGGATCATATCAGCCCAAGAAGTTTCAAATTCAGCCATTTTCAAAGAATTAAAGACCGACCTCTTCAGTTGTCTTTTAATTACTTCATATCCCTTCAATCCTCCCAGTTTTTCATGGAGTCTCTGCATAATATACCATGCACAAAAGCAATGATGAGCTTTTGGGAATACCTCAGAAATTGCAGTTTGGAAGGCTTTGGACTGGTCTGTAAATATAACTCGTGGAGGGTGATCCAACATGCACTTCAACCATGCCCGAAATATCCAAACAAAGTGCTCAACTGATTCATGTCCAATGAAGCCACAACCCAACAAAACCGACTGTCCATGATGATTAATGCCAATGAAGGATATCAAGGGAATCTCAAATTTGTTTGCCAAGCACATGGAATCAACAGCAACCGTGTCTGAAAAGTAAGCATAGTCAGCCCTAGACCTGGCATCAGCCCAAAACACATTTCTCAAACGCCCATCATCATCAACATCCATCAAATAAAAGAAATTCGGATTGGTCAGCTTCATGCGACAAAAATAGTTATATAATGCATGGGCATCTCCCTCTTTAAGCTCCAAATATTTGGCATGATCAACGGAATCGATTCCATTGCCCCTACTGATACTCAAGTAGCCATTACTCTCAGAATTGATTGCAGCTGGCTGATACAACTTTATGACATGCATGTGCATCACAGGCTTTGACGGTGGTTGTGCCTTTTTGGCAGCAATAATCATCTTTTTATGTGACTTGTAGAAGCGCTTGATTTCTGGACTAACCCTATGGTTGTGCTCAAGCTGGAGTTCAACTATTCTCCACCTATTAGAGTCCACAAGCCTAATCACTATCATTGCAGGACATCCAGTCCTTGTTTCAGGCCTAGGGTTGTTGGCTTCACTTTTTTTCTTGAAGCCTGCACTACTGCAGCTTAGTTTTGCTCTATAACGCTCTTTCCTCTTTGATCTAAACCAAGAATTGCTTACTCTGATTCCAAAACCCTGTTCCTTTCCGTACATATTATAGAAATCATAAGCTTGATCAAAAGAATCAAACTCCAACCCCACAGTAGGTGTTGCGTGTCCTTTCATTGGTTGTGCATCGCTAACTTCACCTCCGCTATCCATAGCATTTGCATCATCCTCAAACTCATATTCATTGCCATCATCAAAGAGAGGCTCACTATTTAGATGAACTTCTTCCATCTCAAACATATTGGAGAGACATTTGCATACGAGCTCAAAGGCAAAGGCAAGGTCACCTGCGCAGAAAACAGTGTTAACATTCTGAAGGTCAATCAACTAGAGAAACATTAGCCTGATTGATCATGGGAGACTAGATCCAGAAGACTAAATTATGATAACATTAAAATATCAATGACTCAGTAATTCAAGTAGGGAATAAGTCGGTGGCTTGCACCTCAATATTTGATTAAAGTTCAAGCTCACAAGTCTGTTATCCTCCATAATAATAGGGCCACCATCACTAGAAACCCCTATAAGCACTTTATTTGAGCTTATTTAGATGCTCACATGATTTATTCTTCATCACCCGACACATTCACACACTAGAATCACTAAATTTGCTTAAATCAAGCTTGGTTACATGCCCACCAATAATGTCAAAGTGCACGCTTTCACTTATTGTAACTTAACTACATATTTACGTTTTTAGTTTGCTAATATAATCATATATATCCTAGTCACTCATGCCACAACACCTATACTCTCTGTTCCAAGTTTAAATACATATGCATTTGACTTTTGCTTGTGTAAGCACCTTTATAGTCTGATCTTCCATGACTCTATACCAACACTCACTATTGTTAGATTAAATGCGAGTTCAAGCATTTCATTCTTTTCCCCAAAAACATGTACATTTTCCACTTTAAAAGATGTGGTTTAAATTACCTGTAGCCCTCCTTCCGGGGATGGATCTAGGGACAAAACTTAAGGGATATAAAAAGACACTTATTAAGTTTATACCCCATTAAACATTTGCAAAAAGAACAGGATTTTTTTTGTGTGTCCAAATTACACTTTCTTTCAACAAGAGAATGAATAGCCATCATTAAAGGTATTAATGATATAATCATTGCATTAATTGATTTTGGATGAAGGCCTTCTTGGATTAGATTTCTAAGTAAATTATGAGTTCATATGTCGCAATCATTAATTATAGGCAGATAAAAAGAGAGAAAAGATTTTTGTTTAAACTCCTCTGT
Organism: Eucalyptus curtisii; assembly: GCA_017140595.1. Lineage (NCBI taxonomy): Eukaryota > Viridiplantae > Streptophyta > Magnoliopsida > Myrtales > Myrtaceae > Eucalyptus > Eucalyptus curtisii. The sequence goes on from CM029496.1 coordinate 15,854,233, forward strand.
TCAATCAATCAAATATTTCCTCCCTTACGACGCATACGGAACATTCGAACAGGTACTTCCAAAAAGTAATAATCATGTAAAGTAGTCCATTTTGGTATAAAAAAAATCATTGAAACCAAAGATGAGAGTCACCAAAATATCTTAAGAGTATAAAATTTAAGTGGTGCTTTGCACCTTTATCCCTGATTTTCTTTTGCTTGAACTTCTTAAATAGGCAAGAACCGGAATTTATCTTCAACCAAGACTTCATCTTAACTCTCATCATTGCAACAGTTTTGCAATTTTTTAGGTAAAAACATGACAAATAATGTTAGACACACTAAAATCCATCTCTTGAATAGGTTTACAAAGTTGCGTGACAGATTCCATTTAGATGTTTAAATGGGTCTAACTTAAGTAATCATTTAGGGAGTGCACATCACGTAGCAAAATACCTTCAGTATCCAAGCATTACTCAAATTAAAAAATCTGTCAAGTGCTAGAGTTTGGCAGCTTTCTTCGGACTCAAAATTTCCCTATATTTGCATTTTGACTTAAATTCTACAGTTTTCCCTCGGGATGTGGGTGGGACCAGTGGGCTAAATGTCTAAGTTTACATTTTTAAATGAATATAACAGCCCACTAGAAGTCCTGCTTAAAGAAAAAGAACGGGCCACAAGTGGGCAACATGACAAAACTCAAGAACCATATATAAATAAAACCATTTATCATGGTAATTTTTGGAGAGCTCAGTCCGGGCAAGTGCCACCACACAATAAAATGCGTCCTTGTCTATTTCCCTACCTATGCATCAAAGTGCAATTATTTATATTTATGGCAACCAAAATCTTTTGACAGGAACCATTAACCTTTTGCTTATTAACTAACTTTCACTTTTCCAATTGTGTGAGGAAGGAAAAAAGAAGCTTCTTCCTGAGACAAGTAACAAAACAATGAAATCAAGGAAAAACAAAGGATCAAGAAAGACCAGGTGGGATTTCATAATTCTCAACAGTTAAAGTTTCTAAAGATTTTCAAAACTCATTTAACAAACTGCATGCCTAACAAATACACAATGAACATGGTCTTGAAAAAGCATTGTGGGCAATAAACAATCACTCCTGCACACGCACCTGAACCCTTAAATCTAGGAGTTGTTAAGGTTTTTAAGCAAACCAATGGTCACATATACATAGGTAGCTACTACGTGACTTCCCTGTCAATACCTAGGATATGGGTTTTCAAGTGACCAAGATTTTGGCTAAGTAGATTGATATTAGTCTGACGGTTGACTTGAAATGGATTGTTTCTTCCACAGACTTAAACCTTGGGTTGGAAAGACCTCAGCATTTCCACATTAACAACGTAATAGTCAGGTTATCTCTTTCCTTTTGCCCCCAAAGACGATTCTAAAATGCCAGGGTCAAAAATGCTAAATAGTGCTGAACTAGGATAGGTTCATAGTCATACATCTAAATGTATCAAAGCTTATGGCAAAGAGGGGGAAAACTGTATCGAAGAAAAACAGTGAAGACCAATGGATGCAGATATATATATATCATCCCCAGAATAACCTAGACTAAGGAGGATATACAAAATGAATGTCCCATGCAGAGATTTCGACTCTCCATCTCCAATACATAGTTCTTTGGATGACAAAAGTAGTCAAAGTCTCGCTTGAACCAAAGAAAAAGGGCAAGAAAAGATGCTGGGAAGCTTAAGGCACTGCAATGAAGCCAAACTCATGGGTACATTCCTCATGCCAGTATAATAAGTAACTCTCTGTATCCTTCTTATCACCGCATCCCATGCCATGGAATACTTGAAACACGTAACAGGCATAATATCACCCGATTTTCTCTAATATCCTGGCAGCCCAATACAGCAACAGAGCTTGATGTTTCACCTAATCCCCACTTTTAGGCAGTTCACAGGAAATGCAGACACAGAACCGCCACAACCATGAAAGTTGAATCTTCGGCATCTGAACCGATCATCGACGTCGATTTATAGTCATATGGGTATCTCCTACTCATTCGTTAGCGGAACTATATACAGAGCACCCCAACATCGATCTCATCATATCCATCTCATCCATTCCAGGTAAGGCATGTAATCTAACAACACCCCAGCCTACATGATATTTGTAAAAGAGCAACTCACCAGAAGAGAGATGGAGCGCGAGTGCAGCACTCGAGTCGGCGCTGCGCCCGAGCTACGGCCGGAGGACCGACGTTGCAGGTGAACCGGAGGCTCCGCCGGACGCCGCGGGAATCGCCGTCAGCTCAACCGCCCGCCCCCTCCCGATTCATCCGGCGACGTTCGGTAGGAAGCGACCGTGCCGGTGCCGGTTCGGCTTCCGGCCGGCTCTCCGACGGGTCGATCGGCTCCCCGGATTCCGGGATCCGAAAGGGTTTCTAGGGTTTCGAGAATCCAGGAAAGGGAGAGGGAGGGAGATGGACCGCTTCGCGGTGGTCGGAACCACGGTGGGTCGGGATTGATTCGAAGGCCGCCGGCGGCTTCCGGTCGTCGACGGCGCCGCTGCCGCCCGACCCGCTCAACTTTTCGCCGGCCGGTGTCGCGCTACGTTCTGAAGAGGAAAGGAATGAGAAGAAAGTTGCAGCAGAGTTAATTCCGCTGAAATGCTGACGTGGCCTAAAGTTTAGAATTGATATTGTATAGATTTTTTTTTCTTGGTCGAAATATTGTATAGAATTGCATTAATATCAATTAAATGGGCCAATTTGGACTAGATAATTTATCACTCGATCTAAGCCCGACCTAAATCATCCATTTCACGGGCCTCCGTGCGGGGACATCTATTTACATATTTTTGAATGGTGCGGTGTAACCGAAAAGATTGAATTTATTTATAGATTATATATGTAGTTTTCCATAAACATATCATGTATCGTGGAGGTCTTAAATTAATGGGGTTGTGAGAAAAAGACGTTAAAATTCCGGGAAAAAATCCAAATAAAGGAATGAAATGCCATCATTTTCTCAAATAAAGATATAAATTGGATTTTGTGTCAAATGAGTGACCATGTTAATCTCCAATAAGGCTTTGAAGTGGTTATGTCAATCTCAAACTCGATGACCCTCACCAACCATAGGGCCTGCAAGCTCTTATTGTCGGCCAAGAAGGGCTTGACCTTCGCTTGTGGCTTTCAAAGGCAGCCTCACCTAAGGCGAGGTTTGTTGTGCTTGCTAGATCTAGCAAGGGTTAGCCTCGCCTATGGTCGGTAGGGCAACCTCCCCCAAGGTGAGGGTTGCCTTGCTAGGTCGAGTGAGGGCAATCGTCGCTCAACCCTCTCCAGCCATCGCTGGTGGCTAATTATCACTTGAAATTGGCTAATAATGAAGACAAAAACAAAAATCAAAAATCAAAAATAGGAATGAAGAAAAGAAAATAAGAATTAAAAAAAAAAAAAAGAGAGAGAGTAAAGGGCAAAAGTGCCAAGGCTTCTTTGAAACTAACATAATCATTTTCAGATCTTTATTTGAAATAAAATCCACTTTAAACCCTTATTTGAGAAAAATAAGTGTATTTTTTGTCATTATTTGAAATAAAATCTATTTCAAGTCATTATTTAAGAAAATGAAGACGTTTCATGTCCTTTTTGAATTTTTTCAAGAATTATATAAAAAAAAGTTTGAGCCTCCAATGATGGAATTTATGTATGAAATAAGACTATAGAAACTAATATTATGTATAAAATGGAATGCTTTGTGTTTTAAATAAATCGAGATTGGATCTTCTTTTACTTTAAACATTTATTGTAAGTTTGAGATAAACTAGGTCATATCAAAGTAGCAGGAGTTACTCATTCCATTTAGTTTCTTTGCAATTGAAAATAAGAGATTTTATAAACTGCATTATAAATAGCTATAACTTTATTAAAATTTATACATTTTTCAAACTAAGTGAATTTATTTGATCACTGTAATTTTTAATACACTAACTCAAACAACTTGAATAATATTGGTTATGCTTTAACCAACAATAACATATTTACTAAAAAAAAAAAAAGAGGTATCTTTAAAATGGAGGTTACTCGATTATTTCTATAAACCGTACTTAAAATATTAAAAAAATATAGTGTTCCTATTTCACTTTGATAATATATATATATATATATATATAATTTTTCTATAACTAATTGGGTTCAAATATATTAAAATAAAGTGAAAATTAGCCATGTTGTAAAATAATAAGTAAAACAAAATAGACTATACTTGGAATCCTTTATATAAATAAATAAGGGCACCTCATTGTAAATTAAATGGATGTCCTTGAATTATCTAATTTATTTTTTTCAAAATAAACTCTATCATTTCAGAATATGTGCAGATATTCTATCTATTTATTTATTTTTTCAAGTTTAAACTCAAACATTTGAATTGTTGAAGTCGTATAAGAAAAAAGTAAAGTTCATGAACTTTGTCCTTATCCATATTATTAAAATATTAAACCAAATGGATTTCTTTATCACAATAATTTTATTATGATGTATAGGCGATGGAGATATATCCTTGCCTTCATTTCCAACATATGGATATTAATGGTTTGGCTCAGTTCGAATTTTCATGAAATCAAGTCCAAATTGAACTGTCAAACCACCTAAATTACTTTACTTATTACCCAAACCGAAAAGATTCAAAATTTTCGTTTCGATTAAGGCATTTTTGACACCCCTACACAACTGTTTGACTTGTTTACCCCATATAGTGAAGAGGCAAGTAACTTCAGGTGGCCTATGTGAGCTTCTAACAGCACATTTTCTTTCACTTTTTTCGCGGTATGATCAGATCAACAGCTTGCTTTATCTGGAAAATGTGATGTAGAAGCCAAGCTTATGTCGATCTTCCTTCGCTCTTGCCATTGGAAAGTGGTCTATGTCATTCCCAGTTTTACTTCTATGATTCCGACCATGAATTGGAGAACAAATTGAGGATGCTAAATGGTGTTGATAATGTTGGTCTGCCGAGTGAATCCTATATGCCCAAGTATCGCGGCTGCCCGATTAGAAGACGTTCCTCTGCATGTAATTGAAGTTCGATAAGGAGTGATCCAAAACTCGACTCAGAGAGTTCACAACATTCTCTCTATGGAACAAGTTGCTGCACTTTGGTGGCAGGTAATGGCCCTAACGGGCCACACGAACGTGATCCAGTAGTTCGTGTGCATTCAGTGCACCGCTATCGGGTCGGCCGTTACTACAGTTGCTTCGATCCCTGCAAAATCATCTTTTATTTCATCATGTCGAGGTTGGTTGGCATCACAAGAGCGATGAACCCCAGTGCTTCCCCCATCCAAGGAGATCGTATCAGCTAACATGTAACTCGAACAGATCTATGCCTAATTTCATTTCAGAATACTCAATTCCTTTTTTCTTAGGCTGAGTTTTCATACCCTCGACATATGTATAAGGGAAAACGATACAAGATGATCTCCGCATTTTAGTCAAATGTGCAATGTCGTCTCTAAACTTTTAATTTACTAAATATGATTCATGAACTATTAATAAATATTTCATGTAGTTCTTTGATTTTCTCAAATGACAAATTAGACATTATTCCACATTCAACTAGTCCATGTTTTTATCCATCTATCTCGGATAAAGGACAAAAACAATTAGAATGTTAACATGTCCATCATTGTTTGATGACGTGAATTATTATATCTTGATTTAAGATAAATAGCTCATTTGGATTATCCATGTGTAACTTTTTTTTTTTTTGTCTAGTGTTCAAAAGTAATAAATTTGAGGTCATATCAGTAAATTCTATTAATTTGAATTAATGGAAGGACGATTTTAAATATTCTCATATAATTTAGAAATTAAATTGAACATTCATCAATAGTTCATAAACTACATTAAACAAATTGAAAGTCTATGGATAATATTACACATTGGGTCAAATGTTATTGACCCTTTATGTCATTTTTCTCTATGTATTATAATACACCATTCAAATTTAAAAATAATAAAAAATTATGATTTAGCAAATTTAAAATAATAAAAATTAAGAAAAAACGGAAATGCAATCCGCCCCTGCCTTTGCCAGGTACGAAATAAACATCCCTTTACCCCTAGGAGAGAGAAATGGAGATTGACCTCGATCGCTGAGCGTGCCATTGTTGGATCTGAAGCTGGACTTGCAAGTGAAGAAGCCTAATGTGGCCTTGGATTTGGAAAGCCCGAGGGCTACACTTAAACTCTCCGTTGAACTGGAACACGAACTGAGGGTCGAGCTCTGCCCACACAATCAAGTGGAATTGAACTCATAAAATCCCTTCTTCTGATTGCAGACGTCGATCCACCCGTTGTGGGATACGCAGGCCTGAACTTGGCATTGACGAGACCCTTCCCCTGAAGCCAAGAAATGAGTAAATTATTCAAAATGTCTTAAACTAATTATACGGATGATAACTCTGTCCTAAATTTTTAAATTTGATTAAAATAGTCTTAAACTTTTTGACAATTTTCCAATATAATCAATCAAGTCAATTTAAGACGGAAAGCGCTAACATAGATATCCTATCATTGCTGGCCATCTTACGTAGTATGGTCAGCATCTGACATGAACAAATTTATGCAAAACAACTTGTTTTGCTTAATTTATTTCTTTTTCCTTGTTTCTTTTCTTTCCTATGACTGTTCATCTTCCTTTTTCTTGGTTTGTTGTACTAATCATCTTCCCTAGCTTTGACCTCTCACTCCTCCACATCCTCAACCTCAATATTAGCGTGTGGCACTCCCTTTCTGTTCTCCGCATTGATCTTAATGAAGTAGAGGTTTTGAACTCGATACTTAGCAAGCACAACGTTGTTTGTGGGAATTAGAGTTATAGTGTTGGAAGATATGCTCGAGATATGGCAAATCCAGTGAGCAATACACTAAATCAGGCTAGGATTATAATTGATTGAATGAATCAATCTAGGATTAGAATTGCTTCCATATGATTCATCTTGGAGATGTTCTTTCCTTTTATTGTTCATATTTTATACTATATATTGAACACTATACATGTAAAGAGTACAAGCCGAAGTGCATAGAACACAAACTTCTTCTTCCTCAATTTGTCTCATGGTATCGGAGTAGCTATTCCTAGCCTAGCTCTCGCATAAATTTTTCTTTTTGCCTTCCGGATATATTTTTCCACCTTTGTTGTTGCAAAAAAAAAAAAAAAAAAAAACCTGCAAAACAAAGGGCACTCCAATGTAGGAATCAATATTTGAGCATCTTCAAACAAAGGAAATCAATTTTTTTTCTTGCCAATACCATGCCCAAAAACCATTCATCAGCTTCTAAAGAACGGACTCTAGAGGAGTTGACCTTGCAAGAAACTCCTCAAATCTAGAAAGCTACCTTGAACTTACCCACTGAAGTCGTCGTAAGTTAGGAGCAACCCATACAAGCCCAGCCTATATAATGGCATCCCTTCCAAGCCCACCGAATTAGGGGCAGCCCATTGCAGGCTAGTCTATCCAATGACTGCCTATTCGGGTACCATCCAGCCCAAACTATTCCATGGCCAACAAATCACGAAGAATACACCCAACCCAATAGAGGCCCACCAACCATAATCGAGGCAAGCTCAACCACCAAGCTAGGATGGTTTCATGTTTGTCAAGCACCTAAATTGGGTACTTCGAGTTTGGGGGCCTATCCCTACTTGGTTCCTAAACCTGGTTTTATGTTGTATCCAATCACTACTACCAATAGTCTCTCCAAGCTCGACAATCCATTGTATGCCTTTGGCCCTGAAAACTATTCAATGCGGTCACAATAATTCGGACGAGCTCTCATCAAGAAGGACAAGGATTGTTTCCTTGATGAAACTATTTCTATTTTGATCGATGAACGTCTAGCGTGACATTGGAAAAAATGCAACCAACTTGTCCGAACATGGATCAGAAATTGCATAGCCCCAGATGTCGAAACTAGAATTCCCCCAACAAAGGACTCGAGGATTATATGGCAAAACATAAGAGAAACATAAGGAAAATTGAATTGGACGAAGCTATTCTCTCCTACCTTGACACTTCTATTTGGACATACAAAACCGTGCATAAAATAGCATAAATCAATTTTATCATTATCTTATTCAATCTTATCTTATAGGATGAAAATATCTAAATAACAAAACACAACCGTAGAGGTTGATATACGACTGTTGCTTTTAAGATACAGATTTTATGGCTCGATTCTAGGGAAACTTTATCTCGTTTTTTTTTTTTTTTTTTTTTTTTTTTGGCAATTCAGACGCACAAGTGCAGGGGCGCATAGCCACTTGGAAGCATAGAGAACAAGCTGTAGGCTTTGCCAACCAGTTAGGTGCACATGGCAATTTGCACACAATTACTGACGTCCGAACAAATGACCTCAAAATCCTCTAACGCGCCAACTGACAGCGCGAACTCTGAGGAGACAATTATTAGTCAATGTACAAGCAAGCAAAATTGCGTACTGGTCCAAGCGTCCACTTGTCTCTACAACAGCACAGGGGTATTTTTTTATACATTTTGGCAAAATTGGAAAATGTCGGTGACCACATTTTTTTCTTTTCTTTTTTCATTTTTTTTTCTTTTTTTAGGAGGCTTTCCTCTTGTTACTGTCGAAACTAGTTAATAGAAGGCTCTAGAACTCACCCGATCACATCGATCAATTTGCAAGTATTCCTGGATATATATACAACCTCTTTTACATGTATTAGGCCAAAGTTCATGCCTCTTTACCACGTGGGTTCATCTCTTGCGACCAATGGGGTGGACCATAAATCCAAATCGAAATAAATACGGCTTGGCACGACTTTCTATTTCAATTGAGGCCATCTTGATAGAGACCCTTTTTTAATTATTTCCAAAATAAATCTCAAGTGATTCTCCAAATAAATCTAGATGAGAAGTTTTTCCCCAAATTAAACTTCGCAATACGTTTAGTTTGAATATTGCCTACTGCCTAGTAATCACGCTCCCAATCTCAATCGCTTTTGCATCTCTCCTCGAATTATTAAGATAAATTTCCTGATTTTTTATTTAGATTAAAGTTATATAGCTGTATATATAAGTTTTATATGAAGTAGCAAATAGATCTTTGTCGTTTCTCGATTTTCATTTTCTTTATTATCTTTCAATTCAGTGACAATAGTTTGCCAATGCTAGAAAATATTTTCTGTCTCAAAAAAGTGAATTGATAATGTTATACTAACCATTATAAAAGTTATATTCTTGGAGATCAGATATAATTTAATCATTTATTTTTTAAAATTCTATTATTACTACCAGTTTCATTTTACTTTTAGCCATTTATAAATTCAAACCGTAACACCGTACATATTAATAGAAACACACCTTTTTCTGAACTCTTAGAGTTTAATCTAACCTTCGTAATTACATTCAATATGGGGCACATTGATTTTAAAATGTATTTTGAAATGCATTGTATCCATATTTGGAATTTAAGCTCACTAACTGACTAATGGGCAGTTTGGTAACGTTCCGAGGAACACCCGTTTCTATTCTTTTGTTCCTCGGAACGTAAATAGAAAACGCGTTTGGTAAATTTTTTCTTCCGGAAATGATTTGGAGCGAAACGAAAAACAAAAAAAAAGTCGTTTCTTGTTTCCAGGAGCAACTCAAGAAACAAGATTTTTTTATTTTTTTTCCTCTTCATTTCTTCTTCCCTAGCTGGTCACCGGCTCGGCGATGGTTGGTGACCGGCCAGACGAAGACCGGCGACCTTGCCGGAGCCTCGTCGGCCCCGGCGCGAGGTTGGCTCGAGCTCGCCGGCAAATCGGCGAGGCTCAGGGGAGCCTCCCCGTGGCCGGGCGAGGCTCGACCTCGCCCAGATCGGTGAGGCCGAGCCTCGCCCGGCCCACCGCGAGGCCCGATGGCATCGACCCAGGCAGGGCTCAGGGGGACCTTGCCGGTGGCCGATGACCTTGTTTGGCCGGTCGTCGGCCGGCCATGGCCAAGCCGGCAACCGCCTAAGAGGAAGGAGAAGAAAAAAAAAATGTAATAAAATTATTAATATATTAAAAGAAATTTTAAGTCACAAAAATTTTTGGGGTTGTACCAAACGTGTTTCTATTCCCGAAACATAAATATTTTATAGTTACCAAACATCTTAGGGAGAATTACCAAAAAAGTCCTAAATCTATTACAATTGTGCCAATTCAGTTCTAAACTTTTTTTTTGAGCCAATTTAGTCTTAAACCTTTTACAATTGTGCCAATTCAATCCATCTAGTCAAAATTGGCCGGCTGGCACTGACGTAGACGCCGGCCGTCTGGCGAACGATGACGTGGCATTTTAAAATATTTTTAATATATTTTTTTAGAATTTTTAAATATTTTTTTTTGAATTTTTGAATTATTTTTTTTCTTTTTTTTCCCATCATCTTCTTCGCCTCCTAGCCGGCCGGCGAGGTTAGCCTCACTGGCCAATGGCGAGGCTCGCCCCCGCCGATCGAAGGCGAGGGCCGACGAGGTCAACCTCGCCGGCCACTGGCGAGGGCGAGGCCCCGCCAAATCTGGCGAGCTTGGCCCTTGCTAGATCCGGTAGGGCCTCGCCCGGCCAAGGCGAGGGTCAACCTCGCCAATGGCCGGCGAGGCAACCTCCTCAACCGAGAGAATCTACAGGTGACTATCCCTCTCTCTCTCTCTCTCTCTCCCTCTCCTCTCTCTCTCTCTCTCTCTCTCTCTCTCTCTCTCTCTCGTTTGAAGTTGCAAGCGCTCGCTCGGAACCGTTCTCTCTCTCCGCCTCAATTTGTGCCTTGTGATTGGCCTCCAGAGTGCGAGCGAGCTCGCGACTTCGATCGCCACCGCATTGTGGACGGCGGGCGAGGAGCCTCGCCGGCCACTGGCGAGGTCGACCCTCGCCTTGGCTAGGCGAGGCCCTGCCGAATCTTGCGAGGGCCGTGCTCGCCGGATCTGGCGAGGCTAACCTTGCCGGCCCTCGCCTTCGGCCGGCGTCGGCCGGCCAGGAGGCAAAGAAGATGATGGAAAAAAAAAAAGAAAAAAAAGAATTCAAAAATTCAAAAAATATTAAAAAATTGAAAAAAAATAAAAATATATATTAAAAAATGTCACGTCAGCGTAATAGAAAAAAATATTTCTAAAAAGAAACTGTTGCGATAACGTAAACGTTACCATACTTAAATTTGGAGTAACAAATGAATTGAGTTTAAATTTGGTGGATGAATCCGTACAAATTATTTTCTGGTTCTAATTAATTATGATAGATTAATTCTAAAGACTAAAATCTATGCAGAATGTCAACATTAATTTTCTAATTTTAGAATAGAAGTAAAAGCGACTAGGATAAGGATGATGATTTTTTTTTTGACCAAATGGATAAGGATGATGATGACTAGGCAATCCTTCGACGTGATGTGATTGTGAAAAATCTAGTTTGGAAAATAGTTTTGAGAGAATCTGTGTCGAGAATTACTTTTTTAGAAGAATTTATTTTGAAAAAAGAAAATTTCACAGATTTATTTCGACTGGTTTTTTTTTTTTTTTTTCCTTTTTCCTCCTTTTGGAAAAGTGGGACATAGCAATGCAAGGCTCATTTAATATTCGCCTCTTTTTTTTTTTTTAGGTTGAATGGCTAAAGGCAAGCCAAAGTCATAATGTTTCCATTTTTGCATAATTAACCAAGGACATCAGGTATAAATTTTTGTGAAATTACACTTTTTTTTCATCATGCAGTACTCCTCCTAATTATTTGCATTTGACTCATTTTTAATCGGACAGATAGAGAAACTTAACAAAGTACATAAATACCGTGGCAAGCATGTCGCCAATTGTCAAGACGCAACGCGGGAATTTACACAATGAAATTTTTTTTTAAACGAAACTTAAAGGATGCCAAAATTGACCTACGGTTAAAAGGTTGTATTCTTTTAATAGGTTTGAAAAGTCAAGTGGAAATGAATTAAATATAAGGGTCATATCTGTATGAATCATTTGAAATATCGTCTTACAAACTTCATAACTATAGAAGGGTGTGTTGTTTTCTTAGTATTTGGCCAATTAAAAAGACTATTGACGGGATGCGAACACAGCATCGAATTTTGTGGCTAGCTAGATGCATGAACATGCATCTATCTAAGAACATGTGTATTAAATCATTGAAATGTTACTACTTCTCTTTTATTAGTTAGAGTTTTAAATAGTATTAAAAGGGGGTGATCGTAAAATAAGTCCAATATTCGATCATCTGCTTCGTCGGTTGCGATGTTGCCCTTGACCGACAAAATTAGTTCTAGTTCAAACTTAGAGATGTCACATTCGGAATGATAGTTATTAGGTAAAATCAAGGGCCCATGTATCCAATGTCATATAGGGCACCATTTAGATGCCCTAGCTATCATAAGACAACCTAATGAGATAAAATGAAACTATCGCGACTCGCCATCTGTTTCGTGAAAAATTAACCATCAAAGTAAGGCTTTTCGTTATTTTATGGCATTTGAATCTCTTAAAAAATGACTCAATAGATTACCTTATAGATTAGTGAAGAATTATATCAAAAGTCGGCAAAATGATTTTTTTAAATAAATAAGAAATCATTATCTGGAGTATGACTTGACCTCCACTGACGTATGACCATGTCAAGTGATTGGATCGACGTTTCTAGGTAAATGACATGGGCCATGATCATAGAACATGAGTTGCTAGCCACCACAACCTAGGACCCAGGCTACCAGGACACAAATCCCCGACGCCCGGACTCAACACCCTAATCGAGGACCCTAGGTGCCTGGACACCGATCCTCGCCACTTGGGACTAGGACACTATCGGCTTGCTCCCAGGACCCCAATGGCCAAAGCACAGGATCCTTGTGTTGTGGACCCAAAGCTAGCACTAGGGTCTCAAGACTATCCTCAAGTCTTTTTGTCCTCAAAAGTGTATTTCATAACATTTTAATAATAAATATTGAAAAATACTGCGGTCTTTCTTTTGAAGGAGACAACCGAATACAAGAAAAACAGATAATTTTCTTTAGGAAATATTCTTCTTTAGAATTCATATTTACCAAAACTAACAGAATTTAAAATAGTTAAAAACATCCAAGGAATGTAGTTGTTAGAAATGAAAGAAAATTGCGATACAGTGAAGCCACAATGCAAGTGGAAAGGCTCTCTCTCTCTCTAATTGACAAAGTAAAAGTAAGCAATCAAAGGACAGAGGTCCGTGAGAAAAAAAAAGAAAAAGGACAGAGGTCATGCTAATCATGGTATGGACAAAGACTTGCTGGGGAAAAAGGCCTTTTCTGTCTAGGTGGAGGACCATATATCCCATGTGACACCATGTGGGCAACATTGCAGTTCTAGGGCATCTAGATTTGTACTCAAGACTTGTAACCCCAGAGAGAGAGAGAGAGAGAGAGAGAGAGATTAGAAATTGTGGTCCATTTTGACAACGGGTACATTTTGGCTCAATTATTTCTGAAATTGACTCAGATATTATCAAGAAAAATTGTGATCAGAAGCTTTGGGGGCTGGTGGGTGATTGCTAGATCACATTTTTAGGAGCTATGCTAGCGTAGATCATCAGTCATTTGAACTCCCATCATACCTATAATTAGGAACAAGATCTTGATCTCCATGTCCCTCACCAATGATTGATTAAGTTGCTCGTCAGACCAGATGTTCATGTGACATGTCTGATTCGGTCGTTTATCTCTCCAAAGCCGCAATTAATTGAATGGATCTGGAAATAAAAGCAGGAAATTTTGCTGGCTCCCACATGTTTAAAGTATTCAAGGACAACATAAATCATTTATAGTCAGCCTCGGAGTATGATTTATAGCTTCTTTATCGAATTATCATATCCTTTTCTCTTTAAACCTTATCCATATCCGATTAAGTTTCCTTATTAATATATGGGGTTTTGTTCTTTTCCTTGTCTTGATTTTGATAGAATTATAAAGGTATTTGCTGCTTAAATTGTTGTAAATAATCTTCTTGTCCTGCAAATTTTCCACAACCATGTACTAAAATAATTATTCTTTGCGACTCGTCAGCATAATCTGATGTGTTGGCACTATAGTTGAAGTTTCGAATCCTATCGTTGGCCTTATTAATATAATTTTAATCAAGGCTAAGCTGATTCTTGTCTTCATTTAATATAAGTTCTGCACAACAGCTCTTTTTTTCTTTTTTTTTTTTTCTCTGGGGATTTTTGTGGGTGACAAGCCAATGGCCCTAGGAGCCACAGAAGCCCAAAGCTTTCATGTGATTTGACTAGTAAAGGACTAATACGACCTTTAAGGTTTCAACTTTTGTAGCAAATGATGAGTCACACCAGCGAAGATGAATCCCCATGTTGGCGCTTTCAGTTGCCAAACCCCCCAACACTTTTGGAAGAGAAAACCTCAGAGCCCAGACCTTCACGTGGACATCTCGTGATGTGTATGTGGGGGGTGTTACCACAAACTAGTTCAGCATAGTACGCCATGGAGTCGTCCCAAGATTCCCCCCACTGGAAAGCCAACTCAAAAGCTCACGCCCCCAAACATGAGGGAGATTCTGCCCGCTTGGGTTCCGCCCTAAATCACCATGTCATCCCCTTGTGCCCCCTCAAAGCTAGGACCCCAATCTGGGGCCACAATATCTTGATTCTATACCCCAAATTCAAAACATTTACATCATTATCTTCCTTCACTAGTCCACTCTTGCTCAGAGGATTGAATTTTCCCTTTGTTTCTATTAGTCTCATTGCTAGTATATATACCCTTCTCGCTACCTGCCTTGCTCTCACACCCACGACTCAACAAGAACTTCCCTCTTCTCCATCTTCCACCCCATTAATCACCAAAATTAAAGAGGCCAAACACTTGTAACCCTTTTCTTAAACCATTAGATATACCCTCCCTATTCGGTTAATTTGAGAATGGCGGGAGTTTGGTTTTTCAGGGATGGCGTGATCCACCTCGAGAACCCTGGGCAGAGGAAGGCCTTAGTGCACCTGCCGTCAGGCGAGGTCGTCTCGTCTTACTCGTCACTTGAGCGAATCCTGAGGGGCCTTGGGTGGGAGCGGTACTCGGGCACAGACCCCGACCTCTTGCAGTTCCACAAGCACTCTTCCATCGATCTCATCTCTCTCCCTAGGGACTTCTCCAAGTTCAACTCTGTTCACATGTACGACATCGTTGTCAAGAACCCTAACATATTCAGGGTTCGTGATATATAATCTCTGCTCACTATCCAAAGTCTTTCTCTTGTTATTCCTATCTATTCGTGTGTTTTCTTAGTTTCCTTGTGTTCTGGTGTAATGCAGAAATTCATCTTGTCTTTGATGAATGAATTTTTCTGCACTTCAATCGGATTGATTCCTGGATCTGTTCACAAGTACGACATCATCGTCAGGAACCCTAACAGATGCAGGGTTCACAATATATAACATCCGCTCGTTATCCAAAGCCTTTCTCCTGCTATTCCTATCAATTCGTGTGTTTTCTTTAGTTTCCTTGTGCTCTGGTGTAATGCAGAAATCCATCGTCTTTGATGAATGAATTTTTCTGCACTTCCATCAGATTGATACCTGGACCAACTGGATACGCCGTGTCTTAAGCAGTATAATTAAAAAGTGATATGTTGGGATAAAGAAATTCACAATACTAGTATATAAATACTTATGCCGTTGATTGTGTATCTTATGCTGTTTCACTGAAAAGCCGTATCTTATCACCACAACAGACAATGGATCACCATGTGAACTTGTGCAACAATGCACAAACATTTTGCATCGTGCAATATTACTCTAGTATAATATCATCTGCCCAAGGTACATGATCAAATCTGGGTTCTTGTGAGACAAACAAAGCTGAAATTGGATGAGAAAAGAGGTTGAGATACATAAATTTCTTTTGATGACTGCAAGCAAGAGAGAGAAAGGCATTAGTGCACTTGTTGCAGCAGAACAAACACGAGAAAGATAAAAAGCACTCGAAAACCCTTGATGGAGCAAATGGATTCACCACAAAAGTTTTCTAATTTTTTTCTCAAATTGGGTCCGTGGCCTGCAACAATTGATGGCACATTTAACAAGTAAATTGCAACTTCGTCTACTTAAATTTTTGTTGGTAAAAAGATGAGCATGTTGCATAACATACATGTCTGAAGAACTAACATGCTTTAGAAAGAACATCCCCTTAACATTTTAAAGAGAGCAGTTGATCAAAAGGGGCAGGTGATATCGACCAACCACAAGATAGTGATTCTATGAATTGGTACCCCAGTTAGATTCCTCACTTTACTCTTCCAGAGCTGATAATCTTCGCTGGAGGTTCGGCCTGCAGATTAATATGACTGCATAGTTTCCAAATGAAAGAGTGGTCAAGCAAAGGGCCTTTTCAGTCTATTTCCTAGTATTTCTATCATGTGGGAACCGAGCCATACGAAAAAAATTGCAACAGACAATCGAGGAAAATGAACATAAAGCCAGGCACAGAAGAAATGCGTCATGATTCGAACCCTTATGTTTCTCTACCTTGTTATTAGGCGATTATTTGCGCCAAAAAAGAATCGAGACTGACCATAAAAAAATAGTATTTCTAAATATGTAAGAGAAGCTATAGAAATCAAGACCCTTTGATCCAAAAATGAGGAAACTGCTGAAAATTGTGGAACTTTGTCACCTTGGAGAGCGAGCGAGCGAGCGAGAGAGAGAGAGAGAGATTGTGGTTACTAGCTCTGCGACTGCAAGAGAGATTGTGGTTACTAGCTCTGCGACTGCAATATTATCCAAATCAACTGGCTCATAATGAGAGGAACTTCTGATGCTTGTTCTATGTCTGCGAGGCAAGCCATGTAAAATGACATCACATATTTGTACGGCTGAGGGAGTACACATTCACAAGGCCGCAATTGCCGAAAATAATACTCTTTAAAAATCTTTTGTGAGGGGAAACTTCTGCACCGACCCATTTCTTTTCCTTCTATTAAAAAAATGTTGCACGGATATTTCTGCATGCATATCAGTTCAAAATGAATTCTCTTAGGCTGCATTTGGTTATCCAAACAAGGATTGAGATGGAATAGGATAAGGTGGAGTTCCAAATTGTGGAAGATTCCATCAAATGTTTGGCGTATCTAGGATAGAATTAAAAATCCCACGCTTAAGACAGTCATGAAGTTCAATTAATCTGCCAAAACCCCAACTCATGACACCTTCTGGAAGGCCTCCTCGCTCTCTTCGCACCCTGCGAACCGTGCCACGACTAGGCACAGTGTCAGGGGTGGAGGTGGAGCCATGGTGGGCAAGGATGTGGGAGATGGCGTTGAGGAGGCCGTGAGTGGGCATCATGGCCTCCTTGGTGATGATGGAAAAATTGAAGAGCATGGCGGCGGTGTTCTCCCGGGCATCGGGAGAGGAAGAGTGGAGTGTCTTGAACAGGTAGGGAATGGCCCGGCCTCAGCCATTAAGGGGCGAGAGTCGGGTCATGATTGGTGATGAGATGGAGTTAGCAGAATGCTTCGGTTTGAGCGAGCGAGGAGATGGAGCTGGTGAGCTTCATCCCAAGGAACCTGGCCTCCAGCATTTGACCTCCATTACGCTTCTCTAAGCGGCAATGAAGATCTGTCTCTCTGAATAAGGATTCCAGAGGTGGTGAGTAGTGATGGGGAAAGCAAGAAATCTAGAGGAGAGAGGAAAGGCTAAGATGAACACGAGGAAGAGAAGAGGCTTGAAAGGGTGAGAGGAGGAATCATCGAAAAGCTCCGGTTGGACAACACGACCCCGAATGGCTGCAAATGGTGGTCGGAGGCGACGATCTACTGTCTTAGTCTTGGTCCTCCCATGGTGGCCGGCAAATGCTAGCGTTATAGAAGGTGACGGCCGGCGAAGCGGGGCTCGCATTGGTTGTATAATTTCTGGGCATTTCCAAATTGTACCGATTCTTAGGGTTTAATAACCGGACAATTACGGACATATCGGTTTTTATGTCACCTCAAACACCGGGTGAGATAAAAATTATCCATAATACTATCCATCATTATTGAATATGGAAAAACACAAATTTTCAGCACTGATCAGGTTTATCACTTCGTTCATTGACTGAGTAATATGCCAATATTCACAACGAATATAAAATTCAAAGAAAAATAGGATAATATTTTAATCCAATCCACTAAGGCTCTAGTTCTTATTGGACTAAATATTCATTTCCTACTCTATGCCTACATATGTAACTGTTTAGAATAAGAATTGAATCTTTATTCCCATAGATCTCGAAAAGATGGAGCAAAAAAATTATGAATCACGATACATAAATTGTATTTCAAAGTACTTCCGGTTATGTAACATTACTATCTTTTGCATGAAGTTAGATATGTATATCTAGATTTGCATTCCAAGATTTTTTTTCTTAAATTCCTGCTTTCCTGGTAAAAAAAAAAAAAAAAACCTGAGTTCTTATTTACAACCAAAATGCTCTTCTCATTAATCCATTTATGTTCAAAAGTCTAACGTGTGTGCATGTAGATATTGAAAAGGCTGTATTTAGTAATTTGATTTCCCATTATCTATTTTCAATTTGAGGCGCCACGTAATTGCAATGGATGACTACCGATACAAAGGTTTTCATCTAACAATCTTTATATAAATTAAGAGTAAATGTGTCCAGGGTATCCAAGGTTGAAACTCAAAAGGGAACCACCTAATTTCGTGACT
Organism: Eucalyptus curtisii; assembly: GCA_017140595.1. Classification (NCBI taxonomy): domain Eukaryota; kingdom Viridiplantae; phylum Streptophyta; class Magnoliopsida; order Myrtales; family Myrtaceae; genus Eucalyptus; species Eucalyptus curtisii. The sequence goes on from CM029496.1 coordinate 15,872,903, forward strand.
ATTCTGTAGAATTGACCGAATCGAGACAAATCCTCTCCAAAAACATTTCCCATTGTGCAATTTCAAATAGTGAAGTAATTAACTAGACACATAAATACCTAAATCAAGCTCAAATGGATGAAGAAATGTGGATTCAATGGTAAATAGAAAATTAGTGCCATTCAACAGATAAACTCCATGTAAATTGCACTCCGAGCAATCTCGATAGAATAGAAACAAATTGAGTTTAGGATTGCTTTTCTCCCCCCCACCCCCCTAGAAATTTGTTTATCAACCCGGTACTAGAAAAGTATATCTAGCTTAGGCCAATTCTGGGCACCCCCATCATATTTATAGAGTATGATGTTTGGAATATGCCACAAAAATAGAGTCTTGAAGTATTTTTGCGTTCATTGGTCAGGCCATGTACTCCAAGTCATTTGTCTCTGAACTAACCGGAAGATTGCTTATCAAATAAAATCATACAATCATTAGCAAGGTATTAGCCTAGATGGCAAGGGAGTTTGCTCATCTTTGTGGCAAAATTTTCAGTGTCACCGGACTGGTATGGAGGAATGCATCCTTAAAACGCTAGGGGAGGTGGACTAGTCAAGATATACGAAAACTGGCTCGGACACCACTTGACTCGCTATACAAAATGAAAGAAAGAAAAGAAAAGAAGAGAACAATTAAACTTATTTCTAAATTCAGCTAAAGCCAATAGAACCATTCTAAAAATAACCTGGTCGAGTTGGTTCCATCGATTTCCGGGCCGAATCTGGACTACTGCTCACCCTGAGTTCGAAAATATCTCAAAGCCGTAAGTAGGAACGATACAGGTGGCCTATGGTCCTAAGTGATTCTCGTATGACTGTGGACTAAGGTGGGGCTCACACCAGCATCCGACCATCGCCCACCTTGGATTGGAATTTGCTAATCCAAGAGAGAGACAGAGCTCCTTATCCAATCAAAGAGTAACAGTAGACATTATCCATAAGTTTGTCCGATAGATAGATGACTTCAATGAAAATCTTTTGGGCGTTTCGAGGGTATTTGAATCTAATTGATCTTCACTTTTTGATTAGCTGGATTCCATGCAAGATAGGCTTGACCTTAAAGTCAAAATGCGTTGGACTTACGTGTATCCAGTATACTCACCAACGTCCCTATTTCCGTGGTCCAACACGAGAAAACGAGTGAGAGAGAGAGACAAAAACAGAAGGGGATGGCACTTCACGTGGATGGGATTGCCACGGTTGATGATCATGAATTGACACGGCAAGGGATGACAGGTACCTCTCTGTGTTACGTCCTCATCATACGCTGTCCAAAGGCTGACTGTACATGCGCAAACGTGCACACCTGATAACTCTATAAAAATAGAGTTATTTTACCTATTTTAGGCAATAATTAATACAATATCTACGATAAAATATTTGAATTTCCTTCTGATTATTCGAATTTTCCTTGTTTATGCAGAATAATGATATATGGAGAAGATAATGAAAAGAATGGAAAAAATTAGGAATACAAATAAAAAAGCAATGGAAGATGGATATCAAATTAGGGAATCCTTGATTTTATTCCCTAATGTTATCTGCAAGTGTTGGGAGATGGATATCAAATAAAAAATCCTCTGATTTACTCCCTAATTTTATGCGCAATTGCTTGGAGAAAAAGATCATATGATAGAATATTGAGAGCCAGAGAGCAGTTAGTTTTTTCTCATTTAGATTGTTTTTCATTGTTCGAGAGTTTTTCAAGTATTTTGAAGAGAAGGCAAAAAGTGGTGACGATTAATTCTTGTTCTTTGATTCAAGATCTTTGGGTTTAATTTATATTTTTATTTATTCTTCTACTATGTTCTAATTTTCTTTTGTTATGGTTACGATGTAGCCTAACCATAATGATGTGAATTTCATGATTTTTATGGTTTGCAATTAATTTCATTCATGTGAGTTATATATTATCGCACTTAATGCTTTTGAGTGACTAGCCACCACTTGAATGATCGATGTGCATGTTTGAGGCGAGAAGTGATAATATGCAATTGCTCATTATAATATATAACCATGAATTAAACGTGGATAGAGATATCCGCGTTATTTGTGTAGCTTTCGGTGATAAGGTGATCCAAAAGACTCATTGTAAACCGGGAATATTCATAGTTTTTAATGCACTTATGTTTATTTTAATTCACATATAAATATAGTGAATTAATAAACTGAATAGGTTTACTATACCTAGAGATAGGATAGTAAATAGGTTAGGAAATTCCGCTATCACATATTTGATATTGTTCTTGTACCCACAACAATATGAAATTCATATATAGTAGTTATGGTGAAATCGGATACTCTAACATATTTATCTGATCGATTTACTGTATTTAGTCTACAAATTTTGTTTTTAATTTATTCTCAATTAGATTTTGATCTGTTAGATAAATTTTAGAATTAATCTATTTTAGTAGTTAATTAGTTTATTAATCATCGATCTCCGTGGGACGATACATTTTCTCATTATTATATTACTTGTTCGACATGTTCGGTTGCATTTAGAATTTTACGAATAACACCCCCTGCAAGACTTTCGTTTGTGTGTCTATATTGGTGAATAGATGGGATATAGCTTTTATTATTTAGGTTCCGTTTATTTTGATGAAAAATGAATGATTTGGAATCATTTTCTTAGAAGTGATCACGTACATATCTTATAAGAATGAATGAACGAAAAATATTTTCATTGTCCATAAAAATATTTAGACATAAATTATTGGCAATAATGAAAATATTTTTCATTGAATAATAATTTTAAGCGATACATGTTAGAATAATAAGATCTTTCAGTCACATGAACATGATATCAAATTAATAACTATGGCCTACCTGAATCAAAGGAAACCATTATTGATCCAATGAGAGTAAAGTCTTCCTAAAGCTGATAATGGGATGCAAACATTTTCCACCATAGAGAAACCTTATACAGAGAAGAGTGATGAGACCAACCCTAAAACTACCAAATCTCAACCTTCCATCAAGGTTTACGATATGGATTCTACGTGCCTAATTGGATGTCAAAAATATATTACCCATAATATATTTAATTAAATTGGGCATATATCAAATATTAAATTATGGAACCCATAAGCCATATAAAAGGGTTGGACCTTGTCAAGTCCAACAATAAAAGCTATCCATTTTAGGAAAATATCTTCCAAATCATTCATCTTCCGCCAAACAAACAATGGCTTAGTCCACAACTTGTCATGCTCTTTTTCATTTTTTTTTATAATTTTGATTGAGAATTGGTAGCTGAGTATTTGAAAATAAATTTGTTTTTTCTTTTCTTTTCTGATATTAAAGGAGATGAGTGAATTTTCAAAATTATTTTTCACGCCCAGTCCTTGAACAATATTGGGAATTCCTCTTGCTTTTGTTCTTTGTTCTTTGTTTTATATATTTATTTATTTCAAAACCAATTTTAAGAGTTTGATTCTGATAAAAAAAAAAAAAAAAAAAGAACTCTACAAGACTAATATATCCTCCAATGTTGTTGCACACAAGCAATCAAAAATTTGTACATGATTTATCGTTCGAAGGATTTCAAAAATGATTATCGCATGGTACTCTCGAAACCTTATCAAGATAACTGTATGTATCAAGTCTAAAAACTGATTTAATTTAACGTATTACAACAATGTACACGTGATATCTGGTTTAACTTGGAGATGGTTATTTTTAATGGATATAGATTGTCGTATTTCAGAAAGGATAAAAACATTTCATGTGCCTATTGGATTTTTGGCTAGCAAACTCGAGTATAAGAGTTTGATGAATCATTCACTAAATAAAAAGAAAAAGAAAAAGAAAAAGAAAAAGAAAAAGGAATAACTCTCTTACTAAGAGCAGCATAATAACTCTCTTACTAAGAGCAGCATGTCAATCTAAGTATCGACCAATTAATTTATTTTTTTCCATATCTTGATGAAATTTATCTTAACCCTCTCATCTGTGCTCATTATTAATGAACGTACCGCTTAACGGAATAATATGTGGAATTTTCCGGACATTTCTAGCTTTCTTAATGAAATATTTAGTACAGACAAAAAAAAAAAAAGATGAAATATTTAGAACGAGTTTTTGCTAGTTTGATTGATGGGACTTTGTGAAACGTGGTTCTCTAACCATAGAATCCTCAAGAATCTATCAACAACAAAAAAAAGTTGAGTAGGCAAATTCATTCAACTGTATACCTAATTCAGTCGGGTGTAAATAGAAGCGTTCATGTGGTCCAAGCAATCTCATTTTCAATTGCTTTATTTTGCTGGTTTGTTTAAATTATTTCAGAGTGATATAATATTGAATAAAATACCTAAAAGTGAAGCCTAATAAGGAAAAAAAAAGTGTGTCTACTAATTGTTTTTCAATTATATATTTACGTGCATTTTAGAGATATATTTACGTGCATTTTAGAGATAGATTATCGCAGTGACCACGAACACGGTACGATTCTCTTCTGACTTATTCTGGATTTTCCCTGAAGTGTTCGGTTTGATGAAATCCTTGCTCATAATGACTGAAATACCCATTTGTATTTTGTGGCGTTCCTTCCTGTGTAATTGGACCAAAGTCTCCCCGATCAGCTTCTTAACAAGAATAGACAAGTGGATTTATGAGCTTCCCATATTAGCTTTCGGAAACCGAATAAGTTAGATAAGAGGCTTGCCAAATGTTGATTCGTTGTTGATGACGATGAAAATGTCGTGTGTTGTAGAAGAAAGGTGAAACATCAGAGTAGCTTTTAATCTTTTAATTGGGCAGACTCTTCTTGTTTCTTCTTTCTCCGTGAACATCAAATTGGATGGATGGCTGTTGTGGGCTAGAGGGGAAGAGTGTACAAGCTATGGGTAGTTTTTTTATGGATCTGGATTTGATAGTTTAAATGTGCATGTAATGCAAATTATTCTAAAAGTATGTACAATTTATGGGTGGTTTTTTTATGAATCTGGATTGGAATTTTGAATGGGCATGTGCTGCAAATTATTCTAAAAGTTGGCTTCTTTTTCTTCATTCTAGCATTGATCGAAAAGTTTGCTCCTTACTCTTAGCTTGTGATAGATTCAATGTTTATCCAGCCTTTGGTGTGAAAGAACGAAACCTTGTTTTTTATTTTTTTGGTGGGGGTGGGAAGAGGGGGAGCTAGAGATTTGAGATAAGGAAAACAGAAAAGCTAAACGTAGCTCCTTTTGTAATAAAAGTTGGTGTGATTATCATAACTTCTGTTTTCCTCTGCGCAGCGCAGGACTACTCTATTCGACGCTCTCAACCTGGTTTGGATCGTTTGACTATTGAATTCTAATTTTCGTTTTTAAGAGCTTGAGATTCATGCTTGATTGCTTGAGTTTAAAAGGAAAATGATTGACAAGGAGAGGCACGCCATGGATGTGGGAAAAGCCCTGCTTATTAATCCCTTTCTATTCCCCTGCACTAGGAGAATTTATTGCCATCTTGAAGGTTTACAGTTAGTTCAATACATTGCTTCTATAGCCCTCCATTAAAAGATTGATTCTCAATGAGATTGATCTCTAATGCACTAAGGTCTTTTTATTACACTAGGAATCAATTTGGCATATATCTGAAAGTTTCTTTGGTTATAATTTTTGCACACTCTTTTTGTTTGGGACCTTTTCATGTAGCATGTGCTGGAGTTCCATTATAAATTTATTTAGGAATAGATATATAAATGTATATGTATATAACCTAGCATTGATATTGAAAATATGACATTCAATGCTACATTGTTCTACTCTTTGGAGAATTAATCAAGGGTAATCCTCACATAGAGTCAAAAATGAAAAACTTGAAAAAGTTGTATAATCAGATATATGACTTGAGGAATCAAAGTGGCTTTGGGTGGGACCATGAAAAGCATTGTGTTGATATTCATTCTGAGGATAGTTGGCAAAAATATTGCAAGGTTTGTGTCACTTCTTCTCATTTTTCTTCTTTATTAATTGTTTCATTTTTAACAAAATAATATAATTTTCTTTGTAGACCTATCCAGGAGCTGCTTCTTTGAGAGGGAAGTCCTTCCCTCAATATGATCGACTAACAGCCGTATTTGGAAAAGACCGTGCCAAGGGAAATCTCAGTAAAAACCCTTTAGAAGCTCATGCGGCTGTAGATCATGAGGAAGGTGAAAATCATGATAATATGGCAACCAACGATGTAAGTCAAAACTCACCGCCACTATCATCTTCTCAGACACAAAATGTTTCTGATTCTTCAAGAAGAAAAATGCTTAAAGCGAGTGACAAATGGGCTGCTGGCTTAGTTGAGATAGCAAGAACTTTTGGCTCATTCTTGGAAAAAGCTAACGAGAGAATGGAGATGATCACTAGCCACATTGGACATGCCAAGGATTTGGATGATGACAAATGAAAAATCAATGAGGAGCTTCTTCAAATGTCTTTAGGTACTATGGATAGAATAAAATTATGTAGAAAAATTGTGAAGGATCCTAAGAATATTCATCTATTTTTGGGATTTCAAGGAGACGACAGGAAAGCATTTGTGGAATTACTTCTTCAAGAGATGAGAGAAGAGAATGAGTGATGATTGAGTTGTTTCTGAGTTTGTAGGAGATATGTTTTCTCTCCATACTTTTTCTTTTTTTCTTCTTTATTTTTTTTAAAGGGTTTTTGGGGCTAGCTATAAGCTTTAATGTTATCTTTTTGGACCTTTTGGTTGTAGCCATGACTTGAAAAGAGGTGGATATGGCTTGAAACTTTATCTCTATGTTCATTGCCAAAAAAACCATTATCTATAATATTCTTTGCCTCTGTCTTTTATTTTCATAAATAGTTTCTCTGTCTCTTTGGCAAAAACCTAGCCATTAAGTCAAGATAGTTCGCATCTACTGCTTTAGATGGACATGAACATGAGTTTACTTTGGTCAAAATGCAGCTGGCCGATACTCAACAAATGTAATGTACTTTATAAATGCGAATTGTTCAGAGATCGTTCGTTAACGTGATTAACTGTCATTGCATCTTCGTGATAGCTGGGATAAAAAAAAAAGCGAATGAACTTTGGACTTTATGCTTTGTTCTAATTGGGCATTTGTTTGATTTGGTATTGGACCTGTAACAAAATGGAAACAAATGAAAAACTTTTAAGAGAGAAAAAGAATTCATGTTTCAAAGTGAATATATTGAAATTGAGGTTATTCTAAAAACGTTTGATGTTGAAAGGGGTATCCGAAAGATTATTTCAAAGGAACGGAAAAGATTATTACGATGCATAATCATGAAATTCGATGAGAATCTGTTAATTTGAAAAAGATATATTGTTTTGGATGATTTTGTGAATATTAAACCTGCAAGTACTTGCCTAATGTTATTGTTTTTAAAATATCCAAATTTAAATCCGTAGTTCACCAAACGATAGATTGAATAGGATATGAGGATATCCGACTTTAAATTCGTAGTTCACCAAACAGTTGATGGGATATGAAATCCGGTCCTATCCCGTTTAAAATCCGGACGACCAAACGCAGCCTAAATGGCTTTATCATCATTTGCAAAATGCTTTTTTTTTTTTACTTAAGAGAAAGGGCTATTTTAGTTACATTATTATTGAAAGCCAAAATATTTCAAGGGCAATTAAATCCTAAATGGTTTTTTAAAATATGCAATCAAATTTTAAACGTTTGGACAATTGCAATAAAATCCTAAATATTTTGGATTTAGTACAATCAAGTCATTTTTACAGTGTGTTTGGTTATTTTTTTTATAAGAAAAGGGGCAAAGTCTGAGTATCACATTAACACTTGCCTAACAAAACTTAAAGTAGAATGATCTCCTATCAATATGTGAGTTAAACATATTGGTGGCCTATCCAATTATCGGAGTAGCTTTTACATCACAGAACTTAATTGTCACGCCCTGACCTGCTCGAGACGCTCGACAACCCGCACTCGTCGTCATTCATTTCCTTTAGGTCATTCGATTACGACGTTCCAGGAGATGTCGCTGACCCAATCGCTTTATTCGATTAAATACGCAAGCGGAAGCATAAACAATTCACCCAATCAACAAACATGGATAGTTTTAACCACACTCATTTATATACATATGCATAAGAAGATTGTCATATTATACAAATGCTAATCAAATAGCTTAAACACACCAAACTAAGCTTAGTTGCTCGCCACATCCGATTAGTCTACAAGCGCGGCCACGACCTTTACCAAAAAGGGGTTTGGGGGTAAATCTAGCACCTCTAGTACTACGAGGGTGGTCCAAAAAGTATTACTAACCCAATTACCACCTAACTATTTATGGGCTCCAGAATCCAAGGCTCAAGCTCGACGATCATATCGGGATCAAGCTCGGGATTGGACACTAATTGGCGGAAAGGCTTAGTCATTCTTAGGGCCTGTAAACATTCAACAAACAACAATGAGATTAAACTCAATGAGTGAACTTCCTAGACCTCGCGCAGGGAAGCCGTTCATCTCAAAAATGCCCTAAACATGCAATTCCTCTATCGATAACAGATCAATAGCAAAGTTTATCTGGTTTTGCCCTGACTATTTACATGAAAGCATATCCACTTATCAAGGCCATCATCGACAATACATAAGTAATTCCCATAACACTTTCCATGCTCCTGATCCAATCATACAAATGCGCCATATAGTATAGTTATGCATCCATGCCATGCAATAAACCCAGACATGATCACAAATACATCTCATGCACTTTTCACACAACCATGTCTAGATTATTACGGCCACTCAAGACCCAAGGCCAACCCGAAGGTTTGCAGTCATCCTGCGTAACCGAGTATCGTCTCGCCCCATCGAGCACGGCATCGTCCTACGTAAACGCATCAAGACGGTACTCCTGTAAGGAGCTTCGTTTCAAAATCCATCCATGAACGGCATCCCGTTGACTCGAGGATCCGAACTTAATCAGGGATCGTCCCGTGTAAACGCATCAGTATGGGTTCACTACCCCGCGTAAATGCATCAGGGTCTTTAGGTAATCACACGGGCATACCATCACACAATTCATTTCTTATCTTTCTCATTAACCAATGTGATACCCATGCAATATGCAACAACCTATGCCATGTGCCATCATATCACCCGCGTGCCTCATATTATATTATATAAAAGTACCACCCAACTTTACAAGTCCATGGCATATAAGTCACTCATCAAAGTAGGATAAATCATTGCAATTCAACATAATTCATTAAATTCACTTATCACATGTCATAATAAACTATCCAATAATTCATCTCTTGTTAACATAACACATCACACTTTAATAGCTTATCACATAAATACTTATCGCTAAACCGCGATAGCCTATCGGCTTAAAATATGATAAGCTATCGACAAAAACATGATAAGCTATTGAGATAAGCTATTGGGACCCTATGATAATTTATCATACAAAACCCACTTATCACATTAACAAAACATCATTTAACCTTAATCTAGCTCTAAACTAACTCCAAAATGCAATAACAACCCTATTCAAGGGCTAGAAAGCCACTCACACCCAAGTCCTAACTTTAAAAAGCGTTGGGGGAGGAGCGGCAAGACCGGACAATGGCTGGGGCTACTGGTCACGCCTCCAAAGCTCCTGTGAGTGGGCTGGACGGCTTCTCAGACGGCTGCACGACGGCGGTGGGTGGTGGTCGGTTGCCAGTGAGGGAAATATGAGGAAAAATGAAGAAGATTGCTTGAAAATGAGATGCAAATAGACAATGGGTGGTTCAGCTATGGCAAGCAGGGAGAGAAAGATGACCTTGAGAGCAAAAATGAGAAAATAAGAGTAAGGGAGAGGTATGGACGAATTTAAAGAGAGAGGAACAGTAGTCCATGCTTGGGCTATTGGATGGCTAAGATTACATCTTAACATGTCCCATCTAAGATCAAGGGCTTGGATCACTTCTCACTTTACTTCTTGCCAAAGTCTCATTAATGACATTTAATGAACCATCCATGGCTAGGCTAGAAGATAGGCTAGGTAGGCTTAGACTAGGTTAGGGGATGACATCACCTCCCTCATCTTCAGCACATGGGTGCCCCTTCCTGGCTCATTTCCCATCTTGCCCTTTTGTCCTTAGTTGAATGAGAGGGTAATTTGGTCATTTTGTCATGATTGGGTACTCTTCACACACATGGGGTGCATTAAAAGTCAAGATCTTGCATTGAAAACTTGGTGAACTTGGAGGACTCGCGGCCCCACCATGGTAACCCACCTCTTGGGCATGTGGGCCTTGGGCCTCCCACTTAGGCTTAGGCCCATTTGGGCCGTCCATGATGGGCTTGGGCCCATGGGCTGCCAAATCGTGGGCTTGGGCCCATTGGGTTGCCCAACACGAGCTTGGGCCCACTTGGGCCCTTGCTCATGGCCCGTTTCCACTTTTCCGAACTTTTGCATCCCGCCGATGAAAAACTGAGTTTTCGTCTCAAGATGGCATTTTCGGCGTTTTTGGGGTCTACTAATCCTTATTTTAATCCCGTTTGAAGATTGGATGCTGATGTAATTTTGTTATGAAAATCGGGATCAAATTGCGGATATCACATTAATGATCTGATTTGCTAACCAATCTACACATAAATTTTCTTCCCTTAAAGTTTGAAAAATTTTGACTTGTTGAAAGTACTTTAATAATTTCCAAATTCAAAAGATGAGGATATTGCAAAAAATGGGGCAAGATATTTGGTTTGTGAAGCAATGTAATTGGCGATTGCGAGTCCACCTCCACAATAATTTTGGCAATGATTAGAGAGATTACCAGATTGAGGCCCACAAAAATATCCCAAAGTTCAGCTTTTAAAGAATAGCAGACTCTTACATGTTGGGTAAAACCACAAGCCGGTTGTCTTACTCATTATTGGAGAAATCCGCTTACTGAAATTAAATTCGGATTGCGTTTAGAGGCCCTGTCGAGCAAATTTATTGACGTGGTATACAAAAATCCAATGTGAAGCTTTTTTATCTTTAAGCAAATGTGGTGCCACGTCAGAAACTAAGCTAAGTACTAAAAATAGATAAAAGAAAAAGCCAAAACCCCACTTACGGTGCCTTTATCTCTCGCTTTGATTTCTTTGATTTTTCTTCTTTGTTATCTTTGTTATTTTTGTTTTTTTCCTTCTATTTCTTTTATTTTATTTTTGGCCCTAAAGTGAATTTTGAATTTTGAATTTGATGGACACAAAATTAAGGACGAAAAATGGTCTCAAAATCCATGCGCGAAGGCTCCGACACCTCATGCAAGAACTTGATCGATCCAAGACCCGTATACGGACTTGAAAACATCTAAGTTACATTTTCAGAGAAGGCAGTACTTGATTACGCTGAGATTGCCGACACGCGAGAAGAGGAGTCAAAATTTGAACCCATTTGTAATGAGAAGGTCATATTGGAGTTAGATAAGTTTTACTAAATAGATCGTAAATGGATTTGGGATATATAGATTTTTAAACCCATCCACAACCCATTTAACTTATAAAGGTTATTAATTGAAACAATCCATTAATGAGATAATATCCTCTTGAGCAACTTCTTTCGATAATTTTTTGAATTTTTTTTTTTTATTTTTATAACTTTTATTTTATTTTTTATTTTTTCTTTCTTTCTTTCTTTAACTTTTCCCCCTAGGAATTCCAATGGTTGACCTAGGGCCGGTTGAAGCCCTCGCCGACGGTAGGCGAGGGCCGCAAAGCTTGCCCAGTCACCAATCACACTGGCAAAGCATCGGCCTTACCCATGCCTCGCTAGCCTCAGGCAAGCTCAAGCTTGCCAGATCTGGTGAGATCAAGTTTGCTAATCCTAGCACTAGCGAGACTCCAGCCTTCTCGATTTGGCAAGCCTCAAGCTCGCTAGCTTGTGGCAAGGCTTGAGCTTGCTTGTTGTCGACCATAGTCACCATGGCTGGCAATTAAGAGAAGGAGGAGGAAAAATAAAAAAGAAAGAAAAGAGAAAATAGAAAATAAATAATTAAAAATTCTATTTCTTAACAAATAAAAATACTTAAAAGGAGTGCATGGAAAATCAAAAAATCAGATTTTCTACACTAAGCAAAAATATTTTCTAAGTAATTTCAAGTTTCAACCACACAAGAAAATATTATCAATTTCAGAGATATCACATTTTTTGTGAAATAAATGGAGCCTCATTTTTTAAAAAGATTATAAAATTTATCCATTAAATTTGTAATTGTATGGAAGTGTTTTAACAATATAATTTTTTGGAAAAAAAAAGCATAAGAAACAAGTTTTTCAAGATTTGATTAAATATAAAAGTGTTTTATAATATGTGTCGGGTTGGATATGAGTCAATAAATTTATATAACTAATAAATAGGTTATAGATGGGTTAATGGATCAATTTCAATCGGAACAATTATGACCAATCTAAACCCAACCTAACCTGACCTATTCATTTGATAGGTGTACTTGCAAGCTCTTGTGATGCTATTTTAATCCAAAAACCATTTTCTATAAGTTCCTCCTTTACGATTTCCTATCTCTCAATAGATGGTTCTATGATAGATAAGACCACATGAAAATCAAGAGCGATGATGTAGTCTTTGGCAATTAGAACGAGAATATCATCCAAAAGAAAAAAAAAACATGAACTTATTATACGGTAGTTTTTAATTTACTTTTTAACGATTTATCAATTTAATTGTGAACCTTTTAATAATTTGACAATATAATTATCCTAGGCGATTTTGGACCGAAATAGCAGTCCTCGTCAACGCCATGCCACATAGAACAGTTGTCGTCCATATCAACGATTTTCAATTAAAATTGACCAGAATAATATATTGGTAAATCACCAAGCCAAAAGGTTTCTAAATTAAATTGATAAAAATTTGAAAAGTTTAATACTAAATTAGTTGCTGTATAATAAGTTTAAGACTTATGGGACAATTTTCCTCCAATAGAGCTGTAAACTACTCGATCCAATCGATACACGTTCACACATCCAACTCTACTTTATCTGTCTCAAGGACTTCGAATTGGGAAGAAATGAAACAGATGATTAAAGTCCCGGGTACAATCGAAATGAGCTAAGATTTAGAGTAGAGTTCAGGAAAAGTAGACCTCTCAATATGGAACTCTTACAAATTATTTGTATCTTCCTTCTTATCACAAGGATTTCGCGGTTGGCCCTTACTATTATTAGCCATATCTACCGACGGATTGCCAACTAGACTCAGTCTGCATCAGCAACCGCGTCCCACTCGAACTGATCATAGGATCCATATCAAGATGCAGATGAGATTATCTTGATGCAAAACCCAGCAACAGATTTGTGCCAAATTTTGCCTATCTACCAATTGTTTCTCCTGTAGAACGAGTTGTGCCAGAATTAATCCAAATTTAGAGACACCGTCATCTGCTCAAGATAATCCAGAATGGCAAAGCTGTTTCGGAATGGGAGGGAAGGAGGAAATCACTCTTGCCCATCAAAAACCTTTGGAGAACTCCTGATCTCCTTTGTAAGGATCCCTTCTTTATAAAGCTTCTAAGCTCAGAAGTCTCTCAACAGGCTTTTGGACATCCCACATCAGAAAAGAAGGCTGCAAAGATGAATTCCAAGGCTTTTGCTTCCCTCTTCTTTGCAGTTTTCATCTTCTCTTCCTCAGCCGCCAGCGCCTTCAACATCACCAGGCTCCTCAGCCGGTACCCGGAATTTAGCACTTTCAATGACTTTCTAACCCAAACCAAGCTCTACGAACAAATCAACCGCAGGCAGACCATCACGGTCCTCGCCCTTGATAACTCGGCCGTCGGCGATATTTCGGGGAAGCCCGCGGATGTCCTCAAGAGTATCCTGAGCGCACACGTGGTTCTCGACTACTATGATGTCGAGAAGCTCACAGACCTGTCGAAGAAATCTACCCTGCTCACCACTTTGTACCAGACCAGCGGATCCGCCCAGAGCCAGCAAGGGTTCTTGAACGTGACCAAGAGCAGTGGAGAAATCGTGTTTGGGTCCGCGGTGAAAGGAGCGAGCCACAATGCCAAGCTTGTGAAGGCCGTGGCTGCTCAGCCCTATAACATCTCGGTCCTTCAGGTTAGCTCACCGATAATTGCACCAGGAATCGATTCTTCCAACCCAAATGGAACTGTCCATAATCCCACCACGCCGTCCGCTTCACCGGCGGCAACACCCAAGAAGGCCCCCACCTCGAGCCCCGCCAAGGCCCCGGTCGCAGATACACCCGATTCATCAGAAGCTCCAGCAGCAGATGCTCCTGCCGATGCACCGGAAGCAGATGCACCGGAAGCAGACGCGCCGGAAGCAGACGCACCGGTCAGCTCTCCCCCAGCACCTTCGGATGCAGATGCAGATGCACCAGCTCCCGGGAAATCTTCGAGCTCTCGGGTAACTTTGCCCGTTGGTGTGGGCATCGTGATGGGTTTGTTGTCAGCGATCGTGGCGTAAATTTGTAGCCCGGTGCCATTAAACTTTTTCGAAGTCAAATGGATACGATATAGCTCTTTACTAGTCTAATTGCAGCAGAATCCGTCATTCGCACAATTAACGACTCTGCAATTCTAAACAAGCTACATCGTCCTGCTACCCCATGATACAACAATTACAAGAAACAAAACTAACCACGGACAACTCGCAGTGGCAGATGAGTGAATAGGAAAGGACTGGTCATATGTCGCGCGTGCAGACCCATCTCGCCGATTCATGTGCTGCTCAATTTCGAATCACATGTCAGGTGTGACAGAGGCATGCTGATTCCAGTAATAACAGTGCAAGCTTCCATGATCCAGTACCAGCAGGAAAAGAGATTTATCACCTTTATACAAAATTTTCGCGTAGTTTGTTGGTTTAAGGCCAAAGATAGAGCAAACCCGGTAGGCTTGGAATAGCGCAAGGCCTGAGCCAACAGGCAGCTAATCATGTTAGGTTGGAGAAGAATAACCTTTTTCCAGCTGCTATGGACTTCTCTAGCCACGGCAGCCCAAAAACACCTGCAAGCTAAATGAACAAATAGTTTTGAGGCACGGATTGTTACAAGGGAGGCCCTACACAAAGTCGAAATTCGAATTTCAAATATGTTAAGATTTTAGTGAGATGACATTAAATTTTGAAATATTTTATTAACTAGTGGCCTGGAGACACTTATTAAGCAACTAATTAAGAAATTTTTTTTTGGTTTCTAATGCACAAATCAATCTCATATTATGCCCAGTCAATATCTTGAACATTCAAGTATTTCAAATAAAGTGTATTTAAGGTATAGGTGCATTAAAAGTTTTAAGATTTATCACGAAATTGTAATTAAATACTAAAATTTTCAAAAAGTACAATCATTAAGCAAAAATGCTGAGATAGCTAAGATACGAAACTAAAGACTAAAACGACGTTCTAATCCAAATTTTCTTTTTTAATTAAAAAAAAAAAGGGCAATGAGGGTCCTAACCCACCGCCGGTGGCCCTTTTCAACAGTGGCCAGCAATGGTGGGGCACTAGCATTTCTTTCTTTTTCCATTTCTATGTTCTTTTTTTAAAATTTAGCTTATTTTTCAATTTAATTTATGTAAAATTTGGGTTGAAAAAAATATTTGAACCAAAATGGCATCATTTTAACTATATCTTACATGTTTTAACCATTAGAGATCTATGTAGGAAAGAATAATAAAAATAAGTCTCACCAATAATTTCCATTAACCATGTTAACAGAGATACTGGAAGAGAACTTGATTACATCGATTTGATATATTTTAAGACTTTGTTGCACTTTTCAAAAGTTTTAAAATTCAATTGCATTTTCGTAACAAATTTTAAGACTTCCGATTAGTCTAGTAAAACAAGTGAATCAAGTCGAAAATGGCTCGACTTAACCATTTACCATTTACCATTTTTTGATCTATCTTTATGCAATACAAATTTATTAGCATATACTCAACTCAACTCACATTGCTAACACACTTCTATATTTAACCTAATCTAGAAAAAGTCAACACTCAAACTGAAGTGAGAGCATAGAGTAAAGGTGAAAAGGAATGAAGAGTCACAAATGTCAATTGGATCTAATTAAATTGTAAACTCATGAAACACCCATATTATTTTAAATCTTACTATTTTAAATCTATTTATTGAATATAAGTAACCCATATAGCAATTTAACTCATTAAATATGAGTTTTTTTTCTTGTTTTTCGTTTTTTTTTTGAGAGATGTATCTATGACCCATTTTGATATGTCTACTTCCAATACTAAACAAGTACCCCAAGGGCAGTAAAACAATACCCAATTTCAAAACTAAAATAATGGAACTATTTAGGGCATCAATCTCCATTTAGAATCCATCAGACAATTCTCTCAACAGCAAATCTTTTTTATCTCGATACAGAACTAACTTAAAGGAGGCCACAGGAAACATGCTTTCAACATCCATGTAGCAGCAACTACGAGTGAGGCAGACCTAAGCGTAACATTATCAAGGGTACCCTGAAGGACCAGGGCAGAGGAATCTCTATTCGTTCTTTTCACGAGATGCAGCAGAATCCTGGATTGTGATGAATAATTAGTGACTCAGAAGCACAAAGGGTGCATTTAAAGTGAGGAGGCCAGCTTTCAACTTCCAAGCAAATTGCAAGGAAAGACATTAGAATCAGAAGATATCCACAATCAATAAAGCAGAAGGCCCAAATATCTCAAGTGTCTAAGAGAGAGCCTGAGGAGAAATTAAGGAGAAGTTTCCTTGTAAAGATCGTTGCAACTAAAGCAGAGTCTCAACCTCAACTTGGTAATTTCCTGACTAGTATGCACGTTCTATAGCTGTTTAAAGACATTACAGTCGAAAAGACTAACCCTATCCTAGGAGTTCCATCCATGCCCTCATGGCATCTAATTGGGGGTGAACACTAACGCTGCTGCTAAACAAAAAAGGCCAACTAACTTCGGGGGGAAATCTTCCATCTAGACAAAATTCCCTCTTGAGCAAAGGTACTTCAGGCTTTGACCTTGTTAATTATGTCCAATATCACCTTGTCCATGTCAAGAGCCTTCATGGGGCCAAATGGTCGTTTCATGTCCTGCACTCATGACATACGGTAAGGTCAAACATACACATCTGAGCGAGGAATAAAATGGATCACAATCTCTCATAGATTGGATGGTGCCAGCCAAATCGAGAGAGTAAGGGTTAATATTATAATGAAAGTACTACAAAGTTAAGATCATTATCATCATGTTTAGTAAACAAAAAAGGAAATCACATAATCTCGTATGAAACTTGTTAACAGAAGAATAATAAGGCATCAAAAACTATGCTACCACGCTGCACTCAAGAGCATCCAACCATAGATATAAAAGAAAGGAAAATGTTGTTAAGCAAATTTTTTGAAGAGTTATAGGACGATGCAGCTGAATTTCTGAAGGACTTTAACCCAAGGCAAGTTTGGAGGAGCTTTGGGGGTTGAGCATATCCAAAATGCTAATATAATTTTTCTCTTCCAACTCGGCCCTCACTAAATTTTCGTAATCCTGAAAAAGTCATCACCTCATGTGATGTCACCAGCAAAGGGCCCAGGCTGCCGCCAGCCTGCCGACGAGCAGCCCAAGCAACAGTTGCCTTAGTTCACACGACCTAGGCGACACCTGAGGTCGCACAACCACAACAGGTGAGGCTGGTCAGTGCCAAATCTAGCTCGCTGGCAGCTTGAGCCCCACCGGCAAAGGTTTGAGGTTTCTTAAAAGAAAAATATTAGTAAAAGTCCTTTACAAATGTAGTTTCTTCAAAAAACATTTAAATCAAAGTTGCTTCTCAATGTATTTTTAAATTGCACTTTACTAAACAATATTTGCATTTAGGAAAAACCATTTCACCTGAAACCCTTTGCATATCGCAAAGGTTTTCCTCAAAAGCCTTACCCACAATATGTGCAGCTATACATTAACATGTGCACAAAATGAACGTAACAGAGATGAGAATGATAATGCTTTGTTTAATATGCAGGCATTTGAGAAAAGACGATTAGAAATAATTCTATCCAAGAAAAACGTGTTGCTCCAATCAATAGTAAGATGAGAAAAGATTATTTAAGATAGCTTGGTCATATCAAACGAAGACCTACAGATGCTCCAGTAAGAAGATGGGAGAAACGGATGGCAATACTAGTCAGAAGGAGACAATCACAAAAGATATGAAACTTGTAAAGCTTACAAAGAATCCAACAAAGAATCAAGTACAATGGCAAATAGAATTCAAATAAGATAAATTCACTTTGCAAGACAGGACTTAATTTGTCTTTGTAAACCAGGTGCAAATCTTGAAGTAAAGGCATGCTTTGAAATTTCTCAAAAAAAAAAATCATACTCGTAATATTTATTCCTGAAATGCTCATATCCACAAAAAGTGGAAGTACTTTCCACCAGCAAATTATTTCTGAGCTGTCTGATAATCAAGAACCATATTTACATCCTGGGATGCAGGTCAAGTCATCCTTTATTCTACCTTATCCGGAAGAATGGACAAAATTCAATCATCTATTCACAGCATTTCTCATTTCTTTCACTCTGCCTTTCTGACAAGATAGATGCCATGATTTCTCACAAATGCAATAAAAAAAAGGCAGCAGTCTCATGGGTTTAAAGCTTATGGATGAATGGCAAAGGGAATTAGAGCCATTAGTTAAAAAAATGTCAAAGCACTAACCAATAGGCTGATGAATTTTTCACCACCTTCCTCCCGTATTTCAAAGCAACCTCTTCTAGGCTGTACAAAAAATAAGATTGAAGTTTAGCTAACAGATCTTGGTAACAGGACAACTCACTCAAAGTTCACTATACCTATGAGTGAGTAACAGCACTATTACAGAGTTAGATAAAGGATATTTTGAAATGCTTTCCGACATATCAAGAGCAGTACATAATAGAACATACTACCTAGTACATTAAACATTTAAGGTCAGTCTAATGATTTACTTTGGATGACACTGACTGCATTAACTTCACATTATTAGCAATTCCAATCCATTCCCACTTTTCCTTTGAAATAGATTTCGCTCAAGAGGATACAATAAACATGATGGCCACACCCCATCATCAATTTAGACAATGCAGTTCATTGAAGATTCAGTATTAGATCCGTGCAGTGATCTTTACTTAGTCAAATCATGTTTGGAACAGCTCCAATCCCCTAACATCTGGAAACATATCAAAGGGCCAAGAATACCTCCCTATATAGCATACTCATGCTCACCTTATCTGGGTTGACCACAACAATTATGCCAGGCACACCTTTCTCCAAGCCATTCTTCACTTGAATAGCCCTTGTCTTGAAGGAATTGCATTGTTTGCTACACAAGGAAAGAAAACTAGTTAAGAAAAAATG
This sequence comes from Eucalyptus curtisii, assembly GCA_017140595.1. Taxonomy (NCBI): domain Eukaryota; kingdom Viridiplantae; phylum Streptophyta; class Magnoliopsida; order Myrtales; family Myrtaceae; genus Eucalyptus; species Eucalyptus curtisii. Next base: position 15,892,280 of record CM029496.1, read on the forward strand.
GTAGGTTCTTTATCCCATCACAAGTTTGAAAAAGAGATATCTCAGTGGCATTATCATGAAAGGGAGCTTCATAATTATAAGTAGTGGTGGACTTAAGTACAATACTAAATACTCAACTCATAACGTACTTAAATCCAGTTAAAAATTTCTCCGTCAATTGGTCAAGTTGTAAGGTCATCAAAATGAGCATTCAGATGAAGATCTTATTCCGTTTTCTAACCATTTAGTTTTGAGAGAAAATTATAACAAGTGGTTTGATTCTCGTTTTTTTTCTTTGGAACAACATGAATATATTTAAGTGCTAGGAACAAAAAGCAACACCAAACAACCTCTAAGCTGAAAACCATACTGGAAGTACATGAAAGCTGAAAAAGCAGCATGCATCCAAAAAAGAAACAATTTGCTATCTCCATTGTACAGGGAGTGCAAGCAAGTTAACAAGGATCTCCACCATCAAACAAATAGTAACACTAATCTACTTATAACTGTAGTATGATATAAATACGGATAAAATGCTCAATATAAGTACACAGTTCTAGTTCCCTGTTTCATGACGCTCTGGTTATAAAGTATCTCTCAACAATAACGCAGTTTTAGTAAGATGGAATGGACTGAGATAGGAATGGAATAGAAAGGGGAATCGAATGGCGTGAGTGCTTTTACTATGCTTGACTATGATTTAAACAGAAAAAGCTAATGTGCGTATCCTAATGAAGGAATATCAGTGTCAACCTTTCAAAAAGTAAGTGGGAGAGAAAAGAAAAGATGGACTAGGAAATGTATTCTGCTCAAGTCTTATCACTTCACACCACCTACAAAAACAGAAGAAAATTCCCATAGAGATGACCATCCTTGCTAGGAAAAAAGGCCATGCCAAACTAACGGAAAGGGAATTAAGCCGGAGTCACAATCACATTTCCAGTTCAGTTACCCCAAACCAACCATTCCATAAGATAGGTAAAGGAAAGGGAAAGAGAAGGATTCGAGGGTAACTAAGACAAATGGCGAAATAATGTAAGAACATTTTCTTTCTTCCTCCGAAAATGACAAACGAGTGTAAAATGCAAACAGAAATGGAGGAATGTGGACAGCAGAGTCACCACAACAGCCATTACCACACTCCATTCACCATTGCTGACTTCTCTGACCTTCATGGAAACGAATCAAAAGCTTATGACAAAAACCTCTCCCTATTATTTTTCTCAGACCGCCTTTCTCTCTAACAAGATAAGGGAACTTCTTCTCCCCTCCCTTTTCCAAACACATAGATTGGCCACACCAATAAGAAAAGTAAGAAATTTCCCCAAAAGGCCGCCATAAAATGCAAGCATTTCTCAACAGGGATACCATTGTCCTGCCATTCTCGCACACCAGAGCAAAAGGAAACCGCTGGACTCTCCAACAGAGTTGCTTCAGAGTTGCTTTTCAGTAGTATCATGGGTTTTCATTCTGAAAAACAACGAAATGGGTCCACTACATGTTTCACCCTCTTCGACCCACTCAACATAACGCCAAGCACATAGATGGTCGGCATTTGTGGGTCTTTTTGGGTTTTGTCTTAGTAAAATGAAGGAAACCCCAAGAAACTGCATCGCCAAAGAGACAAAAGACCCACAAATGCCGACCATCTCAATATTTCATTCCTTTCCTCTCGCAAAAGAAAGAAACGCAGCAGAAACACACAGAGAGAGAGAGAGAGAGAGAGAGAGAGAGAGGGGCGTCACCAGTGCTCGATGACGACGGTCTTGGCCTTTGAGTCCAGCGCCCCGCCAGCCTCCGCTTCCTCCAGCTCGTCATCCACGGCTCCCTCTTCCTCCTCCCGGCCCTCCCCGCCGCCACCCTCGGCTTTCCCGGCGACCTCCTCTCTCCTCCTCCTCCTCCTCCTCCTCCTTGGCCGCCTTCTTCTTCTTCCTCCCCCCGGCCCCCCTGGCCTTCTTGGCCGCCGCCGGCCCAGGCACCGAGTTAGACCTCGGCCCTCCAGCGGGGCCGGCCCCCTTCGCCGAGCTACGGGTCACCCTCCTCGAGAAAACGGCGGTGGCGACGGCGGCCACGCTGGTGGTCGTGGTCGTCGTGGTCGTGACCACCGTGGGCGCCTTCTCCTCCTCTACCGGCGCCGCCGCTCCCCCCTTGCGCTTCCTGGGTGCCATGGATGAACTCCAAAAACTCTCCCCCTCCCTCCCTCCCTCCCTCCTCTCTCTCTCTCTACGACTTTCTCTCTCTAGCTCTCCCGCGACAGTGACAGTGACAGAGGCCACCACTACTCCGCCTTTTTGTGCCCGCTTCTCCTCCTCTCCTCCGGTGGCCATCTCCCGCGCATCGATCCGGGGCGGGATTTCGAACGGACGGCCCCGATCTCCCCGCCCCCCCTCGCCCCGCGTTCGTCCGCCGTCCGATGGTGCGTGTGTGATGATGATGATGATGATGATCCCCCGTGTCCCGACGGTCGATGCCATGCCATGGCCCGTCTGCATCCCATCCCCATGATGGCGATGACGATGGATGATGGGTGTGCGTTTCCACGTCTCCATCTGACTTTTTAACAGCTTCCGCATTTATCCATTAATTTCGCAAATTACCTTTTATTCACGTCGATTTCGATCGATATAAATCGAATTATAAGATGAACATGGCCGTCGTTTTCTTTTCTCACCATCGTGATATTTAATGTGATTGATAATCATGTGAGGTTTTCTTTAATTATCCGTCCCGGCATAAGAGCATGAACCATGCATAGAATTCGCTGACTAAGGATAATGTTATCGACAATATTTAATCCGTCAATCGAATGCATCCGTGTGTTGCTGGCAACACGATTGACTTTTTCAAATTCAGAATTAATTAAAATAGTATGACCTATCGATTCCACCAAATTAATCATGTAGCTGATAATGAAAGGCCATCAATTTTGGCTCACTAAAACTTGAGGATTTAATTTTGAGCTTATTAAACCGTGTAGTCCAAACATGAGAAGGAAACTCACCGTCTTCTTTGCACGTAAAAATCTCTACATGCTCAAACCTTTCGCGCACAATCAACGTCTATATCGAAAATGAAAAAGAATGAGAAGAAATATCATCCAAATCTATAGTATCCTTAAAAAAAAAAAAAAAAAAAAAAGGAGCCACCTAGCAAAGATTACATTTTTAAATCAACATACTTAGATTAAAATATAACATAATGGACAAATATTTTTGCGATTTTAATTCTTCTTTTAGTTGAGGTGGTTTCTTAGGAATATGAGATTCGGAAAAAAAGTAAGTAAAAGTATGAATCCACCTTTTGGCATTTGACTTAATGCAGGGTACTTTCTTTTTCAACTAAGATATTATGCGGATACGGATGTAGCCCCTTCCAATTGCGAACAAGGCCATATTCCTACTTGGAAAAGAGATATGATAACAGCAGTTGGTGAGGAGAATGAACAGTACAGTAAGGGCATAATTGGGAAGAACATGAAGAGAAAAATGGGATTAAATTGACTCAAATTTTAAATTTCCCTCCACGTCATATAAAAAAAAAATCCCTCCACGATCTTATAGAAACAATTTCAAAATTCTTTTTCATTTTCCACCCAAATTTTCATTCCTTCCATTTTGGAGTGTAAATAATGGACCACCCGAATCAAACCGAACCAACCGGTTTAGTCCAATTCTTAAAAGTGTCAATCTGGTTCCTATCCTAAAAGTAAAACTGATGTCTGGGCCGACCAGTTCCCGATTCTAAGGAGAAATTGGACTGGCCAAACCGACTAAATATATTATATTATTTTATTATTTCTTCAAAAAAATTAGTAAAATATAGATTAAACACTATTTCGATATGGTTCCAAGTAGCGCGAAAAAAAATGATGGGAAAAAAGTAACGAGAAAAAATAAGTGATTGGTTACATTGGACTGGAATCAAAACTAGACCATACCAATGATTCGGTTCGGTTCTCGATCCTAAAACCAACCGATTTGGTCCCCAGTTTTGAATTTTGGGAACCGATCACCTGTACTTCCATTTCCCTTACTTCCCCAAACACAATCTAAAATCTCCTCACAAATTGACCATCAATTGGAGCTCTCATGTGCTGAAGAATCCTTCTTCTCGACGACATATATTGGTAAATTTTGAAGATGGAAGCAATTTTAAGAAGAAAGGCCTCAACAAAGTAATCTTGAGCATGAAGAAAGGAGAACAAACTCGGTGACCATGACAACTGACTCCATCATCGATCTGGATGATTCATTAGTCTTAGTGAATTCATTGTTGTGTTACAAAGTTGAATGATAGATATTACCCGAAGTCATTTTCACGTGTCTTTTTCATTGGATTTGATACCATTAAACAGTATCATTATGTGTAGGATTGTTTAAGGATACAGGTTTAAGTCTAGAGATTTAAGTAGCAAGATAGAAAGAGTCATATGGTGTCGTTGTGAAATAGCAAGTGCAAGCACATGAAAGGTGTTGGATCCTTCAACTCTTTACCGATTGGCTCTTGCTAGATTTACGGAATAGTAGCCTAAATGGTCTAGGACCTTTTAATCTATTTAAAAAGACCACTGAACTTTAACCTAATATACAGCACCACCCCTAGACTTTCAATTGTTCAATCCTTGAATTATTGATAAATATTCAATATGCTTCCTAAAATATGAAAATGTTTAAAAGTTCAAAAACCATAATAAATTAAAATTTTGGGAACAACATTGCACATTGGACTAAAATTTAGGGACCATATTAAACAAAATAAAAATTTAGAGACGAAATTGCACATTAGATCACAGTTTATGATCACCTTAAATAAATTAAAAGTTTAAGAACGACTTGCACATTAGACCAAGATTTAAGGACCATTTGTGTCATCTTTCCTTTGAAGATAGCTCTAAAGGCTTAAAAGCATCAAATGACTCAAAAATTAGCGTATTGATGACTACCAAAGAAAGACACCTAGTTTTGTCCTAAACCGATCAAGATACAACTATATGTAACTTTAACGTCTTTATCACGAGTCAAACAAGTTCGTGTTTTGTAAAAAATGAAACTTAGAGAAATGAAAATGTAATCAACATTTTGATTGATACTTTTGGTTGTAAGAGAGATGGTATTGGGATCGAATGGTCATTCTTTTCTTATATTTGGATTGTGACCAAAAGTTGGATGGTAGTGTTAATTATATCAAAATACCCAAAAACAATAAGGTTTTCGTCTTCTAGTGAGGTAGGACCGGAAGCACATGTTGCCTATTAGGCTCCGCTTGTTTTGTAAAAAATGAATAATTTTGAATACATTTTTCTAAAAATGATTACTTGTATATCTTAAAATAGTTGGTTTAAAATTTTTTCCATTACTGATTGAAATTGATATTCAAATATTTTCATGAACGATAAAAATATATTTCATTTCTCATTTTTGTGAATTATACAAACAATCGTTTTTAAGAATAATTTTTTCAAATCATTTATTTTTTCGAAAAACAAATGAAGCATTAGATACTACCTATTTGTCTAAGATTTAAACATTATTCCACGAGCACAATTAATTGTAAACTTGACAATCACATTACAGCATCATAAGTTCTATCCTGGTCAAAGATTTATCTCAACAAGCAAAGCATCGACATAGAGTCAAGAGATACACATACATGCTTGTGCACGTTTGTCAAAGAATTTCCTCTTATTTATTACATTAACAATTATCATGTTATATGAAAAATTTACTCAATGTAGAAATTTAAGTGGAACACCATTAGCACAATTGCTATACATTGAAGAAACCCAAAAATGTTTTTAGGTCACACGAATTTTAACCGATGTGTAAGTCCCATATTCTCCCATGGCCATTGATATCTACTATATTTTTCAATCGAGGGAATTATCAAAAAACTTCTAAATTTATTGCAATTGTGTTAATTCAGTTTTAATTTTTTTTTTTGGGCCAAACAATGTTTAACTTTTTGCATAGTTGACAAGGGCTGCAATGCCCTTGCTTGAGGGAAAAATAAACTAAATAAAAAAAGAAGAAATTATAAAAATTCAAAAAAATATTAAAATATAATTTAAAAAGTCAATGTTAACCCCATTCATTCAAAATTTGCTGAATGGAGTAAATTGACTTAAATACAAATGGTTTAAGACTAAATTAACATAATTGTAATAGGTTTAGGATCTTTTTGGTAATTTTTTCCTTTCCAATCTCCTTGTCTCTTCTTCTCATAGCCATAGCTTACTAGCTACTCTTAGCACTAACTTTCACCAGTTTTGCCAATTGAAGTTAGCCACTTTTCTCTTACTCTTGCAACATCTCCTTAATTTCCAACGACATGTTTTAACGCGAGATGAGATCATGCATGACATAAATTAACCTTGGTTAGTTAATGCCTAAAATATCTAAATGCCAGACTTCTTTCCTATTTCCTTGTTGTGGCCTTGAGTTCCACCTTTATCATCTCTAATACTATCATCTTCACTTATTCTACCCAATTTCACATTCAAATTCCATGCATCCAAAGAACCGAAGTACTAACGTCTCAATTTGGATATATGCACCAAACTAGCACAAGTGAAACTAGTTAAGAATTACCATCTTTCTTAACCAATCTACGTTTGAGGTAAAAATTTCTCCCTTCAGTCATCTCAATATTGTTAGATTAGGTGTCTCATTTTTTATTTAGTGTTAATTCTAGATTGTATCACTGAATTTTAAGGTGGATGAAGCTCTACGTTCACTCAAACCTTTCCATCCAAGGCAAAGTGAATTCTAGGAGCTAAAGTCGGTTGATCCACCGATACTCTTGATCATTGCTTGATTTTAGCTCAAAGAATAAATAATATCATAGATATATGTTGTCAAAAGTAATAAGTGATTACAATAAGAGCTAATAAGAGGCAAGATTATATGTATGATTGATTAAAACAAGGTTTATTGAAGCCATGTAAATTTGCTTATGTGCTTGAGTCATCATGACTTGTACTTCATGAGTAAGAACACGGTCGATTGATTTTAAGAGGATTTTGAATCTTTGTTGAGCAAAAGTGTTAGAGAAATGAAATTAGGCATGTAAGGCGAACAAGTATACATTAAGGGCATGTTTGGGATGTCCGCCAGAAATGAAGTGAAGGATATTACAAAATGAAATGAGATGAAAAGAAAAAAATGTTATGGACATTTTGATTAATATGTTTGGTTGTAAAAGAGGAATCGTGTTGGAATTGAATGGTCATTCTTCTTTTAGGCTCCGTTTGTTTTATGGAATATGAATAATTTAGAAAATATTTTCTTAAAATCGGTCGCTTATATAGCTTGAAGGAATTAGTTGACGAAAAATATGTTCACTACAAACAACAAGTTATATCTAAACATTTTCATAAACAATGAAAAAAAAATTTGTTCATTCATTTTTATAAACAAAGTATGTAATTATTTTTAAGAAAATATATTTCAAATTATTTATTTTCACGAAACAAACGAAATCTTATATTTGATTTAGGGGTGAGCATGGTCCGGGTTGGGCCGGTCCACCCCCTAACCCTAGGATACAACCCGTACAATGCTGGTCCTCAATTTTTGGGACCAAGGACAGAGTCTATTGAGCTTGGAACCGAGGACCGGATCGACCCAATGGGTTCGGTCCGGTTCTAGGGTCAATCCGGGACCAACCGATAATTTTTATTTCATTTTTTTGTACTCCTTAAAAAAGCGATTGAGGACCAAACTGACTCAATGGGTTTGGTCCGGTTTCAAGATCAACGCAGGACCAACCAATAATTTTTTATCTCATTTTTTGTACTCCTTGAAAGGGCAACCGATGACCGTACCGACCCAATGGGTTCGATGATGAGTGAGGTTAGTTAAGAAAGGCAAGCAGTGAGGGTCAAGTGGGGTGAGCATCGAATAGAATGAGTATCGAATGTTGAGTGAGGAGCAACAAGCCAAGCGAGCATCGAGCGGCGAGCGGCACGAGTGATCCAAAGCGAGCGAGGAGTGTCGAGTGGCGAGCAGAGAAGTTGTTTATTTTGATTTTGGCAAATTGAAAACTAAGAAGACAAATAAGACAGAAGAGAACAAATACTAGAGGAAAATGTCATAAGGAGCTATTTATGCCTTTTTGGATACCGTGAGAACTCATCACAAAAATATTTTCCTCATTCGTAAATTATGACTATTGACGCTGTAAAAGACAGTAAAAATCTAAGTTATTAAATAATAATGTAAAATTATTTGAACTCATCACTAAATAGCTATTTAATGTTGTTGACTCCGTTTATTTAAAGGTTTTCTCTATATAAAAAAAATTATATATATAGGACCAAGGATCGACCCAGTCTCCTGGGAACCGGACCCGGGGACCAGCGGGGTTGGGCCGGTCCAGGGTTGGTCCAGGGTTGACCCTAGACCGATGCTCACCCCTAATTTGATTTGTGCCCCAAAAGTTGAATGGTAAATTAACAATATCAAAATAATCAAAAGCGAAAAGTACTTCGTCTTCTAGTTAGGTGGGAGTGGAATCAGAGTTTGCTTCGACTTATGGAAGGAATCCTCATTGGAGGAACAAGCACTTACTAGGAAAGACCGCCACTTTTCACTTATTTATCTTGCCACGTCTCCTCAATTTCCAACCATATCTTTCAACATGAGATGAGATCATGCATGATATAATTTAACCTTGACTAGTTAATGCCTAAAATATCTAAATGTGAGATTTCTTTCTCATTTCCTTGTGGCCTTGAGTTCCACCTTTATCCTCTCTAATACCATCAACTTCAATTATTCCACCCAATTCCACACTCAAATTTCATGCATCCAAAGAACCTAAGGACTTAAAATCTCCATTTGAAGATAGGGCAAATTTGATCAACATTTTGAAGGCCCCTTGGGACCTCAAAGTCTTTTGAGAAATTTTAGAGTATTTGGCAACCATTCTCAAGGGACTTTGAGGTGAAAACTAACCTTGAGCAGGCTAAAAGCCCAAGGCATCCCCATCTGTCTTGGGCTTTCGGATTTAAATGTTTCTTTCTTTAAAACTTGCCCTCACTTGCTTTCTCATATTTCCTTTTAGCCTCATTAAAGATAGATTGTGGTTGGTCAAGGCAAGCCCAGGCATTGCTTAGGGTCATGAGTCACCAACAGTTGCCGAGGATCACGCGACATTGGCGACAATGCCTAGGCTTGTTGACGACCCCAGTGAGGGCCACTTGGGTCGTGCAACCCTTGCCAAGGGTCTCTTAAGGTTGTGTGACCTCGGCTAATGGTCGCTGGTGCCAAATCCGACTCGCCGATGGCCTAAGCCTTTTGTCGAAGGCGGAAAATGGTTTGTTTTTTCAATGAAAAAATAGAATTGCAGCCAAAGCCCTTTGCTAATTCTTCTTTACCAAACATCACTTAATCCAAAGTTGTTTTGCAAATGAGTTTTTACAAAATGCAATTTGTATTTCCTCAAAGGCCTTTAGACTTTTAGCATTTACATTTTCCCAAAGTCCATCTCCAAAATCAAACCAAATGCATGCTTATTCACATTACTAGCACAAGTGAAGCTAGCTAAGAATTACCATCTTTCTTTATCAAGCCATCTATGAGGTAAGATTTTCTCCCTCAAAGCTTCAATCACCTAAATATTACTAGATTAGGTGTTTGATTTATTTAACTAGTGTTAATTCAAGACTATCTCATTTGATTTCAAGGTAAAAGAAGCTTTATGTTCACTCAAATCTTTCCATCCAAGGTAAGTGAATCTCTAGGAGATAGAGTGGGTTGATCCATCTAGTACTCTTGATTCTTGTTTGATCTTTGCTTAAATATGAATGATATTATAGATTTATGTGGTTAAAAAGAATTGGTGATGACATTGTGAGTTAATGAGAGGCAAAATTATATGTATGAGTCATTTTAGATGATTTTACACCATGGTTATTGCTTCGTTGATACAAGATTAAAACAGCGTTATTTGATGCCATGTAAATTTGTTATAAGGCAAAACTGTATGTATGAGTCATCATGACTTGTATTTCATGAAAAAGAAAATGGTTGAGTGATTGCAAGAGGACTTTGATTGACATTAATGAGCAAAAGTGTGGGAGAGATGAAACTATGCAAGTACACGGGTCAAATAGTTATTTTATGCGACACACGGGCAAAAACGTAAATTCACAGTGTAAATTCCTTTGTGAACAATGAAATTTTATTAATTAAAATTTTTACTAGGTAGTGATTAAATTAGATTAGGAACTGAAATCCGGTGATTAATCTAAGTATTGGAGAATATAGGCTATTTTAATTTCAATAAGTTAGAGGTCTCATATCTTAAAACGGAAAATTATGAGGGCTGCTCACATGTTGAGGATGGTTATGATTGCAGGTTTTTAGTTGAATATATAATTAATTGTCTAATCTAGACAAGTTCTCCATCTAGTCAAAATTTGGACTTATTCGCTAAATTATTTTGAAAAACTTGTAGTTTTGTTCATTTTTACAAAATTTGGGATATGAATATAATGTTAATAAGATGATCATATGCATCAAATAGCAAATAAAAGATATTATCTAATTTATTTTATTAGTTGCTGATTAGAGAAAAATTGAGGTGTGAAAGATTTGGGATTAATGTTATGTAATTTGCACCGATAAAATTATGTCGAGTGTACAGTGGAGATATTATGACGCATACGATTTTTTAAAAGCTCACTTTATCATATGAGAAGTATCAAGAAATTAATGCAGTATATATTGATTCATTATTATGGAGGAAGTCCTATGCTGATTTTTTTTAGATAGGTACATTGTTAAATTATATTTGTAATACATGCATGTGATTCATGAGGTCAAACGAGAAAGTTAAGAGTCCTATGTGTATTTGGGGCTTGGAATATATTTTTGTTTTCAACAATCACAAACTTAGATGATATGAGAATTTTGTGAACACTGGAATTGAGTAATGATTGATTTATGAATAATAAGTGTTGGTTTGCAACTGATGATAATTGATATTTGACTTCTATTGTCGGCAGTGAAAAGACCAAGCGATTAATGTGATGTTATGATAATATGCATATCATTGATGCCGTCTAATGAAGTCCTTTACCGCCGTCTATTTGTCAGAGAACAAACTCTCATGTAGGACTATGTTTATAAGACGATGAGAAAAGACAATTGTTTTATCGTTTAAGATGAGTTATACATGAAACAATATGATTTGTGTAGCTCGATATGACTTATGTAACTTGTGATGTGATATTATGGAATCATTATTGTCATGTAGTTGTATGGTGGTGTATTTATCATCGCTGATGTAAAGATTATCCATAATAGATTGGCGTGGTATGACAAAGATGTATTCATGATTCCATCCTCATGAATTGGTGGCAATGATGCCTCGATAATCGAGATGCTATGATTTCATCCCATCGGTTGGTGATAATGATGTCTCGTTAGTTGATATGACGATTAAGAAATAGACACTTGTGTATATTGGCAAGATACCATGTGCCATCCGCATATCACGAGATTAGTATGCTATCTGTGTGTATCGTGTATGAAACTGAATGTCCACTCATGATTTTTGTCTTTATTTATCGCACACACGATTATAACGTGTGGATTACATTATATTAAATGAATTTTAATAGCATGTTGGTTAGCCTATTGGCCACATGTGATGTTTACTCTCTTAAATTTGCTATTTTGTTCTCTCAGGTCAAGTGGTGGGTAGATTTCTCACCTTATACCTAAGGTTTTCGTCTATTAAGCTTAAACTCACCCCAAAATATTTTACGAATTGATCGATATTGGAGTCCAAGGGCATATAAATTAACGCTTCCTAAGATCTATTTGAGGAATGGATCAGAGCGTGTAGTAAAAGTATGGGTGTATGAGTGCGTTTGATTCAGTTTTGCAAATGGGCTTTTTATTTGATGAAAATGCTAAAAGCCAAAGTTCTTTGAATAAAATACAAATTATGTTTAGTAAAAACTCATTGTAGATAGCCTTTGGATTCATTGAGTGTTTGGTAAAAAACCTTTTGCAATGGGTTTTGGCTATAGTTTTTATATCTTTTTATTTATAAAAAAAAAAACCTAAACCCTTTGCTAGAGTTAGCGAGCGAATCTGACGCCAATGGCTGTTGGGTAAGGTTGCTTGACCTTAGGCAACCATCGGCGAGGGTTGTGCAAGCCACGTGGGTCTTGCTTGAGGTCATGAGACCCAGGCCGTAGTCACTTGAGGTCGTGTGACCTTTGGCGAAGATCGCCTAGCTCAAGCGACCCTCACTAACCCTTCATAGGCCAGATTTAATCTTATCGGCCCTTCACTGGCCCTTCGCCGGTTGTCGTCACATAAAGAAGATACATAGTTATGTAGAGAGGCAAAATCGAAAAACCAACGAATTGGTAAAGGTAGTTTTGGAAGAAAAAAAATCTAGTTTTAACATTTTATTGTTGAATATCCAATGTTACGCTAGCATTGAGCTTTCAGTTTTCTTAAGGCCAGCATGTGGCTAAAAGCCATTTGGAAAAACTTGCCAAACACTTCAATATTTTTCCAATGGGTTTTCGAGACTTTTAAGATTGAAAGTTCTTTGGGAAAACTGAACTAAACGCACCATCATTTTTCCGAGAATTTTAATTATGTATAGCAAAAGTAGGTGGAAAATGAAATAAATTAAAAAAGAACAACTTTAGATGAGTAAATCTATGCGATTTTCACTAAAGAAAAACTTTATGTGGTGTATTTATCAAGGTGGGGTGTCATTTCAAAAATTTGCTCAAGGCATTCATGAATATAAAAAGAGGGTTAATACCTTGAAAAATCCAAAACTGGTATACCTGTGACAAATTTACCCCAAACTATTTTTTTGACCACCAAAAACCTCAAACTGGTATGCCTTTGACAAATTTACCCTAAATTGGTACACTTGTGACAAATTTACCCTATGTTAATTTTCGTTAAATTTTAATTAAATTAAATGACACGTGACAGTTAACTGGTATACCAATTTGGGATTTTTACACTCCGTTTGTCATAGTTTACAATTTTTGTGATTTTTTTTGTGGTATTAATCAAATTTAGCGGATGGTATAATTGTCACAAATTTATCAGTTTGGGGTTTTTTGTGGTCAAATAAATTAGTTTGAGGTAAATTTGTCACTAGTATACCAATGTAGGGTTTTTTACGGTCAAAAAAATAGTTTGGGGTAAATTTGTCCTATGTGTACCATTTTGGGGTTTTTCAGGGTATTAAAGAAAGAAAATAAATGTTTTTGTAACTTTTGGTGTTTTGCAATTTCACTTCTAATATGATTTATTTTTTGCAATAAATTGACAAATAGGTACGTGCTTGAACTCGTGGTTGGTCATGGGACAGACAAGTACATGCGGCATCGTTCAAAATAGCATGGAATTTTTTTTTTTTTTATTTTCAACGGGGTATTAAAGAAAGAAAATAAATGTTTTTGTAACTTTTGGTGTTTTGCAATTTCACTTCTAATATGATTTATTTTTTGCAATAAATTGACAAATAGGTACGTGCTTGAACTCGTGGTTGGTCATGGAACAGACAAGTACATGCGGCATCGTTCAAAATAGCATGGAATGTGTAATTTGAATTGTAGGTTTGCTTTTTTTTAAAAAACAAGACAAAAAAATTTTTTTTTTTTATACCTTATCAACGAATTGATCCAAGTCTGTAAAATGGTATTGAATCTCCCTCTTCTCTCCATTAATTAAGTTTATAATCAACTTCCGTCTGCTTAAAATAAAATTAGATAGGTTACTCATATTTTGACCAAAATAAAAGGGGATGCAATCGGCAGATCTCATATTGTAAGAGAAAATTGTCTTCAATACCAAGATTAACAAAACAAATGACTCCAAATGCGCATTTGGAAGGATAATAGCACAAGATTAATCAGGGTCTGATCAATCAACATTTATCTATCTACCAAGATGAAAATTAGTTTGTCAAGTCTTAAAAACTAACTTCATTTCATTTATTTTTTTTAGTTTTTATTCAGAAAGGTTGGTTCTATACATATATCTTACCTTCTTTCTTTTCTCATATGGAGAATTTTAGCACTCATGCAATTTATTCCATCTTCACTATTAGATTGCTTTAATTTTAGGATTAATATGACTAAAAATCTCAAACAGATATACCAATGCTAGATTTAACTCGAACTAATTTTTGCATCACAAAAAATCTAAAATTGATACACTAGTATCACATTTACTCGAAATTGGTGCTTTTATACCATTTTTACCCTAAATTATGATAAATTTAAAATTTTTCGGTGTAAATGTGATACGGGTTGACCAATTTAAGATGTTTTGTAACACGAAAGTTAATTTAGGGCAAACGTGGTATCGATGTACGATTTTGGGATTGCGACACAAAAATTATTCCAGGATAAATGTAACATGGATTTTTGGTTGAGTTAGCCTTATTTTATTATAACTCTCCCATTCAAATCTTCTACCTAATATAAAAAAGAGACTTAAAAAAACATAGGAGGTGGCATTACATGGAACGCTTGTTTTTTTTTTTTGTCATAACATGGAACACATGTGTCTGGTGACTAATAAGAAGAAAAGTATTTTACATATATAAAAATCTCCCCTTAATTCAACAAAAATAAATCATTCGACCAATAGAGAAAATATTTAAGAAAATATTTTATTATAACTCCCCAATTCAAATCTTCTACCTTTTGACCAAAAACAAAATAAATCTTCTACCTAATATAAAAAGGAGACTTAAAAAAACAAAGGCGGTGGCATTACGTGGAACGCATGTTTTTTTTTTTTTTGGTGCCAGAACGTGGAACGGATGTGTCTGGTGACTAATATCAAGTTAACATGAAGAAAAGTATTTTACATATATAAAAAAACGCCTCTTAATTCCACAAAAATAAATCATTCGACCAAAAATGAAAAAATATTCAAGAAAATTAATTAGGCATCAAACTTGTGCACGTGCCTCCCCCACGGCCCCCAGCACGTCTTTCTATCCAACCCACGGATGATCCGCGGAAAAGCATATGGCCTACGTGGCGTTACGAGATCCAATCGTTCCTCGAAACCGGGCCCCACTCCACGATTTCTCGCTGACGTGGCAGCGGGTGCGACCGTTGGCCGTCCGAAAAAATTAAAAAAAGACAAAAAGACGAAAAAGAGAGGAAAAGCTTCCATCGCCATTCCTGATATCTCGCGAGCTTTCTGCTCTCGCCATGGCCGCCGCTTCTTCGGCTCTCTTCTCCGCTGCCGTCAACTGCTCCGCCGACGTCGCCAAAGCCGGATCCCTCGGAAGCTCCCGGCCGAAACCCACCTCGCATCTCCTCCGTTTCCGGCGCCTCCAGCGGCGGAGCCCGCGAATTCGCGCCGCCGTTTCGGTTTCGGACCCTCGCGTGGTGGACGCCGGTCGCCCCGACGACCTCGTCGCCTCCATTCTCTCCAAGGTGAGGCCCTCCGAATTCAGCGCACCCGCCGTAGTCTTGCGAGCTTCTTGCTGATTCATGGAAAAAAGAAAAAAGAAAAAGAGAAGGTTCCTTTTCATTTCTCTGTTTAAGATGGGATGGCGTAAATTCGAATTGGAAACGGTCAATTAAATAGAGGATATTAGAATTAATATCGTGAAAAATTGATTTTTTTTAATTAAGTATGCTTAACAAGTGCCTTCAGACACGAGATAACAATACGTTTGTTGGATTGACTTAAGTTCTTAGACTGATTGCAGATATGCATCATTAAAAATGCTCACCAACCTACATTAGTGGCACCGACCGCCTACGCTAATCATGGTGGCTAAAACAACAGCGCCCAACCCACCATAGCAGTGATTAATTCCCAGAGGGATTATGACACATATGGTATTTGAACTTTGGTTTAATGTGCAATGTCACTTCTGAGTGGTCCCTAAATTGTGAATTGTTAGTAAATATTTAACCTAATCTCTATACTACATGAAAATATCCGATGTTGTCCTTTCACTTATTGAAGTATATGAAATCTGGTAATATGTCTCCTAATCCGTTAAGTTTGAATAATGGATGAAAGGGAAAAAAATGGTTACACATGGATTGTTGTGGTAAAGTATTCATTTTAAATTAGGATATAATAATTCACGTCATCAGATAATGATGGACATGTTGATGTTCTAATTTTTTCTTTTCCTTTCATAAATTAGATGGATATGAAACAGGGACATGTGTACTCATTATTTTTGAAGACCCAACTCAACATATTCACATTACTAAATAATGCCCAATTTATCATTTGAGCAAACGGAAGGCCTATTTTGAACATTTATAAGTAGTTTAAGGACCACATCGAACAAATTAAATGTTTGGGATGGCACTACACATTAGGCTAAAGTTCAGAGGTTATTTATGTCAACTTCCCATTCGCTAGTTGAGTGACTTTCCTGGCCTTGCATCTCGACATGAACTTTCGAGTACTCTAGTTTTGTTTACTGAAAATATTGGATGAGCTGGTTAGGTTGAAATGAGACTTATTGTAGCTTGCTAATGTTATTTTCTGCAATGAGTGAATTGGTTAGGAGCGTGAGGGTTTGTTTCTTGATTTTGTTCATCCAATTTGGGGTTCCATGATGTCTTTCCACGCTCGTCTAAGGATATTATGATGACGAATATTGGTTGATGTGTTTAAATGCCTACTTGCAGTGTAACACATAAGTTAGTATTTCAGATTTTATTGTGCAATAAATTGTCTAGATATCCGCTGTCAAGGTTAACATATCCAGGGAATCACGATATGATGCAGCTAGCTCTTGAGGTGATTGAATCTTGATAAAAGGATGTTTGAGTGCTCGTCCTTTTATGTTACTGGAGGACAAAACTCATGGCCTTTGCGGTTAATTGATTTTGGAAATTCAAGCACTGTAAGCTTCGGTTGGCAGATGTCATGTAATCTAGTCGACGTGTTTTGTTATTGAGGCAATGATGCACTGATCGCATTGTGTTGCTTTCCTGAATATTCTTTAGTTTGATGACTTGATTTATTCATCCCATTGTAACTGAACCAGGTGTTACAATCTGATGGCGGAGTTTCACTTGAAAGAGAAGAGCACAAACAGGTAGCTGAAGTTGCTCAGGAATTGCAGAAGTACTGTGTGAGTGAACCGGTGAAGTCACCTCTTATATTCGGAGGTAATGCACTGATTGGCTTACTGTTGATTTGTCATTTGTACCAAGAAAGTATGGAACATCGATA
Organism: Eucalyptus curtisii; assembly: GCA_017140595.1. Lineage (NCBI taxonomy): Eukaryota > Viridiplantae > Streptophyta > Magnoliopsida > Myrtales > Myrtaceae > Eucalyptus > Eucalyptus curtisii. The sequence goes on from CM029496.1 coordinate 15,909,481, forward strand.
TGCAAGGTTGTTTCTTTACTTCACCGGATCATCTTAGATTACATCCTTGCATTACGGTTTTCTGGAGTTCCCAACTATCCTTTCTTTCCTCTCTCTTTGTCATGTTTTCTAATATCTCCGGGTCTTTTTAAGGCTTTTCTAATGTCGGAAGACTGGTGATTGACCTGTTAATCCTGTTGATCTTGTTGTCAATCTTCGAGCACTGATTTTCTTTTCAGTGGCTGTCTTGAAATTTAGGAACCTTCTTGCTGTGGTTACATTATTATCTGCTGCGCTTGCAGTAATTTGCATTTGAGATTGTTAGTGCACTACTCTCAGGCACCTGAGTTCTTGCCATTCTTACATAAAAACCTGTACTTTATCTGTCCATCAGATTAGAAACAGAAATGAGGAGGATTGCTGGGTCAAGCAAAGTCTACATTATCATTCATATTTATTAACTCATTATGACTTTGCAGAATGGGACGTCGTCTACTGTTCAAATCCAACATCGCCCGGTGGTGGCTATAGGAGTGCACTGGGTCGGGTTTTCTTCAGAACCAATGAAATGATTCAGGGTCTCGAGGCTCCAGACACTGTGAGGAACAAAGTTTCCTTCTGTGCTCTGGGCTTCATTGATGGAGAGGTCTCGTTGAAAGGTGAGCTTGCTAATGATCGCCATGTTTAAGCACTTCAGGAACAGAGCAAAACTATATATTTTGGGGATAAATGCTACTAGACTGTCAAAAACACACCATTTGATGCTCACATTTTGTGTTTTAGAGAAAGTCTGCAGTGATATGGCGCAGAATAGCAATTGAATGGAATCTAGCTTGCTGCAATAAATGCTATCACTTTCATTAATGAACAAATTTAATACAAGAATCAGTCTTGTGACTCTTGCACGACACTATCCTTTCTCAAGGTCTGCGGCATGTTGCCGTTTGAACGAGTCTGGTATGTTTCCTCTGCACGAATGTCCGTAAAGCGTGCTCCTACCATTTCTGTTCATTGTCAGAAGTTTGTTTTCGATGTCCTTTGTTTGCAAATCGGTGTAGCTAGTGAACCAAATCGCCATTTGTCCTTCGTCGACATTGTTCCTACATTAAATAAGTTGCTTGTACTGAGATGTAGATTTGTGCTGCTGCAATGTTAGCCTGAATGTTCTGGGTGAACTATCTCTCCCTGTGCTAATTTATAGAGATCTGAGGGCTTTTTGACAGCAAATTGCTTGTTATAATTCCATCTGCTTATCGCTGTGCTTCATGTCTTTCATGTATTCATGTTCACCTGCCGGCGTTCTTCAACCCCGTCAAAGCACCGAGGCGCTCAGGGAGATACACTGTGTTTATGCCTAATCGAGAAGTCGTCTGATGTGGAATTCTGAACTAACCTATGCCGGTTTGATGCCTGTAGGGAAATTGAAGGCTCTTGATGATAGATGGATTCAAGTCATATTCGAGCCGCCTAAAGTGAAGGTGGGAGAGATGGAGTTCCAGTACGGCGGAGAGAGTGAAGTCAAATTGCAGATCACATACATAGATGAGACCATCAGGTTGGGCAAGGGATCCCGAGGTTCGCTGTTTGTTTTCCGGCGGCGCCAATAAAAATGTCGACTTCGCGGTGATGAGATTCTCGGAAAGTTTTGTTGCGCGAACTCTTTGTTGAACGTCCGTGGCAAAATGCTTGTGGCGGACCCTGAACTGGTCTCCAATGTGGACTCGCCTTGGCATTGCTAGTTGGTACTACAGGAATACGTAGATGCACATATTTGCTGTGTATTACGTATATCAAAAGTGTCGATTCGTAAGGAATGTTCTTTCGGTCCCAATCAATCTAATTGGAAAGATCAATTCCCTGACCGGACCTCTTTTCGATTGATTGACAACATGTATGCTATGTTTGGATATGGGAAAGGGAAGAGCAAATGGAGAGGCATTTGCCAGAAATTTCGAATTTCTCTCCCTCTAACTTCTGATCACGAAATTTCATAATTTTTTTTTTTTTTTAACTTTGCCGGGAATGAACTATGTTATTTTCCAGACATATAGTCTTGAGGCTGCCATTTTTGCACTTGTCCTTTTCGAGCAAGATATTTTGCATTTAATTACACCATCTAAAATATTTTGGAATTTATTGAATTATATATACAGGATTCATAAATTCAAGGGGGAGTTTAGTCATAAATTCAAGGGGGAGTTTAGTCATAAACTTTATATTGTCGTATGATAGTTTTTTATGAATTTAAAAGTGCATTAATTTTTATGAATTCAAGAAAATGATTTTATATGGAGATCATTTTCAAAAAAGCGATTTGTTAGCCCTTAAAAAATAGCAAGTAAATATTTGGAAAAACTCGGCTTGAAAATCAAAAACCCCATTGAAAATCACTTTCACTACAAATGAACTCAGTTTGAAAATCAAAAACCCCATTGAAAATTACTTTCACTGCAGATCAACATTGGAGTTGGCAACTGACAAAAAAACCATTGGAGTTGGCCCAATCCTAGGCTGACACTCCCAGTCGGGTTGACTTGAAGTTCGTAGGTTCCCCCGACTATCTATCTTGCTCAGCTACCTCAACCTTCTCCTCACTTCTTCAAACCTTAAGACCGACCGTCTTAAGACCTTTCTTTTTCAGATATGGTATCCCACGACTTCAAAGAAAGAAAAGAAGCTACCGCTGCATCACGACACCACATTGTAATCAACCGCATTTTTCTTTCGTCATACAGGCGTGAGGCGCGCTCCCCTATCGGACGATATCGTCAGGCCTCTGCAGAGACGCCAGTCGCATGAACAGAAGTACTTGTTTTTGGCACGACCTAGTTCGACATTCTAACATAACATCTTCTGTTCACTCCATAGAATGAATGGCACAATAACCTTTGCTTGACCAACCATGAATTCCACACTCGTCCGTGTCACGTCCTGTGACCAGAATTTTCTTTGCTACGGTCACTGCTACTGCCGAACAAGAATTCTAGCGCAGATACGATTTAGACCTCTGCAATGTTGGAGGAGGGCTGAACCTTTTATAACTTGTGAAAGTCATGCTCAAGCCATATAAATCAGTAGTTGCTACAATGTCGGCGAAAGAGAAGTAAACCGGAAGCCATTGGAATGCAATTAGTTTGACACTACATAGAACCAACACAGAACAATGAACGTCGCATTGGTTGCTCTTTCGCATGCCGTAATCAGAAAAGTTCCATTTGTTCCTAACAGATGGAAATGAGTGCAGAAATTTTAGTTAGCCAGGCCCAACTTTAGGAATGTCGTAGTGCTCACTGAGATTCGCCAGGTATTGGTTGAACTCCTGCACCCGATCCCGGTGTGACTTACTGGCCATCTTTGCCAACCTTTCCAATTCGATCTTCTCCCTCTGCTGGAGAAACCGCCTCTCCGCTGGCGTCAGGTGGTCGTCATACACCGAAGCGAGACTCCTCCCATCAAATCGGCCTTCATCATTTATTCTCTCGGCATAGTCTCTGGAGGACAGCAAAGTGTTCCCACCTGACGACCTCCAAAATGAAGAGAAGCCTATGTGAGAACAGAGACTAAATAGCGGAGAGGACATCAGCTTCACTGGATAAAACAACCCAAATTAGCTGTCCACCACCAAGGTGTTAGCAGACAGTAGGAGCAAACAAAAGCCAACAGAGCACAATCTTTGATCAGGCTCACCCGGGGAGGCGATTTTCATCGGCGGTATTGTCAGAAGTAGACACCAAGATATTGGCGTCATACTCACAACTTACAGCACACAAAAGTTCTTCATAGGCGTCGAAGCTAGCCAAACAGAGCACGCTCAACAGTACACAATAAGCACGACTGTGGTCCTAGAGAAACTTCAAAGATTACCACCAACTGAAGACAACAGAGTAGCTGACCGTTATCGCAACTCATATCACCTGGACATCGTCCACATTTATGATAGACACGCATCAATTAAAGGACTAGTTCAGACCGCCGATGATGATAAGATCACACACTGATACACTGGGAAGAACCGAAAAACCGCCCTTAAAGCAGAGACCTTTACATCTCCATAGCACGGTTAACGAAATTTAACAAGTTCGCAATGGCACTTTTTGAAGATTACCCATATACGAACGAACAAATTTGACGATTCCCACACAGCACATTCGACCACTTCTTCAAAGCTTCGAGAGCCAAAACCAGCATTTCCCAAAAGGACATCGCGACATCATCACAGCAGACGCAAGCAGACGCGAGACCCAGTAAAGAAGCCGAGGCGGGGGCAGCGAGCTAACCTGCCGCGCATTCAGGGAGCCGCTGAGGAAGACGACCCGCGTCCTTCTCCTTCTTGTTCTTCGTCTTCTTCTTGGAGATCGTCCAGCTGCCGTTCAGCTTGACGTCCAGGGGCTTCCCCTTGAGCTTCAGCTTCCCCGCCACCACATTCTCGTACGCCGCCGCCGCCGGCATCTCCGCCGATCAAGACCGACCCCAGTCACGGAAGAGCGAGAGAGAGAGAGAGAGAGAGAGAGCATCAAGAACGTTCGCTTCCGACAGTTTCATGGACGACATTATATGGAAGAGGAAGAAGTCCTCCGAGCTTGGCGAACTCTCTAGAAAAGCCCAAGCCCAATTCTAAGCCCAAGCCCAGACCAAAGCCCGTCAACTCTACTTGCATCATTGGGCTTGGTTGAGATTGGGCTATTGAGTGCCAAGAGATGTTTGCTTTTCCCCATCCTATGGAGTTCTGGATTAGGCGGCCTGTACTTTTCTAATTTTTTTTTTTTCCTAATTGTCAACACATTCTATATTCAATCAATCTAAAACACGAGTGCATTCCGTAATCAAGTATAATGTCTGACGGTAACGTAATACAAAGATATGATAAGATCGAAAGTAAAATGGAAATAACGAATCCGTTTCCTCCGGTAGTGTTGCGCATTTGGAATGGAAAGAGAAATGGTAAATGGTTCGTTGTACATGTATGTATCGCTCGAATGTTTTATAGGAGAATCTGTATAGCGTACAGAGTCAATGGTATGAGATAAGTATAGAGTGGGTATAATTCAATGCCCTGGAACCTACCATGTGTTTACCGATTTTGAAATTTTAGAACTCCGAATCTACTCTACCACTCCCTGATACCACCTGAACTTGCTTGATCATGCTCTTTCTGAAGGTTATCTTGTGCACCCTTAATTCTCACAAGAGCATGCTTGATGAAGGATTATCATAAGGAGGACTAATCGTTATCCAACCACAAATGCTAAACTTTTTGGAGGCTGCGCATCTCTTTTGACAAAAATTTAGGGATAATTTTATTCGAACATTCAAGAGGCTTTCAGGTTCTGATACAACCAAATAAGATATGTTTGGAGATCCTTATTTGTCTAGTTTCAAATTGATCACGTTTTATGTAATTGAAATCTCCTCGAGGAAGTTATGCCCCAAATATTCAATGCTGGTAAGGAAATCCGAGGAGCGATCTTTCGTATTTTTTATGTTTTACTTATAAAAATAATCATTGCTACAAGATTTTTGTGTTTCAATCATTACATTTTGTTTCTGAGTCGTTTAAGTCAAGAGTCCACGTCAATATCAACGGTCTGTTTATGGATTATTGGTCTTTGTCTTGGAAAATAAAAGGTTAGCATATTGGGATTTTCCTATGCTTGCGAAGTTGTTCCAAGTTGTGTTTATATAATCCCCTCTAAGGCAATTTGAGGAACATAGAGTGTTTTGATGATTGAATTTCAGATTGGACTTATCATCGTATCTTAGTCTAGGTCCACCAAGGAGTCAATATATCTCTTTTAGCTATCGAATTAGGTTTTTTTTTTTTTTTTTTTTTTTTTTTTTTTTTAATAATTATTTATTTTCCGTATAAAAGACCCAATATGAGGAAATTGGAAGAATTTCTCTTCTTCATTCCGATCCCTGTCCTACCTGATCTTTAATTCCAGGTGACCAAACGCAACGCAAAGAAGATTTCCTATGTTGGGAAGTGAGAAGCTAATGGATGTCTTTCGATCAACTGCTGAGGACGAGTCTCAAGCCGTTGTCATAGTGGTTGAGTACTGCTAATTGGAAGACACATGGGCGTGACTCTTCGGTATATTTGTAAACAAAGTCCTACATTGAATGGAAAATGGCATGTTGAGTTACATATATTAAACAATAAATGCCCATTTAATGGTCGCCATCTTTTATGGTTACTTTAAATGATTTTGAAAACTTGGCTCGCATCATATCATATAGGTAGGTCGATGCAAATGGTAATACCCCTCTAATAGATTTGTGGTCTCATACTCTGAGGGCAGGTAGAGATTATTGATATGGGAGAGGGTATAAGCCCAGCATGTTTTTAAAATGATGGAAGTGGCAAGGATAAATTGGATCATACCTTGAATATGAGAAGTATCGCTGTGCGATATGGGGTCAATACTGATGAGAATGTCATTATTTAAATACATAAGTTTGTAACGTTTTGAGGTGCCTCATTGAATGAAAGAGACATTGTAGATGAGGGGAATGATTGTTGTCACCTTGGGATACTTCTTTTTTGGGTTTGGCCCACACGAAATGGGTTAGGTCCTTATGCTGTTCCTCTTTAGTGCGATAATAAAATTATGATGGAACATATTAAAACTGATAGCTATTCATGTATTAGCATTATCTGTCATTTATATCTTCCATAAAATAACCTCCATTTCTTCTCCAAGCCACATTTTCTCAATTCTAGGACTGTCTTCAAACTCAAATTTATCTGAACGACAACAACTTAAGTGCAATATATAGTAGCTTAAATTAAAGTAATATTATGGCCACTATTATCTGGCACTAGTAATAGGTAACCGGCTACGTTTTTGTACCATCAGTTGTCATTATATTAGACATAGATCAAAGAAATCGAAAATGACTGTCTTAATGCTATGAAGATAAACCTGTCGTTTATGGGGCGGTAATTTTCTCATACATAGCCTTTGTTCTTGGATCTCAATTTTATCTCAGATAATCCCATTAGGCTTGATTAATTGTTTTTTGATAGTCTAGGACAAAAGTATAGAAAAATGAAATCTCATGTGTTAGCCAGGGAAATTGCATATATACCTTTTAGTCTCTAGATCCCATGATTCTATCTCATAAAATACTTATGTTACATAAATTTTTGATCCACAAGTTCCACAGAGTGACAAGTGGAGAGCATGCTCACATAATCAATTCATCTTATCAAGCTAATAATGTAACTCTAAACATTTAATAACATCAGTTTTGAGGAAAAGAAAAGAAAAATTATTTGGAAAAACAGGGGAGATGTGTACTGATACTGTATAGAGATTTTCCAAACTCGATCTTATTCCACAACTAAATGATGATACCTTTACTAATATTTTGGTACATTGGTGAAGCTTGGTAGTTGTATTTAATTGAAAAGCGGTGGTAACTTAAGCAAGTGGTTAAAATGGGAAGTTAGAAATTTTGATTGTGTCCTTTTTATTTTTAAATCTTTCTAATATTTAGTCAATGGGCAATTTGGGAAAGCAATTAATATTGAGACTAAACTTACTTTGACTATATATATGGTACGCTAATGGTGTAAAAAAATCATTGCACAAGCGGGATTTAGGTGTCGATATGCATTCTTTTGTCGATTTTGGCAATTATATTCATCATTCCCTTAACATTTGACTTCTTTCAACTCGTGATTACTTGTGGGAAATCACACTTTGGGGTGTAACTTATGTAAACCTCATGTTTGCAAAGTGAGCTAAGTCCAGTTTCTTCCCCGTGAGTTGGAGTTTATTTGTAAACTAGTTTGGTAGTCGCCACAGAAATATAAACACGGTCAGCAGTTGGCTTGACCGGCGTGCCACCCCCAGATTTTCCCAGAAAACCTCAGCTTGTGGGCCGCCTACTCCCACCACATTGCTTATTCTGCATGGATTTGTAGGTTGTGGGTTGTCTGGGTGAAGTGAATCTTGACTAAACCCATTGTAAGCATTAAGAATTACTTCACTAATCCTCTCGTGGATGACAGATACAGTGTTTCAGGCGCTATGAGCGCCTTGGAATTCTTATTAGATGTGACCGCGCTCCTTCGAATTCACCCGACTAACTATTCTGAGCTCTGGAGCAGCCTCAAGGGGAAAGCACAAGAGTGGCGACTCGAACTCAGGCCCCGAGTGGGGAGTACAAGCTCGCTTACCGGCTGAGCATTTAAATGCGCTGATGAGTTGCATTCATGACAGCATGCACACCAAACCTAACAAAGGCTATTCAAATTCTCAATAAGCCGATATCATTCTCATTCTGCGCGTAAGGATGTGGGGTTGCAAATAATTCCTGACGTTGTTACAACTCTCTCCCGCGACGGTCTTTTGCTGCTCATCAGAGCTAACTACACAGAAACATGTAGTTTGATTTTCAAAGAGGAACAAACTCCAAGCAAGTCCAAGAACAGTATTGGGTGGATGATGTGCCTGATGGAATCAAAGAACTTGTCCTTAAATGAGAGAATAACTGTAATGCAAACCCTAATAAAAGAGCGGGTCACTGAAGCAATTAGCTTCCCAAATCGAGGTGACGAAAGTACGTCCCAACAAATCTCATCGCAGTGCGCATTTGTGTGTAGTTGTAGGCCTTTCCCTTCTAACACACGTACTTTGCTGTCCTGCAGGAATTAGTACAGGATGAGACGGGTCTTCGTTCATTTCTTGACTCCATCACACAAGACTTGAGAGACACTATCAAAAGGGTCTCCAGAGGGTTGGCGAAAATAACTATATGAACATCATAGTTTTCCCTTCCTGTCACACCTCTTCGTTTTGGGGACTTGTCATGCGCACACGTTGATAATTCTCTTGAGCACGGGAGTCTGTCTTCAAACCTAACTCCTATGATTTGTATAGATCAAGAAGTTAAAACGTAGCAATCTCAATCAAGGGTAAATTTGTAAGCTCGGAATGTAGGAAGGCTAATCATGAAGGTACGTATAGGATACCTACAAAGATAATTACTTCCCCTCCTAGACATATAACTACTCTTTGAATACTTTGCACCTGTTCCCGGATTTTAGCTTTTATATTACTCCTGGTAACAGCATCAATTGCGATAGGATGATTCTCTTTTGGGGCAATATGATTCATTGCCAACCGTCCTCTAAATCCTTTTCTTGCAAATATCAAAAGGTAGTTATATTATTTGAAAATCAGGCCCGGAAAAGTCGTAACTAAGAGATCAGAACAGCTGTTTCATCGATGGTCCTTTGAAGTGTTAAGCAAGTAGCATGCCAGGCACTGAATTTTCCGATGGCGCAAGCAGGGTTATTATTGCTTTTAGAGAGTCTAGTTGACAAGCACCCGTAACCACTTCACCGCAAAAAAGTCCACGGAGTTGCCCCTGATATTTTGTAATGAGACTTGCGAGGGAAGGTCTGAGACACGTCTCGACAAATGCTGTCGACGAATCAATCAAAGTAGATAGTATTTTAGTCTATTTGATTTTTTCGTGAAGAAGTGTGCAAACTTAATTTACACAGTTTATAGATAACAATATGATTTTGGACTTGGCTTCATGGGGTTTCTTGTGTAACTAGCTAAAGTGACAGCAATTAGCAAAACAAAAAAGGAAAGACAGAAGAACATAAAGTGGGCAAGAGTACAGTGCACCCTCAATTAGTGCTTGAAAGCTTGCTGCATAGTATCAGCATCAATAAATCAATTCATATTTCTGTGTACATTCTACAATAATTGCAATGTTTCTTCCTCTCCTTTTGGACTTAAAAACGTGGTCTGCCGGTTTGTTAAATACCAGCAAGCGACAAGAGAGCCCAATTTGATAGGAACATTTTTTTACCAAAGTTCAGGAAAGACAATAAAATTCGGAAGATTCAAACTACCCTTGGTATTGGAAATGTTTATACGGCTTATATGAAGGTTTCCCCCTAATTGTTCTAATGTCATGCAATTTGATCAGCAGCAACATAAGATGGAAAGAATTGAGATTTCCTGAGCACTTACACAATCCTCTCATTTTCTTTAGATACAGAAAGACACAGATCTTTTGGGGAGGGCATCCAGTGTTTTATGTTTTGTTTGGAAAGAATTTGCTTCTTGATCTGATGGCAGATAGGTGAACATATATCCTTCTATCCGACAACCTAAATTTAATGAATAAAAGATCAATCCAAGAGATAATATGTTTCCCTAGTAAGAAATTCTTGTGATCTAAGGAATAGTTGCTAATAGTTTTTTTTTTGGGGGGATGAAATTCAAATGTTTCATTATCAGTGTTGTGGCCTCGAAGATAAATCATTCTCATTGTTGCTTTAGATACTTCTGCAAACTACTTTTTGGATCAGTTACCAAGCATAACCAAGAGTCTCTTGTGAGTCTTTACGGTTCATGTGTTCAAGATTGTAATACCAAAGCCTTCATCACCCCCACCTGAGTACTCCCAGGTGTTATCTCATGAGGAAACTCATTTAAATTGTGGAAACCTAGTAAACCAGTCTCCTCAAAGAACTATATTGAAGAAATGGTGATGCACGTGTGGACACGAAATACGTGATCTTTTCAAGTGTTTGAAGTGATTGATAAGAAACAATCGATTGCGATGTGGATGATATCATCGGTGTTTATTCAACGATTTCTCCTCTTACTGCTCAATAATTCTATGAGAGACCTCCCAATCTTTCCAAAATCATAACTAAACCTACTCTTGAAAGGGATTGGCAGGGTCACAGAAGTTGTTAGTACCATGTTAAAGTTTCCGACATGTTCTACGTATGAAGCACGTAAATTAAGCTATGCGAATGGACATGGAATTAGTTATAAAACCAAGTTTTTGGAAAATTGGTTGCTGGTCAGCTTATCAGTCTGCATGAAGAAATTGAATTTGTGTTAGGGTTGGGGAAAATGGGGATGCAAACTAACGCTGATTTCTATTTTAATCAACTCCAAACATGCATAAATGCGAACTTTTTTCCTTTTGTCACAGGGATAATTCTTTACATAACAAACCGAAGTAATTAGTCATGTCTTATCATGGAAAATTCACTCTTAATTCTTTTAGATGATGATGCTACCTGTAATCAACATCACATGGCAAAAAAGAAAAAGAAAAATCATTGCGCGAAGCTAACTTTGTGAGCTAATGGGAAATTAACTGGTCCCAAACAATAGTAAAGTAAGCAAGATGAAGCCATTTTGCTAATTACTTGAGGTAACAGACTCTGATTAATATGCAAACTTTGAGGTAAAGTAATATCAGAAAATAAATATTACACGAATGTCAAGCTCTAGATATGAACTTTTGAGTTCTTTTGAGGAACTATACATATGCTGTTGATCAGCATTTCAGAGAAGCAAACCGTCGATTGCTTAATCTGCTGGTGATGAAACTTGTTCCTCTATGACATATCAGTGAGCTTTTAGTCAGTAGTTTCTAACTTGAGTTGGTTTTTACAAATTTTCTACCTTTGGATTGACACTGAGAAACTGGCTCGTCCTAGTGACACCAAATGGGGTGTGCTATGGCATAATCCTTGTATTAAGGACGATGCAAATCCAACGAATAATTGGTGCCTTTTCTTTCCCAGTTGATGCAACAAATGTAACCCTGATGCATAGGGCTTGTTGCTAACAACTACGGAAGTTGCCTTGCAAACCTAGTCTTGGCTTGGATTGCAGTTATATAACCCAAGATGTGCAAAGTCTTGGGATTTGTATATTTTATGTTATGTATCAATTCTCTCTGAGTAAACCTTAGAAAAAATGAAAAAAATACTATATAATTCAGACTCAAGACGACTACCTAATGCCATTCAACTGAATGAAGTCAATCACGTGATAGAAAAATAGCAAAATCCACAGGAAGAGATGGCTAGTGTTATGCCTGTTCTCAATGACGCGGCTTGACACAGCACCGAGGCCCATGAGAGAGAGAGGACACGGTTTGTATTTGAAAGAGAGAGCGGTGGTGATAGCTTTGCCTGTAACAGCAGTCAAGACAAGGTGACATTGACTTGGCGGCAGCAGCAGCGACAACAAAAATCGAGTGATAGAGGGAGAGGGGGTATGAAGATGGTCGTCGGTTCAACTTTAATTAGTTTTGATTAGTTATAGTGAGTCTCACACGCAATGTACATATGACACACAGCGTGATCAGAGGATCCTCCTCTGGAGGATGTTTAGGTATCCTTTGGCCATGTTTGAATATAATTGTATCATTACATTTTTCACGAACAGGGAAATCTAATTTTTTAGTTTAAAAGCAACATTTAGACTGCTATGGTCAAAATGAGTTATTTCAAAAATTAAATTTAGTAAAATATATTATTTCGAAAACGAAAAAAAAAGTGTTTGTTTTCCACATAACCGTGCTAGCTATTTATCTTCAATTTTTGTAGAAAAACTTCGAGTCAGCTGCATGTATGTCCCCACTGCTTAAAATTGTCGCTCATCTATTATCTCCATCCTTTCTAATTTCCAAAGGATTGGATTGCGCAGACACCAAAACCAAACATGAAGCAACTTGGACAACTAAGGGTGCGCATAACAATTGGGAGAAACTAATTATAATGAATGGTCATGGACTACAACTAAGAGGAGCTCTTTGTAGAGTGGTCTCTTTTGCAATAGACAAGCATGAGACGCACGATTCCTAGTTGGGGTCAAACAAGCAAACGATAGCGATGAAGTTGAATGGAAGAAGGAAGGTCCGACGATGACGATACGTGGCTTGAGATTCTTACAAAAATAGTTTATACATGTCTTTCCTTCTCACTCTTTCCTTTTTTCATTGGACCGTGTTTCCCTCAATCTACCATCGACGTAAATTTTCTTCAACCACTTATTTGATTAAAGGGTTATACATATGGACAGTACCCGCATGAAAACCTGTTGCGACAAGTCAGGCCGAATCGCAAAAATAGAAGGAAAATCGAGCAAGAAATGGATGGAAATGTAAATCTGAACAAAGGAGACTTGCATGAGTAGGCAGTGTGCCTATCCCAAGAGGAGAGATCGATGAGATTTTCTCCTGTAAAGGGCAAAAGGCAGATTTAGTTGCTCGAATCCACTCACACTCAAGTGTTTTCCAACCCCAACAACTCCCAAGATCCTCGCAAGATTGAATCTCATAAAGGAAAGTGTTCTTCTCTCAATCACGATTCTCATGGACGGTTGTCTCTTGATCCATCCGGAGTCAGGCTTAATGTAAAACCTACGTTTGTGCTTAAGATTGGTCTTCATGTCGGCGGCTGCCTACCAGCAAGGTCCGAGCGCCCACTTACTGCACCAGATATGAAGACACTCCCTCTTAACCCCCACTACTCCCTGTTTCTTTCTTGGTTCATTTTTTGGTCCATTGCCACCCGCTGAAACGTACTTGCAGAATTTGAGATGTAAAAGGACGGACAGAATACATTTTGATCTTCTGAATCGGATGATGGACATCTAGGGTTGCACAGAATCGTTCATACTGTAAGTTTTGGCAATCGTAGAGCCAGCCCAACTTGTTCTGATTGCTGATGTGATCTTACGTGCAACGAGAGTCCCGGTTAAATCATTGAGTTCGACCAAGTTGGCTGGCATGAGTCAGTGTTGTCTGTTCTTAACCCAAGACAAGGAGATTTCGTGCGCCAGTCTGTATAGTTTACGTGATCTTGTCCCATCTGCATGCTCGAATTATTTCCAATTCCTTCCTTCGTCAGTAACATTTTTATCTGTTAAAACCGTTATTAATCCTTCCTACACTGCAAACCCTTTGAGCAATTAGGGTTTTCAGGTCCAAATTAGTCGACGGAAAACATGAAAATAATGAAGAATGAACAAGAAGACTCCTTAATAAAACTCCTTGAAACACCTGTCGGGTGAGTAAGCACTGTCGTACTTCGCATCTCAACTAATTCCTAGTATTAGTTTGTCGCCACTTTGGTAGAACATTGATTAATTGCTTGTGCGTGCAATAAGCAGTTTATTACGTTGATCTTTGAGTTTGTTTATGCGATGATTCTGAATTAAACGTACAATAAAATCGCTAGGCCTCAAATACTGATTCTGATAGCCGTCGTCGCTAGGCCTCAAATACTGATTCTGATAGCCGTCGTCAACTAGCTAGGCACAAAATCAAGATATGGAGCCAATGCCTAACCACGAAGGCCCAAGTACAGTCATATTCTGACCATGAAGGTGAAGTTGAGCTGTAATGGCGACAGAAACCAACAACAAGTGCTTCGCTAGGATACTATATTTATTTTTTATTATAGTGGTTAGATGATATCCTGGATTAGCTTTCATGTGTTATAAAAAAACATTTCGTAACGTGGCTTATAGTACACTAGTAAAGGAACATATATGGCACTGATTAAACATATTAATCTATATTTGATCTTTTTTATAGAAATGTCTAAAATCAATAGGGCTTTGCTAGTGTAACTGTTTTTGCACTTCTGTGAGAATGACAACATGTTGTAAGTCATGAATTTTTGAAGGAATAGATCCCATAATAATTTATAATTATTTGTTATTAATTTTTTTGTGATTCTAAATAGGCCGTTATTCTCATAGTAGACTAAAGACCGTCATCCAATCATTTCTCAAACCGATATACCTCCTCGCTAAATTCTTTCTTCCTTGAGACAAGTTAATCCCAACATTCAAAGTATTGCTAAAATTGTTGACAAAAAGAAAGCAAAATTTTATTGTGAATATGTCGTACTATATTCCAAGCTTTATTGGATGAGCATAGTGTAGATGAATTCATTTACAATTTTAAACATGATACCAAAGGTCACTTGACACATTTATTTTTCTCTCCTCCTATTTCCATAGCACTAATGAGAAGCTTCTTTAAGTGTCTTTGTGATGGATTGTACTTACAAGACTAATAGATACAAAATGCTTTATTGGATATTATTGAAGTTTCCAGCTTTAATACTTCTTTCTACTCATGCTTTGCATTTTTGAGGGCAGAAGAAAGAGGAAGATTATGTTTGGGCTTTGACGTTGTTTAGCAACATATTGGGTGTTGATTGTTAACCTAGCTATCATCATTGATAGAGTTGGCATTGACAAATGCAGTTTGATTCATTTTTCCTAAAAGTGCAAACTTCTTGTGTGTTAGGCATGTTGAGAAGAATATTGCAATAAAATGTAAGTCTCAATTTGCATAAGGAACATATTGAGATTTTTTTTAATGTCTAATCGGTCCAAGGCTTTGAACTTCAATAGGGAAGCTGCATACGATGAAAAATTAGGCAATGTGAAGATCGTTGTAAGGAAAAACTATTGGTCCTTAATTACATTAAAAATACAGCGCTTCCTTTCAAAGAGTTTTTTGTACCTACTTGGATAGACTTACACATGCATTTTGGAAATCATGTTACTTCAAGACTTGGAAAGCATATCTACAAGTTTCAACGGGCATTTAATCAAGGTGAAAAAGAAAATATGCGTTACAGTTGAGAATCAATTTCAAGAATTCAAAAAAAAATTGTCAAGTGAAAAGGTAAGCATTCCTCATCTTCAAATTCCTCTTTTCAGGTACTTGATTACTTGGGCGTCAAATTTGCTTTAGATAAGCTACCAGCTTGTACTGGGCAATTTATGCAATCCATGGCCTTCCATGTGCACATGAAATATGATTAGGTTTTCCAATAATTTACCTCTAGATATAATTAATTGACAATGGAGACTTGATATAAGGTCCTTTCTAGATTGTGATATTACTTAAAATAATGAAGATGATTGAATTTCACTACTACCTTTTTTGGTCAAAGATTTTCACAACTACTTCATGAGTTGGGAACGAGGTATTGAGAATGACCACTTTTCAGAAAGGAAGTTGTTTGAAAGCATATTAAGCAATTTGTATGAGCAAGTGATCCTCTTTTATATGAGCCCTTAGCTGGATCTCATAAAAGTAGTTTAAAAACTAAAGTAGAAGCAACTTCTATACATTGTGATCCTTCTTCTTTTGAGATTGTTTACAAGGGGTAGAGATGTGGTACTTGTAAGGTTTATGGCCATAATAAATGGACATATAAATCGAAAAGCAAAGATCTCAAATCAAACTCACATTCAAAGATCATTGAAATTCATGGTGGTGAAATATAGTAGGCATAGAGGACTCAAGCATGCAACTATTCAACTTACAGGGTGTATTATAAGGTTGGAGCTTCTTGCACTATGCCTTTGAAATTTATTCCTTGATATATATACATATATATGTTGTAGGCAAATAATGACTCTCTTATTGATGTAACTAATATATTTTATTATCTGATTCAAGTAAAAATATTTTCTTCAAGAGAGTAGCTTTTTGAGAGGAGTCAAGCAGCTAAACGGACAATATCATTTATTAATTTGCATACGCAACTAGTCATTATATTTGCACATTTGTACTTTGAGGATAATTTTCTTTTCATTGATGGTTCTATGGAAATTTTGATGCATTCAGAATTGGCTAAATACATGCGTTTGCAAATGTTTTGAATGAGTTCTCTTATAATGCAATTACAATTACCATAATTTCTTGTCCAAAGCTAATTACACCATTTCTATGTTATAATATTTTAGGGAGCATTATCTTTGCATTTGCATGACACTAATTGATGTTTTTAGAATTTTTTATGTACTCAATTTTTGTCATATTTTTAACTTTTTAAAGTATCTTTTAAAACACCATGCAATGATGGCATAAAATAAGAAAAAATAGAACTATTAGATTCACTGAATAAAATGAAAGTTAAGCAATTAAAAACCATGGGCTACAACGTAATGACACATATTAAAGTTATCGGTTCTTTGCACTCTTATTTGTGCTTACGTTATTTTTTGAATAATAGTTTCCTAGTACAAAAAACATAAATAAATATTCAACTCATTAACATGATAATAAGTTAGTTTTCTACCAAATAAACTATCTCTTGTTTTTTTTTTTTTTTTTTTTGGGGGGGGGGGGGGGGGGGGGGGGAAGACGGACAACAAGTTTTTTTAAATGAAAGAAGTGGAAAAACCCATAAGGCAATGAATAATTTTAAATAGTTGACCTTAACAAATGTTGTTTGAGAAGAGCATTGGTAAGTTTGTCTCTAGTAAAATTAAAACACAAAAAAAAAAAGGAGCAAAAAATGTAAGAAATCTTAAATCAAGAGTGGGAGTCACAATTGATAATGTAGTCAATTTAATGTGATATGGGGTTGTCAAGAGCTAATAAAGAAATAGAAATAACATGAGCCAAAGCACTTCAATAGTATCTTATGAAATATGAAATAATGAGTACAGTTGAAAGGTTTTCACAATATAATTGGTACGGTTTAAATTTCCATCTAATATTTTCTTGCTTAACTAATTAATTAAGTTTCCTTCCTAATAACTTAGTGATTTTTGACAGAAAAATGTGTGCAATTAGAGATAATCAAACTCACTTAATGCCATTTTGTATTGAAAAGGTTAATTTTCATGGCTCTTTGTAAGTTACTAAAATAAGGGAACATAGACGTGTTGCATTTATTTCTACGTCTCATAGGTGACAAGGTCAACCCCTGTGGAAAGCGGAAAAAAAGGTATTTCCTTCTATTACTTAGAAGATTCAAATTGCTCTAATGATCAAGTTTTATAGAATACGATTTGCCATATGATGCACTGATCCTTAGTGAGGTATATAAGTCGTTATGATCTTTCCTTCTATTCTGCATTTAGGTAATGCTCTTTCTTATTCATTGTAGTTTACTCTCGCACACTTTTCCCAACTTTGGGCACGTCTATCTCATTTGCTCCTAATAAGCTCATATTATCCGTTCATTACCAATCGATAAATCACCATCGTCACACCTCCATGCAAAATACATCAACAAAGCTATATTATTGCCATTAATTTATAGCTACTTGACAAGTGGAAGGTGCATGATTTCGATTACCCTAATCATGCCTCCGTCTCTCACCATTCGCTTTCACACCGATCGAAGACATTGGTCAGTCCACGTTATCTTGTCCATGACGATCCGAATTAGGTGGGAACTTCATCGACACACCCCCTTCTCGTCTTATTCACGAGAGAGAAGCATAAATTTCAAACCTTCTTGTGCATAAATTGCACGTAAGCAAGAGAGAGATAGCCTCCAATTAAAGTCCAATGCACGCCTTGACCGCCCTCTCTCTTCCCTTGGTTTGCCCTAGCTTCGTCTAAATTGATCTGAAGAAGCATCCAAAAACCCAATCAAGTACTTCATCTTTCCCATGCGAGTCACCTCTTTGCTTTTGTACTTTCCATGACTTAGGCCAGATTTTTTGATCCATTACTTCTTACAACATGTTCAAGAAAGGGGGGGAAGAAACCCTAGATTTTTCTTTTTCTCCTTTGGATTGATTTTACCTTTCATTTTTAATTTTGTTGTAGTTTTTGATGCTCTATAGGTAAGAGTTGAAGCGGAAGTTGTAGTGAAGCAATAAGGAAAGCGAGACATGGAAGAAAAGAAGGAGGATAATCTTCCGCCAGGGTTCCGGTTTCATCCCACTGATGAAGAGCTCATCACTTACTATCTGATGAACAAGATATCGGATTCTAATTTCACTGGAAGAGCGATTACCGATGTGGATCTCAACAAATCTGAGCCTTGGGAACTCCCAGGTACCCTCTGACTCAAAGCCCTCGCTTATCTATTGTCTTCTGATGGTTTCACGCTTCAAGAACACAACAGTTTCCAAAATTTCATAGTTTCTGTGAGGAATTCTTCTCGCTTTGTCATATACGTAGAGAATTTATTTCGTAATTTAGTCTTCCGTCCATATTATGAATCCATAGTTTTGAATTTCTCTCACAATGATGCAAGATGGTGGTTTTAAGTAATTAAGGGGGGATCCAGAATCCTAAGCTCCGACTTAAAATTTTGATCAAGGATTTTGCCCTAGAATCCTCATAGCCAGTTTTCCAGCAGCTAGCCCTTTTCTCGTGATGTTTATAGACCATGCTCTTTTAACATCTTGTGCAGTATAATGAAGAGTGAAAAAAAAAAAAAACGTTAACTAGTATTGTTTTTCTTTCAATTTTAATGGTTTCATTACCAGTACAGAGAGAAAATCTCCTCCTGTTCATCAAACTGAAATAATGACTTATTTTCTGATGCTATTCTCTCAACCAGCAAAGGCTAAAATGGGGGAGAAAGAGTGGTATTTCTTCAGCCTACGAGATCGGAAATACCCGACCGGGGTGCGAACGAACCGAGCAACCAACACCGGTTACTGGAAAACTACAGGGAAGGACAAGGAGATCTTCAATAGCGTCACCTCCGAGCTGGTTGGCATGAAGAAGACCTTGGTCTTTTACAAAGGGAGAGCCCCCAGAGGAGAGAAAAGCAACTGGGTCATGCATGAGTATCGCATTCACTCAAAATCGGCTTTCCGAACTGCCAAGGTAATATCCATTTTTATCATCAAATTAATTCATGCGTGTCGGAACTACAACCTAAAGAAAACGTTAAAGTCTCAGGTTTGTAACCCTAGATATGTTGAGCCAAAAGAACAAAAAAAAAAAAAAGGAAAAAAGAAGAAGAAAAAATTAGCTTGTAAGAACAAACTTGAGATGACGAAACTTCATTCATCTTTCTAAGTCAGCTAGGTTTACATGGATTTTCTTAGATCAATATACTCCACTATCTATTACATATGCATCAAATTTGCCCACCAATCCAAGTGCTGTCTTTTATAATCTTCATCCGTATGTGCAGATCAACCTTTTCTTCTATTTAAATATTCAAAAAATATGAACTAGAATAAGATGAAAAAGATGCTGAGAACTAAAAATAACAAGTATTTTCCTTTTCGAATATTTTGCACACACCCATTTCAAATCCTCTAATTTTAAAAGATATTAGCAAGTTGGAAATTTATATCGTTAGATGTGCCCTGAATATAATTTTGGTTTTGTCAGGGTCTTGGGGATCTAGAAAAAGAAAATAATAATTAACGTTTCCACTCTATGAAGTTTATTAAGAATGGACTTACAGAAAGGTTACCTATCGTGTTTATGCAGGAGACTAATTATAGGACTAACATTTTCTTGAGAGCTTAACATTCATAACTGTCGATTCACCCATTTTAGTCTTTCGACGCACACCCTATTCCAGAAATAGTAATGATCACTTGTATCCGTTTCTTCGAATAGATTTGTGCTGCCTTATTTGAGAACCCCAAGTTTTGTGGGGGCAACAAGTGATGTTGAAAGGTTATCTTGTACATGCATAAGTAAGATCCACATATGCATGTTTCTATGTACATATGAAAATTCTAAGATATGTTTTGAAATATTTAGGAATTATATCGAGTTATGTCTATGAAGGGCTAGGGTTAACCCGCGCATTTCACATAATTAAGGAATGAAATTCTTAATAAACCAAATATTTGGAATCACATCTTGATAAAATATATAAGAGCGAGTTTGTCCTCGGAAGTACACGCCATGATAGTCACTAAGCACAGCTCATTTATTTACTTCTTTGTTTTTCTTTAAGCCTCTTTATAAGGAAAATAAGATCGCTAAGTCTAAGAAAGAAAATCTGGCCCTAGAAAATCTAAACCGGCTACAAATCGAATATCAATAAGGAAAAGAAAGAGAAGGAAAAGCTCATGTCGCTATCAACTCAGGAAAATAGGAGTTAGCGATGTTTGCACTCAAATGGCATCAAGTTCATTTAACAAATTGATGACATGAAGAAAAACAGAAGGATCCCTCTGGTTACCTCCTTAAGGTAAAAGCTCACTAGTATTTGCATAGAACATGAGAGATGAGAGAGAGAGAGAGAGAGTCTTACACAGTTCTGTGTGGGGAAGAGAATAACATCATTTACAAAGTAAGTTCATGAATTTCCTCCTAAGAAGCAAGAATCACAATCACAAGAAGTTTGCAAAAATAACGTGTCACGCATCTCAGTATTTGCTAAATATTTTCCACGTTATATGCAATGATATCCCACAGGACGAATGGGTGGTTTGCCGCGTCTTCCAGAAGAGCGCTGGTGCGAAGAAGTACCCATCCAGCCAATCCCGGGCCGTCCCTCCCTACAGCCTCGAGATAGGGTCGAGCGTCGTGCCGGCCACAATGATGCCGCCAGAGAACTTCCAGTTCCTTAGCAGGAACTACATGAATGGGGCCGACCTGGCTGAGATCAATCGGGTCCTGAGGAGTGGGCGATGAGTGTGAACCAACCAATGCCACCGCAGCTCAACCCCGGGGCACCACCGGGGGTTGCTTCACGATATCTGGGCTGAACTTGAATCTGGGGGGTGCCACCTCGCAGCCGGTCCTGAGGCCAGTAATGCAAGCGCCGCCAGGCCCAGCCATGAGCCACCAAGATATGGTTGTTGGCTCGACCATGATGAGCAGTAGCACTGCTCTTGTTGGAGATCAAGCAGGTGGGTATGGTGGAGAGATGGGGCATGCAAATGTGGGAGGCAATCGGTACCTGGGAATGGAGAATTGCATGGAGATGGATAATTACTGGCCTTCAGCTTATTGAGTAAGACCTCGTTTGTTCAAGAAAATTTTATCCAAAAGACAAAAAGGTTAGAGAGGTTGTAGAAGAACTAGAGAGATCCACAATTTTCTCGTCCAGGGTTCAAATGGGCAAGTACATGGACTCACAGGCTGGAAATTGATAGAGGATCATTAACTATCTTTGTAGTAGTATGATTTGGCTAGTTAGCAAGTCATTTGCTAGCTTTTGAACAAGATCAAGGAACGCACCTTGGTCATATTTTCCTCTGGTTTCTTTCTTAACTTGGTCTCTTATCAGTAATAAAGCAGTGAAGTGATTCCAGATTTTGCATGGTGTGCACCTTGTGCTATAGCTTTTATCTTCTCTTTGTCTTTTAGTATTCAGAGCGGAAACTAAAAGACTGGTTCACAAAATTGGAGAGGGAACTACAAAAGTCACGGTGAAGAAGAACGCTTGCTGGCATTCTATAGCGCTATTCTTTATCTTTGCATGGATAATTATATATATATTTAGGCCTCCTATACCAAACATTATATTGGCGAAAATTTGAATATATCCCGTTGCAACACTAATCTCCATAGATGATTTGATTTTCAGGTTAGGTAATATATTGACACTTCTATGGAGATTATGTTTGCTTGTGGAGAGATCAAGTTACACTGATAGTGTTTCGGATAATTGCCGAATTTCTAGTAGGGCTTAGATCCTTTTATAGGCAATTCTTTATTTTAAAGAAGATTCGGGCCAAAATTGAGGATATCTCAAATTATAATAGAACAAGATCAAGTTTTACTACCGCAAACATTGATGGTAAGTACAAAGCACTAACGTGAAGTATTTCTTTTTTTGGCCAAAACTAACTTGAAGTATTTTACGAGCCCTAAAATGTAATTAATCCTTCATATTCAATGTGACAAATGCAAGTGGTTTAGAAAACATAAAGTTATATCCTTAAATATTTATCTTTTTGACTTTAATATGCCAATCAGATGCCTATATGCAAGATAAACCAAGAAAATATCGTGGGTCATTAATATAATCAATGTAGGAGGACAATAAGTTCCTAGTAATAGATCAATTACTTCTAATTTTAGAAAAGAATGTCGAACTTTTACATCTATGGGTCGAACAAAAATCTTAATAGTCCTAAAGTAACTCACAGTTCATATTGAGAATTTGGGTGTATATTAACTCACCAACAATGCAATTAGTAGTTCAATAATGAGATTATATGCAGTATTTGCTGAAAATGTATATGGTGAAATTGCATTAGTGGCCGTTGAAAACATGCCTACAAAGTTATATCCTTAAATATTTATCTCTTTAGAAGTGATGTCATTATAGTGCATGTTTTCAAATTTCAATATAATGAGTGTGGCTCACGCTATTAAGATGTAACGGCGGAAGTAGCTACTGCAGTTAGGATGGTAAAAGCTATTAATGGCTTCCCATGACTTTCTCAATCTCTCCCATCTAAGATTCCTATTGAAGATTTGTGCGGATTACCCTAAGTCCTAATTCGTAGGCACCGTATATAATGGCTTTGCTGGACGGAAGGAGTTAGAAGATACAATTGCAAGATTTGATAGTTAAGGGGTTTCCATCAGCCAAGTGCTTCACGCCCCGGTTCTCTTTACAAAAGAGAAAGTATTAGAATATTTAAATATTAAGACTTCGTTTATTTCGTGAAAAATGATTGATTTGAAAAATATTTTTATAAGAATAATTGTTTGTATCATCTATAAATGAATAAACGAAATTATTTTCATCATCAACATAAATGTTTAGACATTAATTATTATTGATTTAAAAATATATTTCAATGATTGATTATTTCAATCAATACAAGAGGTCATTTTTAAGAAAATATTTTCCAAATCACTCTTTTTACAGGAAATAAATGGAGCCTAAACTACATTTTTATCTAACAACTTAAGTTTTTAAAATAGAAGAATGTGTTCTTACGAAATTTCACAAAAGAATTAAAATGTGAGATTCTGAGTTCAAATCTTTTAGGCTATATGTGCAAAACTATCCCATTCATAACTTAGAGTTTTAGCATTTGTCTCAGAAATCAAGATTTGACAGGACTATCTGTACAATGGGAGATGTGGAGTCTTCACTATCACAAAAAGCCTGAAGTGTACCTTCGTGCACTTAACATGATTCAGAGAAGATAGTTAGAGAGCTTCTGAAGTAATATGATCTCACCATCAACTAACACCTAGGGAAAGTAAACATGGTAGCAGACGCTACTCGCAGAAAGACAACGGGCGGTGTTGTGGCTTTGGACACTCAAACAAAGCAGCCGAGTTTACCACGGTCCAGAGCATTGTTATCATCTCTTAGAGTCGATGTCAACCTTGATTGATGAGACTTAATCAGCTCAAGGTGCTGACCGAGGTTCATAGCACCGACTACCCTGTGCAGCCTGGCAGCACTAAATTCTACGGACTTACGGGAGAATTTCCGGTGGAACGACGTGAAAAGGGAGACTGCGCAGTTCGTTTCTAAATGGCTCGAGTGTCGACAGATAAAAAATTGAGCATCAGAGGCCATCAGGCAAATGGAAACCTCTTCCAGTCCCTTAACGGATGCAGGAACACGTTACTGTGGATTGTGTGACTGGCCTTCCAAGATCACCAGCAGAAATGATGCGGCATGGGCGACCACCGATTTGTTTGGTGAGGTTGGTGAGAGAATGTTGGCTGGGTCCGCCTCTTGGGCCCAGCTGACATTACTATAAAACAAAAAAATAAGAAAGAAAAGTCAAAGAAAGAAAAAGGGAGGGCTGCTTCGTGGTGTGCCACAGAGAGAGAGAGAGAGAACAGAGAGTGATCTCACCGAGAGGGGCACGGAAGAAAGAGAGAATGAAGATTGTGGCTTCTGATCTCGATTAGAAGGCCAAACGTTGACAGAATTGGCTAAAATTAGATACGTGATTCGTGAGACTGAAGGCTACGAGCCGATCGGTTTTGTTTGTTGAGAACCTCTTTTGAATTCTCCAATCATGACTAGGGTTCCTTTGCTTCATTAATTTTAATTCACCTTTGTGGTAAAGAAATATAGTTGTATTGTTTATGTTGAATCCTTACATGTGGTTAGAGGAGAACACTTTGTACATCCTACTATTCTTAGTGATTAGTAGAAATTTTTTGGTGATCTGTGATTTTTCCATCATTGGGTTTCATGTTAAATTCTTGTGTTGTTATTGTCTTTGTCTTATTGACACTATATATTGTTGGTTGTTGTGGGGTTAAGTTGATTTCGATTGGTTTAGTTTTGGGAGATATTAATTCTAAATAGGGTTTAATTCTTGGTGAATTGTTGCTGTGATTCTCCCCAAACTGAGAAGAGATTATAAGTGCCTGAATTCAAGCATCTCCGGCGAAATTGTCTTGGCACAAGAAACTGTCTTGGTCGTGCCAACAAATTAGTAGTCGTCGAGAAATGTCGCACAAATTCCTCGAGTAGGATTCCGATGACACGACTTTTTGTTCGTGGGTTGTCTGGAAAAGCTGAAATTATGATGAATCGCTGCGACTTGTCTAGCGGGAATCTGGAAAACTTTTGAGCATATTCTTGGATCAGTCATCAAGTTACGGTTTCCCACGATGCTAATTTGGTGCGATTTGGTTGCGCTCTTGGGGAGAAAGGATGTCGAAATTGTGGACGCAGAGACTGGAACTTGAACCACGACCAGCCAACCTTGCCTCGAAATTGTCGAATGTTTCAAGTACGTTGTGTACAGTTCCCATCCATGCCTGATTGGTCCAAAACGGAGTTCGGACGAAGGAATTATGGAGGTCTCAAGTTTGGTATATTGGAATTGTAGAATCTAGAATTTATGTCTTTCGCTCGTGCAGGGACTTCTTATGTTCGGTGATTTTTTGAGAATTTTCATAATTTTTGCTATTTTCAGGGAATCTTGAAAATAATGAGAAAATACAAGTATTTGGAAGTTTGAACTTCGCGGCATGGAATTATGGGGTAGTCATTATGCAAGTGTGGTAGAAGTTTCCGAAGGCTCGAGTTTCCCCCTCTATTGATTAAAAAATATACATATACACACACATTATTTTCAACATTTTATCAGTTTTTTATTGACTAAAATAAAATTTATGGGCATTCTCGCAATGAAGTAAGTCTCTTTAGAGCTGATTTCTGACATGGAGAATTTATATCATTGAGCAATGTTATTTTGGAGGTATTTGAGTTGGCCTAGAACACTAAGGGCATATTGGTAATTCTATTTTGGAGTTATCTTTTGTCGAATATTATGATGATTTCTACCATACGTGATTATAAGGTGGTGTGAAGAACTTTGCACGTAGGAATTATCTCCGACAATTCTCGAGCGTTGGAGTGTGTGACTGCCTGACTGGCCGGCTGGAAATACCTTGGGCCGCCTGGTCCATAACTGAAGATTACAAATTATTAATGGGCCAATTACATGAAGTTTCTTTAAAGTATGAGCCAAGAATTGTAAATCAGGCCACAAACTGGATTGCCAAGGTTTACCATACGGATTCTCTACCATCGAATTATAAAGAGAGTCTTGCCTCTTCACTATGTTTAATTTTATTTCTTGATCTTGGAACTTTATGTTATCCACCAAATCTTTAGCAATGAAAAGTTTATCTTCTGAACCCCAAAAAAAAAAAAAAAAAAACTATGAATTTGTACTAGCTAAGATTTCGGGGAAGTGGTGCTTTGTCTCATGGGAATCTCTAGAAGAGCAGATCTATATAAGCTATTACTACTCATGAATGTTTGGAACGATCAATATCTATATAATAACTATGTTAGATCCAATTTTGATGCATGAAGTTGGATAGCTTATACTTTAGAACGATTATTGATTTATTAATTTCATATATTGAATATAAATTGCAATTGTAACACATACTTTTGAAATCACGTTAGGAATTTCCAAAGAAATTTGGTTGAAAGGACTAGATTGGAATTTTGTGCCAAGATTTAGGATTATATTGGCAAAATTGGAAAGTTTAAGATTAAATTGATATTCGTATAATAAGTTTAGGAGTGACTGGACAATTTTTCTCTAAAATAATAATTACTTTCTTTTCTGTTTTCTTTTCTGAAGTAGTTCTCACTCTACTATTTTTTCTTACATATCTATTCAATTTCTCACACGTGTGTCGCGCGTGCTCCACACTACGTGCTCAACACCGTTGATATATATAGGCTGCGTTTGTAGCGCTTTGGACACCTAAAGTTCTTTGGGCCAAGTATAGGGGTGTTTGACAAAAAAATTTTAACCCCCATTTGGAGAATGCCAGCCTTGTGGAGGCTGAAAGCCCAAGGCAGGTAGCTTTCTCGGCATGCCCACGCGACACTGTTCATTCTTTTTTTTTTCCCCCAAAATTGTCTTTACGAATTTTTTGTTTTTTTGTTTTTTTTTTTATTTTTTGCCCTTGTATGAGACATTGTTCATCTTCTCCGGGGCGGCGACTGCTAGAGGGACGCCGGCGTGGTTGCGACAACCTAGGCGATCGTCGTCGGAGAGTCGGGCGACCTCCGCGAGTCGCGGCGTTGCCGGTGATCGTCGCCTATCGCACCGCGATCTCCGCATGGAGCTCGCCGGGGCCGCGCAACCCATCTGGTTGCAGGTCTGGTCGCGACCAGATCTAGTGCCGGAGGCTCGAGGAGTGACCAGATCTGGGTTGCGCGACCTCGCCGCCCTTGGATTTGGGTTGCGGCGGCGTTGCAGGACCTCCCGCGACCTCGCCGCCCCAGATCCGAGGGCGGCGAGGTCGCGCGACCCCGCCGAGATCCAAATGCGGGGTGGCAAGGTCCTCCGCAACCTCGACGCCCGGATCTAGGTCGCCGGAGGTCGAGCCGGCGTCGCGAGCGACCTCGCCGCCCCAGATCCGGGGTCGCTAGAGGTCGAGGTGGCATCACATGACGCACGTGACCTCGCCGCCCCAGATTCGGGGTCGCCGGAGGTCGCGACGGCTTCGCGCGAGCTCGCCGCCCCAGATCCAAGGTTGCCGGAGGTTGCCGGCGGCCGCTTGCCCTTGCTAGTCAATTTTTTTTTTTATTTTTCTTTTGATAATTTTTTTTATCACAAAAGTCATTTGTCCCCCTAACACCATTTTGCTCGAAGATACTTTACAAAAGGTTTTCAAACTACAATTTACCAAGCACAGTTTGCATTTTGGAAAACACCTTTAACTAAAAGGTCTTTGCATTTTTCTAAAGACTTTCCCCAAAAGTCTTCTCAAAGGCACCCATATACATACCCAAATATATAACATATATACATATATTAAAGTGCAAACCATCCCCTTTCCAAAACCAACTCCAACACCGATTTTTTGCTGCATTTCACATCATTACTAGTTGGGCGTCCGAATGGTGCGTGGTCAGATGTTTCGTTAATGGTCCGATAACCAAACATCATGCCCACATAGCAACCAATGCATCCTCACATAATTTGATTTAGGTTTTCAATGAGCCCAAATTCGTAAATATAATTCTGACAAAATTTTCATGAAAAAGGGGAAATTGCTAAAAAAAGTTTTGAGTTTATTATAATTGTGCTAATTCAATCATAATTTTTTTTGGCCAATTTAGTCCTAAAACCTTTTGTACTTGAGCCGATTCAATCCATTCAGTCAATTTTTGGCCGTGGCATGACATGGATAATTTTTAAATATTTTTTATTTTATTTCGAATTTTTTTAGAAAGTATTTATAATTTATTTTCCCTTTTTTTTTTCCTCCTTCTTCCTTCTTCCTTTGGCTAGTCGCCACTGGCCCTCGCCTCTGGCTAGTGGCAACTAGCTAGAGGAAGAAGGAAGAATGTGGAAAAGAGAACAAAAAAAGAAAAAGAAAAAAAGTAAAACATTAAAAAAACTTGAATTAATTAAAATATTATTAAAAAATTGTTCACGTTAGCAACGATCGGACGACTAGCGTTGGCTGGCTAAGATCACTGGATGGACTAAATTGGCATAATTCCAAAGGTTTATAATTGAATTATTAAAAAAAAAGTGCATGATTGAATTTGCACAAGTGTAATAAATTTAGGACTTCTTTTTGGTAATTCTCCTTCATTTTGCCTGTGATGTGATTGGGACATTCAACTTATATGTGCCATAAAAAAAGGCAAATAAGATTTCCTCTTGATCTATAAAAGCCACATAAATTCTTCTATTAGGGGTGATTGATTTCAAGGTAGGCCAAACCCCATCCCGAAATTGAGAACAGCCCATGAAGGGTCGATTCCATGAAATAAGAAGTGGAAACTGTCCATTAGATCTTGGACTCACTTGGGAATCAAACCACTGGTCTGGTCCGATTCCCAAGTATGTATGTATGTATGTATGTATCTATATATATATTGGGTGGTTATACTTTGAATTGGGAACTATCTAAAATCAGCCAGTTTGGTCTGGTTAAGGTGATTCTTGATTTGATTTGACTTTTTTGCTCACCCCTAGTTTCTTTGGTATGAAGTGTGCTCCCAATAATTAAATATGATGGTATTGCAAATGCACTCTTTAAGGGGAAAAAAATCGTGTGGTGTAAGAATTTGGGAAAAGCTCGTAGCTATTGGGAACACGATTGTACCTTGTATTAATGATTTTTAAATCTCAACCGGTCATCCCTTTTTCCCATGAAACATCTTATTTTCACCATGGGCTTGGATATTGGTACTGAACCTGAGCGGAGGGGCCGGCGCAAAATGTCCGTGAGTCCGCGCTGTTCACGTTCGCAAAAAAGTTAAGAAAAGCGTCTTCTTATTTTCTTTTTGGTTTTGTTTTGGCAGGCATATTTAATAAACTTTTTATCACAAACCTTTTTTCTTTTGTGGAACACGTGTAACAAGTTAAAGTCGAATTTCTCACCTGTGTTAAAATGTCGACAGGTAGACAAAATTGATAGTAGTCGAATTCATTGTGCCAAATGAATGAATCAAAGAACTTGCTCGAATAAGCATAAATTGCATAAAAAGATCAAATGCGGGAAAGGTTCATGCGTATTTAATGAAAAGGGAAAAGAAAACCATAAAATGCACGAAAATTTTGCTGGTTTTATATTCTTGACAATATTTAAAGGAATATGAATAATCGTATTGAAAGTCCCGAGACATGTTATAAAAGTGCAATTAAATCCTAGAACTTTCCAAAAGCTATGTCATCGCCACGTAGGATAGAGAAAAAAAAATGTCAATATTTCCGTTAGTTAAGTTGGAAAGAGTTAACAGAATGACTTGATTTCGCCAATTTGATAAGTTTTAAGATTTAATTACACTTTTGGAAGGTTTTAGAACTCCAATGCATCATTGTGACAAGTTTTAGGAATTAAAGTACATTTATCTCAAAGGAATATAAAGTTTGAGCAAAAATTAGATATGCTCATTGGGCGAATCCATGCCGAGCTCACGTGTGCTTGAACTTGGTCTCACGGGTTTGGTCAAATGTCCACGCTCAACGACGCAAGTCATACATGAATTACTTTTCTATATTTTACGCGCAAAAAAAAGAAAAACAATTATGGAAAATCTAAAAGTTAATTATCAGATTGGCCAAACTATACTTTATTTTGAAAGTTTCTTTACTCAAAAGAAAAAAAGAAAAAAGAAAAAAAGAAAAATGGTTTTGTCATCAAAGATGGTCGGTGGGCCGGGTCAGGGCCGGTCCTAATGTTCGGGCCCAAATTAGCCTGCACATGTGGGCCGTCGGGGGGCCGCCACTGATGAAATCGAGAAAGGGAATGTGGGAAATCTGATCGCAGGGGAGGATTGGCCATGTCTGTCTGCTCCTACTCACTTCGTTTCGCTGCGTTTTCAAACTCACCGGTTTGCTCTTCATCTTCAGCTGAACCCATCTCAAAACCCCTCTATCTAATTCTACATTAGTTATGCATTGTCCCTAATTCTCCAACGATTTGTCTTGATTTCACAGTCAATCCATTTTATTGCTGATTTTGTCAGTACTGGCGCTTTGTAAGGAGCAGGACGGTTATGGTCTCTCGGTGAAATGTGACGTTTTGGTTGCATCAATCGCGGAGCGGTACGCATGGTCCGTGAGTGTGGCGGCCAAGAAATCCGGTACCCTTGCTTGCTCCTTTGCGAATTGTTTAGGCTTTATGATTTTGTGGGAACATTGTCAATGTGAAGAAATGAATACTTGATCATTTTCGTTGCTAGTTTAGTGAAGGAGTTAGCTTTGGTCATGATTACATTCTCTAGGTTATAATTGTGTGTCTGAACATGTGGAAACTTGTATGAGTTGATACGGGTGTTGTTCAAAGTCTGGTTGGATTAGTTTTAGGTTAATGCCACAAAAATCCCTAAACTAGTACATTTATAACATGTTTACCTCAAATTAATTTTTTTACCATAAAAACCCTGACAAATTTACCTTAATTTATGGAAAATTGGATTAACATCATGAAAAACTACAAATTAATGCAATTATGACAAACCAAGGGTAAAATCTCAAACTGGTACACTGGTAAACTAGCACATATCATCCAACTTAGCAATTTGACAGAAAAATTTAGCGAAAACTAATAGAGGGTAAATTTATTATAAATGTATTAGTTTTGGGGTTTTTTGTGATAAAAAATTAATTTGGTAAATTTATTATAAGTGCACCAATTTTATGTTAGGATTCACAACATCCAATCTTCGCAATTAAGAAAGTCAAGGGTTCGAACG
This sequence comes from Eucalyptus curtisii, assembly GCA_017140595.1. Classification (NCBI taxonomy): domain Eukaryota; kingdom Viridiplantae; phylum Streptophyta; class Magnoliopsida; order Myrtales; family Myrtaceae; genus Eucalyptus; species Eucalyptus curtisii. The sequence continues at coordinate 15,940,628 of CM029496.1, forward strand.
ATTTTCAGCAGAAAGTTCGTTGAAATGGGCTGGAAATGACGATGACCCATATCGAGCACTAGGCGACTTCATGCGAATTTGGAAGGAAAAGAAAGGGAAATTCAGCAGGCTGACTTTTTTTTTTCTTTTTTTTTGGGTCTGAAATAGGTCATTCATTCATTCATAAAGCAAGGATTACAAGAAGACGATAGATTGGATTCAGAACATAAAATACTCCACATAGGTTGGGGTGGTGCATATAACCACTTTGGGGAAAGGGATTTGAGGCGATGCGATTTCGATACCCAATCGACGGCTTGGTTGGCTTCTCTTGGGCAATAGGATAGCTTAATGAAGGTTAGACTCTGTAGAATATTTCTTTCATTTAGCAAACTGCTCACAGCCCATGGGACTTCAACCCGGCCCGGCCCAGTATGGCTTCCACAAGTGAAAGACTGTCGCTTTGCACTTCCCACTAACTTTCCCCGAACTGAACTGCTCCCACGTGACTCCCTTTTTGCTGTTTCAAAAAGTGCAAGCCATGTAGAATCGCTAGGGCTTCAGTGTGCAGAGGAGACGAAGCATGGATCTCATATGCAAATCCATCGATCGGCATGCCTCGCGAGTCACGTACTATCCCGGCCACGAAGCTCGTCTCTTCTCCCTTCGCCCAAGAGCAATCAACGTTGAGCTTGAGGCTGTTGCTGTTCGGCGCTTTCCAGTACTTGGGCGAGTTTCGCCTTTTGATTCTTTGCTGTTCTGTGCTTGGGTTCCATCTGGAGAAGACCCGAACCTGTGCTTGGGCTAGATCGACTATGGAGTCAGTTTTGGGAGGTCGGGATCTGAAGATGTAGTCATTCGGGAGCTTCCAAATTAACCAAATTGTGTTGGCCACCATGTCTGCTGAGGGTGAGTCAGTTTTTGTTGCAAAGAAATCTGCAAACCACTTGTCCATCCGGGTAACTGAATTAGTCTTGTTGTAGAGATTGAGGTGCGGGTCAAGCCATATATGCCGAGTCCTTTTGCAGAAGAAGAAAATGTGTTATGTTGTTTCAGGTTGCCGAAGGCATAGGGGACATAAGGGATCAGGTAAGATTCGCCTCTTATAGAGATTCTCCTTTGTTGGAATTGCGTTTTGGCATATACTCCATTGGAAAAACCTTACTCTGGGGGGGACGTGAATATCCCATAACCTGGTCCATAGACATCTGGGCGGCTGATAGGAAGTTGTTGCTTTGTTTGAGTCATGGATGTTGGTCAATGAACGGACCTTGTTGTAGCCACTTTTAACTATGTAGGAGCCTGACTTATTCCCCATCCAGATCTGCCTATCTTTCTGTGGGTGGGTGCAAATGGGAGTTGATAGTATTTGTTGACACCTAAATTTTGGCGACCTGTTTAGTCATTTATCGCATTAAAAAACCAGGGATTTATTTTAACCCCTAAAACAAATTAATTAATTAATTAATTAAATTACATAGCATATAATTCTAGGTGCATTTATTTTGCATTTGCATTGGACTGATGACTGGGTTAGATTTGGTGGTTCTGAGCTTTAAATTGACAGGTCGGACTAAGCCCACGATGAGAGCAAATTGGCCTAAGTCCATATTATGGACTAATCTTTGTGAGATTTCAAATTTGAAAAATCCTATTGCAATTTTGAAAAAATTAGTAAGGAATATTCATTTTTTACAAAGGAAATCTAAAAGAGATGTGGAAAATAAAAAGTAATATTGCATGTGGAAAAGAAATCTTCACGGATGTGGATTTGAAAAGGAAATTGAAACTCTAATCCTTGGCCTATAAAAACGTTGTTCGCGTAGGGTTTTAGGGGGGAGAATTGAAAAAATTTCGAGAGAGTTCGAGAGAAAAGAATTCGTGCAAGGAAGAAAGAGTAAAAAAAAGAGAGAGAAAAAAAAAGAGAGAGCCTCCACTCCCCCGTACGAAGTCAAAGTCAAAAAGTGATAGAGAGAAGCAACATGAGTGACGTGAGATAGGTGAGAGAAAAAAAAGAAAAAAAAAAGGGAAAAGGGATTGCATCGTCGTCTTCCTCGCGAAGACTCTTCGGCTGCGCCAGCCCGAGCCGCGCCGACCACCGTCACGCCACCGCGACACCAGCCGCCTCCGCGATTCACCACCTCACTGCTTCGTTCGCGTCCGCCACCACGGTTCCGCCGGTCTCGCTATGACCTCCTGAAAGTGCTAGTATGAACACCTAGAGGGGGGTAAATAGGTGTAAAAACAGATTCTGCAAAATATAGTGAAAACCTTTACTTTTAACCTGAGTTTGAACAACAATAGACTTTTGAAACTGAGTTTGAAGAGCAGCAGACTTTGAGCGAGATCAGACTTTAGCAGTTTAAATAGAATTACGAACAAAATAAAGGAGTTCAGGGAAGAGAATAAGAACACAAGGTTTATAGTGGTTCGGCTTAGACCAAGCCTACGTCCACTCTCCCACGCTAACAGCCTTCTAGCTGGATTCCACTATGCAATCAACAAGAGATTACAACTTTGAGTGCAAACACTTAGTAGTAGATCACACTATCTCACTAAGTCACTCTTTTGGTATTTCTCTCAAGATCACAAACGTTTAAGCTCACGAGAGACAAGTGTTTGATTGAAGATCGCTCAGACTTTGGAATTATAAATTCTACGCTCCGTCTCTTACTTGCTCATCGGTCCTTCATCTCCTTAAATACTCCTCCACTTCCAAACTAGCCATTGGACATCTGTATCTAAAAGATTTGGTAGCCGTTGAGTGACAAAAGTAGAATCCCAAATTGATTCCGATCGCCCATACAAACAGAATCTTGGTTTCCATAAGTAAAGCTTCTTTGTATAGAAAGTTCTTGTCTTTAAGATCTAATTGTCAATCAATTAGATTGAGTCAATCAAATGTTATATCTTGATTGAGTTATCCAAACCAGATCACTAGGATTATATCTTCGAGAGCAATAGACTTTACGTTATGTCGAATCCGGATGTGATAGACTTTACGAGTCGAGTAGATCGAAGTAGAGTCTGACTGTCTTCCTTCTGAAATAGACTTTACAATCTGGACGTCAGTTTGAACAAGTTCAGATTCAGCATAGAGTCCGTCTTCTGGTTTTTCCAAGTATAGACTTCGATAATATCATTTACATGTTCTATCATCTGCATAGTCTATCACTTAACCATTATACACGTTAGTAGCCATTGATTTATTTTGTCATCTTCAAAACATCATAAGGGATTTCCCTAACAATCTCCCTTTTTTTGATGATGACAAAACAATCTTTGAATATGCAGATGTGTAATCATACTTTCTAAAATATTGATAAATCAGAGCAATGTAATTCAAAGCATAAGATAACAAATAGATTGAGCATAACAATATATAGAAAAAACAATCACAGCTCATTATTATGCAATAAATAATATCAACCAATCAACACATATGCATATTTATATTCTCTCCCCCTTTTTGTCATAATCAAAAAGCGATAACAATAGAAGTAGTATGACGTAGAGAATATAAAACAATAACAAATGTGTTTTGCATAATTTCCAAAAATCAGCTTTTATAAAGTAAATCGAATACTAAAAATATGCAATGTAGCTCACTTCGATTATATATATCAGCAAATAAAATTTACGGATGCATTATAAAATTCAATTATCCTTTTTGTCATGATAATATCAATAAGAGATTTGTTAATGACAAAATGTAATAAGAGATGCACTAACCGGATTTTGTAGAACTTAAATTCTGACGCATTTACCTTTTCCTTCCTTCCTTAACAAGATCATGATCAATCCAAAAAGATTTTTTCATAATTGATCAAAGCTCCCCCTCAATTTGTTGCCTTTTTGAGGTGATCACGATTCTTTTCCTTTCATTTGGATTCGCTTTCTCCCCCTTGTCATCATGACAATATTTGCAAATAGAAACAATTGTTGCTTGTGCAGGTTGAACATAATATTTTTTCATTATTCCCTTTGTAGCAACAACATCCGCAACGATCACTTGCATTTTGAAATTTGAGGCAAAAATTTATTTTCTTCAATCAAGCTCGTCTCGAATTCAACCTGCATCAACTTAACAAACTTTTTCAACAAATAAGCTGTAATAATATCCACGTAATATATAATGCCTTTTTCTTCAAATAAATAAATTGAATAGCATATATAAAGTTATCAAATATTAAAATTCAGAACTATTCAACCTTTCGTATAACACATAAGGGATTTCCTCAATAAGCAAAAATTTTGCACAAGGAATAGAATTTTTGAACCTCCAGAAGATAGTATAGAATCAAGTTTTCCAAAATTCATATGGAAGATTCTATTGCCACCTGCAAAATCTTGTATAATAGATAATAATCTTTGCAAAAAAATGTCACGTAATACCTTCCTCCGATTTGCTGATCAAACTTGCTAGATATAATATATCTTCTAAGAATATAGCAAGAATATCCATAAATATGCAATAATATCTTTCGAGATCAAAAGGATTTGCTTGAGTGTAAAACTCAAAAATATATTATTTATTTTGCAAAAAGAAAATAGATATTTTTCACATGCCAAAATTGCAATGCCTTATATTTATGACAATAAACAATTATCCAAAATTATGACAAATGCACGTAGAAATTTGTAAGGCGAGATGATAAAAAATATTCCCTTACCCATGGTATATGTTTGAAATATACCATTGATAAAAAAAAAATCATTACCAATCTCCATAGGAGATATCTTTTTGATTGCACCATGATTTGCACAGATTCGCAATCATTCTTCCCTTAGAAAATTTCCTGCAATGAACTCATTTCCTTTTTGGTATCCATCAATTTGGATCCTTCCAATTCGTTAGAGCAAAATAGAAAATCTCCATAAACAAATATTCTTTCTTAACTCATCATAATATATTGTTTAAGGAAATAACATTGTGCACAATAATATCTTTGAAGAATAAATTCTCACTTAGTCATAGTACCATAAAAACAGAGAGAACAAAATCCTTGAGTATCTAGGAAAATCTTGCATAATAATTTAATATCATGTAAAACAGATTTTCACTTTGCAAAATATGATTAAATCTGATAGTATAAAATCAAACCAAATAAATTCATTTGTCTTTAAGCGGGATATAAAAAATAATCACACGTATCAAATCAAAACTCAAATCACACGATTCTTTCTTCAATCAAACATATCATTGAATACGATCATAATAAAATTTGAATCAACCGAGGATATATCGAATATCAAGTATAAAGAGAATTGTGTACTCAAATAAAAAATATATATTCCTTACCAAATTCTCTTTCTTCTTTTCCTTTATTTCCTGCAAAAATAACTCATCTTTTCTTTGGTACCCATTTTTTCTTGGGTCCATGAGAGTTAGTAGAGTTTGCTATTTTTACCCAATCTTCCTTAATAGGTCTCGAGACTTTAGGACATTATTTCTCAAAGTGTTCTGAATTTCCACAATTTGAACACTTGAGGGCATTTTGACCAACAGGTTTTATAAACACTTTCTGAAAATGATTTTTGTAAAATGCCTTTGAAGGTTTTTGTCTAAGTCTCTCTTTTACTTTAGGAAAATCAATTAAAGAATCACTTTCCTTATTGAAACCAAGTCCCGACTTATTATAGTAAGGTACTTGTATGGAAAGAATATGCTCTAAAGTTTTTGAACCATTTGAAAATCTTGTCGAAATATTTGAAAATTCTTTCTTCAAAGAATCATTTTCTTTTACAAGTAAATCTTGACTTTCTTTTGTTTGTAGAAAATCTTTTTGCAAAATTTCAAAATTTTCTTTTTGAGAAAGATCCTGTTGCCTAAGCCAAGAATTTTCCTTTTTAAGTTCGAAGATCCTTTTAAGATAAGATTTGAGATTTAAACAAAGCTCATTTATAAACTTTGAAACTTTGATAGGAATTTTTGAATGGCTTACCTCGATTTCCTCATCGGATTCTGAGTCTATGTCCGAGTCAGACTCTGATTCTGAGTCTATTTCTGAGTTAGACTCTGATTCTGAATGTGCCATCAACCATATATTCCCTTGCTGGTCATCTTCTTTTGTTGTTCTTTTCTAGCCATTCAGCTTGTATTGTCTTCTTTCACTGAATTTCCTTCTTTTTCTACTCCGCTTTTTGAATTTCTTGATCATAAAAGCGAGTTCTTCGTCGTCCACGTCATTTTCTGAGTCTGTATCATCAAAATCAGCGTTAGATTTTAAAGTGATGGACTTCTTACCTTCGGGATCTTCATCAACGATTTGTTCCACTTCATAGGATTGAAGAGTGCCGATCAATTCATCAACGGAGAGTGGAATAATCCTTTGAGTTTCTCGGATTGAGGACTTGACATGATTCCATTCTTTTGAGAGACCTCGCAAGAGTTTGTTGACCTTCATTTGGGAAGAAATTGGATGACATTGATACGCCAAACCATTTACAATTTCTGTAAAGCGGCTGAACATATCTCCAATTGACTCTCCTTGTTTCATCTTGAAGGATTCATATTTTCCGAGCAAGAAGTTTACTTTTGTCTTTTTTACACGATCAGTCCCTTCATATGTAACATGAAGTCTATCCCAAACTTCTTTTGCTGTTTCAAATGAAGAAATTCTATTATATTCAGCAGGAGACAATGCGCAATATAAAGAATAAATGGCTTTTACATCAAGCGTTTCTCTTTTGGACATCTCCATCCGAGACATGGGAGCGGGGGGTTTGCTTTCTTTGTCTTTGCCATTCTTATTTGATGTAGACGCAGCAGTGGGATTGATTCATTTTTCCACAACATCCCATTGCAAGGGATCTCTCGATTTTAGGAATGCTTTCATCTTATTCTTCCACACGTTGTATTCCTTTCCATCAAAATATGGTGGCTTGGTGTTGCTTTGCCCTTCATAAGTCCTGGTGCCAAGATACTAGCCATAGAAGATCTTTAGCTCAAAAAGTAAAAACACTTTTATAAACCGAGCACTTGGCTCTGATACCAATTGAAAGTGCTAGTATGAACACCTAGAGGGGGTGAATAGGTGTAAAAACAAATTCTGCAAAATACAGTAAAAACCTTTACTTTTAACCTGAGTTTGAATAACAACAGACTTTTGAAACTGAGTCTGAAGAGCAGCAAACTTTGAGCGAGATCAGACTTTAGCAATTTAAATAGAATTACGAACAAAATAAAGGAGTTCAGGGAAGAGAATAAGAACATAAGGTTTAAAGTGATTCGGCTTAGACCAAGCCTACGTTCACTCTCCCACGCTAACAGCCTTCTAGCTGGATTCCACTATGCAATCAACAAGATTACAACTTTGAGTGCAAACACTTAGTAGTAGATCACACTATCTCACTAAGTCACTCTTTTGGTATTTCTCTCAAGATCACAAACGTTTAAGCTCACGAGAGACAAGTGTTTGATTGAAGATCGCTCGACTTTGGAATTATAAATTCTACGCTCCGTCTCTTACTTGCTCATCGGTCCTTCATCTCCTTAAATACTCCTCCACTTCCAAACTAGCCGTTGGACAGCATCTCGAGGATCGTCTTCCAATATACCCATTGGACAGCTCTGTATTTAAAAGATTTGGTAGCCGTTGAGTGACAAAAGTAGAATCCCAAATTGATTCCGATCGCCCATACAAACTGAATCTTGGTTTCCATAAGTAAAGCTTCTTCGTATTGAAAGTTCTTGTCTTTAAGATCTAATTGTCAATCAATTAGATTGAGTCAATCAAATCAATCTTGATGTAGAATCCAAACCAGATCACTAGCCGTTATATCTTCGGGGCTTTACGTTATGTCGAATCTGGATGTAAAGTCTGAGAGCAATAGACTTTACAATCTCAGTCTGAATGCGATAGACTTTACAATCCGAGTCTGAGTGTCTTTAGACTGAAGTAGAGTTTGACTGTCTTCCTTCTGAAATAGACTTTACAATCTGGATGTCAGTTTGAACAAGTTCAGCTTCAGCATAGAGTCCATCTTCTGGTTTTTCCAAGTATAGATTTCGATAATATCATTTACATGTTCTATCATCTGCATAGTCTATCACTCAACCATTATACACGTTAGTAGCCTTTGATTTATTTTGTCATCTTCAAAACATCATAAGGGATTTCCCTAACACCTCCGACCCCACTGTCAATGCACGTAGCTACTCCCTCGCCGCTCCGTCTCCCTTCACCGCGACCCAGCACCGACGACTGCCGTGCTCACCTTCCTCCCGCGATGCCAGCAGTTGCGCCTAAGCCCTTAGTGACGCCGATAACCGTTGTTGCCGCACCTGAACCGCAAATCCCGAGCCTCGGTGATTCGACGCCGACCGTCGCCGTGACATCCGAGAACCTGAACCCGCTGTAACGCCGGTTTCCCCCTTCGACGCAGCCCGACGCCATCGCACCTCAGCCACCGTGAATCCACCTCTGCAGCAACCAACTCCGCGCGCCTCTGTACCCGTGAGCTCACCTTGACGTCACTGCTCACCACCACCGCATCGACCCGCGACCCAGCTGATGCTTGCCGATCACGACGTCGCGCCTCCTCCGCTACCGACGCCGCCCGGCCCTCGCCGGAGCTTCGATGCCGGGTTGTCTCCCTCACCCGTGCCTACCCCCCGCCGACGCCGCTGTCCTCCCCCTCAGGTAGTTTATTTTTATTTTTTATTCTTATTTTTCACTTATTTTATGTTATCTTATTTTATTTATTTTGTTATTATTGTTCAAATCATAATATTGGAATGTGATGCTCATTTTATGAATATTTTAGATATTATCCACAGGCTTTTGCCCAAAATTATTATAATTATTAATTTTATCCGTAAGATGTCGGATCATTTTTTCATTATATTAATTTTTGGGTATTTTGATAGTATTTCAATTGTTAAATCATTATAATTATTAATTTGATCCGTAAGACTTCGGATCAGATTTTTAATTATTTTGAAATATCGTGATGTTTAGGGTTGGGTTAATCATTAATTTAACCCGCAAGACAATATGTTATTTTTTCGATTATTTTAATCCTTTATTTGGTGGATGTCTTGATTAGTTTAGATGTAATTTCATAATTGCTTGTCTTGGAAAAAACACTAAAAAAAAAAAAATCAAAAGATTAAATCTTGCATGGGAATGTGTAAGTTTAGTAAATAGGGTTGCATTCTAAATTTGCATGTTTAGATGATTTTTGAAATAGATTAGGATTGGATCAAAATAACCTTTTAAAATAAGATCTTAGATAATGTTTGCACATTTTAGTAATTTCATTTTCCTAAAAGAATATTTTCTAAGATAGGATAGGGTTTAAGTCAAATTAATCCCTAAAATAAATTAAAAATGATTCATTTTAGGTAGTTTAATTAGGGTTTTTATGAATTCCGAATTTTAATAAGAAAAATACAAAAATATTAAGTGCATGTCAATTAGTTTGCATGTTAGGTTCATTTAATTAGAAGTAGTTTGTTAGTAAAATTAGGTTATATAGTTTAAATGCATGCTTTATGATAAAGTTCTAGTTAAAAGAAAAATCCAAAAAAAAAAAAAATACTTGCTTTAGTGTGTGGAATTCATTTGGTGCAATTTATTTTATTCAATGTTTAATAATGATTGAGTATCTGTGTGATCACCCCATTGCGTGATAGTAATTTAGCTTAAAATAAATCCAAGCTGCCTGCAAAAACATTTTTGAAAATTAAAAAGAAATGGTACCGAAAGAGCATTAGAGAAATCTAGTGTAACCAAGTGCCCGTACCCTTAGTCTCTGGTTTGTATGAGTAAAATAATTCTCCAATTATTTTACTTAGGTGTCTAATCGACCTAGATAATAATCATTTGCACGTTAAATATTTGAACCTTAAGTCGCGAATTGGTATGGGCTTGGAAGAGTTCGAGCTAAGTTTAAAGACTTAGTAGTCTATCAGCCTAAACTTAGGTGGTGCACTCGAAATTTAGGCCGCGACAGTATTTCATTAACTACTTGGTCATAAAAAAGATTGTGAAGTTTAGGCTTGTCCCATAACCTCCTTTCACCGCTCATTAATTTAGCAACTTTCTCAGGATCATCCTTATTCGCCGGTCCTCCTAACACTCCCCTTGGAAGCCATTTGTCTTGCCGAATGTTGATGCTTTTCCCATCTCCCACAATCCACCTTACCTCCGGTTCTATAGTGTCCCTTCTTATTAGGATGCTGCGCCAACCCCAAGATGGTCGTTGCCCTGTTTTTGCCTTCCATAAGTCCCCATTTGTATAGTAAACTCCTTTTAGAATCTGGCTCCATAGAGCTGACGGTGATTGTGAAAGTCTCCAAGCTTGTTTGCCTAACATAGCCTTTGATTAGGTTTTAAAGCCGAGACCCCTTCATCTTTTCTGGATTTCAAGACCTCCCATTTCTTCCAGTACATACCTCTTTTGGAATCATTTTGTTTCCACTAGAAAGCTGCAATCCTTTGTTCGATGGCTTTACAAACTGAGATAGGGATTTTGAAGATGGACATGGCGTACTGAGGAAGAGCCTGTACAACGGCTTTAATCAATATTTCTTTGCCTGCTTTAGACAATAACTTTTCTTTCCAGCCTTCAATCTTCATGTTCACTCTAGCAAGAATCCATGAAAACATCTCCTTCTTTGTTTGTCCCCAATTAGATGGAATTCCCAAGTATTTTCCTGTTTTGTCAATAATAGGCACTCATAACTCTTGTGCCATATTCCTCTTTAAGCTCAAAGGGCAGCCCTTGCTAAAAAACACTCCCGATTTGTTTAGATTGATAGCTTAACCGATTGCATATCAATACTGGTGCAGAACATTTGCCAAATGTTGACATTCTTTGACTGTCCCATCCATAAAAATGATAGCATCATCAGCAAATAACAGATGAGACAAAGTGGGACAATGCCTATTCAGTTTTATTCCTTTGATGCTTCCATCTTCTATTGCTTTATGCATCATCCAGGAAAAAACATTAGCCATCAATATGAAGAGATACAGGGACAATGGGTCTCCTTGTCTTATCCCAAGCGTAGGTGTAAAATATCGTGTATGATATCCATTAACTTTGACACTAAAGGACACTGTGGAAGCATAATGCATCACTAGTTCAACCCATCTTCCGCTAAACCCCATCTTTAACATACTCATTTTTAAGAAGTCCCACTCAACCCTATCATAAGCTTTTTGCATATCCAGTTTAAGGATTGCCTAAAATTTCTTTTTTCTTTCTTTGATCCTAAACTGATGCAACACCACCTGAACAATGAAGATGTTATCTTGTATTTGTCGTCCTTTAACAAAGGCACTTTGTTCAGAGGCTATAATCTCAACAAGCCATGGTTTTAATCTGTTTGCTAGCACTTTGGAGATAATTTTATAATTGAAATTACATAGGCTGATTGGTCTGAATTGATTGATGCTTTCTGGACTTTTCACTTTTGGAATGAGAGATATGGGAGTCTTGTTGAGTATAGGGTCAAATTTACCTGATTCAAAGAAGTTACGAACCAAATTTAGCACATCTAGCTTGATATCTTCCCAGTAATGCTAATAAAATTGTCCATTGAGTCCATTCGGGCTAGGAGCTTTTAGGGAGCCTAGTTGGAAAACTGCTTCTTTTACTTCTTCCATTGAGATAGGGGCCAAGAGGCTTTCATTCATTTCCGTGGTGACTAGGGTTGGGCATATATCCAAAATAGGTTGAAATTCTCTTGGACTTGCCGATTCATAAAGAGAACAATAGCAGTCCTCTATGTGTTGCTTCAATATCTTCTGGTCCCTACACCAATTGTCTTCATTTAGTCTCAACACAGTAATTTTGTTCCGTTGTCTCCGTTGGACCATAGTAGCATGGAAATATTTTGAATTTTTGTCACCCCATTGAAGCCAATTTACCCAAGACCTCATACCTTAATACATCTCTTCTTGTCTCTAGAGCCGTTCAATGTTCTCTTTAATTTTTTGACTTTCCACTTTGCTGGAAAATTCGGAATCCCCATTCGTGATCTCCGTTAGTTGCTGCTTGAGACTCCTAATTTGGAGATAGGCATTAGAGAACTTTCTTTTGCTCCACGAAGCCAATTCCTTCGTAACATTGCTGGTCACCTCCCTAACAGCTTTTGATGATCTCCCCACACTCTTTTTTCTCCATCCAAAAGGCTTCAAACTTGAACTCCTTCATTCTTCTCTCCCAAACAAGATGTAAAGACAGCAAAAGTTGGTTATGGTCTGAGCCTATCGCAGGGAGAGCCAAAACTTTAGCATTTGGGAACGTAATTCTCTAATCCATTGTACACAAGGCTCTGTCCAGCCTCTTCTTCACTAGGTTTTCACCTTCTCTGTTGTTGGCCCAAGTAAAAGCACAACATTTTGTGTCTATATCCATCAAGGAACAATCATTAAGAAGGTCCCGAAAGGCCGCTATCCTATGTTGATCAGCTTCCCTCTTCCCAACCTTTTCCCAGCTATATAGAATTTCATTAAAGTCCCCCATACAAAGCCATGGAAGTTGCTTGTTGGAGTGAATATCCCAAACCGTTTGCCATAACAGCATCCTCTCTTGAAAATTTGTCGAGGCATGAATGAATGTAACTCTCATTAGATATCCACTAGTGAATCCTTGCATTCCACATCCATATACTCCTTTGAACTCGAATTTATTTTAACTTCCACATCCTTATTCCACATAAGCGCCAAGCCCTCAGCAATTCCTATTGGTTGCTCTACAAATATTTTTTGGAACTTAAGTCGTCTTCTCACATTATCCACCATCGTCTCCTTATTTTTGGTCTCCATCAAAAAGACCAAGTTGGGCCAATCTAGAGCCATTAAGGCTCTAATCTCCTGGACTATTAGGGGGTTGCCCAGCCCCCGACAGTTCCAGTTTAGGGTCTTCATAGTGTCTTTGGTGACTTATTAGGGCTAGCCACCAAAGCCCAATCCTTCCTCTCTTTTACCAACTGCACATGGGTCTCTAATAACTCCATTTCATCAAGGAAAGAAGAGCTGGAAACTTCTCATCTTTTTTTTTTTTTTCTTTTTGATACTTCATCATTTTCTTACCAACATCTCCTATTTCCTTCGATCCTTCACCATTAGGGCATTCTAAATACATTATCTGTTTTCCACTCCCCTCTTTACCTGCTGAAGTTTTCTCCCCTCCATCTTTTCCCTCCTTTGAAGAAGGGCTGTCTACTCTTTTTTTGTTCCGAGATGGGTTGGCATCTATCTCAGCTTCTATCCTTGCAACAATTTCCATATTGATTAGCGCCAAGGGAGTTTTAGGTACATAATATTTCTCTTCATGATTTGGATCAACTTTTCCATAAAATGCTTCCCAATGCGGGCTGTGATCTCTCACTTTCGCTTTGAGCCAAGGACCGTATTTCCCTACCTTGTTTGCTACCCAATTTGTTGTTTCATATGGTATCTCCTCATAATACGAGGCATAGTGACCAATTCTGCCACATGAGTAATAGAAATGAGGGAGGCGTTCATATTTAAATTCCACCCATAGATTTTGTTCCCAATCTTGACTAGTGCCCCGGTTTTTAGAAGTAGTTGAAAGCTCCAGCTCCATTTTGACTTTACCTATTTTATAGGGGCCATTACCTCTAGATTCTAGTTGTATTTCCTTAACTACACCCACTTTGCCAGCAACATCAGAGTAGACCTCTTCTATGATCCATCCCGGAGGTAAACCAACAATATGAACCCAAAAATCATATCTAGAGAAGTCATAGCAGTGTTCCAGAATATCTTGCTCACATTGCTTTAGCATTAACAAGTTGCTAGAAAAGGACCATGGCCCTGATTTCAGCACTCTCTCCTTTGCCTCTTCGGATTCAAATACAAATGAGAAAAGCCCCGGTTCTTTCTGGGAACACTCCATAACATCTGATTTCCATGCTTTCTTCATAGTGTTGCAAAATGCTTGAAAATTCACATTGGGTTTCGAATATAGCTTATCAAAAAGAGTGTGATTGCATTCTATTCGTTTGTTGTAGGGGATTTCCTATTGCACTTTGATCACATCATTTGTTGACCATAGATGGCCTAAACTCTTACACAGGGCAGCAAGGCGGCGTTGGTTCTCCTCTTCGTGCTCCATTTGGGCAACAAATGCGGAAGCTCTTCTTGAGATTGATGATGGCTGTTGTAAGCTTAAGCTAGGGTTGAGGATTTTCTTCGGGATTGCTCTGTCTTGGCTTTGCAGCTTTGGGAAGGGGGCGATTGAAGGGAGCTCCGAGAAGGTTGGGTTGGTATTCTTTATGTGTAGGCTAATGCTGCTTCACGAAGAGGGTACGGGCTGTAAGGGATTTTAGGGTTTGGGTGCTTGGCACCCATGACAGGAGGCAAGAAGACACTACATTCGTGGGAAGCGGAGGGCAGGAGACTACGAATGAGAGTGGGTATTTAGGGTTTGGATTCGAAAACTCCCATGGAATCAGGAGAAGAAATCTCTACCAGCGAGAGAGGAGAGCTCTACCCATCGAGAGAGTTAAATTGCTAAGAGTTTGCTCATAGAAAAAATATGATCCGGCATTGATCGAGCAAGGAACGGTGACGTCGCCATCGAGGTGAAGGCAGTATGCGGGCCGGCGGGGCTAGGATGTCAACTCAGTTAATTCGCTCAGCAGGCTGACTTGGTGCGACAAAATCTACGGGCTAGCGGAGCTGAATGCCTGAGCTGTGACCTGTGAAAAAGAAGCTGCGTGGAATCCAATAATGCCATTATCAACATACATGCTGACCCTATTTCCTCACCGTATTTAAGATCGCTCACTACCTAACCGACGAAGAAAACCAATTTTATTGCTTTCTTCAACGTGTCTAAGACCTTAAGGCTTCGTCTCCCTAATTGAATGCCCAAGAAAAGAAAAAAAGATCCAAGTCTTTTTATACTAAAATTGTCTCTTTTGAGTGATATGGCTTGCTCTCTAATGGTTAGGAACAAAAGAGAAGCGAAAGCTTCCTCATTTGTAAGATTAAAATTTTAAAGCTTCTTCATAGCATATAGTTTTTGGAAACTAAGCGCAGATGTCCAGAGAATCAGACTCCTGCAGCAACCACAGCTCAGAGAACGGAAGCTCTGCTCACCATGTCATCCCTATTGATATGAGTTTCTTATCAAAAGTGGCAGATAATATGCAGAAATCGCCGACGCTCTTCAACAGGTCAGCATGAGGAGAATGTTATTGCATCTTCAGAGTTCCTCGGGGCCGATCAGAGATCAATGGAAAGGCCTACCAGCCTCGTATCATCTCCATTGGTCCCTTCCACCATGAAGAGCTAGACTTCAACATGATCCAGGAGCACAAATGGCGGCTCCTAAACCTATTGCATTGGTACCAATTCAATTCTAAACTTTTCAATTGGACCAATTCAGTCCTAAACTTTTTAATATTGGTATCAATTCAGTCCATCTAGCCAATTTTGTCTGGCCAGTGCTGACATGGACGTCGGTCGAATGTTGACATGGCAATTTTTATGATTTTTTTATTAATTTTTTTCTTTTTCCTTTTCTTTTCTCCATTCTTCCTCCTTGGACTAATCTGGCGGTGGCCGGCGAGGGCCGTGAAGCCCTCGCTTGCCGCCGGTGAGGGTCGCGACTCTCACCTGGCCTCTCCTAAGGCCGTCAGCAAGGTGGCGTCGCCCGAATTTGGGCAAGGCCAGACTTGCCCACGCCTGGCGAGGCCATGGTGGCCATCGCCAGGGCGGAGGCGAGGGCCGCTTAGCCTTTGCCAGCCATTGCCAGCCTCGCCCAGATTTGGGCTAAGTTGTCTTGCCCGCGGCCTTGGGCGAGGCTGAGCGAGGGCCACGACCCTCGTTGGCGGCTGGTGTCATGCCCCGATCCTTGAGCGTGCGCACATCCCTCTGTTGTCGATATAAATTTGCAACTTCTCAGGACGAGTCACCGACCCTTTCTTTTTATTGCACATGCGGAAGCGAATAACAAATCCCCTGACAATATTCATCTCGGGATAGAAAAGCAGGACAACAGATTCACAAACAAAACATGCTTTTATAAACACACTGAGTCATGTACAAAAGTCTACAATCAAAAGACTTCAAAAGATCGACTCTCAAAATAAGCTGTCCTATCTGACTTACACTTCAGATCCCCTCAATTCGGCTCCAGATCCTCCGTTCTACGGCTCTGAAAATTGAGCCCACGACTTGGTGAGATATAAATTTCACCAAGTTTACGCTCTAAACCCTGATTAGGAGGGTAATACGCCTAGAAACGTCCTAACCACACAATCACACAACCACAGAGACTTACTTCGTCTCAGATCCTCCCTGTAGGTCAGTACAATTTATATCACAGACAGTACGAAAGCATGAGCAGCAATCAAGCTCATCCACTGGAACGCCACACTCAATTTCCAAATAAGAACAGGGGTCCTGATTATAGGACTAAATCATTATAACACATCCCATATCACGCTACACAATTTTGTCCCATAATCCGGCCCATTTATCTCAATCAATCATGCGTTCCAATTGATTATTACTACCCGTACACGGTTTTATTCGACACACATCGGTCCTCTGGTGTAGCCAGGTTCCGTCTAACTCCTTTGAGCACAGCTACATCCTCCGACACACCGGGGAAGGTTCCGCCTTTCCGAAAACTCCTTTGAGCATAGCTACATCCTTCGACACACACCGGGGACGGCAAATATCCACCGACACACACCGGGGATAGGTAACGTCCACCGACACACACCGGGGATGGATTCTCTTAACCAGCGCACGATCATTCAATTCCGGTCAAGGACAATGTGCTTTGCACTCATATGCCTCAATTAAGATAACGACTTTGCCTATTTTCTTCTTATTAAAAACATCCAGTGAAAATATTGTGTGTGGGTACATGATCAAATTGAACCTTAAACATTGGTATCATTCCTTTTAAAATCCCACTATTTCATATAGTATATAAAACCATTTTTGATGTCAAAATCCGACACCCGAGATTTTCTGAATAAATATTGAAATTCACAATTTTTGGAATAAATGACTAAAATTCCAATCAGCACTCAATTTGCATAAATTAACACTCAATTGCAGAAATTAACCACACCATTGCAATCGGCACGAAATTCCGGTCATCGGTAATCCCGGTCTAATTTTTGGACAATATTAAATAATTAAATAATTTCCAAAATTAATTAAATAAATACATATTAATTAATTAAATACAAACTTAGATTGAATAATGCTAATCTAACCACCTGTTGAGCTAATTAAATTATTCTAACCATCCTTGCTATGTAAAAGTATACTTACCTAACTAACTACAATCTCTAACCACCTAATTAACTAATCTAACTAACCTAATTTAACTAAACAAACTAATAATTAAACTAATCACACTTAAATTAACCTAATCACCCTTTAAACGTTATTAGCTACTAAGTAGAGTTTAGTGCATAAAATCACCGGTTGTGGCACCCCTCGATGGCCCCCAAACCGTTAGGGTCGCCACAGTCCGATTACCTTTCACTTGACCTGATAATATAATACTCTGATACCAAGGAATTTCATTATAATTCATAAATCCTGGGGGTTTACATCTTTTAGATCGGTCCATGCACAATTTATATGGCGGAAGCACATCCATCAACTCCCTTCCCTATATTCAGAAAACGATGCACACAAACTAAACATTTATAGGTAAAAGCCGAACACTTTTATTCACTTAAAACATATGGATATCATTCATCGGTACATCAAAATGCCGTAGTCTTCTATACTCGGCTATAACTTCAAAAGATGACCGGCATCTTTTCCAACAGTCGTATACTTAAAGTCCATCGATAAGTGTCGGCGTCCAAAAGTTCCTTCCTTTGCTATCCTCCTCCTCGCGGTCATATCCAACCACTCGATCCATCTACGGGTGGCAGTGGTAGCAGAGGTATCTTGTCTAGTCTGAATTGTTAGTCCCCAAATGGGGTGAGTACAACCACTCAGCAGTAAAGATCCACCAAACTACACGATGCGTCAGACAGAACAATCAAGGTATCACGAATAACGCACATATCATGTGGCATCCTAGAATTCCTTACCGGTCATTAGGGGTGCTCAAATTAATTTATTGTATTAAGGACTATGGCCAAATTTAATGGATAAATTTTTGGAAAGGGATGATCTATCTTTGGCCATATGTATTGTGGGTTAGAATCTATGGATTTGTGATTTCAAGTGTATAATTATCTAATTTATACACTATAGTACTTTGATTCAATAAGGATTTAATTAGTATTTAAAAGGGGTTGGCATTTGATTTAATTAGGCTTGGGCCTTAGGCCCAAGAGTGTGGACCTTTAATGGGCCAAAAAGCCGGCCCATGAAGCCCATGGAGAGGGCTGCCGTCGACCAAGGAGAGGGGGAGTGGCCGGCCCACTTCCAAGCCCATAATGCATGGGATTTGCCAAGTGTAGGCCATGCAATTAGCAATCATTGCTAATGATGGAAGGGGAGAAAAATTTGAGGAAATGATGGCCGGCTTAAGCGAGAAAGAGAGGGAGAGAGAGAGAGGAGTGTCGCCGGAGAGAGAGTGAGAGAGAGAGAGAGGGTTGCCAGAGAGTGAGGAACCAAGAGAGAAAGGGAGAAGCCGCGCGAAGGGGAGGTCCGCTCGTCCGTTGCCGTCCGCCGTGCGTCCGTCGCTCGTCGCCGCCGTGTGCTCGCTGCTAGCTCGGTCTAGAGGCAGGTTGGGATCTATATTCTACTCTTGCATGTTGTATCTTGTATGTGTGCTTGAATGGTGATGAATCTCGGACGTTTAGGGTGTGAGGACCGAAGCTTTGCATGTGTTGTTCTTGAAATAGCTTTCTGTTTTCGAGTAGACCGCCTGAACCCAGAATGTTGTAGAGGCTTACATGTGGGTTTTAAGTCGGATTTTGACTTCGACTTCTTCATGAAAGTTATATATAACACCTTAAATTATGACATAGTAAAATTTGAGCCAAAATGGTTGAGATTTGAGGGGTGAAACCCTTCTCCTACGAAAACGTTAGATCTGAAGCTGTTTTGTTGACCTCTTGGTGGTTTTGTGTGTTGTATGTTACTTTTTACTGAGAATTTCACTTCGACTTCTTCACGAAAGTTGAAGAGAACATCCTGATGACTAACAAAATCAAATTTGAAGTAAAAATAACAAGTGTAGCCTAGTGAAACGATTTTTATTTTGAAGACGATAGATCTGGAAGTGTTGTACTGGACTGCAGCGACTTCGTGAACTATAAAGTGATTATCCTTTGATAATCTCACCTTGATCCCTTAACGAAAGTTGTAGTAGACATCTTGAAGAAAAACATATCCAAAATTCAGAAGAAAATACGGAAGATAAGTCGGTGAAATCGTGATTTTTCGGAGACGGAAAAACCTGGACTGTTCGGTACTGGAAACAGGAGCTTCGACCGTCCATAATAACTTTTATAGGAAAAATATGACTTTGGTGTCTTCATGAAAAATATACTTTAGGGTATTTTCTATCACCTGGTAAAATTTCATAATTTTTGAAGGTCATTAGAGTATTTAATTGGAATTATTCCAAAAACCGAGTAATCTGTCGCGTTCGGTTTAGTCAGTCTCAATGCATGGGTCATATAATTTTATATGAAACTCTTTTGGCAAAGTGTTCTTCACGAAGTATCTTTCGTTATGTCTTCCCTATGACATATTAAAATTTCATAATTTTTGAAGTTCATATACCTATTTAACCAAAAATATTTCAAAAACTGTGCAAGCTATATTGATAGAATAGAAATGCTGTGATGCGTAATATATATCAAATTGTATGAGGGTCTTTTGATGCAGTGTCCTTTATGAAATATTTTCCATTATGTCTTGACTAGTACATGTTCAAATTTCATAATTTTTAAAGACCATTTGGGCGTTTAATGGAAATATTTTCTAAAATTGTGCAAGCATGGATTATACGAATTTCAAATGCTGGAAATTGTGATTATTCTGCTTTGGATGAGCCCAATCAATTATGTTGATTGAGGTGATTGAATATTGCTGAGCATGTGATGATAGTTGGCATTGCATATAGAATCAAATGCTGAATTAGACTTTCTGCCATTACATCATGTGCCATGCTGATTGTGAGACATAAATTGGTGAACATGCATTATGATGAATGAGGAAATTGTTAGTGGCGGCCGATAATGCCCTAGGAGTGTCAGGATGCCCGGGATGGGGGGTGCCGGATGCCCGGATGTATTGAGATACATGCCCGGATGTCCTCGGGAGTTTCGAGATGCCCGGAATGGTTGGGTGCCGAAAGCCTCGGAGGTTTGTGCCCGGGGAATGCCTCGTGATGCCAGTTGGGATGCGAGATGCCCGGAATGTGGGGGTGCCGGATGCCCGGTGGTGTGTGCCGGAGGTTTCTCGCGATGCCAGGTTCGGGTGCGAGTGATAAAGTGTGGGATGCAATTACTGGTCCCGGGAAAGAGAGATGTGGTGATCAAATTCAAAGATAAAAGTGGAAATTGAATCATGCGCATGAGATGTGATGACATATGTATGGATGTGTGACATGATGATGATCACCTATGGCATGATGATAGTATATGTATGACATGCCGATGATCACTTATGGCATGATGACATGTATGTGTGACATGATGATGATCACCTATGGCATGATGATATGTATGTGACATGATGATGATCACCTATGGCATGATAGTATATGTGTGACATGATGATGATCACCTATGGCATGATAGTATATGTGTGACATGATGATGATGAGTACATGAGGATGTATGTACATATGGTGCGATGACATATGCATGGCTGCAAGGCAAGTTATGCTTGGATGCATGGATGTCATGTACTATGCTATGATTGATTTATTGTATTGTGTGATGCATTGAGTGGTTTATTAGATCTTTTACCTGCTGAGTGGCTGTACTCACCCCTTCGGGGACCAACATTTCAGATTAGAAAGATGCCGCTCTCTCCGATCACGTGTGGTACTTTTTATGGCCTTCCATCTGACGTGGAGGTCGAGTGCTCGGAGATGGACTGCGTTACCATCCCCGGTCTGACATTCGTGCGGGTTCGTGTGCTAGTGATGTATGATGTGGGCTTAGCTGGAGGCCCGGTCGTTCAGGAGTTCTTGTCGGTCCACGTCCGCCGTGACGAAGTGATGCGGGGGATGTTGCCGCCGCCACCGCCCGATGCACCGGGGTGGGTGTGATGGCCGCGTGAGGAGGGGAGAGCTGACACTTTTTGGACATAGCCGACACTTGTAGATGGAGGATCATACATGAGATAGACATAGGGGTTGAGTTGTCTCTTTTGGGTTGTGGCCAAGTGTAGATGGACAATCTTGGCCTTTCTTTTTGTTGTATCGACCCGTGAAATCCATCTTGAAAATATACGTAAATAAAAGTGGCTCGGCTTCATCTTTTCATATGATGTGTAGTTGGTGTGCATTGTATCATGATTGTTGGTGGGAGAGACGGTGATATTCAATTATGCACTAATAAGTTGCGCCGGGACCGTTTTAAAAAAAAAAAAATGCCTATGAACTGCGATGCTTCTACTAAGAGATGTAACTAGCGTTCATTAGGTATAGCGATAGGTACCTGTGGCAACCTTAGGCAAGTCGGGGGTGCCACATATCATCCATGCATTCGAGCATACCTCACCATACAACCATGCATATATCATCATGCAACGTACATATACCACCATGCACTTGTACATTTATTATCAAGCAGCCATGCATATATCACCATACAACGTGCATATACCACCATGCACATGTACATATATCATCAAGCAGCCATGCATTTATCACCATACAACGTGCATATACCACCATGCACTTGTACATTTATCATCAAGCAGCCATGCATATATCACCATGCAACGTGCATATACCACCATGCACATGTACATATATCATCAAGCAGCCATACATATATCACCATACAACGTGCATATACCACCATGCACTTGTACATATATCATCAAGCAGCCATGCATATATCACCATGCAATTCATGCTTGCAATTCCATGAGGTTCATCCCATGCCATATGCACACATCCATGCGCATGATTCAATTTCCAATTTTATCTTTCAATTGGATCTCATCATTTTTCTTCCTAGGGACCAGTGTTTGCATCCCCCATTTATCGCTCGCACCCAACTTGACATCGTGAGGAGCCTCCGGCACACACCTCCGGGCATCCTACACACACCTCCGGGCATCTCGCACCCCACCTGGCATCATGAGGAATCTCCGGGGCTCACCATGAAAATGGTTACCCCTACCCTCCGGGCATGCATCATAATACAACCCCTCACCCTCCGGGCATGTATCATAATACAACCGAGCATCTCGACACTCCCTGGGAAAACCTCTGGGCATGTATTCATAATACAACCAGGCATTCAAAGGGTATCAACTCATTCGAACCTCTGGGCATCCCGACTTCCGGGGCATCGTCGGCTCACACCTCCGACGGTATCCTTATCGTCATACTTTATTTTCACATATGTGTCACATTATCAACATGGCATATGATGTGATGGTAACAAAGGTCTAATTCAACTTTTTATATTGTATGTCATGCCAAATGTCACCACATATGCAGCAAAATCAATCACTCAAGACGTTATATCACATAGAGCAAATTCATTTATTTTTTGAAACTGCAGTAAATTTTTGGATAAAAACAGAATGCACTCTTTTGGTTAAAACTCTTGAAAAATTAGTAAACAACCTTAATAAATTCTAAAAATTTGACATGTTGTATACAAGATCTAGAGGAAAACATTTCATGAAGGACACTTCACCAAAAGAACATCATACATTTCGGTACAGTCCGTGCATCACAGTCTTTATAATTTCGGAATATTGCCATACAAAGTTTCATTCACAAATTCGGTAAAAATCCTAAATCAGCTCCAAAAGTTCTAAAATTTTGATATGTTATAGAAAAAACCCAGAAGTAAATATTTCATGAAGAACTCGAAATCAAATTCGTGATAGATTAAAAATTATAATAACCATAACCGTCCATAACCCTCGGCATCGAATTCCAGATCTAACCATTTCGGATAAAAATCGTTTCACTAACCTAGACTCGTCCATTTCCTCTAAAATTATATAAACTACTCCTTAACATGTCATCTTTAACTTTCATTAAGAACATGAGATCAAATTCCAATCGGATAATTTTATAAAATTTACAGAATCACACTAGGTCAGTATTACGATTTCCAGATCTAACTTCTTCAAAGAAAAAACATTTCACCAGTCTATACTTGTTCATTTCTTCTGAAATTTTGATATGTTTCTCTACATGAAGTCCTCTACAACTTTTATCAAGAAGTCAAAGCGAGATTCCAACTAGAAAATTGCATGCAGCTCACGAAATCATCAAAGGTCGGACTGCCTTTCTAGAAAATGGAATGCTAAGCTAAGATACTTCTCCCCAAAGCTTCAAAATTTCTTCACCTCTACAACATCCGAAGTTTACCATTCACCACACACACATCACAGTAAGCAAAGGGTAGATTAATGGACTCTACTTGCCTCAAATTCAAAGGAAACACAGCAAGCAAACGGAGGGGCAAGGTGGCTCGACGGCGGGACTCGGCGCATGCACGGCAGCGACGGACTCCTTCTTCCCTTCCTCTCTTCCTCTCTTCCTCGCGCACGATAGCTCTCTCTCTCTCTCTCTCTCTCTCTCTCTCTCTCTCTCAACCCCTTCTCCTAATCTGCCTCTCCTCTTTTCTTCCCCCTCAATGATTTGTAATCATTTGATTTTGCATGGCCTCTTACACTTGGCTATTCTCCCTAGCCACTTGGCCAATTTGCCATGCAACCGGTTGGGCTTAATGGGCCGGGCCTCTCCCCTTCGGTCGACGGTAGTAGCAGCCCCTTTTAGGCTTCGTGGGCCAGGCTTCTTGGGCCGGTCGCATAGGGGAAACGGTGGGCTAGTCTTGGGTTTAAGAAAATCAACCCATTCTTCTCTAATTTTTCCCATTTAATCATCACCTAAGTATACACCTAATCACCAATTCATATGGCCATAATATTATGTAACATAATTCAATAAATTCCAACTTATAAAGCGCACGGTCAAGAATAAAATTTTTTTTAATCAAATAATTATCCATGAAAAGCTCAGCCTTAATCTTATTGCAAATCATGGATCAAATGGCTACAATATAATTTGATGATGCTTCCATCACCTATCCATGGTTCATAGCACATCTAGAGATTGTCATGGAATTCTAGGATGCCACATCGGTTTAGCACGAAAGCCGGTTCACTGCGATGGCGGTGCTACGTCGGCCGATAAACTCCGAAGCGGCGACACCAATGGAGGCTGGACCGGGCTAAAATCGGCCCAACACAGCTTAGCTAAGGCTGAGCTTCGGCCCTAGCTTCTGCAGGGGCTACTCGTCGCGGCTAATCTTGGTTGGACCAAGCTAAACTGCAGCTGAAGTTAAGGGGCTAGATTGAGCTTGACGCAGCTAAAGTTTGCGGCTTCGAGTGGCTGGGCCGTGCGGAGGCTGAGCTACGAAGAAGCAGCTTCGACGGTGATGTTGGGCTCGCGGGATTTGCTGACGACAAGAGTTGGCTTCGCTTGCTTCATGAGCAAAAGACAAATGTAGAAGCTTTGGGGAAGATGCTTTGGTGGAGAGAAAGACACGCAAGGGGGGCTGGCAGGGGATCACGTTGCTGGTGGTGGTCAACAACTAGCTGAAGAAGCAGCTGATTCGGTGGAATTGTTGACTGAGTGAAGACACCGGATGGTGGAGGACGCGTGGTGTCATGCCCCGATCCTCGAGTATGTGCCCATCCCTCACCTGGTCGATTTAATAGCGACGTCCCAGGATGCATTGTCGACCATTTCATTTTAATACACATGCGGAAGCATATAAAATCCCCAGACAATAAAGCAATGGGATAGAAAAGTATGGCTATATTTTTCACAACTGAAAAACCACAACCATACTTTCATACAAACAAACCTCATAGTATATTTTACAATATTATTAACAAGTCAGATCTATCACATATCATATCACAACTTAGAGTTTGCAAAACAAGGTGAGGTCTCAGTTCTGATCCGAGTCATACTCCGGATCATCCTAAGGGTCCTCCTCGGACTCCTCCTTCGGTTCCTCATCGGGGTCCTCCTCTTTGGGTTCTTCCTCCTCAGGTTTCTCCCAAAATGTTGTCCCACAACCGGAATGAAACTACGTCTCTTAGCAAGTTCTACCCCCTAAGACTCGATTAGGAAGCCAATACACCTTAGAGCTGCTTAAGCACAACATGAGTCAAAGGACTTACCTTGGCCTCAGTTCCACTCTGCAAATCAATGTCATTTACAGATGCTTCAAATCACAATAACCAATCAATTCACAGCATCAGATCAAATAATTGATTAATCGACCTATTCGATTACATGTCATTTCGACCCTTTTCTTGGTTGGCTCATCTCATATTATCTATAAAGTCCGTTCATATCAGGACTGCTCACTGTTAAGCTGATAAATATATAGTATAGCTCGCTCTAAGCTAATAAATAATGTACTGCTCTCAATCTAAGCTGACATATCGAACCATTAGGTTGATATAGTACATTAATAATGCTCACTCTAAGCTAATAAGGTATACTGCTCGCAATCTAAGCTGACACATCAAAGCCCGTGGGATAATATAGTATACCGGTGTACTACTTGCAATCTAAGCTGACATATTGCCCGTAGGTCGATATAGCACACCACACCCAACCATTCAAATCTAAGGTATACTGCTCGCAATCTAAGTTGACATATCGCCCGTAGGTCGATATACACACCCCACCCAACCATTCAATCAATTTCATCTTTTATCATTCTCGATAAAATAGCCGTATGTGGGGACACGGTTGGTCTTAGCCAAAATATCATAATTTCCTTTCTATAAATCCCACCATTTTCTGTAGTGCATCAAAAAATTTTTTTGGCATTGTCAACCGATGCCCGGTTATTCTTCAATTACTTTCCAAAATTATTTAATTTAGGAAATAAATCCCAAATTCACAAATAATTCATTTTAGCACAAAATAAAGCTTAATTAAATAAATGGACTGCACCACGATCATGAGCATAAAATCCCGATCGTTGGCTATCCCAGCCTAATTTTCGGAAAATAAATAATTAAATAATTCCAAAAATTATTAAATAAATACAATAAATCCAATTTAGGCCCGTAATGCCTAATTGAAAGCCGAGACGAGCCCGGAAAATTATCGAGACTCGTTTAATAAATAATAGGACTTATCTACTCGCTAATTACACTAACCATTCTCATAACATGCATAGGTAAATTCCTAATATAATTATTCTAATATAATCTATCCATCTAATTGCACTTAATTAAATCTAATCAACCCCTAAGCATCATTAGCCTACTAAGAAGGGATTAGTGAGCAAAACTCACCAGTTTAGCATTCCGGTGAGTCCACGGCGAAGGCGATGTCAAGGCGGATAATAAGCCTCAAAGCGGCGACACCAAGCGAGGCCGAGAAGACACCTAAAACGGGCCTCGAAGACCAAAAACCCTTGCTGTCCTTGGTTTTGTTCTTGAGCCGAGCGGCTAGAACCGGCGGTGGTTTGGTGCGGAAACGGCGAGCGGTGAAGGTCCGTCGGCTTGGGGGCGGCGTACAGCTGATGACCGGCGGCAAGGAGGCTCGGGAACCTCAACCACAACGATCCAAGGAGGTCCCAAGGCTGAAACAGCAGCCACAAACTCTGACTCCCTTTGCAACTTGGAAAAACTGGTCACCGGAAGAGAAACAAAGCTGAATGGGCTTGGCTGGAGTTTCGGCGAGGGATTGGCCGGCAACCGGCGGCACCCGGGGGTCGAGGGGGATTTGCTGGTGGTTGGTATGGGTGGAGGCTCGGGAACCTCAACCACAGCGATCCAAGGAGGTCCCAAGGCTGAAACAAAGCAGCCCACAAACTCGACTCCCTCGCAACTTGGAAAACCGGTCATCGGAAGAGAAACAAAGCTGAATGGGCTTGGCTGAAGTTCCGGCGAGGGATCGGTCGGCAACCGCGGCACCCGGGGTCGAGGGGGATTTGCTGGTGGTTGGTATGGGTGGAGGAAGGGTTAGAATGAGAGAAAACATGAAGAAAATGCAAAACAGGCGAAACCGTGCAGGCTGCCAGGCGGACCAACGGACCGGCGACCGGTGGCTCGACGGTCGCACAGGACGGCCGACGGCTCCGTTTGGGGCGAGGTCGGGCTTGATGGAATGGTCTAGATGTCTTCTTCACGGCGATGGGTAGCTCGTTTGCTGATTCATCTGGGAAATCAACTTTTTACTCGGATCTTTGGCGAAAGGTCAACTGGAGCAGAAACCGGTGGTGGCGCGGGTGGAGCGTGCGATGGCGAGGCTGCTTCGATCTTCTTCCTTGGTCTACTGGTCTCGCACAAATGGAGGAGAGAAGGATTTGCACGACCGGATGAGGGAGAGAAGAGAGGAAGATATAAGGTGGAGGGCCCCTTGGCCAACCTTTTCCACCAAGTTGTCTCGCAAGCCTTGTCCAAGAAGCCAACAACTCTTGGCTATAATTGAGCCACCCACACCCTCTCCACAACCTCTCAAATTGTCCAAAGTTGCTAGGGGAAAGGAGGCACACGAATTTTGGCATCAATCGGCTTCAATTGGACACTTCTCTTCACTTGGTTTAATTTCAATTGGCCCTCATAACTTCAATTGGTCATCCGTCGATCATCCTTACATTTTTCCTTACTCATATATCCATCAAGCTTCTCAATTTTAAAATAAAAAACACTCCCCGACCTTTTCTGCACAAAAATGGTCCTAAACCGACTTTTTCCCAAAAAGTCTCGGGTCGCAAAAAAATCTTCTGAGACCGAGTCGATGCTCTTAGAATTTATTGTGACATGATAAAATTTTCAATTTCTGAAATCGGTTTTGAATTTGTGGTTAATTTTCATTCGACGCGTTTTTAGCGTGAGCTAGACTACCGGGTAATTTTCAGAACTTTTTAGTGTAAATGACCCGTTGTCGATTTTCTTTGAGTCACAATGAACCCACTTGACAGATTGGTGACTCTCGATTGTTGTAGAAATCTCGAGAATTCAAATACGGACATAGGGTACCAAAATGATAGAGAAATTAATCTAGTGCCGGCCTACAAGAATTTTCCAATTTAGTGATGTCATCCACGATTAGCCACACATCTCTGTCGAATCGACCTATCTCTGATCTCTAATCAATTTACGTCTATGCCGTAATGATCTCAGTAGATGAACACGGTTGAGCAGCAAAATTCCTGGTCGAATTCTTAAGTCTATTTGCCTTAAAATTCTTAATGGCTTCCCCAGATAGTTTAGTTATCTTGAGAGTGATCAGCTCTGAGAACAGCCCTATAAACGCGTCAATGAAAAGCCCGATTTATTCAGTAAAAAATAGGGTTGAAAATCTGGGATGTCACACGCGGCAAGGGGATGGAGCATCTTCGGTGGAGAATTCTGCTAGAGTTTGACTCAAATGTGGCAGCGTGAAGAGGATCGAAGGCTTCGGTGGCAGAAGAGACATTGGATGGTGGGGCAAAAGTGAGTTGCAAGGAATTCGAGCTTCAAGGGAAATGAAAGTAGATGCTGGCGGAGAGATGGAGAATGAAGGAGTTGCACGTGTCTTCGAAGGAAGAAATTGAAAGCGAAGCAGGATTGAAGGGATCAAAGGAGGTCAGCTATGAAGATGGAGGGCAGTTGGTCAGGCGTGCTGGAGAAGCCACGGGTGGGGGCAAAAAGTCAAACAACCCTAATCCCTTCAATTAAAAACTTGTCCCCTATTTCTTTCTAATAAGATAATGCCACAATTAATCAATTTTTGATGCCAAAGGTTGCACCCCCCAAGCCTAGCTCCGAATTTAACCAAATGAGCTTCAATTTCATCTCCAAATTCCCCAAATTGAGGTCCAATTTCATTGAAGAAAAAGCCCACACAATTTCTGCAAGTCTCCTTCGCCAAGTAGCTCGGTTTGGATGCCAAAAATCCATTTAATTTGGCCCATTTGAATTTCCAATCTTTTATGAATCGATTTTCTGAAAAAATCTCGGGCTCGCCGAAAATTCTTCAAAGGATGAGTCGATGTTCCTAAAATGTCTCGTGACATGACAGAGTTTTCAATTTCTGAAATCGGGTTCAAATTCACGATTAATTTCATTCTGGCGCGATTTTAGCGTGACCTAGCTTATCGAGTAGCTTTTAGGAATTTTTAGTGCAATTTACCTGTGGTTGATTATTTTCGAGCCACATTGTACATCTTTAACTCATAGGCGACTCTCGGTTGTCGTGAAAATCTCAAGGTTTCAAATTTGGACAGAGGGTATGAAAATGACAGAAAAATCGGTCTAGTGCCGTTTGACAGAAATTTTGCAATAATGTGGAATCACCCACACACTAATCACATACCTTTATCGAATCGACCTATCTCGGTCTCTGATCGATTTTGACGGTGTCGTAATGACCATTGCAAACTAGCACGGTCGAGCAGTCGGTTTCTAGTCGAATTCTAAAGTCACTTGCATTTATATTCCTTAACGGCTTCACTTGGTAGACTAGTTAACTCGTGAGTGTCCAACTCAGAGAAAAAGGCCATAGGCGCGTTGATGAAAAGCTCAACTTATTCAATTGAAAGCAGAACCTAAAAATCAGGATGTTACAACTCTTCCCCTCTTATAAAAATTTCGTCCTCGAAATTTAAACATTTACAAATCTTAAACCAAAAAGATGGGGGTATCATCGTCTCATCGAGTCTTCACTTTCCTAGGTTGCTCTTTCTGTGTCTTGGTGTTGCTAGACCACTTTAACTAACGGGATCGTCCTGGTACGCAAAACCTGTTTCTCCCGATCTACTATCTAGACGGGGCTTTCCACATACGACACTCTATCATCCACGTCTAATTCTTCAAGATTTAGCATGTGGGTTGGTTCAGGCTCATACGTCCTCAACATTGACACGTGAAAGACGTCATGCACTTGCGCTTGCGCTAACCTCGGCGGCAATGCAAGACGATACGCTAGGATCCCGATTCTTTCCAAAATCTCAAAGGGACTTACGTACCTCAGACTCAGCTTTTCTCTTTTATTGAAGTGCGAAGTACACCTCATTGGTGACACGTTCAAAAAGGTGTGACCACTAACTTGGAATTCCAATGGTCTCCGGCGCTTATTCGCATAACTTTTCTGGTGGCTCTGAGCGGTTTTTAATATGTCTCTGATGATGGCAACTGCATCCACTGACTGCTGAACTAACTCTGGGCCCGTGATCTTTCGTTCTTCGACCTCATCCCAACAACCTGGCGTTTTGCACGGTCTGCCATACAAAACTTCAAAAGGAGTCATTTGAATGCTCTGTTGGTAGCTGTGAACCTCGGGTCTCGGTCTGATGTAATCATCACCGGCACTCCATGCGGATGAACAATCTGACGCACGTACAACTCTACATGCCTGTCCAAATCAAGGTCCTTTTGTACTGTGATGAAGTGAGTCGACTTCGTCAATCTGTCGACCACTACCCAAATGTAATCATTTCCTCTTTGACTCCTTGGTAACTGTCACAAAATCTATTGTGATGTGCTCCCATTTCCACTCAAGAATCTCGAGAGGTTGTAGAAGCCCTCTCAGTTGACAATGTTGTGACTTCACTTGCTGACACGTCAGACACTTAGCAACATGCTTGGCAATGTCCGCCTTCATACCGAACCACCAATAGTGTTGACGTAGATTCTTATACATCTTCGTACTGTCAGGATGAATACTATATAGCTATGATGAGGTTCTGATAAGATCTACTCTTTAAGCTCTACATCGTTAGGTACATACAATCGTCCTTAGAACTGCAATGTTCCGTCTTTTAAAACCTGAAAGTTAGCCTTTCAATTATCAGTATCCACTTGCAGGATTTTTTGAACATCTCGGTCTATCGGTTGAAGCGTCTTGGTTCTGATCTGCACTTCCGGCTCAATTCTGAGGGTGGCCATAAAATTCAAAAGGTGGCCTACCTCAAATTTGAAATCCGAATCTTGAGCTCTCTCAAGTAAAATCCATTCCTTGAGTACCATTTGGGCTACTAAAGACTTTCGACTTAGCGCGTCTGCGACCTTGTTAGCCTTTCTAGGGTGATATAGGATGTCGTAATCATAGTGCTTCAAGAGTTCCATCCAGTGACGCTGTCTCATATTCAACTCCTTCTAAGAGAATAAGTACTGGAGACTTTGATGGTCAGCGAAGATTTGAAATCTTTCTCCACACAAATTTCTCTTCCTTCTTCAGCCGTTGACTCAACGGCGAAACTAATGCTGAAAACCCTTCCACGAACCTTCTGTAGTACCTTGCTAAACTCAGAAAGCTTATGATCTCTGTCACTGTAGTCGGTCTTGGCTAGTTGATGGTTACTTTAATCTTGGTGAGGTCCACGGAGATTCCTTCGCCTGAAATCACGTGACCTTTCTCAAACGACTCTTGTGCTCCTCAGCACTTCTCGAGTACGCCAAAATATCATCTATGAAAATGATCACAAACTGATCCAGGTACTCTTTAAACACTCGGTTCATCAGATCTATAGAAGTAGCTGGAGTGTTCGCCAATCCAAACGGCATTACAGTGAACTCATAATGGCCGTATCGAGTACGAAATGCTGACTTCGGTATGTCCTCCTTTTGATCCTCAGCTGATGGTACCATGTTCTCAAGTCGATTTTAGAAAATATTGACGCTCCATGCAATTGAGCAAATAAGTCATCGATCCCTCGTTCTTCTTCACGAATAGAATTGGTGCTCCCCAAGGTGATGCACTGGGGCGTATGAATTCCTTATCCAATAAATCCTGCATCTGCACCTTTAGTTCTTTCAACTGTCGTATCTATGACAGTCGCTAAGTAACATTGGCAACCCCCATCTAACAAACGGGTTACCACAAGCGACGAAATTAAAAGGGATCGAGGGTCCTCCTCAACTTTTGATAAATTTGAACTTTTATCTATCAACAGGTTAAACTGTATCACATTGCGACAACAATTCATTACAACAAAAAGCTCCTCGAGCCAAACCTTTTCATATATGATATTAAAGTTATACACATGCAAAATCATTAAGTACAACTCTAGTCAACGATTCTCCTTTCTATGACTTCATTACAACAATCGAGGTTCTATAAACTTAACCAAAATTCTGCTGCGCCACTCTGATAAAATTGTTCTGGGAACATTGCCCATCCTGTCTGGTGCACAACTCGATTCATCCCTAAGCTGGCGGCCTATTCAAACCACCCTGCGGTGCATTCTGCGGCGCGTTCCCTCTGTTCTGTCCCATCGGTGGTGGCGGTAGTAACTGCTGTTGTCCCATATGCTTTCTAGGACAATTCCTGGCTATGTGACCTTGCTGGCCACATTCATAACACGTACCCATCTGAAAATGGCACGGGGCTGGTCCGTGTCGTTTTTAGAGAAATGACACACGCCATTATGTCTTGGCGCTAACTTTTCGATCCCACCCTTTCTGTTGGGCGAAATAAGATACCTTCCTCCGGTCATCGGTCTCTTCCCAAACTGATTTCCATCTCGGTTAGACCCAAACCGCGACCCAGATGCAGCGGCTTGTTCGTTCAGATTCTTCTCTATCAATTGGGTTCGTCCGTATAACTCATTATAGTTCTTTAGATCGAGCGGTACTAGCGGATTTTTCAGCTCCGGTCGGAGGCCATCCCTAAACCTCATCGCTTTTTCCTCGGGATCCTCGATCAATCTAGGAGCATATTGTGATAACTCGGTGAACTTCACCTCATATTGGTCCACAATCATTAGATCTTGGCGAAGGCATAGAAATTCCGCCATCTTTAGTTGCTTGGCATAGCTGGAGAAATATTTGCCATTGAACGCTCCAACGAAGACGTTCCACACTGGAACCACACCTTCTGGGAAAACACTTTCTTTGGCGGCCCTCCACCAAGTACTTGCAATCCCCTACAATTGATATACTGCAAGGACGACCTTCTCTTCCTCTATGCACCTCAGCAGTGCCAAAGCTTTCTCAAATTCTTGAATCTAGAGGGTTGTAGCCTCGAGATCTCCTGTTCCTATGAACTTCAGCGGTTGCAACTTCAGGAACTGCTCAACGAGCTTATGAATTGGTCTCTCGGCAACCACGTTCCCCTGTGGAACTTCAGCAGGTGCGGCAGCGGCTGTGGCAATAGCGGCGGCTTGATTCTAAGCCTGCTACCCCATCAGAACTCCAATTGTCTGAAGCGCTTGCATGATCCCTTCGAACCTGGGATCACCAGGCAACACCAATCGACGGGATTGGCGGCGGTGCTACTCCACTTGCGCTGGCCTCAACCTGCACTCTACCACTCCACTTGCACTGGCCTTAACCTGCACTCTACCTCGGCCACCTCGAGTACCAACCCTTGTCGGCTTCCTACCCCAAGTCACTAATGATATGATCCTCTTTCTAAGAGTCCTCTGCTCCTCATCACTCATGCTATAGACTTTCTACAAAACATGTTCCCAATTCCATACAGAATTAGAAATTGAGTGATCCCTACAACCAATTTACCAAACAGCTATCAATCACATGCATCAGCATAAAATAGAGGTCATTCCTACTAATTATCCCATGACTCAACGCACCTTATCACTCCATACACAGACCTTGCTCTGATACCACTTAAACGGGTATGTCACGCCCTAATCCTCGACTGCCTGCACATCTCTCTATGGTCGATATAAATTTGCGACTTCCCAGGACAAGTCGCTGACCCTTTCTTTTTATTGCACATGCGAAAGTGAATAACAAATCCCCTTACAATAACCATCTCGGGATAGAAAAGCAGGATAATAAATTCACAAAGAAAACATGCTTTTATATATACACTGAGTCATGTACAAAAGTCTACAATCAAAAGATTTCAAAAGATTGACTCTCAAAATAAGCTGTCCTATTCGACCTACACTGCAGATCCCCTCAATTCGGCTCCAGATCCTTCACTCTAAGGCCCTGAAAATTGAACCCACGAAGGGGTGAGATATAAATCTCACTGAGTTTATGCTTTAAACCCCGATTATGAGGGTAATACACCTAGAAGCGTCCTAACCACACAATCACACAACCACAGAGACTTACCTCGTCTCATACGTTCCCTGCAGGTCAATACAATTTATATCACAGATAGCACGAAAGCATGAGCAGCAACCAAGCTCATCCACTAGAACACCACACTCAATTTCCAAATAAGAACAGGGGTCCTGATTATAGGGCCAAATTGTTATGACATGTCCCATACCACGCCAAACAATTTTGTCCCATAATCCGATCCATCTATCTCAATCAATCATACGTTCCAATTGATTATTACTACCTGTACATGTAGTTTTACCCGACACACATCGGGCCTCTGGCGTAGCCAGGTTTCGTCTCACTCCTTTGAGCACAGCTACATCCTTTGAGACACACCAGGGATGGCATTCCTTACGGCCTTTCCGAAGGAGTTTCGGTCCAGAATCTACTACGACCGACGTCCA
This sequence comes from Eucalyptus curtisii, assembly GCA_017140595.1. Taxonomy (NCBI): domain Eukaryota; kingdom Viridiplantae; phylum Streptophyta; class Magnoliopsida; order Myrtales; family Myrtaceae; genus Eucalyptus; species Eucalyptus curtisii. The sequence continues at coordinate 15,975,186 of CM029496.1, forward strand.
CCGACACACACCGGGGATGACTAATATCAATCGATACACACCGGGGACGGATTCTCTTAACCAGCACATGATCATTCAATTCGGCCAAGGACATTGTGCTTTGCACTCACATGCCTCAATTAAGATAATGACCTTGGCTTGTTTTCTTCTTATTAAAAACATCTGGTGAAAATATCGTGTGTGGATACACGGTTAGATCGAACCTTAAAAATTGGTATCCTTCCTTTTAAAATCCCACTATTTTATACAGTATATAAAACCATTTTCGATGTCAAAATCCGACACCCGGGATTTTCTGAATAAATATCAAAATTCACAATTTTTGGAATAAATGACTAAAATTCTAATCAGCAATCAATTTGCATAAATTAACACTCAATTGCAGAAATTAACTACACCATTGCAATCATCACGAAATTCCGGTCACCGACTATTCCGGTCTAATTTCTGGACAATATTAAAGAATTAAATAATTTCCAAAACTAACTAAATAAACACATATTAATACATTAAATGCAAACTTAGACTGAATAATGCTAATCTAACCACCTATTGAGCTAATTAAATTATTCTAACCATCCTAGCTATGTAACAATATACTAACCTAACTAACTACAATCTCTAACCACCTAATTAACTAATCTAACTAACCTAATTTAACTAAACAAACTAATAATTAAACTAATTACACTTAAATTAACCTAATCACTCCTTAAACGTCATTAGCCTACTAAGTAGAGTTTAGTGCATAAACTCACCGGTTTAGCGCGAAAACTGGTTCACCGCGACGGCGGCGCGACAGTGGTCATTAAACTCCAAAGCGGCGACACCAATGGAGGCTCGGACCCAGCTAAAACCGGCCCAACACAGCTTAGCTAAGGCTGCGCTTTGGCCCTAGCTTCTGTAAGGGCTACTGGTCGCGGTTGATCTTGGTCAGACCGGGCTGAACTGCAGTTGAAGTTAACGGGCTAGTCTGAGCGTGACGCGGATGAAGTTTGCGGCTTCGAGTGGGCTGGGCCGTGTAGAGGTTGAGCTACAAAGAAGCAGCTTCGACGGTGATGTTGGGCTCGCGGGATTTGCTGATGACAGGAGTTGGCTTCGCTGGCTTTGTGAGCAAAAGACATGGGTAGAAGCTTGGGGGAAGATGATTCGGTGGAGAGAAAGACACGCAAGGGGACGGGGGGATTGCGTCGTTGGTGGTGGTCAACAACCAGCTCAAGAAGCAGCTGATTTGGTGGAATTGTTGACTGAGTGAAGACACCAGATGGTGGAGGACGCGCGGCAAAGGGATGGAGCAGCTTCGGTGAAGAATTCTGCTGGAGTTTGACTCGGACATGGCAACGTGAAGAGGATCGAAGGCTTCAGTGGTTGAGGAGATAACGGATGGTGGGGGTGAGCGTGAGCTGCAGGGGAATTCGAGCTTCAGGGAAATGAAAGCAGATGCTGGGGGAGAGATGGAGAATGAAGGAGTTGCACATCTCTTTAAAGGAAGAAATTGAAAGCGAAGCATAATCAAAAGGATTGGAGGAGGTCAGCTACGAAGATGGAGGGCAGTTGGTCAGGCATGCCGGAGAAGCCACGGGTGGGGGCAGAAAGTCAAACAACCCTAATCCCTTCAATTAAAGGCTTGTCCCCTATTTCTTTCTAACAAGATAATGCCACAATTATTCAATTTTTGATGCCAAAGGTTGCACCCCCCAAGCCTAGCTCCGAATTTAACCAAATGAGCTTCAATTTCATCTCCAAATTCCCCAAATTGAGGTCCAATTTCGTTGAAGAAAAAGCCCACACAATTTCTGCAAGTCCCCTTCACCAAGTAGCTCGGTTTGGAAGCCAAAAATCCATTCAATTTGGCCCATCTGAATTTTCGTTCTTTTCTGAATTGTCCGAATTAATTTTCCGAAAAAATCTCGTGCTCGCCGAAAATTCTTCGAAGGATGATTCAACGTTCCTAAAATAACTCGTGACATTACAAAGTTTTCAATTTCTGAAATCGGGTTCAAATTCGCAGTTAATTTCAATCTGGCGCGATTTTAGCGTGACCTAGCCTACCGGGTAACTTTTAGGAATTTTTAGTGCAATTTACCCGTGGTCGATTATTTTCGAGCGACATTGTACATTTTCGACTCATAGGCGACTCTCGGTTATTGTGAAAATCTCGAGGTTTCAAATACGGACAGAGGGTACGAAAATGACAGAAAAATCGGTCTAGTGCCGTTCGACAGAAATTTTGCAATTATGTGGAATCACCCACACAATAATCACATACCTTTATCGAATCGACCTATCTCCAGTCTCTGATTAATTTTGACGGTGCTGTAATGACCCTTGTAAACTAGCACGGTCGAGCACTCGGTTTCTGATCGAATTCTCAAGTCAGTTGCATTTATATTCCTTAACGGCTTCACCTGATAGACTAGTTAACTCATGAGTGGCCAACTCGAGAAAAAGGCCATAGGCGCGTCGATGAAAAGCCCAACTTATTCAGTCGAAAGCAGAACTTGAAAATCACGATGTCACAGCTGGCGAGGGCTTAACGGCCCTCGCCTCTGCCCTGGCGATGGCCGCCATGGCCTCGCCCAGATCCGGGCAAAGCCGCCTTGTCAGTGGCCCTGGGAGAGGCCGGGCGGGTGAGGGCCGCGATCCTCGCCGGCGGCAGGCAAGGGCTTCGCGGCCCTCGCCTAGTGGCCGGAATAGTCCAAGGAGAAAAAAGATAGAAAAGAAAAGGAAAAAGAAAAGAAAAAAGAAAAAAATTAATAAAAAATTCTAAAAAATAATAAAAAATAGTAAAAATTGTCACGTCAGCGTCCGGCCACCGGTCGACGTCCACGTCAGTGCCGACCGGCCAAAATTGGCTGGATGGACTGAATTGGTACAAATATTAAAAAAGTTTAGAATCGAATTGGTCCAATTAAAAAGTTTAGGACTAAATTGGTACCAATGCAATAGGTTTAGGACTTTTTTTGTACTTTTCCCCCTAAGCGATCTCCTATTGCGGGTCCTGAGTAATAGAGTTGTACTCAAGGACTTCTTCGAGGCAGTAGCTCCAATGGAGGAGAAGATCCGGAAGAGCTATTCGGAGACCTTGAAATTCAATGGGCTGGACCTTATCCAGATGATGGTGCTCAATGGTTGCTAAAAAGTTACTCTACAAGATTTATCATGAAGTTGAAGGAATCTACCGAATTCGCAATCATTAACTAGTAAAAGCATGCTGCTTTTAGTTGTTTTGAATTATGTTCTTTGGCATACATGGGCGCAGGTTGAGAGAGAGAGAGGAGTAATGTGTGGATCGAAATGCACATATAACTCAGTGACTGTTAAACTATTAGTTCGTAGTCCATCAAATTGAACTTATGTGAAATATTAGTTGATGGAGAGACTAATATTAAGATAATATGTTGTGAATGTAATTGTTAACCTATGATTTTTTCAATGAAATGGCAATATATAATTAAATATTATCAAGATCAGTGAAAACTCATCTTACCAAGGACTAGAGATTTCAAAAGGTCTCATGCTACATGCTTATTTACCTAAACATAAGAGTAAATTGTTGCTCTACATTTATTGAATTGATAATTAAAAATTAGTGATAGAATGAAACTGTTGAAGCCACGACGAACTTTTTCAGAGCAACTTCAATATTTCCTTAATATCGGCAAAATGATCCTTAACAGTCCCACTAAAGAACCTGAGCCCGGATTGGCGAACAAATCACCACGGAAATCTAAGGGCGCGTTTGGTAACGATTCTATTCCCGGGAGTAGATTCTGATCAGAAATGATTCTTTTTTATTCTATTCCTAGGAACTGATTCTAAGCATTTTAAGCCGTTTGGTAACTGTCCAAAATTTCTGATTCTGGAATAGAATTGCGTTTGGTACCGTGCTCATTAATTATGTTCCAAATTAATTTCTTTTAATTTTAAATAATTTTTTTTACTTTTTTCCTTTTTTTCCTTTTCTTTTTTCCCTTTTTTTTCTTTTCCCCTTTTTCTCCTATTCTTCTTCTTCTTCTTTTTCTTGTGGCCGGTCGCCAGACCGGCGATCGACTGTGCAAGGGCCGGCGACCTCACCGAAGCGGCGCCAGCCCTCGTCGGCCGAGCCTCGCCGGTAGCTGGGCGAGGCTCGCCCAGCCTCGCCAAATCTGGTGAGGCCGAGCCTCACCGGTGGCTAGGCCGGCCTCGCAGGGGCTGGGCAAGGCTTGCCTGACCACCGGCGGGGCTGGACGAGGCCCGCCTGGCCATTGGCGAGGCTCGGCCTCGCCAGATTTGGTGAGGCCGAGCCTCGTCGGTGGCCGGGCTTGCCTCCGGCGAGCTCACCGGATTGGCGGATGGCGACCGGTGGCAGCGGCGGTCGGCGGCGGCGGACGGCGGCGGATGGTGGTGGACGGCGGTCGCGAGATAGCCGAAGAGAAGAAGAAGAGTTGTTGGTTTTGATTCTCAAATTTGTTCCCGGAACAAGAATCAACTTTTTTTTTTTTTTTTTGATTTTTTATTCTATTCCAAATCGTTTCCGGAACAAATTTTTTCCCATGATCAAAAATTTTACTAAACGCGATTCTTGGCCCATACCGATCTCGGGAACAAAGAATCAGAATTTGGCCCTCTTTGGATGGTTACCAAACAGGGCCTAAGAACTCAATTGGCGAGGCTCGGACGAGAAGTTGGTGATCGCATCCGTTCCATGCAACTCTCTCTCCACTTTGTCGTACGCCATCATGGCCTGTAGACCGTATCGTATGTGCCCAGCCACCGCCGTACATGTCATTTTGAGTCTCGCATCCTAGCTGCCCATCTCCGTAATGGCTTTTGGCTTACATTCTGGAACTTCTTCCCACCACTGCAAGATTAATCTACCTGTGCATTACACGTGTGTTGCACGTGTATCACACGAGAAGAGCCACGAGATTAATCTATTAGTGCATCGCGCGTGTGTTGCACGAGTTAAATATTTAATTTGTCCTTCATTAGCAAAAAAAAAAAGGCTTATATTTGTTAAGGAGTTAAATATTTCTTATTTCTTGTTTGTTTCACCAACTTACCAAGTTTTAAATAAAAATACTTGAGCATTTCCTGGGTATTCTTTTGAGTATATCAAGAATCAGAGGGGAATATTTCAAACTTATTCTCGTCCACCACATAAATGCTAATAGTAGGAAGATATGATTTTCATTACAATTCATTACTCATTATAAAAAAATCCTAGAAAGAAAAATTGGTGTGCTTTACTTTAAATTTTTGGTGGGTTCTCATGAATGATAGTTTTAATTCTTTATACTTCGATTTGGACAAATCAAGAAATAAAATAGTTTAAAAAAAGGAAATAAAGAAATATACCAAGTGAAGTGACAGAAAAATATTCTCCTACGAATGGCTAATCAAGCTTATTTATGATAATTTGGGAAAAGGAAAACCTTTTCAATTATTTAGGCTTATCATATTTTTGTCAAAATGAAGAACCATGATATTACATCCTATGCAAATAATTATTTGATCATTGATACATCAACATGTATAATGTATGTCTAAATCTTTGGCGTACATGAGTGCAGCAGGGGGTGTTAACATGTGGATAGAGTAATTAGAAACTCAGATATAACTTAGCGACCATTGATGTATTAATTGATAGGCCATCTCACTAAACTTATATGTGATATTTGTTGATGGATAGACTAATATAAAGATATTACTGTCATGAATACAATTGTTAATCTCTGAAGTTTTGGATGAAATTGCAATGCATAATTGCACATTGTCAAGACAAGTGGAAACTCATCTTACCAAAGACTGCATATTTCAAAAGATCTCATGCTACAAGCTCATTAACTAAAAAATAAGAGTAAATTGTTGTTCTACATTTACTGAATTGATAATGAAAAATTATTGATAGAATGAAACTGCTGAAGACAAGGCCGATTTCACAGAAATGACTCCAATACTTCTTCAATGTCGGCGTAATGACTTTTGACGGTCCTATTCGAGAAATCAAGCCTGAATTCGTTGCCCAGATTAGCTAACAAATCGCTGCAGTTATAATATATGATATGAAGCTCCGAAAATCGAAGTAGTCACTGGCAGCGGCAAATCCAATGCGGAGTGCTCGAAGGGGAAGTTGTTAATCCTGTCCGTTCCACACAACTATCTTGCCACTTTGTTGTCCGCCATCATGGCCTCATCGGCCGTTTGTATCTGCCCAGCCATCTCCATACATGTCGCTTCGGTCTCGGATCCTTGTCGTCTATCTCTTTTGTGACATCCCAATTTTACAATTCTGGTTTCAATTGAATAAGTTGGGCATTTCATCTTCGCGTTTATAGCTTTCTTCTCTGAGTTAGCCACTTACGAGATAATTAGTCTATCAGGTGAAGCCGTTAATGAATCTAAACGCAATGGACTTGAGAATTCGATCAGGAACTGATTGCTCAACCGTGCTAATCTACAAGGGTCATTACGGCACAGATTGATTAGAGACCAGAGATATGTCGATTCAACAGAACCATGTGATTAAGTGTGGGTGATTCCACCTAATTGCAAAATTCTTATCGATCGGCACTAGACCGATTTTTCTGTCGTTTTGGTACCTTGTGTTCGTATTTGAAATCTTGAGATCTCCACGACAACCGAGAGTCGCCAACGTGTCAAAGATGCACTTTGTGGCTTGAAAATAATCAACCACGTGTCAATTGCACTGAAAATTCCTAAAAGCTACCCGGTAGGTTAGGACGCGCTAAAGTCGCGCCAGATTGAAATTAACCGAGAAATTGAACTCGATTTCAGAAAGTGAAAGTTCTGTCATGTCACAATTCATTTTAGGAACGTTGACTCATCTTCAGAAGATTTTTTCTGCAAATCGGGATTTTTGGCGGAAAAGCAAAGTAAGGCCGTTTTTGTTCGGGAAAGTCAGAGGGCCGGTTTTGATCGCATCTTTGGGATGCAAGTTGGATCATATGATGGGGAAAAATCATAAGAGGGACGAGGACACCTTGGCAGATTTATTTGGGCTTCAATTGGATTGATTTGCTTGAGAATTGACTGGAATTGAATGAGATTGAAGAGGTAAAGTCCAAAATTGGTAGGCCATGGGGTACACAACATTTTGGACCCATTGGCAAGCTTGTTGGGGAAGATTGGTGACTGCAAAGGGCAGAGGGTGAGGGCCATGGATGGTGGGGGAAAGCCAAGGGAGAGAGAGACAAGTGTTGAAGGCTAATGAGGCACTTTGGGGTCCCCCTCTTCAACAGCCTTCTTCCTGCTTGAAGCATGGCTTTCTCCATTGTTGTGGTCCTTGGAGAACACAAGAGAACCAGAGGAAAACTGAGCACACCAGCCCCTCCACCGTCACACACCCGCAAGGCCACCGTCGGCCGTTTTCCTCCCATGTTTTCCCTCATTCCAGTTTCTGCTCCAGCTGACCTTTCACCAAAGATCCAAGTAAAAAGTCAACTTCCCGGATGAATCAATGAACTAGCCACCCATCGCCACGAAGAGGACATCCATACCGTTCCAAAGAGCTTGGCCTTGCCCTGAATGGAGCTGCCGGCCGTCCTGTACATCGGCGAGAAGAAACCGGCCACTGGTCCGTCAGTCCGCTTGGCAGTTCGCCCGGTTTCACCATTTCAGCGTTTTCTTCCGTTTTTCTTCCATTTCAACCCTACCTCCACCCATACCAACCACCAGCAGGTCCCCCTCGACTCCTGGGTGCCGCTGGTTGCCGACCAACCCCTCGCCGGAGCTCTGGCCAAGCCTGTTCAGCTCTGTTTCTCCTCCGGCGACCAGTTTTTCAAAGTTGCAGGGGGAGTACAAATTTGTGGCTGCTATTCCAGCCCCAGGATCGCCTTGGATCACTGAGGTTGAGGTTCCCGAGCCTCCTTGCCGCTGTCCATCAGCTGTACGCCGCCCCCAAGCCGCCGGACCTTCGCCGCTCGCCGTTTCCGCGACAAACCGCCGCCGGTTCCAGCCTTCTCGGTTCAAGATCAGTAGCTGAAGACCAGCAAGCTGTGGGAGCTTTGAGGCCCGTTTTTGGTGTCATCCCAGCCTCTGTTGGTGTCGCCGCTTCGAGCTTTATCGACTGCCTTGGCGTCGTGGTCGTTGTGGACTCACTGGCTCTCAAAACCGGTGACTTTACCCTCTAATCCTTGTTTAGTAAGTTAATTATACTTAAGGGGTGTTTAGATTAGTCTAAGTAGGTTCAGATGGTTAGATTAGATTATTTAAATGTTAATTTGATTAAATGTATGATTAGTTTTGTGGATGTTTAATTAGGGCTAATTGTATGTTTAGATTAGTGTAATCTTATTTAAGCCCTAATTAATTATTTTTAATTAATTAATTATTTCGAAATTATAAATATTATTTTATTAAAATATATTAATATAATATATTATTTAATTATTTAATTTTCGGAATTAAAATTAATTATTTATTATTTTCGAAAATTATGATGGGATGGCCGGTCGTTAGAATTTCGCACGTTGATCGCAAAGTGCAATCAATTTGTGCTAATTGTTTGTTTAATTGAGAAATTGAGTGAAATTTGAGAAGTTTTGGTATTTAACTTGAAAATACCCGGTGTTGGCTTTTGGCACCGTAATTGGTTTGTAGGACCAATTTGAATTGTTGGATTTGAATCGATTGTTTATCCAGTTCTCTGGTTTATTATTGAATCGTCAGCTTTGGTGAGCAATTTTATTGAGCAGCTTTGGCGAGCAAATATTTATATTTATGTATCATCTTTGGTGAGCAATTATTATATACATATATATTACAGCTTCGGCGAGCTATCTATCTATACAGCTTTGGTGAGCTACTAACTATATATACAACTTCGGTAAACTACTATCTATCTATACAGCTTTGGTGAGCTACCGTCTATTTATGTATTGCAGCTTTGGTGAGCAGTTATCGTTGATGAACGAATTGTTAGACGGTAATGGATGATAGATAGTATGTATTGATAGATAGTATCAATTGGATTGAATATCCGAGTGAATCAATTGATTGATTGACTGAGGAATTGATTGGTTGAATTATAAATTATGCTAACGTGTAGGAAGGAACTGAGGCAATGTAAGTCCTTTGATTAGCGTGGCTAGGCCACCCCTGAGTGTATTTTCTTCCTAATCGAGTCTTAGGGGGTAAAACTCGCTGAGACATTGTCTCACCCCATCGTGGGCTCAACATTTTCAGGTCCTTAGATGGCGGTTGTGGAGGACTCAAAGCCATGGACATTTGTGGAGGTGGAGACCAAATAATCGGCGAACGTGTCTGACTAGTTGGTCTTAGGACAATTCCCTTTTTGTTGAGCCGGTCTATTTTGTAGACAATTCAGTGTTGTATATAAACCTATGTGTTTATAAGAAAGCTTGTTTGATTGTGATTGATTGCCTGCTTTTCTATCTCAAGTTAAATGTTATCAGGGGATTTGTTTCGCTTCAGCATGCGTAATAAAAAGAATGGGTCGGCGACGTGTCCTGGGACGTCGCATTTTTGTATCGACTTGAGTGGGATGTTCGCGCGCTCGAGGTTCGAGGCGTGACATCCTTGGTGGGGGGTGGGTTTGGCTCCCACCCTGAAACGTCTTCCACCACAGGAGATTAATCAACCTGTGCATGTGAGTTGTATATGCATTGTGCATGTGTTGTCTCGGAAGAGTCACGAGATTAATCTACCTAGACATTGTACATTGTTGCACGAGTCAAATATTTAAATCACATCACATGATGATCCTCTAATTAGCAAGAAAATGGATTGTATTTGTTAAGGAGTTAATGTACTAGATTTGTTCAAAAATTAAAAGTGTCTTTTGAATCCGCAATCATTAATTAATAAAAGCATCCTGTTTCGCAATTTTTAACTAATAAAAGCATCATGTGAGGCGCCTCATAAATCATTGAGAGGGAAGGGTAAAGCGTAAAATTTTGGTCCAACGGACAACATATATAACGGTGGGCGCACTTTGTCAATACTAGTATAAACATATCTCAACCACAAATGTCGTTCTTCTAACTGAAAAATATGATAGTAAATTCTGGTGAAACACTATTTATAAAAACAAAGAATAAATGTTTCACCAGAAAAGAAAAAGAAAATGAAGGAGACAGCAAATTAGCTATTACAAATTTTGGAGGAAAAGTACCAAAAAATTCTTAAACTTGTTGTATTAGTCTCAATTCAGTCTTAAGTTTTTCAATATTTTGCATTTATGCCGTTTGTATATGCTAGTGGGCCCATTCATGGACGATATGACGTTTTCCAGATTTAGTGGAAAGCACTAAGGATGGATAGTAATCCTGATTTATCTCATGTTTGGTGATACTTTAAGTGTACTCGAATATTACCTAGATTTCTTCATCTTTATGATTACTTAAGGAGAAAATTTGTTGATTTTATTTATGCTGGATGTGGTATTGGTTTCTTTTTATTTTGGAGACAAGATATCATATTAGAGATTTTGATTACTAATGTTTGATTATTTAATTTAAAGATATAACCGAGATATATAGTTTAATTACCTCGCATGTGTTTGATAATATAAATATACACATGAGCATTGCCCACATCCGATTCAATTAGAGGGCATGACAATTTAGTGGTTTCATTATCAGCCTTCAAGAGTGCTCAAGCACAACGACGCCAATAGGTGGCTAACTTTTTCTGTCTTCGACACATTCAAAAGAGAACCTTCTCCCTGCGTTAGGTTCCAATTTAACCATGACTGTTTAGCCTTGCGGCGTGCATGTTTCCTTGAGCATTTCGTGCCGGTTTCTTGGCTTCTGTGCTGCAGCAAATATGCAATATGGAAGATCAAATCTAAAGTATATAAAGCTAAACAATAATTGACATTGCAACTACAAAACAGATGAGAACCCCATAAAGCAATTTAGCAAAATTGTTGGGGATAAATAGATGATAGGGCTTATTAGAAAGCTCTTCCGAACGAGGCCGGGAAAACTTAGTATAATGATTGGTAGCGCCAGCAGGGTAGATAGCTAATACAAGTCAAATCACAATGAAAAATTGACAAGCGATGAGAGAACAACAACTGAGGACATACATCAAACCACTCAAATTCCTTTTTTGCAAGAGATCTTGGCAACTCTGGCTTTTTCAACGTCTCTCAAATATTGGCTTTCACCTCACCAGAAATTAGAACTAGGCACAATATGTGCGGATAGCTATATGTTATCTTGATAGCTATATGTTATCTAATTCAGAAAAATCAGGAGCCGTTGTTCAAGTTAAAGATATATATATATATATATATATATATATATGATGCAATCAAAGGTAGGCAGAAAACTTTCCGTTCTAACGAAGACAAAACCAACTTATCGAAGGAGGTTTCATCTAGACGACAATAAGGGGCAAAATTTAGGATTCAAGAAGCAGATAATATATCACGACTGGACAAATCAATCAAGAATAGCCAAAAACGTGAAAAAAAAAGTTCGACAGTAAACATCTCAACCAAGTATAAAGTACCATCCGGAGGTCACGAACATACAGGAGTATAGAATGTCGGAATGTCGTTTCTGCACGTCAAGACATATAACACAGTACCCAACGAACTATGTCTTCCGTGTAGGGCTTCAAAATCAACCTTATACTTGCGCACCAATACTCCAAATTATAATTTTTTTTTTCTTGTGGGACACCAATACTCTAAATTCTTTTTTGTCTGGCCAGTACCATACACTTGTACTAGTAATCCAAAAATATCTTCTGTTAGACTATCGATTTATAATGCTTGCTGAAAATTTGACGTGACAGCATTGGTGGACCATCTCAAGCAAATGGATCTAACTTGGCAATGGACGCCCGCTGCCACATCGACCAAGAGCATAGCCACATTAGAGTTTTAATGTCCATGCACGCTGTTGCGTCTGATTTCAAATGGTCATATGGATAGAAGGTACTTTTGGGGGTATTGGCATCCGTGGGATTTTTTTTTTTTTTTTGTCTTTATCCCTAAAAATGAATGTCATTTACCAGTTGTGACTTAGAGTCCAAGCGAATGCCACAACCCAATGTCACACCAGGCGTGGCGCTTGTGATTTTATGACCTGCATCGGCCCTTCACACTTAGAGATTGTTCCTTGACACAAATCTACCTTATATTCAAATCATACTATCGATATTACAATGGAGATACTAAAAACAGTGCAAGTTACGTCCATCAATATAATCAATCTTTATCCAAGGAATAAAAAAATCATGAAGGACTTACATAGATTTGGACAATAAATTTGTCGGGACAAATATAGGATTTATGAAAACATTGTATGTTGACAAAGTTACCATCTCAAAAAAAAGTTCTTTTTAGATTAAAAATTAAGTTCGGAATTAAGGTAGGTTGAACTTATAGGAGTTGAGGATTTTTTTTTTTTGGCCAAAAAATTGAGGTTGAATCAACTAAATTCAATGTAATACATTAGAAATGTTGTCACATCCGGCATTGGGCCGACATCACTAGCAAATTGACCAGAGAAAGTTATCTCAAAAAAATTCATCTCTTTATAGTCACTAAATAATGTTGTTACTCCTAGGAGTGAATGTAGGAAGTGCAGAAGGTGAACTAAGTGTGAACATTCAACCAAAGGCGTCTTAGGGATCAGCAACAACTAAGCATTGCGGCCATCAACCTATCCTTTCTATCAAAAGTATTGGGAGGACATCAAACAAGATGTATTTCTAGATGTGAGGAGATTTTTTGACTCAGGATACCTTGACCCTGAACTTAACAGAACCCACATCTCCTTAATACCAGAAGTACCTAACCCGGAGAGCTTAGACCAGTTTCGTCCTATAAGTTTGTGCAATTTTGCCTATAAGATCTTCTCTAAAGTCTTGGCTAATAGACTGAAACCATGGCTTCCTACCCTTATTGCGGGAGAACAAAGCGCCTTTGTGGGAGGAAGGCAAATTCAGGACAATATCCTGATAGTGCAAGAGGTACTTCATCAATTGAAAGTTCGTAAGAGAACGAAGAAATTCCAAGCAGTGCTGAAACTTGACATGAAAAAAGCTTATGATAAAGTAGAGTGGGACTTTCTAGAGGCTTGTATGCTGAAAATGGGATTTCATCATAAATGGGTTGATAAGATAATGGTTTGTGTAAAGTCAGTATCATTCAGTGTGAAATTCAATAGTGAGCCACTGGAATATTTCCAACACTCAAGAGGAATTAGACAAGAAGATCCTATTTCCTCTTACTTGTTCATATTAATGGTGAATACCTTGTCAGTTTTGATGAAAAAAGCAATCGAGGATGGTACAATTGCTGGGATTAAACTAAATAGGTACTGCCCTGTCATTTCTCATCTTTTATTTGCTAATGATTCAATTTTCTTCTTAGATGGAAAAGTGAGGGAATGCCAGAACTTAGCATTAGTTTTAAATCAATATTGCCATGCCTCTGGGCAAGCAATCAACCTAAATAAGTCTAGGATTTCATTTAGCATGGGTTGTCCACAAAGTTTGAGAAGAAATATGGCTAGTGAATTAAGAGTCCCTGAAATTGAGAAGACGGGAAAATATTTGGGAATTCCATCCGATTGGGGTGCATCCAAAAAGCAAATGTTTGCTTGGATTTTGGCAAGAGTTAATATGAAACTTGAGGGGTGGAAGGGGAATCTAATCTCAAAAGTTGGGAAAGAAATCTTGATTAAAACAGTGGTTCATGCTTGCCGCAATATGCCATGTCAATTTTTCAAATCCCAGTTTCTATTTGTCGTGCCATTGAAAAAAGAATAGCTGCATTCTGGTGGAGAAATAACAAGTCTAAAGCTGGCCTTCATTGGAGAAGATGGGAATTGTTAAAGTTAAGAAAAGACCAGGGAGGAATGGGTTTCAGAGATTTATTATCCTTCAACAAGGCTATGCTAGGAAAACAAGTATGGAAATTATCTCAAAACCCACCGTCCTTATGGAGTCAGATTTTGAAAGGAGTTTATTTCCCTCGGAAGTCCTTTTGGAATGTAGAAAAGGGTTCTCGTCCATCTTAGGGTTGGCAAAGTATTTTGCTAGGAAGGAATACAATCTCACATTCTGTTATGTGGTCGGTGGGCACTGGTGATCAAATCAAAATTCATGAGGATAGATGGATTAAACATGGAACTATAGGGGAACGGCAACTTATGGTGAACCAACAAAGGTGGCTGATTTGATTATGCATGAGGAAAATAGATGGGATGAACAGACCCTATACAAACTCTTTGACGAGCAACTAGTTAGTGAAATACTAACAATTCCCTTGATCACTCAGATTTTGCAAGATAAACTTATTTGGACAGGAACTAAATCAGGCCAGTTCACAGTGAAGAGTGCTTATACGATGGAGAGAGAAGCGGCAAACCAAGATTTCACAGCACAAGCCTCAACATCATACCAGCCACCTCGCGAGTTCTAGAAACATATTTGGCATTTGAATACCCCCCCCTCCCCCAAGAATCAAAATTTTCATGTGGAGCTCATGCCAAAATGCAATCCCTACCAGATATAATTTATTCAAGCGAAATATCATACTTGCACCCACTTGCCCTTTTTGTTCTCAAGATGTCGAAACAGTAGAGCACATATTCTTGCTATGTTCTTGGACTGCTTCTATTTGGACTACTCCTACTCTACAAATCAAAATTTCGAGGCTAGGGTTAGCAAGAATCGAAGATTGGTTACAAATGTACAATACCGACTCGGTTGACCCACCTTCTCTCAACCTAGTGGCTTGTGTTCTTTGGTCAATTTGGAAGGTGAGGAATAATTTTGTATTTCGACAACAAATCCCGAATCCAAAGCAACTTGGTGGAATCGACGCACATAATGCTCAATACTTTTCGAGATGGAATGGAAAAGAGAGGAAGCTCAGTTGAAGAACGAAGAATTACCTCAACGCTGGATTCCACCGAGAAACCGAACCTTGAAAGTGAATATTGATGGGTCGTTCGTCGAAGGAACAAATGCCGGAGCTATAGTCGGAGTGATTCATGACTCGTCGGGGACAATCATTGATGGATTTGCTAAATCTATAAGAGCAGTCTCTACCCTTCAGGTTGTAACCCTTGCCCTTATTGAAGCTTTTTCTCTCCTCAAGACTAGAACAAATGAAGTACTTGAAGCTTTGTTAGATTGTTCAGAGTTGGTGGATGCTGTTTCTAACTATCTCGAAACTCCATGGGAAGTACAACCTTTAATTTTTGAGGCCCAGCAGACCATGGGCTCATTTCAACACTTAAAATTAGCCCATTGTTGACGTGAGGTCAATTGTGTTGCGGATTGGGTAGTCAAGGCCCAAAGACTAAATTATTTGCCCTGTAATTGGTTAGCTTATCCCTCTCAACCCTCTGGGAGTTACTTTGTTTGGATGCTCCTTTAGCGAGCACTTATAATTGAACACTTTTATTAAATAAATTTATATTCCGACAACAAAAAGAAAAAAAACCTGTCCTTTTATCTTTTTATAGTTCAAGTAGCTAGCTTACTTCGCCTCGTGTCGGAAATGATTGATTGAATCGACCCGCCCGAGAAGGCAACTAGACTCAATCACCAGCAACTGTTGTGATTCCGTCGAACTATGCCAAGGGCTCCACGTTTTGTTTCGCCTCTTCATCTCAACCGCGCAGAAGGTGAAAATTCCGGTGTCAAGATTCGACCAAGCAAAATATTACCCTTTCGACGCAATGCCATGTGTAATGAATCGCTTGACCAGCTCATCCGTAGGGAAAACAGGATAGTCACCTAATTTCTTTATTATTTTTTTAAAATTTTTGCCTTGATAGTTATCTAATACAGGATTAATTAATTCACTTAAACATATAAGCTCGGTGACCTATTCCATCTCATATCCTAAAATTAGTCTGACAGCTATTATGAAAAAAGCACGCTGTCAAAAAAGGAGCCACCTCGCTAGCCCGGTCACCGGAGTGCATCCAAGCTGGAAATGGTCCAAGAGAATGCAGACCATAGATTTTGCTGAGGCAAATGAAAATTTTAAGAATAAGGTATCACAAGTGTCATAACTTTTTTTTTTTTTTTTTTTTTAAAGCACTAAAGTTCCATACCAGAGAAAAATCGTTCACTTTGTTGCCTAATCTGGCAATTTATCTTAGGTGGCTTTAATGCAACCTGACTTGTTTTTTTAAAATAAAAAATCAGATCCAAAAGTGGAAAATCGACAAGAGAACTTGGCAATTGAGACTAAAACGACTACGATTCATGGCAAGGATTTATAGAAACCAACTCTCTCTCTCTCTCTCTCTCTCTCTGTCTGTGACGGCCATTGGCTGCGCCGTCAGACTACCTTCATTCCTCAATGAAGTTGCTCGAGGAGAAACTCTACGTGACCAGCTTCACCTTCTGATGGGTGAACTTGTAGAGGTTTGATCCCCAGCGAGCGATAATGAGAGGTCATCTGAGAGTGTCGCGAGCAAGGGTTGTTCAAATCGATTAGAGAGAACCTTTGGAATGAGTTATCACCTTCTTCTTGGGCTAGCACTAACTTGGCTTCTTCTGTGGTTTTGCAGCAACTTGTGATTGTAGACCTCCATGAAAATTTCTTCATAGCCATTTGGCGAAAAAAGTTTCCGACTGACTTGATCCGCAAACTTCAAAGCTTGCACATCTTGAACGTGGACACAAAGCACCTAAACTTTAAGTTTCTTTGCCTTCAAAAGGGTGCCAAATCAAGTGAGGAATGGCTATGTAGCAGAACTTCAAAGGAGATCTTTTTCCTGTGACTGGACTATTGTATATTTTGTCCTATACTAATATGAATCACAATGAAGAAAGCGTTCACTTGTACAAGTGATTACCGGAAATGCGAAAAACTGGTGGAGACTGCCTGTCCGAAAACTTGAAAACGACAAATGTATCTTAAATTCGTACGGTTTTACATGTCAATGATCTATAGCATTTCACATTAACTATAATGGTAAGTTTCGCAAGATTAGCAACAAGAAATTAAACTGAACTAATTTTTTCCTCAGTTTTCAATATTTGCAGCTAGCATCAAACAATTCATTGCTATAAAAACTAGTGTGCATGACCAATAATCATAGCCACACTCGAATAATTATTCATCATTGAATAAAAAGGCATCTCAATTGCCATGAAGGGTTGAACCTGTACGCTAATTGAAAACAATCTTTTTCAGATTACAACCAAAAAGAACAAGCAGCCGAGATTCTACATTTTGGAATCCAAAGATATGGCGACTAGGAATCCTATTTTCAAAATATGAAGGAATTCTTCAACCACAGAGAAATTCAAATTATTCTTGTTAAGTCATTCTGGATGGCATGCGCATCTGCCTCTCTTAGGTACCGCCTTACGCGATCCCTGGTATAACTGCAAGAAATTTTGAAAGATCACCACAAAGCGAAAGAGATTTGACAACACAATATCGAGCTAGACAGCATCAAATGGAAATACGGAGCGAATAAACACACAGAGACCAGGAGATGAAGCAAGATTGGGGTTTGGGGAGAAGCGAGACACAATCAAAGAAAGAATCGAGCTAGACAGCATCAGATTCAGATAAGTGGGTCCCTCATCGTTGCAACTCGTAATCAGATGTTATCTGTCTTTTTTTCGATGAGTAAGATTTGTTCAGAAAAAAACATAACAGAAAGGGAGTAGTCCTGTCACAAGATAAAAATACACAAGCTCAGGCATTAGGAAGCACAAGGAACTCTTTATCAATAAGATGAAGTTGAAGAGCAGAGTGTGAGAATCCTGCTTGTGCCCATACTAGGCAAAGAGAGTCAATCAGCATAAACCCTAAAGCCCCAAATCGGTTCCAGTGGAGGAACAGAGAGAGACACAGGCAGATGGTGTCGTTTTCGCAACTTCAGCCATACTCAGATAATTTTGCAACCAAAAAGGTGTCCTTCCACTTTTAATTTGAGCCACGTGGAATTCATGTCACCACCCTTTGACTTTCAGTATCCATTTAAGCCATTGTGTAGGATTTTTAATGGGTTTATTGACCAAACTGTGACGGATGGTAAATGTGTCATATAAATATAAATATGGTATTTTTAGTAAAAAAAAAAGAATAAAAGTATATTTGGGATTTTTGTGGCTTGTTTCCTAAAAAATATTTGGTCTATGCTGCGACATTCAACTTATTTGTGCCATCAAAACATGCAAGTAAGGTTTCCTCTTTGAGTTATAAAAGTCACCTAAGTGCTTATAGGGTATGGAGTGCTCTCAATAAGTAAAATATGATGGCAAATACCCTCCTTAAGTAGAAAAAAAAATTGTAGCGTAAGAATTTGGGAAGAGCTCGTAAACATTGGGAATGCGATTGTACCTCATCATCCTTAGGGAAAAAAGTTTGCTTTCAAGTCCGCTGAGTCCGTGCTGTTCAGCCATCATTTTCCCAATAGTGTCAGTGAAATACTTCCCATAATCCTTTTTTATCTTCCATTCTAGCAGATCTTCTGCAAGTGCACGCTCGGAAAGATCCTCTATCAATGAATCAAACACATATACTTCCGATAGGTTCTTCAAATATGAGATATCAAGTGTGGTCAGCAACGGGCATTTATCAATATGAAGCTTTGTGACAGTCGAGGGAATTTGTGAAATGCGTTCTAGAGCAAGGCAATTAAAAAGCTGAAGAGTCTTCAAGTAAGGAAGTGCACCTAACTCAGGAGATAGGTTAGTAATGTGTGGGTGACCCAACGTCAAGACTTCCAGTTTGGATAATTTCCCAATCCACCGAGGCATGGGAACCTGCACCAACTCAGATTGGCGAGATTTGCAACAGCTCTCAGGCACCATGATGATGAACAACAGTAGCTTCAGATTGATCAACTTGGAAAGATCAGGATTGATTAGTGTCTCAGAGAAGATTGCTAGAGAAGTTAAACTTTCTGGAAGCTCTGGCACGACTGGTACAAATGATATTGATGACAGCAATAACTTCAATACTTTTAGATTCTCCAGACTTTCCATAGAGTCAGGTAACTTGATGTATCCCGAATCGAATAGATCTAACTCAGTCAATGATCGTAATTCCTTAATGGAGGATGGAAGTCTTTCCATAAACCTGCATTCTCTCAACAATAAGCTTTCAAGATTTGTCAGCGCTCCAATGGAGTCGGGTAGGTGAGTAATGCACGTGTCATTCAAGTTCAAGTACTCCAAATGCTTCAATTGGCCAATTGACGAGTCGATTTGAGCCAATTCATGACAACCTTCAATAATCAATCTCTCCAATGTCAGGAGTCCAGAGAAATCAGGAGTCTTGGACAAACGCTGACATTTCGAAAGGTTAAGAACTTTTAATTTCTTGGCTCTCTGTAATACCAACAAAACAAATGTCAGTAAATCTGTTAAATCAAGAGAATGTCCACACTGATAAAGAAGACTTCTCTAGAGCTAAGGGTACCTTAATATGTCTCCATCCGTCCCAATCATGAGTTAATGTACTTCGTGAAAAATCAAGAATGACCAAATTACTCAATGAAAACTTGCTTAAGTTAAGTATCCGCCGAGGATAATTATGCCAAGAGAGCCATCTTAAATTGGGAAGGAGTTGGTTCTCGCTCAGTGAAAAATCCGTACATGAAGTGATGAAGGGCATGTTATGGCAAAGGAGTATAACTTGGGAGAAAAAACTGTCAACTCCCTTATAAGAGAGGCCTTCGCTATCCACCTGTAGGAACCTTAATTTTGGCAGCGCTGCAAATCCTTCAAGAGTGAAACGATACTCTGACCAATCCTCAAACTGCAAACAGAGGGCTTCGAGCTTTGCATTTCTCTAAATGAGCAAACAAAACAATTTATTAAAAGAAAGATGCGGTTAGATAATTAAGAGAACAATCTAGGTCATCTTTGAATTTGAGGTAAAGTTCATGTTTATCTAAAGATACTTGAGTTCACTCTTATCATTCTTATAGACCAATTTGGAGAGGATCAACATAGGTTTTGAAATTTGAAATTTGAAATTTGAAATTTAACAATTTAAAAAATGTTCTATAATGTGTGGAAATTTTTAAATTGCATATGTGGAGTTAATTGTGATTGTTGTCGCTGAGAGGGAAAGTGCCCCTGACTACTAAAATGTGAATTCTCGTGCAAAAAGGAAATTAGATCCAGGATTTACCTTCTTTCTTAGTAGCATCTTCAATGCGTCATGGTGATTCCACAGCCTACTTTGCTTATCTAATTTGCCCACACTTTCTTGAGAAATAATTTTTCTACCGAGATCTTTGAGTTCATCATGCATCCACAGCTTATTATCTTCTCCAATTTTAATCAATGACATCAACTGAAGAACTTCAAGACTTTGTATTGGGCATAAACCACAATCTCTCCACATGTATATTACCGTATTCTTATCATATTCATGGAAAAGACAAGCTATATCAAGAAATATTTGTCTCTGATCGGAATCTAATTCTTCATAACTTGTCATCAACTTACTTCCAATCCCCTCACTGTGACTTTTTTTCCACTTCACCAAGTAATCATCCCACATTTCTTTTCTTTGTCCACGTATTGATAAAGTCGAACCCATAACCTCTAGAGTCAAAGGAACACCTTCGGCTATCTTCACAATTTCTCTAGATTGTTCCATCTTCTCAATTGGAGGGTGATCATTTCTGAAAACATGCATGCTAAATAGCTGAAGGGATCTTTCAGGATCCAAACCACCAACTAAGTAAGTCAATTTCACTCCGAATTCACATAAAACATTCACTTTTCTAGTTGTTATAAGTATCAGACTTCCCAGACCAAAGCATCTTCGCCTCCCTAAAAGTGCAGTTAATTGATCCTTTTCATCAACATCATCGAGAAGAATTAGAACTTTTTTACTGGAAAATCTCTCTTCTATAGCCATTATTCCCTCATCCTTGGAATTTATACCTAGACGTTCCTTTTTAGAGAGGTTTGAGATTAGTTGATTCTGCACAAACACAATTCCTTTTGAATGTGAAGTTTCTCTAACATCAGCTAGGAAACAACAGTCAGCAAAGCCTAGAGAAAGTTTGTTGTAAACTACTTTGGCAAGAGTAGTTTTTCCAATACCACCCACTCCATGGATTCCCATGATCTTTACATCGTCAGTGTTGGTGCCTAGCATTCCCTCAACTTGTTTCACATAATCGTCAACACCAACCACGAAATCACTAACCATCAAATACGCTTTCTTCAGCTCACTTAAAACCTTGGTAACCACCTCTTTAACTAGTTGTCCTTCGTGCCTAATGAAAAAATGACGAGAAAGCAAAGTAGAATATGTTAGCTGAAACCTACGACAACGAGAATTGATAGTATTCTGTGGAAGCCAAAGGATGCAACAAGAGGTGCAACTGCAACTGCAAATGGAACAGACCACATTGCATTGATCTGGAAGAATAAATTAATGGACATGCTAGGTAGATGCTCCAAGTTGTGCAGCATTCGAACAGTTACGCAACCATCAAATTACAGTCGGTGATCGCTATACCTTGCTAATTAGGAGAAAAGAGGCTGAATATATTTACCGTATATCTGATGCGATAACAAGCTCCTCCTTCTCAAAATAGCTTTACCATTAGCACATAGAACACGTCTTAAGTGTTATGAATAATAAATAAGAGATCCCATAACTTTCAGCATACAACATAAGTTAATTTAGACCAACATTATTATGCACTCGCATTACCTAAATACACGAAAAATTTCATACTTTGCGTCATAAATATTTAACTGTCATATTAGACTGTTGACACAGTACTCAAACAAAGGAAACCATCGTAGCCACAACTTTTCCATGTCAAAAGAAAAAAGGAAACTTTCAACGGAAAATTTACTTGAATTTCATGGTATCCTGTATCATGGCGTCAATCAAGGGCGGTAGATAATAATAAGTACCTGTTAGCCACGTTTTTTATGTTCCATCCCTTTAACCCTCCAACCTCACTGAGAGCAGCTCTCCACTTGCGGAAGCTCTCATCGTCCACTCGCTTCTTGTTTTCATGCACGAGCAAGGCCTCACCGTAACCTCCGGTTTGGTATCTAACCTCAGATGGTTCGACATAGTAGAAAATGGGCATGATTACCTGTCCTTTCCTTTTCCGACACTTCACCATCTGTGCCAACTCCTTCAGACACCACTTACTGGAAGCATAACTTTTAGAAAAGATGGGTATGGAGATCTTCGACTGCTCAATGGCTCCAAGTAGATCCGGGCCGATCTCTTCACCTACACGGAGATCTTCGTCGTCTCTGTACGTACAGACTCCTGCATCTGTGAGACGTATATAGAGATGATCAGTGAAGCCCGTGCGCGTGTCCGGTCCTCTGAAGCTCAAGAAAACTTCATAGTTGCACCCTTCCATCTCGACCAGTCGCAGAGAAAATGAAGCACCAAAGTCGCCCTGCTTCAGCAATAGCAGATTTCTGAGCTCTATGAAGCGAAACGATATGGGACAAGTAGAAATGTTATTGCAAATTGAAACGGGTGCAAACGATTAAGATTTATCTTGTCGATCTCAACACCAAGTTTCTCAGGATAGCCAACATCAAGGAAGCAAGTTTCGGAGAACTTCGCCTGTGTCATGAAAGGCTTAGCAAAAAGCAAATTCTCTCTGACTTTTCTCGTCAACACGCTCGAACACGCTCGGACACGCGGTCAATGCGACACGTGGTTAACTTTTCTCGACATGCTTGTCCGGAAGACGATGGAGGGTGGAGGCGAGGGCGAGGGAGCAGAGATGAGGCCGCAAGTGATGGCAAACCCGTGACGACTAGAGACGGCAAGAGAAATAGCAGGGACTGAGGCGAGGGCCGCCACTCTGATGCTACGATGGATTGGCGACGAGGCTGCAGCTGCGAGGGAGGAAGGGTCGGAGGTGAGGCGGTGAACAATTGTGACGAGGACCAAAAGCAAGCAGTGATCCAGAGGAAGAGGAGAGGAAGTGGGTCATACGGCGAGGAGGAGGAGGAGGAGAAGGAGGGTACTCACTAGGGTTTTTAAGTAGGAAACTCAAAAAGAATTAAAAAAAAAAAAAGTTGGGGGGGGATTCTGATGGTCTTGGTGTGATTTTTTATTTTAGAGGGAAGGGGAAGTGACAACCTGTCAGGTGGTGGGGGAGGGAAAGAAAAAAAAGAAATAAATTATTTGGGTGGGTGGGAAGAGACGAGGGAAAAAAAGGGAGTAGAGAAAGAAAGGAGAAATAAATTATTTGGGTGGGTGGAGGGGACTTTTTTTTTTAATTGGAAAAATAAATAAATGAAAATAAAAAGTAATTTCAAAAAAATAAAAATACTAAATATTTGGGTGGGTGGGAAAGAGGCGAGGGAAAAAAAGGGAGTAGGGAAAGAAAGGAGAAATAAATTATTTAAGTAGGTGGAGGGGACTTTTTTTAATCGGAAAAATAAATAAATGAGATTAAAAAGTAATTTCAAAAAATAAAAATACTAAATATTTGGGTGGGTGGGGGAAGAGACGAGGGAAAAAAGGGAGTAGGGAAAGAAAGGAGAAATAAATTATTTGGGTGGGTGGAGGGGACTTTTTTTTAATTGGAAAAATAAATAAATAAATGAGATTAAAAAGTAATTTCAAAAAAATAAAAATACTAAATATTTGGTTTGTTGGGTGGGTGGGGGAAGAGACTAGGGAAAAAAGGGAGTAAGGAAAGAAAGGAGAAATAATTTATTTGGGTGGGTGGAGGGGACTTTTTTTAATCTGAAAAATAAATAAATGAGATTAAAAAGTAATTTAAAAAAAATAAAAATACTAAATATTTGGGTGGGTGGGGGAAGAGACGAGGGAAAAAAGGGAGTAGGGAAAGAAAGGAGAAATAAATTATTTGGGTGGGTGGAGGGGACTTTTTTTAATCGGAAAAATAAATAAATGAGATTAAAAAGTAATTTCAAAAAATAAAAATACTAAATGTTGAATGATGATAAATTTTGGTCATTGTAAAAGATTATGGATTTATTTAAATAAGTTGATCTAATTTCTTGTTAGTCATTAGTTTCATCAATAATTTTTATCAATTTATTAATATTATTAGTATAAATTCATTTAGACTCTTTTTTAATTAATTAATTATTTATAAATTTGAATCAAATTAATTAAAAATAAAAATATTCATTTAATATACAACGTGTCCCAACGTGTCAGGATTTTCTATTTTTGAGAAATGACATGTCATGTTACGTGTCCGCGTCGCGTGTTGATGTTACTTACTAATGACGAGCCCTCTAAAAATTTTTTCTTTCATTCTAGTAATTTTTTGTAATGATGAATATCCTAACATTATTAAATTATTCCAAAAACTCAGTCATAATAATTTTCAATTCAAAAATTCAAAGATCACATAAAGTTCGGATGCGAGCGTGGCACATCATGCAAATTTTCACGAGCTTTACCCACTTTTTTGACTTGTCTCATCGATCTAAAAAAAGCAAGATCCAGGAAGCTTCACAATTGTCTAGAGAGACAGAAAGCCCTCCTATTGACGTAGCAAAGAAGCAATCAGTATGTCGCGACCTAATTTTCGGGTGCACCACCTAAAACTAGGTTAATGAACTACTAAGTCTTTAAGCTTAGCTCGGGCTCTCCCAAGCCCATACCAAATCGCGACTTAAAGTTTTCACATGCAAAAGATTAATATCTAGGAGTCGCCACTAATCAGTTTTCGGTAGGTCGATTAGACACCTAAGTAAAATAATGGGAGTATTATTTTACTCCTACGAGCCAGAGACTAAGGGTACGGGGACTTGGTTACACTAGATTTCTCTAATGCCCTTTCGGTACCATTTCTTTTTAATTTTCAAAAAAATGTTTTTTTTTTGCAGGCAGCTTGGATTTATTTTGATTCACTTTCCTAACGTGTGAGGCGATCATGCGAGTGCACAAACCATCAATTTAACACCCAAGAAAGCAAATAAAATAATGCAGGACTTATCTCAAAGCAATGAAAGCATATGCAATGTCAAATTAGAATCCACATCAATAATCCTAAATATGATTTCTAATTAACACGCAATCACTTCAATTTTTGCTTTCACTTTATTTAATGAGAATATAGTCCATATGCAATGCAATGCAATGCTTCTAATCTAATATGAAATAATATGGCATGGCAAAATGTGATTTCCTAATGAACATGCAATAATTAAATATGCAATCTAAATTAACTAAAATGGCCTAATTCTAATGACGGGCCATTTCTAATTCAATGAACCTAATAACAACTAAATGATGTGCATTTGATATCTCTATTCTTAAAAATGCAACCTGTTCTAAAAATTGAGTCTAACTTATGCAGAGACGAATTTAATTTTTCATTTTTTTCATGAAATTCGAAATTTAAGAAAAAATGCAAAAATGATCTAGCTAGATTAAGATTCTATCTAATTTAAACTAAGGATTAAGTCATATTAAATCATAATTTAAACTAAGACATTATCTTAATCTAAATGCAATTTATCTAAAAAGATTATCTAAATTTAAAATGAAACATGTATTTCTAACCTATATGCACAATGATTTTTTGTGTTTTTCTTTATGAAATTCGAAATTAAAACTAACACGTAATTAAACATGCAATTCAAATAAAAAAAAACTAACAACCTAAATGAATGCACTTTTTTTGTTTTTATATTTTTTCTAAATTCGAAATAAAATCCTATTTTAAAAAATTTATTTAAATCTAAAACTAACTTATCTCTAAAAATGCAATCCTAAAAATATAATCCTAAAAAAAATCTAATTTATTAAACCTACATGTCTAACTTGTTAAACCTCCATGCTTTGATGCAAGATTTTGACCCTTTTTTTCCTTTGATTTTTTCTAAAAGATAAGTAATTATTAAATAAATATTAAATCTAAACTATCAACAAAATAAAGGATTAAAATAACCGAAAAAATAACCTGTTGTCTCACAGATCAAATTAATGATTAGCCTAACCCTAATTATCACGACAATAGTTCAAAATAACTAAAAATCTGATCCGAAATCTTACGGATCAAATTAATAATTAGATTGATTCAACAATTTAAAATATCAACAAACCCCAAGAATTAATATAATTAAAAAATTGACCCGACATCTTACGGGTCAAATTAATAATTACAATAATTTTAGGGATAACATGAGTATTGACATCCAATATTCCAATTTAAATAACTAAACTTAAAAATATAAACAAAATAAAGCAAAATAACTAAAAATAAATAAAAATAAATAAAAATAAAAACGACCTAATTGATTTTCCTTTTTTCCCTTTTTTTTTCTCTTTTTCCCTTTCAGCTTCCCATTCGCGCACTGGTCACCGGCTCCGGTGAGGGTGGTTCGGCAATGAGCGGAGTGGAGCGGCTTCGGAGGGGGCGGCGATCCGCCTCGATCCGGCTTTGGCGGAGGATCGGCGACGCTCGGCGGCCGCAGTCGCCGGACGGGGCTCGGGGACAGCAAGCATCGCGCCGACGGAGGTCGCGAGCGCGGATGGGTCACGCGCTCGGCAAGCGGGTCGGGAGCGGCGGGCGTCGGACCTCGGTGACCGGTCCCGGGTCGCAGTGCGTAAGAGTGGAGTCGGGCTGTCAAGCGCGGCCGTCGTTGAAGTAGGAGCAGAAACGACGTCACGGATCGGATAGGGACTGCGACGTCGGGTGGCTACTGGCAAGGGGCGTCGGGTCGCTGGTGTCGCGATCTGCAGCGGTGGTGCAGGATCGGAGGTGGGCGCGCGTGTGGGGGTGAACCGGTGCGGCTCGGTGGCTTCGCGGCTGCGGATGGAGGGCGGTGCCGCTGGTGCTCGAGCAGATCTGGGCGGAGGGTCTGAGTGGATCGGGAGGCGGCGTCGCCGGCAGAGGAGCAGCGGTTGGCGACGGAGGTGGTTGGTAGCCGGATCCGGGCGGTGCGGGCGCAGGAGCAGCACCGGCGGCTCGGCGGCGTGAAGAGTCGGGCGCAGGACGCCGGGTGGAAACTCACGAAGAAGATGAACAGTCGTTCATCTTTTGCTTTTTTTGTTTTTTTTTTTGTTTTTTTTTTGGCTATCACCTCTCTCTCCGTCACTTTCTCTCTGCTGTGTTGTGCTCTCCTGTTTTTCTTTTTCTTTTCCCTTTCTACAACCCTTTTTGCAGTAGGAAAAAGTCACCAAAAACCTACTTCCTCTTGCCCCCTCTAAAACTAAGAGCCCCCTGCCTTTATAGAGCAAAAAAACAAAATCAATTTGTTCTGCCAACGAAGATTTGCATATATTGACTCAATCGCCGAAGGTAATCTAAAATTTTTTTGTGAAGATTTTCCAAGATAATTCACTCAACCATTAAAGATAAAGCTCCATTATCCAACTCTAAAATCTTTCAAAATCTCCCTCCACAACAAAATATTTTAGATTATTCCTTATCCATTTTTTTTATTTCATTTTCATTTTTTAGAACAACTTTTAAAGATAAATTAAATACTATTATTACCTAAATGTAAATGTTATGAAATGCTTTATATGACGAACCATGTAAATAAGATAGTTAAAATTTAGGTGTCAACACAGTAAAAGAGCCACTAGCCTATATTGATGGGAGAATGGTAACAATTCGAACAATATCGAATTAATGCAGTGGAATAAAATAATCTCACATCTTGTGTAAACCTAATAGGAATCGATATAGTAGAGTAAAATAAATATCAAGCACATGAACACAAGATGATTTTTTTACTTGGAAAACCTCCTCGATATGAGGAGATCAAAAACCACGGGACCGGAATCCATCCAAAAATCTTCACTATCAATAAAATTGGGTGAACAATGTTCTTCTCTAGCAAATACTAGAGGTACATAGCGAGATAAGTACACTATCAGTACTAAAAGTTGTGTACGGCACTCACTTTGGTGCCAAAAATTTCCGTCGGATCACTTAAGTGCCAAAAATTTTGAAAAACCATCATTTCAGTGCCAATGCCGATGAAATTGGCCGGAAATCTGACGTGACATTTTTTTATTAATTTTTGAAGTCGACGTGGCTCGTCGGAAAGTTGAGTCAGCATCCAAACACCAAAACGACGCCGTTTGGCATCTTTCCCCCAACTTAGAAACCCTAATCCCCAAATTGAGAGAGAGAAGGCTCGTCTTTGTCTTCTTCTTCCTCGACGACCCACACTAGCAACGGCACCAACACGGCACCAGCAGCAGCACCGGCAGTGCACCAACAACGACACCAACAACACACCAGCAGCAGCAGCGCACCAGCGGCACCTTCGACCCATCTTCTTCCTTCTCCTCCTCTGCCCTCGCCTTCGATTTTTCCTACCACTTATTGCTTGAGCAACAATCTCAGTCTCTCCCCACTCACTTGGTTGAGCAACTACAATGGTGGCCAAGCGACGGTGGACGAGCGATGGTGGGCGAACGCGACGGTGGCCGAGTGGCATAAACCCTAATTTCAATCCCCATGTGAGCTAAACGGCATCGTTTCCGTGAGGGTGTCCATGTATAACGGCAAAACGACGTCGTTTCTTGAGAAAGATGGAAAATGACGTGGTTTTAAAGCCACCGCAATTTATTTTTTTAAATATAAAAGTCACGTAATTAATCTGGCCGGAATCTCTTGCCGGTAGCACCAAAGTAATCATTTTTTCTCCGATTTGGTGCTTAAGTGATCCGGCGGAAACTTTTGGTACCAAAGTGAGCACCGTACACAAGTTTTGGCACTGATAGTGTACTTATCCCGGTACATAGCAGTAAAGACCTCAAGAACATAATTCTTGGCAATACACATGAATTTCACTAGAGATCAAGGATAAATCTGACAAAAAACACAGGTTTTGATCAATCCACGAAAAACCTGATGTAAGAAACTTCAAAACGAAAATCAAACTGTTCAAATTTGAGAAGATTGTGCCACGAACATGCTGACAAAATTTCAATTAAATCGGACCGCGAATCGACCTTTGATGCCAACTTGATGTAAATCAGACTTTGCCCCAACCCAGATTTTCTGCTTTCTCTTTTTCTCTTGTTACTACGTCTTTTTGCGGCTACTACTCTTTTGATAGTGAGAAACCCTATTTCTCAATATGACTTATCATATTGGCTCAAATCCTTTTTGGGCTTGCAACTCATTGGGCTTCCTCCACATATGAGTGAACCCAGCTAACAAATCTTCTCCTCATGACAATGTGGAGGGATTCACAATCACTGCTATCAATTGGCAATGTTCAAGCTTCTCTCTTGGTAGAGTCTTTGTCATCATATCAGAGCCATTATGATCCATATCAATTTTCTCAAGTTCCAACAACTTTTCATCTAGAACATCTCTTATCCAATGATATCTAACATCAATATGTTTCGATCTAGAATGAAAAGATGAATTCTTACCAAGATGAATTACGCTTTGATTATCACAAAATAGCACATACCTCTTTTACTTAAACCCAAGTTCTTCTAAGAACTTCTTCATCCATAGCATCTCTTTACTAGCTTTAGTCGCTGCAATAAATTCAGCTTTGGTTGTCGAAAGTGTAACACACTTCTGCAATCTTGACTTCCATGACATAGCTCCACCCGCAAAAGAAATCAAATAACCATAAGTAGATTTACGAGTATCAATATCTCCTGCCAAGTCGGAATATGTGTATCCAACTAACTCAAGTTTCTTGGTGCCAAAATTGAGTTTCAAATTTGAAGTTCCCCGAAGATACCTCATAATCCACTTCACTGCATTATAATAGTGCTCTCTGCCTGGATTTGACAAATAGCGACTAACAACGCCAATTGCATGCGCCAAGTCTGGGCGTGTACATACCATCGCGTACATTAAGCTTCCTACAGCTGAGGCATATGGAACACTTTCCATATCTTTATTCTCTTTATCAGTCGTAGGAATTTGCTTCATATTTAACTTAAAGTGGGTAGTAAGAGGAGTACTAACCACTTTAGCCTTGTCCATGTAAAATTTCTAAAGGATTTTCTCGATATATTTCTCTTGTGACAAAAACAACTTCTTAGCATCTCTATCTCGGGTAATTCTAATGCCAAGATTCTGCTTCACCGAGCCCAAGTCTTTCATGGCAAAAGACTTGCTCAACTGTTTCTTCAATAACTCAATTCTTGAAGTATTCCTACCAACAATTAGCATATCATCAACATAAAGCAAGAGAATAATAAAGTCATCATTAGAAAATTTTTGGACAAACACACAGTTATCAGAGGAAGTCTTCTTATAGCCATGTTCTATTATAACTGACGCAAACTTTTTGTACCATTACCTCGGTGCTTGTTTTAGGCCATAGAGACTTTTCTTCAATTTGCACACATAATTCTCTTTCCCTTTCTCTTTAAAACCCTTAGGTTGTTCCATGTATATCTCTTCCTCCAAGTCACCATATAGGAAGGCTATTTTGACATCCATTTACTCAATTTCCAAATCTAGGGTAGCTGCCAAGCCTAATACCACAGGAATAGAAGACATTTTCACTACCGGAGAAAATATATCATCAAAATCAATACCCTTTCTCTGACCGAATCCCTTAACAACCAATCTAGCTTTGTACCGTGGTTGTGAAGTATGTTCATCTTGTTTCAACCTATATACCCACTTGTTCTTCAAAGCTCTTTTACCTTTAGGTAACTTCACCAACTCAAAAGTATGATTATCATAAAGTGATTGCATCTTATCTCGCATAGCATCAAACCAATTGCTTTTGTACTCATATTCTATTATTGCTGCATAGCACTCTGGTTCACCTGCATCAGTCAATAATACATACTCATATTCAGAATACCTGGTGGAAGGTCGTCGGTCTTTAACAGATCTCCGGATTGGAACATCCAGTGGAACATCTAATTGAGCCTTTGATTCAGGAATAGTATTATCTACTTCAACATGTTCAAGAACATGTGCGTTATTTGGAACATTGACTTTCTGCTGCTCTTCATCAACCTGTGTAGGAATATTTGTAAGAGGAGCTGGATCCAAATCAACCAAATTATCACTAACCTGTGGTGCTGGAATCATCTCTACTTTCTCAATATCCTCTATTGTTTGATCTTCCATAAACACAACGTCTCTACTTCTTACAATTTTCTTTTTAATCGGATCATAAAATTTGTAGCCAAGCATATCCTGTCCATAATAAATAAATATGCAATGTCGTGTTTTCACATCAAATTTAGACCTCTCATCTTTGGGAATATGTACAAATGCTTTGCACCCAAAGACACGCAAATAATCATAAGAAACATCTTTGCTTGTCCAAACTCTATTAGGAACATCAGACTCTAAAGGAACGCATGGAGTAAGATTTAATTCATGCACAACTGTACTTAAAGCCTCACCCCAAAAGGATCTAGGTAGCTTTGACTGTGAAAGTAAGCATCTTACCCTTTCAACCAGTGTTCTGTTCATTCTCTCAGCTAAGTCATTTAACTAAGGCATCTTAGGAGGTGTCTTTTCATGTCGAATACCTTGTTGTCTGCATTATTCATCAAAAGGTCCAATATACTCTCCCCCATTATCAGTTCTGATACATTTCAATTTCTTTCCAATCTGTCTCTCAACTGAAGCCTGAAATTTCTTAAAAGCATCTAATACTTGATCTTTAGTTTTCAAGGTATAAATCCAAATTTTCCTTAAAAAATCATCTATGAAGGTAACAAAATAAAGAGAGCCACCAAGTGATTTTGTTTTCATTGAACCGTAAACATCAGAATGCACTACATAATTCTTGGCAATACACATGAATTTCACAAGAGATCAATGATAAATCTGACTAAAAACACAGGTTTTGATCAATCCACGAAAAACCTGATGTAGGAAGCTTCAAACGAAAATCAAACCGTTCAGATTCGAGAAGATTGTGCCACGAACACACTAACAAAATTTAAGCTTAATCGGACCATGAATCGACCTCCAATGCCAGCTTGATGTAAATCAGACTTTACCCCAACCCCACATTTTCTGCTTTCTCTTTTTCTCTTGTTACCACGTCTTTTTGCGGCTACCACCTTTTTTTTATAGTGAGAAACCCTATTTTTCAATTTGACTTATCATACGGGCTAAAGCTATTTTTGGGCTTGCAACTCATTGGGCTTCCTCCACATAGGAGTAAACCTAGCTAACATATATAACCTGGCAGGCGGAAAGAAAGAAACGAGAAGAAGACGAGTTGGCTGACAAGCCAAGGTCCTAATTGGGGGACCCCAATGCGAAGATTCCTCATGAAGAACCAGTTCAATTGAATTTTAGCTCTGGTCAAAAGTCAATAAATTTGAATGTTCTTCATGATCCAGAAACTAGGCAAAGTCTTGTGTATACTATTTTCGTTAACATGCTAAAGGAATTCTGCTGAATGCTTTGATTCTATATAGATAAAAATGTATGTCTGATCGCTTGTAAAGATAGAGGACCACTTACTGAGCTAATGAGCACATTCATGTACAATATACTGTTTTTTTTTTTTTTTTTCCAGATTTAATGAAAACTGCTAGGAATAAATAGTGAACTGAAATTATCTCATGTTTGGTTATATCTTGAGCGTACTTGAAAACTCTCCAGATTTCTATGTCTCTAAGATTATTCAAGAAGAAGATTTATCGATGTTATTCACGTCCCACGTCAAAACTTTGGATGCACTTTCTCAGTTTTGTTTTTTTTTTTTTTTTTTTTTGGAGATCAGAAACCATCTTGGAGAAATTTGATAAATAATGTTCCAAGTTTCAACCAAATAATACGATTGACACGTCCAATTCACTTACCTGGCAGGCATTTGAAAGTATGCATATACGCATAGCGCACGTCCGATTCGATTCAAGGGCGTGATGATTTAGTTATTTAGTCATAAGCCTACCAAAGTAGCCAATCCTTCGTCGTCAAAGCACCATTCACATCAGAACAGAGAGTTTCTCCCTCCATCAGGTTTCTTTTCTACCATCACAGTTTCGAAAGGGCATGCGAAACAAATACCATCTTTCCTCAAGCATGTTTGGTACGACTTCCTCACAGCCACACAAGTGAAAATCTGCAGCTTCATTTCACTTCCATAATCTCGATGGCTGTCAAAGCCAAACCAACAATATATCTGTGGTATTCAAACTACTTTTGTAACAGCTGTGATAATTTGGCTGCTGCAACCCAAGTTGCAAGATCATCGTCGGCAACTCTTTTCTTTTTCAATCCTCGGTCTATATTTTGATATCCGGCACATAAATTCAGTGACCGATTGTGGTACAATCTACTTTGCTAATCCAAATAAGAAAATTTGTTCATCTTTACGATTACTTAAGGAGAAAATTTGTTGATTTTATCTATGCTGGATGTGGTGTTGGTTTCTTTTTATTTTGAAGACAATATATGATATTAGAGATCTTGATTACCAATGTTTGATTATTTCAATTTAAAGATATAACCGAGATATATAGTTTAATTACCTCGCATGTGTTTGATAATATAGATATACAAACGAGCATTGCCCACATCCGATTCGTTAAGAGGGCATGACAATTTAGTGGTTTCATTATCAGCCTCACGACGCCAATAGGTGGCTAACTTTTTCCGTCTTCGACGCATTCATAAAACATCCTTCTCCCCGCGTTAGGTTCCAATTTAACCATGACTGTTTAGCCTTGCGGCGTGCATGATTCCTTGAGCATTTCGTGCCGGTTTCTTGGCTCTTGTGCTGCAGCAAATATACAATATGGAAGCTTAAATCTAAAGTATATAAAGCTAAACAATAATTGACGTTGCAACTACAAAACATATGAGAACCCAATAGAGCAATTTAGCAAAATTGTTGGGGATAAATAGATGATAGGGCTTATTAGAAAGCTCTTCCAAACAAGGCCGGGAAAACTTAGTATAATGATTGGCAGCGCCACCAGGGTAGAGAGCTAATACAATTGATTTAGCAAATTGTTATTAAGGAAGTCCGTCAAATCACAATGAAAAATTGACAACGGCGATGAGAGAACAACTGAGAACATACATCAAACCACTCAAATTCCTTTTTGGCAAGAGATCTTGGCAACTCTGGCTTTTTCAACATCTCTCAAATATTGGCTTTCACCTCATCAGAAATTAGAACTAGGCACAATATGTGCGGATAGCTATATGTTATCTAATTCAGAAAAATCAGGAGCCAATGTGCAACTTAAAGATATATATATCAACAGATGCAATCAAAGTCGAGGTAGGCAGAAAACTTTCCGTTCTAACGAAGAAAAAACCAACTTATCCAAGGAGGTTTCATCTAGAGGACAACAAGAGGCAAAATTTAGGATTCAAGAAGCAGATAATATATCACGACTGGACAATCAATCAAGAAATGCCAAAAACGTGAAAAAAAGTTCGACAGTAAACATTAGGGGTGTGCAAAATACCCAGGAACCGCCCGTACCGCCCTGGAACTGGACCGGAACCGCCCGGAACCGGCAGTTCTTGAGGGAACCGGTCCGGTTCCCGGTTCCATGGGCGGATCCGTCCGCCCGCCCACCTGGACCGGACCGATTCCCTTTTAATATTAAAAAAAATTACTAAAACTGAATACAAAGCAATTGTTTTGTGGCAATTGTTGCTGAATATTGGGGAATTCTTATGCTTTTTGGTTGTTTAGTTTATTTATTAATATAATGATGAAGGTGATGTATTCAATAAAGTCTTGTTTAGTTGCACTTCCTTTGTTTTCCTATGTTTGGATGGTGCCTCATTTCACCTCCTTTGATTTGTCTATGCGACTTGGGATATTTTGCCGAACCCGATGAGGGATATGTCCAGTTCATAGCTTTAAGAGAGACCCATTTTTCCTGAACACTTACTACTCTCTCTCCGCCTCTATATCAACTTACGTATATCCATTCCTTCATTGGTTGCATTTATAGTTGCAACGAATGAATTTTTGTTCCACGTACTTAAATTTGGTTTTTCTTTTTTTGGCTTGCTTTGATATCACGTAGTCGTTCTATGTTGAAAACCAAAATTGTTTCGCGTCAAGATCGGTTCCATGGATCCACCCGGGAACCGGACCGGACCGGCGGTCCGGGTCCCGGGTGGATCCATGCAACAAATGGGTGGATCCCGGTTCCAATTTTTCGGAACCGGTCCTTAGCGGGCGGTTCCCGGTTCTAGGTCGGGAACCGCCCGCTCGGACCATGCACACCCCTAGTAAACATCTCAACCGAGTATTAAGTACCATCCGGAGGTCACGAACATACAGGAGTATAGAATGTCGTTTCTGCATGTCAAGACATATAATACAGTACCCATCGAACTATGTCTCCCTTGTAGGGCTTCAAAATCAACCTTATACTTGCGCACCAACAAATTATAATTTTTTTTTTCTTGTGGGACACCAATACTCTAAATTCTTTTTTGTCTGGCCAGTACCATATACTTGTACTAGTAATCCAAAAATATCTTCTGTTAGACTATCGATTTATAATGCTTGCTGAAAATTTGATAGGACAGCATTGGTGGACAATCTCAAGCAAATGGATCTAACTTGGCAATGGATGCATGCTGCCATGTCGACCAAGAGCATAGCCACATTAGAGTTTTAATGTCCATGCATGCTGTTGCGTCTGATTTCAAATGGTCATATGGATAGAAGTACTTTTGGTTATCGGTATTGATTTGAGAATATTAATGAGATGAAATAGAGTTGGGGGTATTGACATCCGTGGGAAATTTTAGTTTTTTTTTTTTTTTGTCGTTATCCCTGAAAACGAATGCCATTTACCAGTTGTGACTTAGAGTCCAAGCGAATGCAACAACCCAATGACATGCCAGGCGTGGCGGTTATGATTTTATGACCTGCATCGGCCCTTCACACCTAGAGATTGTTCCCTAACACAAATCTACCTTATATTCAAATCATACTATCGATATTACAATGGAGATACTAAAAACAGTGCAAGTTACATCCATCAATATAATCAATCTTTATCCAACGAATAAAAAAAATCATGAAGGCTTACCTAGATTTGGACAAAAAAAATTATCGGGACAAATATAGGATTTATGAAAACATTGTATATTGACAAAGTTACCATCTCGAAAGAAAAAGTTCTTATAGATTAAAAATTAAGTTCGGAATTAAGGTAGGTTAAACTTAAAGGAATTGAATTTTTTTTTTTTTTGGCCAAATACAAATTTGAGGTTGAATCAACTAGATTCAACGTAATACATCAGAAATGCTATCACATCCGGCATTGGGCCGACATCACTAGCAAATTGACCAGAGAAAGTAATCTCGAAAAAATTCATCTCTTTATAGTCACTAAATAAGGTTATTACTCCGGGGAGTGAATGTAAGAAGTGTAGAAGGTGAACTAAGTGTGAACATTCAACCAAAGGCGTATTGGGGATCGGCAACAGCTAAGCATTGCGGCCATCAACCTGTCCCTTTATCTTTTTATAGTTCAAGTAGCTAGCCTACTTCGCCTCGTGTTGGAAATGATTGATTGAATTGACCCGCTCGAGAAGGCAACTAGACTCACCAGCAACTGTTGTGATTCCGTCTAACTATGCCAGGGGCTCCACATTTTGTTTCCCCTCTTCATCTCAACCGCGCAGAAGGTGAAAATTCCGGCGTTGTTAAGATTCGACCGAGGAAAACATCATCCTTTCTACGCAATACCAATTGTAATGAATCGCTTGACCAGCTCATCCGCAGGGAAAAACGGATAGTCACCTAATTTCTTTATTATTATTTTTTTTTTAAAATTTTTGCCTTTGATAGTTATCTAATACGAGATTAATTAATTCACTTAAACATATAAGCTTGGTAACTTATTCCATCTCATATCCTAAAATCAGTCTGACAGCTATTATGAAAAATGCACGCTGTAAAAAAGGAGCCACCTAGCGAGCCCGGTCACCGGAGTGGTCTTGACTACGTTTAAGCTGGAAATGGTTCAAGAAAATGCAGACCGTATATTTTGTTGAGGCAAATGAAAATTTTAGAGATGAGGATACCACAAGTATTATAACTTTTCTTTTTTCGAAGACTGAAGTGCCACATTGGTGAAAAATCATTCACTTGATTGCCTAATCTAACAATTTGTCTTCAGTGGCTATTTTAATAAAGTTTGTAATGCGACCTGACTTATTTTTTAAAATAAAAAATCAAATCCAAAGTGGAAAATGGACAAGAGAACATCGCAATTGAGACTAAAACGACTACGATTCATAGCAAGGACTTAGAGAAATCAACTCTCTCTCTCTCTCTCTCTCTCTCTCTGCGACGGCCATTGGCTGCGCCTTCAGACTACCTTCATTCCTCAATGAAGTTGCTCGAGGAGAAACTCTACGTGACCAGCTTCACCTTCTGATGGGTGAACTTGTAGAATTTTAATCCAACGAGCGATAATGAGAGGTCATCTGAGAGCGTCGCAAGCAGGGGTTGTTCAAATCGATCAGAGAGAACCTTTGGAATGAGTTATCACCTTCTTCTTGGGCTAGCCTTTACTTGGCTTCTTCTGTGGTTTTGCAGCAACTTGTGATTGTAGACCTCCATGAAAATTTCTTCATAGCCATTTGGCAAAAAAAGTTTCCGACTGACTTGACCCACAAACTTCAAAGCTTGCACATCTTGAACGTGGACACAATGCACCTAGACTTCAAGTTTCTTGGCGTTCAAAAGGGTGCCAAATCAAGTGAGGAATGGCTATGTAACAGAACTTCAAAGGAGATCTTTTTTCCTGTGACTGGACTATTGTATTTTTTGTCCTATACTCGTATGAATCACAATGAAGAGAGCGTTCACTTGTACCAGTGATTGCTGGAAATGCGAAAAAATGGTGAAATGCGAAAAACTGGTGGAGACTGCCTGTCCGAAAACTTGAAAACGACAAATGTATCTTAAATTTGTACGGTTTTACATGTCAATGATCTATAGCATTTCACATTAACTATAATGGTAAGTTTCGCAAGATTAGCAACAAGAAATTAAACTGAACTAATTTTTTTTCCCTCAGTTTTCAATATTTGCAGCTAGCATCAAACAATTCCTTGCTATAAAAACTGGTGTGCATGACCAATAATCATAGCCACAATCGAATAATTATTCATCATTAAATAAAAAGGCATCTCAATTGCCATGAAGGGTTGAACCTGTAAGCTAAATGAAAACGATCTTTTATAGATTACAACCAAAAAGAACAAGCAGCCGAGATTCTACATTTTGGAATCCAAAGATATGGCGACTACGAATCCTATTTTCAAAATATGAAGGAATTCTTCAACCACAGAGAAATTCAAATTATTCTTGTTAAGTCATTCTGGATCGGCATGCGCATCTGCCTTTGGCTCTCAGTCTAAAGCAGCCTTAGGAGATCCTCGAATTAACTGCAAGCAATTTCGAAAGATCACCACAAAGAAAAAGAGATTTGACAACACAATATCGAGCTAGACAGCATCAAATGGAAATACGGAGCGCATAAATACAGAGACCAGAAGATGAAGAAAGATGTTATCTGTCTTTTTTTCGATGAGTAAGATTTTGTTCAGAAAAAAAACATAACAGAAAGGGAGTAATCCTGTCACAAGATAAAAATACACAAGCTCAGGCATTAGGAAGCACAAGGAACTCTTTATCAATAAGATGAAGTTGAAGAGCAGAGTGTGAGAATCCTGCTTGTGCCCATACTAGGCAAAGAGAGTCAATCAGCATAAACCTTAAAGTCCCTAATCGGTTCCAGTGGAGGAACAGAGAGAGACACAGCCAGATGGTGTCGTTTTCGCAACTTCAGCCATACTCAGATAATTTCGCAACCAAAACAGTGTCTTTCCATTTTTAATTTGAGCCACGTGGAATTCATGTCACCACCTTTTGACCTTCATTTTCCATTTAAGCCATTGTGTAGGATGTTCTAATGGGTTCATTGACCAAACTGCGGCAGAGAGTAAATGTGTCATATAAATATAAATATGATATTTTTTGGTGAAAAAAAAAGAAAGGAGATATATTTAGGGATTTTCGTGGCTTGTTCCCTAAAAAATATTTGGTCTATATTGCGACATTCAACTTATTTGTGCCATCAAAACATGCATGTAAGGTTTCCTCTTTGAGTTATGAAAGCCACCTAAATGTTTATAGGGTATGGAGTGCTCTCAGTAAGTGACATATGATGGCAAATACCCTCATAAGGAGAAAAAAATTGTAGCGTTAAGAATTTGGGAAGAACTCGTAAACATTGGGAACGCGATTGTACCTCATATGCTTTAGGTAAAAAAGTGATACAGTCCCCAGTACGCGAGTCCGCGCGGTTCACACATCATTTTCTCAAAAGTCACAGCCGAATCGAACCCATAATCCTTACTTATCTTCCATTCTAGCAGATCTTCCGAAAGTGCACGCTCAGAAAGATCCTCTATCGATGAACCAAACACATATAGTTCCGATAAGTTCTTCAAATATGAGATATCGAGTGTGGTCAGCAACGGGCATCTTCCAATATGAAGTTTTGTGACAGTCGAGGGAATTTGCGAAATGCGTTCCAGAGCATAGCAATTGAAAAGCTGGAGAGTCTTCAAGTAATGAAGTGCACCGAACTCAGGAAATAGGTTAGTAATGTTTGGGTGACCCAACGTCAAGACTTCCAGTTTGGATAATTTCCCATTCCACCGAGGCACGGGAACCTGCACCAACTCAGATTGGCTAGAGATCTCAGGCACCATGATGATGAACAACAGTAGCTTCAGATTGATCAAGTTGGAAAGATCAGTATCGGCTATTGGTACATGAGATATGATTGCCAGAGAAGTTAAGCTTTCTGGAAGCTTTGGCAGGGCTTGTGCAACTGATTCTCGTAACAAGAATAACTTCAATGCTTTTAGATTCTCCAGACTTTCTATAGAGTCAGGTAACTCGATGGATCCTGAACCGGATAGATCTAACTCAGTCAATGATCGTAATTCCTTAATGGAGGATGGAAGTCTCTGCATAAGGGAGCAATTTCTCAACAATAAGCTTTCAAGATTTGTCAGCGCTCCAATGGAGTTGGGTAGGTGAGTAATGTCCGTGTCGTTCAATGAAAGCTTCAACAGCGAAGGTAGACAATTGAGTGAGTCCCCTGCTTTTGATGACAGTGAAATATGAACATGGGGACTCTCCATGTTCTCGATACCCCACCAATCAGGAAGTCTTCGTATAGAAGTATTATCAAGGATAAGCTCTTTTGGCAAATTTTCGAGACTAACACAACTATCCAAGTTCAAGAACACCAAGTGCCACAGTTGACCAATTGACGAGTGGATTTCAGCCAATTCAAAACAACCTTTAAGAATCAATCTCTCCAATGTCAGGAGTCCAGAGAAATCGGGAGTCTTGGACAAACGCTCACATCCCGAAAGGTTAAGAACTTTTAATTTCTTGGCTCTCTGTAATACCAACAACACCATTGTCAATAAATATGTTAAATCAAGAGAATGTACACACTGATAAAGAAGACTTCTCTAGAGCCAAGGTTACCTTAATATGTTCCCATCCGTCCCAATCATGAGTTAATTTACTATTTGAAAAATCAAGAATGACCAAATTACTTAATGAAAACTTGCTCAACTTAAATATCCGCCGAGGAAAATTATGCCAAGAGAGCCATCTTAAATTGGGAAGGAGTTGGTTCTCACTCAGTGAAAAATCTGTACGCGAAGTGATGAAGCGCTTGTTATGCCAAAGAAGTGTAGCTTGGGAGAAAAAACTGTCAACTCTATCATAAGAGAGGAGTTTGCTATCCACCAGAAGGAACCTTAAATTCGACAGCGCTGCAAATCCTTCAAGAGTGAAACGATACTCTAACCAATCCTCAAACTCCAAACAGACGGCTTCGAGCTTTGCATTTCTCTAAATGAGCAAACAAAAAAATCTATTAAAAGAAGGATGCGGTTAGATAATTAAGAGAACAATCTAGGTCATCTTTGAATTTGAGGTATAGTTCATATTTATCTAAAAATACTTGAGTTCACTCTCATCATTCTTATAGACCAATTTGGAGAGGATCGACATAGGTTTTGAAATTTGAAAATTAACAATTTAAGAAATGTTCTATAATGTGTGGAGAGTTTTACATTGTATATGTGGTGTTAATTGTGATTGTTGTCACTGAGGGGGAAAGTGCCTTGACTACTAAAATGTGATTCTCGTGCACAAAGGAAATTAGATACAAGATCTACCTTCTCTTTCAAGAGCATCTCCAATACGTCATTGTGATTCCACAGCCTACTTTGCTTATCTAATTCGCCCCCACTTTCTTGAGAAACAATTTCTCTACCAAGATCTTTGAGTTGATCGTGCATCCACAACTTATTATCTTCTCCAATTTTAATCAATGACATCAACTGAAGAACTTCAAGACCTTGTATTGGGCATCAACCACAATCTCTCCACATATATATCACTGTATTTTTATCATATCCTTTGAAAAAACAAGCCATATCAAGAAATATTTGTCTTTGACCGGAATCTAATTCTTCATAACTTATCATCAACTTACTTCCAATCTCCTCAATGTGACCTTTTTTCCACTTCACCAAGTAATCATCCCACATTTCTTTTTTTTTTGTCCACATATTGATAAAGTCGAACCCATAACCTCTAGAATCAAAGGAAGACCTTTGGCTATCTTCACAAATTCTCTAGATTGTTCCATCTTCTCAATTGGAAGGTGATCACTTCTAAAAACATGCATGCTAAATAGCTTAAGGGATCTTTTAGGATCCAAACCACCAACTAAATAAGTCAATTTCACTCTGAATTCATGTAGGACATTCACTTTTATAGTTGTTATAATTATCCGACTTCCCAAACCAAAGCAACTTCGCCTCCCCAAAAGTGCAGTTAATTGATCCTTTTCATCAACATCATCGAGAAAAATTAGAACTTTTTTTCTGGAAAATCTCTCTTCTATAGCCATTATTCCCTCATCCTTGGAATTTATACCTGGATGTGCCTTTTTAGAGAGGTTTGAGATTAGTTGATTCTGCAGAAACACAATTCCTTTTGAATGTGAAGTTTCTCTAACTTCAGCTGGGAAACAACAGTCAGCAAAGTCTCGAGAAAGTTTGTTGTAAACTACTTTGGCAAGAGTAGTTTTTCCAATACCACCCCTTCCATAGATTCCCACGATCTTTATATCGTCAGTGTTGGTGCCTAGCATTCCCTCAACTTCTTTCACATAATCTTCAACACCAACCAAGAAATCACTAACCACCAAATACGCTTTCTTCAGCTCACTTAAAACCTTGGTAACCACCTCTTTAACTAGTTGTCCTTCGTGCCTAATGAAAAAATGACGAGAAAGCAAAGTAGAAAATGTTAGCTGAAACCTATGACAACAAGAATTGATAGTATTCTGTGGAAGCCAAAGGATGCAACAAGAGGTGCAACTGCAACTGCAAATGGAACAGACCACATTGCATTGATCTGGAAGAATAAATTTATGGACATGCTAGGCAGATGCTCCAAGTTGTGCAGCATTCGAACATTTACGCAACCGTCAAAGTACAGTAGGTGATCGCTATATCTTGCTAATTAGAAGAAAAGAGGCTGAATATATGTACCGTATATCGGATGCGATAACAAGCTCCTCTTTCTCAAAATAGCTTTACCATTAGCATATAGAACACCTCTTAAGTGTTTTGAATAATAAATAAGAGATCCCTTAACTTTCAGCATACAACATAAGTTAATTTCGACCAACATTAATACGCACTCGCATTACATAAATACACGAAAAATTTCATACTTTACGTCATTAATATTTAACTGTTATATTAGACTGTTGACACACTACTCCAACAAAGGGAACCATCGTAGCCACAACTTTTTCATGTCAAAAGAAAAAAGGAAACTTTCAACGGAAAATTCTTCGTACTTGAATTTCATGGTATCCTGTATCATAGCGTCAATCAAGGGTGGAAGATAATGAGTTAGCCACGTTTTCTATGTTCCATCCCTTTAACCCTCCAACCTCATTGAGAGCAGCTCTCCACCTGCGGATGCTCTCATCGTCCACTCGCTTGTTGTTTTCATGCACGAACAAGGCCTCACCGTAACCTCCGGTTTGGTATCTAACCTCAGATGGTTCGACATAGTAGAAAATGGGCATGATTACCTGTCCCTTCCTTTTCCGACACTCCACCATCTGGGCCAACTCCTTTAGACACCACTTACTGGAAGCATAACTTTTAGAAAAGATGGGTATGGAGATCTTCGACTGCTCAATGGCTCCAAGTAGATCCGGGCAGATCTCTTCACCTACACGGAGATCTTCGTCGTCTCTGTACGTACGGACTCCTGCATCTGTGAGACGGGTATAGAGATGATCCGTGAAGCCCGTGCGCGTGTCCGGTCCTCTGAAGCTCAAGAAAACTTCATAGTCGCACCCTTCCATCTCGACCAGTCGCAGGGAAAATGAAGCACCAAAGTCGCCCTGCTTCAGCAATAGCAGATTTCTGAGCTCTATGAAGCCAGACGATATGGGACAAGTAGAAATGTTACTGCAAACTGAAACGGGTGCGAACGATTATGATTTATGTCGTCGATCTCAACACCATGTTTCTCGGGATAGCCAACATCAAGGAAGCAAGTTTCGGAGAACTTCGCCTGTGTCTTGAAAGGCTGAGCAAAAAATAAATTCTCTCTGACTTTTCCATTGATACTTTGGGTCTTTCTACGGATTTGGCTTTTCGCAAGAACCTTTTTTCCTCTCTTTTTTTTCAACGGTCTATCTTGGCTGCGGGACCGTGATGGCCGATAGTTTGCAATAGGGTAGCTCTGACGTCGGTCAGTGATTGACTCGATGTCGTGAGAACTCAATAATAATTTGTAATACATGCAATGTAGTGACGAGCCCTCTAAAATTTTTTATTTCATTCTAGTAATTTTATGAATATTCCAACATTATAAAATTATTCCAAAAATCAGTTGTACTAATCTTCAATTCGAAAATTCAAAGATCACATAAAGTTCGGACGTGAGCGTGGCACGTCATGCAAATATCCCACGAGCTTTACCCACTTTTTTGACTCATCTCATCCAGGAAGCTTCGCAATTGTCTAGAGAGGCGGAAAGCCTTCCTGTTGACGTAGCAAAGAAACAGTCAGCAGAAGAGCCACTAGCCTATATAACCTGGCGGGCGGAAAGAAACGCGAAGAAGACGAGTTGGCTGACAAGCCGAGGTCCCAAGTGGGGGACTTCAATGCGAAGGTTCCTCATCAAGAACCAGTTCAATTGAATTTTAGCTCTGGTCAAAAGTCAATAAATTTGAATGTTCTTCATGATCCATAAATCAAGCAAAGTGTTGGGTATGTTAAATTATGACTCGATTTTGAGCGTTTGTAAAATCGCAATTCGCTGGATTTACAAAAGAGGAAATATAAAAGAATATTTAAATTTGGAGGAAAGTTTCCTCTTAGCTGCGGAATCGTGAAATCGCGGAAGTCTTCTTTGCTTTCTGAAAGATGCCGCTGCAACCATACGGAAAGAAAGAAGCTGTTGAAGTCCACGCGTAAAAGAGAAAAAAAAAAGGAGTGGGTCCCACTTCTGGGTTGCACTCACACATCCGAAGGAAGAAGTCCTTCGCATGCGTGAAAGAAGCCAATATTGTGGTGGGCCCAGGTCAAAGGTTTGACCTTCTGGGCCCACGTATAAAAGCAGAAGAAAACTGCAGGTTTTCTTTGCTCTTGAAAAGTCGCACGCCGAAGACCTAAAGGAGCCGCACGTCTGCCGAGCTGCGAGAAGTCGCACGACGTCGAGAGATAGCTAAGCTGGAGTTTTTCTTTTCTTTTGGCATACGACTTAAATGCAGTAATTTTGTATCGTGAGT
The DNA here is from genome assembly GCA_017140595.1 of Eucalyptus curtisii. NCBI lineage: Eukaryota > Viridiplantae > Streptophyta > Magnoliopsida > Myrtales > Myrtaceae > Eucalyptus > Eucalyptus curtisii. The sequence goes on from CM029496.1 coordinate 16,019,944, forward strand.
TTATATCCAAGTGAGTCGTTTATTTATAAACACTTTGGGTTTTGATTTAAATCTAGGTGTGAGAAACACTTGAGCGTGTGAGTGATTATAAACTCTGATTCTCCGATTTTAGTAAATTATTTGCTGCTGGCTCTCCCCGTGGACGTAGGTATCGATACTCGGACCGAACCATGTAAATTTCTGGTGTCCTTATTTTTCTTATTTAATTTCTCTGGGGTGATTTCGCGTTGACGTAAATTGCAAGATTCTGTCGTTTCCGCATATTATATCCCAACAATTGGTATTAGAGCTTGGATTGGATTTCTTGATTGTGATTTGGAGCTTTTACTTGTCTGATTATTATCTGGAAATTCTGTTACTGCAATTATGTCTTAGACGAAATCTAAAATTGAGAAGTTTAACGGGAGCAACAATTTTGTGTTATGGAGCATCAAGATGTAGGCATTATTGACAACACAAGGTTTGGCCAAGGCACTGGATGGTGAAGATGAGTTGCCTATTATCATGAAAGCCTCAGAGAGGGTAGAGCTGATGGAAAAAGCAAAGAGTATAATCCTGTTAAATTTGAAAGATGAAGTCTTACTAGAGGTTGCTGAGGAGAAGGATGCCGCAGCATTATGGGCAAAACTTCAAGCACTCTATGCAAAGAAAAGTTTGAACAATCACTTGTACATGTTGATGAAGATGTTTCAATTTAGATATACTGAAGGTACGTCCGTCAGAACCCACCTAGATGAATTTAATAAACTCATGTTCGATCTGAAAAACATCGGTAAGTTACTTGATGATGAAGAGCAGGGCATGATGTTGTTAGCCTCTTTACCGGAATCATGGGAGCACTTTACTGATTTACTATTGCAGGGGCGTACTACAATTACCTCAGAAGAGGTAAAGTCCGCCTTATTCTCTAAAGAGTGGCAGAGAAAGTTGCGAGATGATGGTCAAACGCAAGGAGCAATGCAAGCACTGACGGTTCGAGGTAGAGAACAACATCATGGGCCTAGTAGCAGCAGAGGTAAAAGCATATCAAAATCACGCCATAGAAAGTCCAAGGGATGCGTGAAGTGTTTTGAGTGTTACGAGGAGAGGCACATCAGAAGAGATTGTCCAAAGCGGAGGAATAAAGTTGATAGGCAGAATGCCACAAGCAGTGTGGCAAACGTTGCCGAGGGGAGCAATAGTGATGCGTTGTTTTATGTGTGACTACTACTTCGTGGGGAGACGAATGGGTGCCGGATTCAGGGTGTTATTATCATATGACGCCTCATAAGAACTGGTTTACTACTTACCAGACTGCAGATGGTGGTAGAGTTCTTTTAAGGAATAATGCGGTCTGTAAGGCTGTGGGGGTAGGGATAATCCGGATTCGGATGCACAATGGGGTGGACGCACATTGACAGATGTGAGGCATGTACCGAAGCTCAAGAAGAACCTTATTTCTCTGGGGACACTCGATGACATCGGGTGTAGGTACACCGCTGAAGGTGGAGTGCGAAGATCTCTCGAGGTGCCATGACAAGTGATGAAGGGGAAGAAAGTGGATACTCTCTATCATCTCTCGGGAGAGACCGTGACCGGAAACCGCAGCGGTTTCATTAGGTGAGTTAGATTCTGACTTGACTCAATTATGGCATATGCGTTTAGGGCACATGAGTGAGGCAGGTATGACGATGCTGAGTGAAAGAAGGTTGTTGAAGGGTCAGAAGACAGAAAGCCGGGACTTATGTGAGCACTGCATCTATGGGAAGCAGCACCGAGTTAAGTTTACTATAGCTATTCATTCGACCAAGCGACCAGTTGAATATATTCACTTAGATGTCTGGGGCCCGTCTTCAGTTCCTTCGAAAGAAGGTGCCCGATATATGCTGACATTTATCGACGATTATTCGAGGAAGGTATGAGTTTACTTTCTGAAGCACAAATATGATGTGTTTGATCGGTTCAAGAAATTTAAGACATTGATTGAGAAGCAGTCAAGCAAGCAAATCAAGTGCCTGAGAACCGATAATGGCATGGAGTTCTGTGGTAAAGATTTTACCGAGTTCTGTGAGAAAGAATGTATTGTAAGACACCGCACAGTACTTGGGACACCATAGCAAGATGGCGTTGCAGAACGGAAGAGCAGAACTTTGCTTGAGCGAGCTGGATGCATGCTTTCGCATGCAGGACTTGGCAAGGAATTTTGGGCCGAAGCAGTAAACATGTCATGTTACCTGGTTAATCGATCTCCATCATCTGCTATCGAGTGGAAGACTCTTGAGGAAGTATGGTCAAGGAAACTTGTTGATTATTCCAGATTACGTATATTCGGATGTCCTGCGTATGCTCATGCGAGTGATGGTAAGCTTGAGCCGAGGTCGAAGAAGTGCATATTTTTGGGTTATGCACATGGGGTGAAAGGCTACCGGCTGTGGTGCACTGATCCCAGATCACCCAGTTTTCTAATTAGCAGAGATGTGATTTTCGATGAGACTGCAATGCTTCAACAGACGAGTTCTAAGACACAACAAGCAGAGAAGACAGATCATGGTGTCATGAGTGAGGTGGAGCTTCAGGTGGAGACTCCGGAGACCTCAAAGGTAACAAAAGTTGAGACTGCAGATGAAACCGTAGTTCCTGAAGTCGGTGATAGTGAACAACCAGCAAAGCCACAGCAGACTATAGTCGCAGATAGACAGAGAAGGCAAATTAAATCACCGGTACGTTATGGTTATACAGATATTGCTTATGCATTGACTGTAGGTGATGAGATGGAGACAGATGAGCCTTCATCTTATTCTAAGGCGATGGCTAGTTCGGAGTCATCACAGTGGCTAGGGGCTATGAGTGAAGAGATGGAATCACTCCATCGAAATCAAACATGGGAGCTGGTCAAAGTACCTAAGAGTCAAAAGATTGTTGGAGGTAAATGGGTCTTCAAACGGAAAGAGGGCATTCCCGGTGTTGAAGCAGCGAGGTATAAGGCGAGACTTGTGGCGAAGGGGTATACACAGCGTGAGGGCATTAACTACAATGAGGTGTTCTCTCCTGTGGTGAGACATACTTCTATTCGTGTTTTACTTGCCTTAGTTGCTTTGCAAGATCTCGAGTTAGAGCAGCTAGATGTGGAAACTGCGTTTCTTCACGGCGAGTTGGAGGAGCACATCTACATGAGGCAGCTAGAGGAATTTGCTATTTCAGGTAAGGAAGATCATGTTTGCTTGTTAAAGAAATCTTTGTATGAGCTGAAACAATCTCCTAGGCAGTGGTATAAACGTTTTGATACTTTCATGACTAGTCAAGACTACTTGAAAAGTCAGATGGATAGCTGTGTCTACTATAGGAGATTGGAGAACGGTTCTTTGATTTATCTGCTCTTATATGTTGATGATATGCTGATAGCAGCTAAGAATATGTCTGATATTGATGTGTTGAAGAGGCAGTTAAATGCTGAATTTGAGATGAAAGATTTAGGTGCTGCAAAGAAAATTTTGGGTATGGAGATTTTGCGTGACAGGGCTACAAAAGTTTTACGTCTATCTCAAAAGAAATACATTGAGAAGATCGTAGCATGTTTTAATATGCAGTCAACAAAATCTGTAAGTACACCTTTAGCGAAGCACTTTAAACTTTCAGATAAATTATCACCGCAGACTGAGGAGGAGGAGAAGGAGCATATGTCCCGTGTTCCTTATTCTAGTGCCGTGGGTAGTAGTATGTATGCTATGGTGTGCACTAGGCCTGATATTTCACAAGCTGTGAGCGTGGTTAGTCGTTATATGAAGCGTCCTGGTAAACCTCATTGGGAAGCTGTGAAGTGGATCCTCAGATATTTAAAGGGGACAACAGACATGGGTATAGTATACCGAAAGGATATCAATGGCAATGAGACCACTGGTTTTGTGGATTCGGATCACGCCGGTTACTTGGATGATTGCAGGTCTTTAGTGTCACGCCCCGAACCTCGAGCGCGCGCGCAACCCTTGGTGGTCGATAGAATTTCGCGACGTTCCCAGGACTCGTCGCCGACCCTTTTTGTTTTATTGCACATGCGGAAGCGAATTAACTAATCCCCTGACAACAACATACATGGGATAGAAAAGCAGGACAACCAGTTTCGAATCAAATACACTTTTATAAACACTTCAAGCTTATACAGAAGGTCTATGTCATAAAGAACTACTGAGCCACCTATGCTCCTGACCCTTCCACTTCAAGCGCCTGGCTCTTCACACTAGGGACCTGAAAATGGTTATTCAATAACTAGTGAGATATAAATCTCAGCGAGTTCCACCCCTAAGCCCCGGTTAGTACACCAACTCAACTCATGGTATCTATCCATAACTACCCCACCACAAGCAACAACTAACGGTCGATTCGCATACAACCTTACCTGTTATGCCATACCCTGCACGTTATAATTCAACACGATACACACAATGCACATGGCCATTAGATGATACATTTCATCAATCACATACGAGTCGCATCGCAAGCGATCTCACCCGGCCATTGCCACACCCCCGCACGTTATCGAGTCATGCGTGCGTGCCATAAACAATGTGCTTAACTCCCGCATGATGAAATCACAAATGCCATGATTCTCATGCATTCTTGCACATTATCACAGTTCATAAACACAATGCATATATTCAATGCATACAACAATTGAAACGCCTTACTCATCTCAATCAATCACATGGGTCCGATTATAAGACCAAATCGTTATGACACGTCCCATTCCGTGTCACACAATTTCGTCCCATAATCCGGCGCATCAATAACACTCAAAGCATGCGTTCCAATTGTTAATCACTGCCACACATGGGCATAGCCTACTCGCAGTTCGGCTATCTACCGGCGTTTAACCAGGCATCGTCTCCCCCGTGGAGCACGGCCGTCACTACGTCGACGGCATTCCCGAAGGAGCATCGTCTCCCCCCCTTGGAGCACGGCTTCGTCACTACGTCGACGGCATTCCCGAAGGAGCATCGGTCCAGTCGGCCCAGCCTCTACTGCAACCGGCATCCATTGCGCGGGCATCCCATATAGGGGCACGTCTAGCTCAACAGTTTAGGACGGTTCCTCATTAGCCAACACACGACAATTCATTATCGGCCCAGGATACTTTGCATTTCACTCAAATGCCTCAATTAAAATAGTAATCCCGGCCTCTTTTCTTCGTATTAAAAACATCCGCGAAAGTAGTCGTGCGTGGGTACACGTCAATTCGAACCAGAAAACCGATACTTTCCTTTTTCAAACCCCACTTTGTTTGATATAATACTTAAAATCCATTTTCGGTGTCCAAACCCGACACCCGGGATTTTCTGAATAAAATCCAATTTTCCAATCACCACATAATTGCACAAATCATCATTCAATTCATGCAGATGTTTATGCAATAACACATCCAATCACTTCATAGGATTAAACCCACATGAAATTAGAAACTTTTCGTTCTCGGTGAACAGTGTTCGTGAACAGTACTCGTGAACAGTGTTCGTGAATAGTGTCGAGTGAACAGTAAATTTCCAGAATTTAATAAATGATAATTTAAACTCAGAAATCATTAAAACATTAATTAAAACAATCAAACAATTAATTAAGCAAAACAAGCTTAATTAGACACATAGGCACAATTAAGCAAATAAAGCAAGATTAAGCTAAACTAATTTAATCCATCCATCTAACCACCTATCTTAGAGCTAATACAACTTAATTTAATCACCTAAACTAGAATTAAATCTAACTAAACCAACCCTAAGCAAGTTTAGGCACTAATCGAAGGATTAGGAGCTAAACTCACCCGTTAAGCGGGCCGGAGGCACCGACGCGGCGGCGACGACGGTGGCTACGCACCGAGACCTCTACAACAACGATCCAAGGCGTTCCCAAGCTCAACACAGCAACCACAGCTCGGACTCCCACTGAAAACACTGAAAAACAGGACTGCTGGAGGAGAGACAGAGCTGAACGGGCTTGGCCGGAGCTCCGGCGAGGGGTTGGCCGGAAACCGGCAGCACTCGGGGTTGAGGGGGACCTGCTGGTGGTTGGTATGGGTGGAGGTAGGGTTGGAATGGAAGAAAAACGGAAGAAAACGCTGAAATGGCGAAACCGGGCAAACTGCCAGGCGGACCGACGGACCGGCGACCGGTAACTTCACGACGGCGTACCGGACGGAAGGCGGATCCGTTCAGGACGAGGTTGGTCTTGTTGGAACGGTCTGTATGTCCTCTTCGTAGCGATGGGTGGTTCGTTCACTGGTTCAATCGGAAAGTTAACTTTTTATACGGATCTTTGGCAAAAGGTCGGCTGGAGCAGAAACTGGAACGAGGGGAAAACAAAGGAGAAAAGAGGTCCGGTGGCTTGGGCGCTGGTGCGACCGGCAAGGGGGGCTGCTGCTCTGTGTTCTCTGGTTTCTCAAGCTCTCTCTACACCTCATCAATGGAGAAAGCCATGCTTCAAGGAGGAAGAAGGCTCAGCTGAAGAGAGGGGACCCTAAGAGCTCCCTAGGCCAACACTTGTCTTGCTCTCTCTCTCTTGCCCCCACCAGCCTTGGCCCTCACTCTCAGCCATTTTCCTCACCTTAGCTTCCTCAAGAAGCTTGCCAAATGGTCTAAAATGTCATGCACCCCATGGCATACGAATTTGTTACATTCCCACTTCAATCTCATTCAATTTCATTCGATTCTCAAACAAACAAATCCAATTGAAGCCCAAATAAATCCATTAAGGTGTCCTCATCCGTCTCATGACTTTTCCCTATCAATTGATCCAACTTGCATCCCAAAGATGCGATCAAAACCAGCCCTCTGACTTTCCCGAACAAAAACGTCCCTACTTTGCTTTTCTGCTAAAAATCTCGGTTTGTAGAAAAATCTTTCGAGGATGAGTTGACGTTCTTAAAATGAATTGTGACATAACAGAACCTTCAATTTCTGAAATTGAGTTCAATTTCTGAAATTGAGTTCAATTTCTGAAATTGAGTTCAATTTCTCGGTTAATTTCAATCTAGCGCGACTTTAGTGCGTCCTAACCTACCGGGTAGCTTTTAGGAATTTTCTACGCGCAATTGACCCGTGGTTGATTATTTTCAAGCCACAAAGTGCATCTTCGACACATTGGCGACTCTCGGTTGTCATAGAAATCTCAAGGTTTCAAATACGGACACGGGGTACCCAAAACGACGAAGAATCGTCTAGTGCCGGTCGACGAGGATATTGCGATCGGTGGAATCACCCACACTCGATCACATATCTCGCCGAATCGACTTATTACTAATCTTTGTTCGATTGTCGACGGTGTCGTAATGATCCTTGCAGATTAATACGGTCAAGCGGTCGGTTTCGGTCGAATTCTCAAGTCTATTGCGTTTAGATTCCTTAACGGCTTCACCTGATAGACTAGTTATCTCGTGAGTGGCCAACTCAGAGAAGAGAGCTATAGGCGCGCAGATGAAAAGCCCGACTTATTCAATTGAAACCAGAATTGTAAAATCGGGATGTCACAACTCTTCCCCTCTTATAAAAATTTCGTCCTCGAAATTTAAACCATTAAAATTCTTCTTCGAAATGGTGGGGTATTGTCGTCTCATCAATTCTGCTCCTTCATTTTGCTTCGTACTGCTATTCAGGATCCTCGGTGCTGCCACAACATTTCCAAATTGACCAGACCAATTTTTGATTCTCAAAAAGGCTAAGCACTTGTCCAATTTTACAAAATGAAAATTGCAAAATTTTGGTTCTTTTTCTTTTCTTTTTCTTTCCACTAAGCTGCTAATTGCCGCGTCGGGGATTCGAACTCCCGACTTCGGACCTGTGGCTTCATTCTGGGTACCACTCGGCTAGAGGCGCCGACGGTGCTCCAAACTGCTTTCTTTTCCCTTTTAAGGCCAAAATTCTCCTTTGATCTCGAACTCGAAATATTCCACGATTAAACAATTCCGGCTTTCCTTTCTTAACAATTCGAGATGTCGCTATCCTAGGCGACATCCAAGGATGAACATGATTCTCAACCTGAAAATTCAAAGGTTTCTGACGCTTAACTGTGTAAATTTCCCGACGGCTCTGAGCGGTCCTTAATCTCGCACCGATATTTGTAATCGCGTCCACCGATCGTTGAACTCGACTCGTCGCACCTTTCATTTTCTCGATCTCAACTCAACAACGAAGTTTTGTACACTCGATCTCGCACCTTGTCTCAAAAAGAAATCATCTTATTGATCTGCTGAAACCGGGAACCTCTCGGTCTAGACCCGATATAACTCGACACTAACACTCTATACAAACGAATTATCGATGCACAAACACTTCGCATGCTCAATCAAATCAAGATCCTTTCGCACATGCCCACAAGATGGGCTGATTTCAACCATCTATCAATTACTACCCGAAATGAAATTATTAACACACTGACTCCTCGATAGACCTGTCACAAAAATCCATTTGTGACTTGTTCCTACTCCCACACGGGGATATCGAGAGATTACAAAGGTCCTCTCGAATTGCAAAATCGTGCTTTCACTTGATAGCACATTTGGCACTTGCGATCTGTCAGTGATATCAGTCTTCATACCGGTCTACTAATCCTGTTGATGCAAATTTTGACCCATCTTTGTCTTGTCTCGGACAACGCCGAAGCCGAGTTTCTTTGTGACGAGCTTCCAATAAGATCTCTTCTTTAATCTCTGTATTGTCAAGTACACACAATCATCCTCGGAACCTTAGTGTTCCGTCCTCAGAAATCTGAAAATCAGTTCTCCTTTTCTCAGTATCCTCTTATAGAATCTTTTGAATTTCTGAGTCTGTCCACTGAAGTGTCTGATTCTAACCTGAATATCCGGTTCAATTCTGAGGGTGGCCATAAAATTCAAAAGGTAGCCTACCTCAAATTTGAAAACGAAATTTTAAACTTTCTCAAGTAATATCCAATCCTTGAGTACCAACTATGCAACTGAGGACTCTCGACTCAGCGCATCTACGACTTTGCTCGCCTTTCCAGAGTGATACAAAATATCACAGTCATAATCCTTAAGGAGTTCCATCCAACGACGCTGTCTCATTTTCAACTCATTCGGAGAGAATTGATACTTGAGACTTTGATGATCAGTGAAGATCTGGAGTCTTTCTCTGCACACATAATGATTCCAAATCTTCAGAGCGAAAATACTTGTTGTAAGTTCTAAGTCATGCAACGGGTAATTTAGTTCATGAGGTCTCAACTTGACGGGATGCGTATGCAACAATCCTACTATGTTGCATCAGTACGCAACCCAGTCCTCTAAACGACGCATCACTATAGATCTTGTATCCTCCAGGACCAGATGGAATGGTCAGTACAGGTGCGGTAGTCAACTTCTGCTTAAGTTTTTGGAAACTATGCTCGCACTTGTCTATCCACACAAACTTCTCTTCCTTCTTCAGTAGTCGAGTCAACGGCGACGCAAATGCTGAAAACCCTTCTACGAACCTTCTGTAATACTTTGCTAAACCCGGAAAACTTCTGATCTCTGTCACTGTAGTCAATCTTGACCAATTGTTCACTACTTCAATCTTGGCGAGGTTCACGAAGATTTCTTCACCTGAAATCACGTGACCTAGGAACGCAACACGAGTCATCCAAAACTCGCATCTGCTAAGCTTATCGTAAAATCCAAGAGTCCTCAAGGTCTGAAGTACTCTTCTCAAATGTCTCTCATGCTACTCAGCACTCTTCGAACACACCAGGATAACGTCAATAAACACGATCACAATTGATCCAAGTACCCAATGAACAGATCCATAAAGACAGCTGGAGTGTCCGTCAAATCACACGGCATTACAGTGAACTCACAATTGCCGTATCAAGTGCATAATGCTAACTTTGGTATGTCTTCCTTCCTGATCCTCAACTGATGATACTCTGTCCTCAAGTCGATCTTGGAGAATATCGATGCACAAACGCAACGAACCATCTTTCTCTTTACGAACAGAATTGGTGCTCCTCAAGATGATGCACTGGAACGTACGAATCCCTTATCTAACAATTTATGTATCAACACTTTCAGTTATTTTAGCTCGGGTAACACCATCCGGTAAGGAGCCTTAGAGACTGGCTCTATCCGGGTGCTAATTCAATCACGAACTATATTTCTCTTTCTGACAGCAGACCTGGCAAATCCTTTAGAAATATGCCTTGAAACTCTTGCACTACTACAATGTCATCAATCTTCTGTTCTTCCACAGTCATATCCATGACAGCCGCCAAGTAACATTGGCAATCCGCCGTCCAACAAATGGGTTTCCTTCAAGCAACGAGATTAAGGAAATCAAGGGTCCTTCTCGACTCCAATAAACTCGACATTCACACATGCTAATGAATTAATCTGAATTACTCCTCGTCAATGATTCACTACTACAAGATGTTCTTTGAGTCAAAACCTTTTTACACATGACGTCAAAGTTACACATCAGCCAACCAGTCAAGTGCAACTCAAATCAGTGATTCCCTTTTTACAGCTTTAATACAACAACAGAAATTCTGCAACCTTCACTCAAAATTCTGCTGCGCTACTTTGATAAAAACACCTCAAAAACATTCTTCCCTTGATCGATACATGGTCAATCCATTCCTATTCCTTTCGCCATCCTAGTGGCGTCCTGTCGGCAGTAGCGATGCTCGAGTTCTCTTGGACCTACGCGGACAGTTCCTAGCCCGATGGCCGTTCTGGCCACATTCAAAGCATGCTCTCGTTATACTCGGACACTGGGCTGGCTCACACTTACCACAAATTCCTATCCTCATAATACACGAGACTGATCCATACCGTCTTCCATGGAACAACATGTTCCTTTTGTCTGAATGTTAATCTGACTATTCTACCCTTCCTATCGGGTGGAATAGAATACCCTTCCCTCAACATCAATCTTTACCCTGACCGAATTCCAAGTCTGCTTGCGCTGAATCTTGACTCAGATATCGAAATCTATTCCCTGATCATCCTTCCAAGTTGGACCTCAACAAAGGTAGCAACAACAACAACTTGATCCTGATCTTACTGGCTCATCCAGATCCCAAGAAACACTTGCAACAGATCGATCTTAACGGACTTCGGATCAAACAACGCTGCTACACAAGAACCAACCTGCGATGGCACTCTTACGCTCGAGCTGGCCAAAGTCAACACTCTGCCTTCCAAATCCACAATAATTAAAAGCAAGCAATTCACACCCGACAAACAATTCTACCAATCAGCAATCAAAGACATGCACCCAGTCATGAATTTAAAGGTCTTTCCTACTACTATCCCATGACTCATCGCACCTTATCACTCCAATCCCTAACCATTGCTCTGATACCACTAAATGGGGATGTCACGCCCCGAACCTCGAGCGCGCGCGCAACCCTTGGTGGTCGATAGAATTTCGCGACATTCTCAGGACTCGTCGCCGACCCTTTTTGTTTTATGGCACATGCGGAAGCGAATTAACTAATCCCCCGACAACAACATACATGGGATAGAAAAGCAGGACAACCCGTTTCGAATCAAATACACTTTTATAAACACTTCAAGCTTATACGGAAGGTCTATGTCATAAAGAACTACGAGCCACCTATGCTCCCGACCCTTCCGCTTCAAGCTCCCGGCTCTTCACACTAGGGACCGAAAATGGTTATTCAATAACTAGTGAGATATAAATCTCGCGAGTTCCACCCCTAAGCCCCGGTTAGTACACCAACTCAACTCATGGTATCTATCCGAACTACCCCACCACAAGCAACAACTAACGGTCGATTCGCATACAACCTTACCGTTATGCCATACCCCGCACGTTATAATTCAACACGATACAAGCAATGCACATGGCCATTAGATGATACATTTCATCAATCACATACGAGTCACATCGCAAGCGATCTCACCGGCCATTGCCACACCGCACGTTATCGAGTCATGCGTGCGTGCCATAAACAATGTGCTTAACTCCCGCATGATGAAATAACAAATGCCATGATTCTCATGCATTCTTGCACATTATCACAGTTCATAAACACAATGCATATATTCAATGCATACAACAATTGAAACGCCTTACTCATCTCAGTCAATCACATGGGTCCTGATTATAAGACCAAATTGTTATGACACGTCCCATTCCGTGCCACACAATTTCGTCCCATAATCCGGCGCATCAATAACACTCAAAGCATGCGTTCCAATTGTTAATCACTGCCACACATGGGCATAGCCTACTCGCAGTTCGGCTATCTACTGGCGTTTAACCAGGCATCGTCTCCCCCCCGTGGAGCACGGCTTCGTTACTACGTCGACAGCATTCCCAAAGGAGCATCGTCTCCCCCCCTTGGAGCACGGCTTCGTCACTACGTCGACGGCACTCCCGAAGGAGCATTGGTCTAGTCGGCCCAGCCTCTACTGCGACCGGCATCCATTGCGCGGGCATCCCATATAGGGGCACGTCTAGCTCAACAGCTCAGGACGGTTCCTCATTAGCCAACACACGACAATTCATTATCGGCCCGGGATACTTTGCATTTTACTCAAATGCCTCAATTAAAATAGTAATCCCGGCCTCTTTTCTTCGTATTAAAAACATCCGCGAAAGTAGTCGTGCGTTGGTACACGTCAATTCGAACCGAAAACGATACTTTCCTTTTTCAAACCCCACTGTTTGATATAATACTTAAAATCCATTTTCGGTGTCCAAACCCGACACCCGGGATTTTCTGAATAAAATCCAATTTTCCAATCACCACATAATTGCACAAATCATCATTCAATTCATGCAGATGTTTATGCAATAACACATCCAATCACTTCATAGGATTAAACCCACATGAAATTAGAAACTTTTCTTTCTCGGGTGAACGGTGTTTTGTTCGTGAAAAGAACTCGTGAACCGTGTTCGTGAATAGTGTGAGTGAACAGTAAATTTCCAGAATTTAATAAATGATAATTTAAACTCAGAAATCATTAAAAACATTAATTAAAACAATCAAACAATTAATTAAGCAAAACAAGCTTAATTAGACACATAGGCACAATTAAGCAAATAAAGCAAGATTAAGCTAAACTAATTTAATCCATCCATCTAACCACCTATCTTAGAGCTAATACAACTTAATTTAATCACCTAAACTAGAATTAAATCTAACTAAACCAACCCTAAGCAAGTTTAGGCACTAATCGAAGGATTAGGAGCTAAACTCACCCGTTAAGCGGGCCGGAGGCACCGACGCGGCGGCGACGACGGTGGCTACGCACCAAGACCTCTACAACAACGATCCAAGGCGTTCCCAAGCTCAACACAGCAACCACAGCTCGGACTCCCACTGAAAACACTGAAAAACAGGACTGCTGGAGGAGAGACAGAGCTGAACGGGCTTGGCCGGAGCTCCGGCGAGGGGTTGGCCGGAAACCGGCAGCACTCGGGGTTGAGGGGGACCTGCTGGTGGTTGGTATGGGTGGAGGTAGGGTTGGAATGGAAGAAAAACGGAAGAAGACGCTGAAATGGCGAAACCGGGCAAACTGCCAGGCGGACCGACGGACCGGCGACCGGTAACTTCACGACGGCGTACCGGACGGAAGGAGGATCCGTTCAGGGCGAGGTTGGTCTTGTTGGAACGGTCTGGATGTCCTCTTCGTAGCGATGGGTGGCTTGTTCATTGGTTCAATCGGGAAGTTAACTTTTTATACGGATCTTTGGCAAAAGGTCGGCTGGAGCAGAAACTGGAACGAGGGGAAAACAAAGGAGAAAAGAGGTCCGGTGGCTTGGGCGCTGGTGCGACTGGCAAGGGGGGCTGCTGCTCTGTGTTCTCTGGTTTCTCAAGCTCTCTCTACACCTCATCAATGGAGAAAGCCATGCTTCAAGGAGGAAGAAGGCTCAGCTGAAGAGATGGGACCCCAAGAGCTCCCTAGCTCAACACTTGTCTTGCTTCTCCTCTCTCTTGCCCCCACCAGCCTTGGCCCTCACTCTCAGCCATTTTCCTCACCTTAGCTTCCTCAAGAAGCTTGCCAAATGGTCTAAAATGTCATGCACCCCATGGCATACGAATTTGTTACATTCCCACTTCAATCTCATTCAATTTCATTCGATTCTCAAATAAACAAATCCAATTGAAGCCCAAATAAATCCATTAAGGTGTCCTCGTCCGTCTCATGACTTTTCCCCTGTCAATTGATCCAACTTGCATCCCAAAGATGCGATCAAAACCAGCCCTCTGACTTTCCCGAACAAAAACGTCCCTACTTTGCTTTTCTGCTAAAAATCTCGGTTTGTAGAAAAATCTTCTGAGGATGAGTTGACGTTCTTAAAATGAATTGTGACATAACAGAACCTTCAATTTCTGAAATTGAGTTCAATTTCTCGGTTAATTTCAATCTGGCGCGACTTTAGTGCGTCCTAACCTACCGGGTAGCTTTTAGGAATTTTCTGCGCAATTGACCTGTGGTTGATTATTTTCAAGCCACAAAGTGCATCTTCGACACATTGGCGACTCTCGGTTGTCGTAGAAATCTCAAGGTTTCAAATACGGACACGGGGTATCCAAAACGACGAAGAATCGTCTAGTGCCGGTCGACGAGGATATTGCGATCGGTCGAATCACCTACACTCGATCACATATCTTCGAATCGACTTATTACTAATCTTTGTTCGATTTCGACGGTGTTGTAATGATCCTTGCAGATTAATACGGTCGAGCAGTCGGTTCCTGGTCGAATTCTCAAGTCTATTGCGTTTAGATTCCTTAACGGCTTCACCTGATAGACTAGTTATCTCGTGAGTAGCCAACTCAGAAAAGAGAGCTATAGGCGCACAGATGAAAAGCCCGACTTATTCAATTGAAACCAGAATTGTAAAATCAGGATGTCACATTTGGCAGGGTACGTGTTTACGCTAGCAGGTGGTGCAGTTAGTTGGAAAGCGTCTTTACAGGATCACATTGCCTTGTCTTTGACTGAGGCAGAGTACATGGCACTAACCTTTGTAGCAAAGGAGGCGATATGGTTACAAAGTTTGCTCTCGGACTTTGGGTTAGAACAGAAGAGTGTGGATATACACTGTAATAACCAAGGTGCGATATATTTGGCATATAATCTAGTTTATCACGAGCGAACGAAGCATATCAACATCAGGTACTATTTCATCCGAGATGTCTTAACTAAGGGTATTGTTATTCGTTTGTTAAAAAGATTGCTACAAAGAGATAACCCTAAGCAGACATGATGACTAGTCATTCCTTTTGGCGAAGTTCAAGCTCGCTGAGCTCTATCGGTAGCGTCTGTGGAGAGTGAGCGCCCATCAGGGCGTTTGGAGAGTAGCATGGATGATGAGCAGTATAATTTGGCTTCAAACATCGAGCCAAGGTGGAGAGTTGTTAAATTATGACTCGATTTTGAGCGTTTGTAAAATCGCAATTCGCTGGATTTACAAAAGAGGAAATATAAAAGAATATTTAAATTTGGAGGAAAGTTTCCTCTTAGCTGCGGAATCGTGAAATCGCGGAAGTCTTCTTTGCTTTCTGAAAGACGCCGCTGCAACCATACGGAAAGAAAGAAGCTGTTGAAGTCCACGCGTAAAAGAGAAAAAAAAAAAGGGTGGGTCCCACTTCTGGGCACACACACATCCGAAGGAAGAAGTCCTTCGCATGCGTGAAAGAAGCCAATATTGTGGTGGGCCCAGCTCAAAGGTTTGACCTTCTGGGCCCACGTAAAGCAGAAGAAAACTGCAAGTTTTCTTTGCTCTTGAAAAGTCGCACGCCGAAGACCTAAAGGAGCCGCACGTCCGCCGACCTGCGAGAAGTCACACGACGCCGAGAAAGAGCTAAGCTGGAGTTTTTCTTTTCTTTTGGCGTACGACTTGAACACAGTAATTTTGTGTCGTGAGTTTATACCCAAGTGAATCGTTTATTTATAAACACTTTGAGTTTGGGGTTAAATATAGGTGTGGGAAACACTTGAGCGTGTGAGTGATTGTAAACTTTGATTCTCCGATTTTAGTGGATTATTTGCTGCTAGTTCTCTCCGTGGACGTAGGTACTGATATTCGAACCGAACCACGTAAATTTCTGGAGTGATTTCGCGTTAACGTAAATTGCAAAATTCTGTCGTTTCCGCATATTATATCCCAACAAGGTATACTATTTTCGTTAACATGCTAAAGGAATTCTGCTGAATGCTTTGATTCTATATAGATAAAAATGTATGTCTGATCGCTTGTAAAGATACAGGACCAGTCACGGAGCTAATGAGCCCATTCATGTACAGTATACTGTTTTTTTTTTTTCAGATTTAATGAAAATTGCTAGGAGTAAATAGTGAACTGAAATTATCTCATGTTTGGTTATATCTTGAGCGTACTTGAAAACTCTCCAGATTTCTATGTCTCTAAGATTATTCAAGATGAAGATTTCCAAGTTTCAACCAAATGATACGACTGACATGTCCAATTCACTTACATGGCATGCATATGAAAGTATGCATATACGGATAGTGCATTGCCACGTCCGATTCAGAGACCGATTGTGGTACAATCTACTTTGCTAATCCAAGTAAGAGCAAACGTTGGTACAATCTACTTTGCTAATCCAAGTAAGAGCAAATGTTCCAGTAATTCTCTCTTACGATCGCATGATTTTCGCTAAAAAGGCTGAATTTGTTATGGTTCATCTTAGACCCACGAGAGTAAGTCCCTTGTCCCACTCATTCTCAAGAAACTCATCAGAAAAAAATCATTGGAAATGGGTAAACGGAAGTGAGAGGCTAGCTTATGTTAAATAGAATTGTCAAGTAACATCTAGAAGAAAAAAATGTATAAGTTACACCCCCTATGTGAAACACACCGCGCAAAAAGTGCATATATGGTACACGAAGTCCTCAATTGCCCTAAAAACTACACCCTTTCCTGTGGAAACTATTCTAAGCTTTCGTTTTTCACGTAAACAAAAAGCAGAATGCTTCAAAACTGAAAGATCATTCACGAGAATATGACTTCACAACTGGAGAGAGCCACATCACATGCAGGAATCCACATCTGTAAAACAAACTGAGTGAGCATTCACCCCGGAAGCCGCAAAAACAATTCATATTGTGCAACTATCAATGCAATGCTTGCACAAAGTTCCAATTCTCATCTATGACCATGTGACCATACAACGAACCAATGCATTTACAACCACATTTGACCAAATAAACCACTCGAGCTATATTTGGAAATTGTGCAATTTGTCAGTTATACCTCATGCTGCTGATGGAGAAAGAACCAAATGCCTCTCCATACTCTACTTGTCAGGATGTCCCCGTTTAGCTTTACGGCGCGCATGATTCTCATGAGCATTTCGTGCAGGTTTCTTGGCTTTTGTGCTGCAGCAATTATACAAATGGAAGCTCAATCGAAGTGTAAAAAACTAAACAACGCTTCATCTTCCAACTACAAATAGTCGACAACCAAATAAAGCAATTATGCAACCTTGTACGGGATAAATAGATGGTATGAAGCTCACTCAAACAAGGCAGAGAGAAACTTCGAGAGAATAATGATTGGCAGAGCCAACAGAGCAGATGCCCAAGCACCATTTTTTTAAGAAAATTGTTAAAAAGGGAACTCAGTATAACAATAAAAATTCGACGACGATGATAAAGAGAGCAACAACTCTATGAAAACATACCGCAAACCACACAAACACTTTAGTTGCAAGAGGTCTTGTCAACTCGTCCTTTTTCAAGGTCTCTCTAATACGGGCTTGTACCTAACCAGAAATTAGAACTATTCATAATATGTGAGGATAGCACATATTATACAACATAGAAAAACCAGAAGCCACTGTTCAAGCAGAATGATGCGGCATAGGCGACCACCGATTTGTTTGGTCAGGTTGGTGAGAGAATGTTGGCTGGGTCCGCGTCTTGGGCCCAGCTGACATTACTATAAAACAAAAAAATAAGGAAGAAAAGTCAAAGAAAGAAAAAGGGAGGGCTTCTTCGTGGTGTGCCAGAGAGAGGGAGAGAACAGAGAGTGATCTCACCGAGAGGAGCACGGAAGGAAGAGAAAATGAAGATTGCGGCTTGTGATCTCGATTAGAAGGCCAAACATTGACAGAATTGGCTCAACTTGGATATGTTATTCGGGATACTAAAGGCTACGAGTCGATCGGTTTTGTTCGTTGAGAACCTCCTCTGAATTCTCCAATCGTGACTAGGGTTCCTTTGCTTCGTTTATTTTAATTCACCTTTGTGGTAAAGAAATATAGTTGTGTTGTTTATGTTGAATCCCTACATGTGGTTAGAGGAGAACACTTTGTACATCCTACTATTCTTAGTGATTAGTAGAAATTTTTTGGTGATTTGTGATTTTTTCGTCATTCGGTTTCACATTAGATTCTTGTGTTGTTATTGTCTTTGTTTCATTCACACTATATATTGTTGGTTGTTATGGGGTTAAGTTGATTTCGATCAATTTAATTTTGGGAGATATTAATTTTAAATAGGGTTTAATTCTCTGCGAATTGTTACTGTGATTCTCCCTAACTGAGAACAGTTTATAAGTGCCTGAACTCAAGCATCTCCGGCGAAATTGTCTTGGCACAAGAAACTGTCTTGGTAGTGCCAACAAATTAGTAGTCGTCGAGAAATGCCGCACAAATTCCTCGAGTAGGATTCCGATGACACGACTTTTTGTGCGTGGGTTGTCTGGAAAAGCTGAAATTATGATGAATCGCTGCGACTTGTCTAGCGGGAATCTGGAAAACTTGTGAGCATATTCTTGGATCAGTCATCAAGTTACGGTTTCCCACGATGCTAATTTGGTGCGATTTGGTTGCGCTCTTGGGGAGAAAGGATGTCGAAATTGTGGACGCAGAGACTGGAACTTGAACCACGACCAGCCAACCTTGCCTCGAAATTGTCGAATGTTTAAAGTACGTTGTGTACAGTTCCCCGTCCATACCTGATTGGTCCAAAACGGAGTTCGGACGGAGTTATGAAGGTCTCAAGTTTGGTATGTTGGAATTGTAGAATCTAGAATTTATTTCTTTCGCTCGTGCGGGGACTTCTTATTTTCGGTGATTTTTTAAGAATTTTCATAAGTTTTGTTATTTTTTGGGAATTTTAAAATTAATGAGAAAATACAAGTATTTGGAAAAACTTTGCGGCATGAAATTATGGAGTAGTCATTGTGCAAGTGTGGTAGAAGTTTCGGAAGGCTCGAATTTCCCCCTCTATTGATTAAAAAATATAAATATACACACACATTTTTAATGTTTATATTTGATTTTCCAAGTGTTATTTTCAACATTTTATCAGTTTTTTATTGACTAAAATAAAATTTATGGGCATTCTCGCAATGAAGTAAGTCTCTTTAGAGCTGATTTCCGACATGGAGAATATAAAACATGGAGCAATGATATTTTGGAGGTATTTGAGTTGGCCTAGAACACTAAGGGCATATTGGTAATTCTATTTTGGAGTTATCTTTTGTCGAATATTATGATGATTTCAACTATACGTGATTATAAGGTGGTGAGAAGAACTCTGCACGTGGAAATTATCTCCGACAATTCTTGAGTGATGGAGTGTGTGATGGGCCGGTTGGAAATACCTTGGGCCACCCGGTCCATAACTGAAGACTGCCAATTATTAATGGGCCAATTACATGGAGTTTCTTTAAAGTATGAGCTGAGAATTGTAAATCAGGCCACAGACTGAATTGCCAAGGCCTATCAGACAGATTCTCTACCATCAAATTGGAAAGAGAGTCCCCCCTCTTCACTATGTTTAATTTTATTTCTTGATCTTGGAATTTTATGTTATCCACCTAATCTTTAGTAATGAAAAGTTTATCTTCTGACCAAAAAAAAAAAAAAACTATGAATTTGTAATAGCTAGATTTCGAGTAAGTGGTGCTCTATCTTTGTTAGGAATCTCTAGAAGAGCAGATCTACAAGCTATTATTACTCATGAATGTTCTAAAACGATTAGTATCTATATAATAACTATGTTAGATCCAATTTTGATGCATGAAGTTCGATAGCTTATACTTTTGAATGATTGTTGAGTTATTAATTTCGTATGTTGAATATAAATTGCGATTGTAACGCATACTTTTGAAATCACATTAGGGATTTCCAAAGAAATTTGATTGAGAGGACTAGATTGGAATTTTGTGCCAAGGTTTAGGATTATATTGGCAAAATTGGAAAGTTTAAGACTAAATTGACAGTCGTACTATAAGTTTAGGAGTGACTGGACAATTTTCCTCTAAAATAATAATTACTTTCTTTATTTTTCTTTTCTGAAGTAGTTCTCACCCTACTATTTTTTCTTACATATCTATTCAATTTCTCACACGTGTAGCGTGTGCTCCACAATACGTGCTCAACACCGTTGATATTAAAGTGCAAACCATCCCCTTTCCAAAACCAACTCCAACACCGACTTTTTGCCGCGTTTTCACATAATTACTAGTTGGGCGTCCGAATGGTGCGTGATCAGATGTTTCGTTAATGGTCCGATAACCAAACATCATGCCCACATAGCAACCAATGCATCCTCACATAATTTGATTTAGGTTTTCAATGAGCTCAAATTCTTAGATATAATTCTAACAAAATTTCCATAAAAAAAGGGGAAATTACTAAAAAAAAAGTCTTGAGTCTATTGTAATTGTGCTTATTTAGTCATATATATATATATATATATATATATATATATTGCAAATTTAGTCATAAAACCTTTTATACTTGAGCCGATTCAATCCATTTGGTCAATTTTTTTGGCTGGCCGGCATGACGTGGATAATTTTTAAATAATTTTTATTTTATTTCGAATTTTTTAGAAAGTATTTATAATTTATTTTTCCTTTCTTTTTTTCCTCCTTCTTCCTTCTTCCTATGGCTAGTCGCCACGGCCCTCGCCTCCGGGCTGGTGGTGACTAGCCAGAGGAAGAAGGAAGAATGAGGAAAAAAACGAGAGAACAAAAAAAAAAGAAAAGAAAAAGTAAAAAATTAATAAAAAAATTGAATTAATTAAATTATTATTAAAAAAATTATCCACATTAACAATGATCGGATGACTGGCGCCGACTGGCTAAAATCGGCTGGATGCACTGAATTGACATAATTCCAAAGGTTTATAATTAAATTATTTAAAAAAAGTGCATGGCTGAATTTGCACAATTGTAATAAATTAGGACTTTTTTTGGTAATTCTCCTCCATTTTGCCTGTGCTGTGATTGGACAGTCAAGTTATATGTGCCATCAAAAAAGGCAAATAAGATTTCCTCTTGATCTATAAAAGCCACATAAATACTTCTATTAGGGGTGATTGGTTTCAAAGTTGGCTAGAACCCATCCTGGAATTGAGAACAGCCCATGAAGGGTCGATTCCATGAAATAAAAAGTGGAAACTGTCCATTAGATCTTGGACTCACCTGGGAATCAAACCACCGGTCTAGTCCGATTATGTATGTATGTATGTAT
The DNA here is from genome assembly GCA_017140595.1 of Eucalyptus curtisii. Classification (NCBI taxonomy): domain Eukaryota; kingdom Viridiplantae; phylum Streptophyta; class Magnoliopsida; order Myrtales; family Myrtaceae; genus Eucalyptus; species Eucalyptus curtisii. The sequence goes on from CM029496.1 coordinate 16,041,397, forward strand.
GTATGTATATGGTGGGTGGTTTTATACTTGGAATTGTGAACTATCCAAAATCGACCAATTTGGTATGGTTAAGGCGATTCTTGATTCAATTTGATTCTTTTGCTCACCCCTAGCTTCTATGGTATGAAGTGTGCTCCAATAAGTAAATATGATGGTATTGCAATGCCCTCTTTAAGGGGAAAAAATCTTGTGGTGTAAGAATTTGGGAAAAGCTCATGGCTATTGGGAACACGATTGTATCTTGTATTAATGATTTTTAAATCTCAACCGGTCATCCCTTTTACCAATGGAACATCTTTTTTTCACTATGGGCTCGGATATTGGTATTGAACCTGAGTGGGGGGCCGGCGCAAAATGTCCGTGAGTTCGTGTTGTTAACGTTCACAAAAAAGTTACAAAAAGCGTCTTCTTATTTTCTTTTTGATTTTTTTTTTGGTAGGCATATTTAATAAACTTTTTATCACAAACCTTTTTTCTTTTGTGGAACATGTGTAACATATACTAGTTAAATTCGAATTTCTCACCTGTGTTTTTTTTTTGGTCGAAAACTAAGTTTTATTTATTTATAAGAAAACTGGTGTAGGACCCAGCGGCTCCCAAAAGCGAGACGTCGTGACATAGCAAGGCCCAAAGGGCCGAAGGGGGAGAGAAAAGCCAGTTGGGCGGTAACTTCTTGTCCCTATGCGCGCACGGCCCAGTCCGCTACTCCATTCGTAGCTCTTGGACAAAATTGAAGGCCCACCAACGGTAAAGTCTACAGCAACTCCTTGCACTTTGACCAGGGAGCACGTGCATCCCAATTAAAGTCTTCTTCTCCAGTTAGTGATCGTACAAGGCTTCTGCAATCTGAGTCGATCGAAACAGCTCCCATCTCATTCTTCTTTATGTACTCCAAAGCTTCAACCAGAGCTAGGGTTTCGAGTTGAGCCACTGAATCCACGTGAACTGACCTGGTGAAGCCGTCGACGAGAGTACCGGAGGGGTCGTGGACGATGCCGGCTATGGCTCCTTCTATTGAGCCCTCATCGACCGACCCATCTACATTTATCTTCATTTTTCCCTTCTCCGGAGCTACCCAGATATGAGGTAGGTCATTCTCCTATGATTTTCTTACGTGAGGGTGGCGACATACCCATTTCTCATAACTTTTTTGCTGAAACTTGGCCAGATCTACAATGTTGCAGGCATCCGGCTTCCGTCTGCAAAAAATGAAGTTATTTCTGCCCTTCCAAATATGCCAGATGAGGTTTGAAATCGCTTCCAAGGATGGTAAGTGAGTGTTTTTCCTTATAAAAAGCGCCAACCACTCTTCGATCCGAGTAACCTCTTGTGTTCTTATTTGGATTTTGACTTTCGTGTTGTTCCATACATGTGTGGTCCAAGGGTAGAGGAGGAAGATGTGCTCGGTCATTTCCACCCTTTCTCGGCAAAGGTCGCATATAGGGTCAGTTAAGATCTTCCTTTTCCACAAATTCTCCTTGGATGGGATAGTGTTTTGGAATACATTCTATATAAAAATTTTAACTTTAGGGCTGTCACGACCTATTTTTTCGGGTGCACCACCTAAAATTAGGTTAATGGACTATCAAGTTTTTTAAACTTAACTCGGGCTCTCTCAAACCCATACCAAATCGCGACTTAAGTCTAAATTTTTAAACATGCAAAATATTATTAACTAGGAGTCGCCACTAATCGGTTCACGGTAGGTCGATTAGACACCTAAGTAAAATAAAGGGAGATTTATTTTACTCCTACAAACCGCAAATACAATTTGGATTTCTACACTTAGAATTTTCTAACGCCTTTCTGTACCATTTCTTTTATTTTCGAAAAATGTTTTTGCAAGCAACTTGGATTTATTTTAACCTAAATTACTACCATGCAAATATGGTGACCACAAGAGTGCTCAACCATTCAATAAATAAAATAAATTGCATCACACAAAACAAATGATTTTTTTTTAGATTTTCTTTGAAATTAGAATTCTTTTATAAAAATGCATTTTTTAACTAAATGACTTAATTTTGCTAACAAACATATTCTAATTAAATGATCCTATTATGCAAACTAGTTAATATGCACCTCATGATCTAATTTTACTAGAAAATAAATTCTAATCAAATATTCCTATTATGCAAACTACTTAATATGCATCTCATTTTTATTTTCTTTATTGAAATTCAAAATTAATAAAAACCCTAATTAAAATATCTAAAGAAAATAATTTTCTAATTTATTTTAGGGATTAATTTGACTTAAACCCTATCCTATCTTTGAAAACTATTTTTTGGAAAAATGAGATAATTAAAATGTGCGAACATTATCTAAAACCCTACTTAAGAAAATTATTTAGGTCCAACCCTAACTTATTTCTAAAAATGCAATCCTAAAAAGTGTAATCCTAAAAAAAAAAAATCTAATTTACTAAACCTACATGTCCGATTTACTAAACCTACATGCACATGCAGAATTTTGATTTTTTTGATTTTTTGATTTTTTTAGTTTTTTTAAAGGTAAGTAATTATTAAATAAATATTAAATCTAAACTATCAACAAAATAAAGGATTAAAATAATCAAAAAAATAACGTGTTGTCTCACAGTCAAATTAACGATTATCCTAACCCTAATTATCACGACAGAGAATTCAAAATAATTAAAAATCTAATCCGAAGTCTTACGGATCAAATTAATAAATATAATGATTTAAACATTAAAATTATACCAAAAAGCCCAAAAATTAATATAATTAAAAAAATAATCCGATGTCTCTCGGATTAAATTAATAATTACAATAATTCCGGACAAAATCCTAGCGGATAATGCCTACAAAATGCACAATATTAATATTGACAAATCATATTCTAAACAATAATAACAAAAATTAAAATGAATAAATAAATGACAATAAAAAAATGAAAAATAAACTACCTAATGGCACTCAACACAACGGGAGAAGGCGCGCGCGTTGATGAGTGGGCGGATCGCCGCGTCAATGGGCGAACGTGTCGCGGCGAGGCGGTGCGGGCCGAGGTGCGGGACGGCGGATCTCGCAGACATTGGTTGGGTAGCGCTCGGGCGGAGGGCGCGCAACCGGGGCCGTTGGGCGTTGGAGGGCAAAGACGGCAACCCGCAAAGGGAACACGAACAAGTAGCGGCGGATGAGTCGGGTGCGGGCTATTGGGAGGCGCTCGCGCGCGACCAACGGCAACGAACAGCAAAGGAGGCGTCAACGGCTGACGACCAGAGAAGAGCGACGCTCGGGCAGCAGGGGGAGAGGGCGTCGGGTGCTGATGCAGTAGCGGTTGGCGCTCAGGCAGCAGCGTCGGTGGCAAGGCGTCGGGCACTAGGCGCGGCGGTAGGCGAGCGTCGGGCAGAGGGCAGGCAGCGGCGTCAGACACTGGGTTGCGGGATGCTGGGCGGCAACGGCGTTGGGGCTTCTAGCACGATGGTGGCGCGAAGAGGTCGGCGACACAGGAGCTCGGTCTCGGCGGCCTGGCAACAGCGAACAAAGAAAGGGGGCATCGGGAGGCTTCCACGAAGAAGACAATGAACAGTCTTCTTTTCTTTTTTCTTTTTTTGTTTTCTTTTCCTGCTGTACGTCACTTCTCCCCCTTTATTCATATCGCTGCACTCTCCGCCCTCATGTCTTTTCTCTCTTTCCCTCTTTTTTTTTTTTTTTTTTTTTTTTTTTTGACTTTGAAGAAAGAACAAAAGAAATACTAAAAATCCACAAAAGACAAAATTCCCCCCTTTTCCTTCACGAATTCTTTTCTTTTTCTTGCACAAATTTTCCTCTCGAATTTTTTTCAAATTCCCCTTGTCATGAAAAATGAGCCTCTCTTTTATAGTGATTCAAAACTGTCTCTTTACATGGCATTTCCCGAGTTACCATTTCTTGTCACATTAAATCAAATCTGTATGATTTGGCAATCAACTCAATTCTTACCCATTTTTCACTTGATTTCAAAATTGTTGCTGTATTTAACAAAATCCGGACATCCATCAGAATTCCATATTTCCTTGCATAATTCAATCAAATCAATTTCTCCCATTTTCATTTTTTTTTCTTTTTATTTGTTCAAAATGCAATTTTATTTTTCCAAAATTAGGTGTCAACAAGGGCTGATCTTCATATTCCATATAGCATTCCATAGTGCTCTTGGTGCTTGATAGGAAGAGGAAGGGTGTTCATTTGTTGCCTTGGCTGTTGTCTGTTCTCTGAATGTATTGTAGCCATTTTTAACTGTATAGGACCCATTCTTTGTCCCTGTCCATACTAGTTCATCTTTTGAAATCAGTCGATTGATTGGAATTGCAAGGATCTCCTAGGCGGTCTGCTCATCAAAGAGATTAGTTATAAGTTGCTCATCCCATTTTTCCGCTGCAAAGTTCATCAAATCAGAAACTTTTTGTGGATCATTTCTATTTGCCGGTCCCCCAATCAGTCCTCTTTTTAGCTAGTTGTCTGTTCTGATGTAGACTTTTTTTCCATTTCCAATTGACCACCTCATAGAGCTTGATATGGCCTCCCTTCTCATAAGTAGACTTCGCCATCCCCATGAAGGCTTGGCTCCTTGCTTAGCATGCCAGAAGTCTCTTTGACAGAAATAGAGTCCTTTGAGTAGTTTGCCCCATAACATGTCTGGATTTTTCACCAATCTCCACGCTTGTTTACTCAGGTTGGCCTTGTTGATAGTAATAAGATCCTTGAAACCCATTCCTCCCCTATCTTTCCTGGATTTCATTATTTCCCATCTCTTCCAATGCAGACCGGCTTTTGTATCATTGTTTTTCCACTAGAAGTTGGCTATTTTCTTTTCAATTGCTTTACAAATGGATACCGGGATTTTAAAAACTGACATAGCATATTGCGGTAAGGACTGCACCACTTATTTTAGGAGGATCTCCTTGCCTGCCTTTGAGATAAGTTGCTCCTTCCAACTTTCCAATTTCATGTTTACCCTTCCTAAAATCCATGCAAACAACTATCTCTTTGAGGTTGCCCAATCCGAGGGGATTCCAAGGTATGAAACTCTCAATTCTTTAGCCATGTTATCCCTTAAAACTTGAGGGCAACCTTTGCTGAAAGAAATACCCGATTTGTTTAGATTTACTACTTGGCCTGAGGCATAAAAATATTGATTTAGCACCGCTGAGACATTTTGGCATTCCTGTAAAGACCCATCTAGAAAAAATATAGAATCATCTGTGAATAATAAATGGGTCAATGTGGGACAGTGCCTATTTAACTTGATTCCTTTTATACTCCCGTCATTTAAAGCTTTTTTCATCAAAGAGGACAAACAGTTTACCACCAATATAAAGAGATAGGGTGATAGTGGATCCCCTTGTCGAATACCTCTGGAAGGATTTAAAAAAGGAAGGAGTTCTCCATTGAATTTGATGCTGAAAGAGACCGTTGTAACACATTGCATAATCCAATTGACCCATTTTTCACAGAAGCCCATTTTTAATAAGCATCCTTCGAGGAAGTCCCACTCTATTCTATCATAGGTTTTCAGCATGTCTAATTTCAGCACTACTTGGAAATATTTTTTCCTATTCCTTACACGTAACTAATGTAGTACCAATATTGCATATATATATTATCTTGGATATATATATAATATTGCATATATATTATCTTGGATCTATCTTCTACTAACAAAGGCACTTTGTTCCCCTGAAATTAGCTCCGGTAGCCATTGTTTAAGTCTATTTGCCATAACCTTCGATATAATCTTGTAGGCGAAATTGCAAAGGCTAATTGGATGAAATTGGTCAAGTTTTTCTGGGTTGGGTATCTTTGGAATTAGGGTTATATGGGTTCTGTTAAAGGCTGATTCCAGTACCCCTGACTGAAAAAAAAAAAAAAAACCCCGACTTCTCCAAGAATATCCCTACCAATTATATCCCAATGGTGTTGAAAAAAAATCCCATTTAAGCCATCCGGACCAGGAGCCTTTTGTGCACCAAGTTAAAAAACAGCATCATGAACTTCTTTCAAAGTTACTTCCGCCACCAGACATTCATTTATATCATTCCCAACTATTGTGGGACATTGATCCAATACTGGTTGACAATTCCTAGGCCCTGTTGAAGTGTACAAATCATTGAAGAAAGAAAATGTGAGATTCTAAAGTTGCTGCGTGTCCCTTACCCAAAGCTCATATGAGTTCTTCAGCATAGTAATTCTGTTTTTTTTTTTTTTTTTTTTTGGATAGTAGTTGCATGAAAATATTTTGTATTTTTATCTCCCCACCTTAGTCAATTGACTCGGGATCTTAACCCCCAGAACATCTCCTCTTTTCTCCATAGTGATTCAATTTCCTCCTTTACAAGCCGCTCCCTACTAGAGTCTTGAGATTGGCTTGCACTATTTGTCAGGGTTTGTAACTCCTGCTTTAGGGCCTTTATACGGAAGTGGCTGTTTTGAAATTTTCTTTTACTCCATACCCTAAAAGCAACGGTGACCACCTGCAGCTTATGCCTCAAACCAGCATCATTCATATTATGAGATTGCCATGATTGTTCTACTACTTCTTTGCATTCAGCATCTTTAGTCCAAAAGGCTTCAAAACGAAATTCTCTTTGTTTCTTTACAGGTTCAGCATTACTCACCAATAGCAATGGGCTATGGTTAGATCCTATAGCGGGAAGAGCATACACTTCTGCCTCCGGGAACATGAGCCTCCAGTCTAAATTACATAATACCCTATCCAGCTTTTCTTGACCAGGTCAGCCCATTCTCTATTGTTTGACTAGGTGGATATACATCCTTTGCAATCTATTTCCATCAATGCACAATTGTTCAAACAATTTTGAAAAGCCTGCATTCTATAAGTTTCAGCCATTCTGATACCCACCTTCTCCCAGTGATAGAGCACTTCATTAAAATCCCCCAAACAAATCTACGATAATTCATCTAAAATACTAATATGTCTCAGTTTATCCCATAAGTATAATCTTTCTCGGAAAAGATTTGGAGCATGAACACAAGTGACCCTCATTTTATTGCGGCTTTCATAATCTTCACATACCAGGTTGATCATTTCTTGGAAAGCTGATTCCACTTTGACTTCCACTCCCTCATTCCATAGAGCTACTAAATCCCCTGGCGATCCCTCTTGGTTTCTCCACAAAGCTGTGTTTAAATTTCAGTTGTCTTTTAATGTGAGAAATCACACATTCTTGATTTTTTGTCTCCATTAATAGTATCAAATTGGGCCTTTCTTGAGCTGTAATGGCTCACAAATTTTGGACTGTCAGTGGTGTGCCTAACCCCTGACAATTCCAGCACAATATCTTCATTTGTGAACCAGTGGCTTGTTAGGGCTAGCCACCAAAGCCCATTCAAGAGTACCGTATGAAATTCTAATAGGAGTTTCCTGTAGTTTTGCTTCATCAAAATCCGATAGCTCAGTAGGAACATAGTTATACAGATTGTACCTCTTTACTTTCTTTGCCGATGAACACTTTAGAGTTTTGCCGACTTTTTTTGACCTCTCATTCTTTTGCTAGGACGACGATTTATCATCTTGCAATACAGGTTTCTCTGGCCCTTTGTCATTCATCATGCAGTTTCCAGCAACCTGTTGTTTTTCCCCCTGATGACCTTGTAAAGTAAAGTCACTGTGTGCCCTGTTTGTTGTTGAATCTGTTGTTGTATGGTCAATTGCTATTTGCTCCCAAGTGAATATAACTATTTGAGTGCTCGGAGCTAGTGTATCAGCGGCTATGTCTTCTTCCTCATATACTTCCACATTATCACCATAAAAAATCTCCCAAAATGGGCTGGTCTCTTTGGCCTCTGCTTTTAACCAATGCCCAAACCGGTTCGTCCTCTTTTCCTCATATTTGGCTTCATCAAATGGAATTTCTACACAATTTGTTGCAAAGTGCCCCATTTTGCCTCAAGAGTAGTAAAAACGAGGTAACCTTTCGTATTTAAAATCCAGCCATACTTTCCCATCTCCTAGATTATATAATGTTCCGGGGCTTAATGGGGTATCAAGGTCTAAGACTACCCTTGTTTTGCCCACTTTCTGAAAAGCCACTCCCTTCTTTTCAACTTTAACTTCCTCTACACATCCTAGAATTTGAGTAATGTGAGTTACGACCTCCTTAGAACACCATTCAATAGTGAGTCCATGAACTTGAACCCAGAAAGTACAATTGGTGAAATTATAACATTGAGCATGTTTATTAGGTACCCAAGGTTTAAGGATCAACAAATTGCTAGCAAAAGACCATGGGCTGTTCTCTAACACTCTTTCTTTATCCCTTTTAGAGTCAAAAGTAAAGGAAAGAATGCCCAATTCTCGCTGCGCAAAGGTAACATAATCTACTTTCCAACCTCTCTTCATTGAATTGAGAAAAGCTTGAAAATTAATGTTTGTGCCCGATTGCAGCTTTCCAAACACCGTGCAATTACATTCATTCGGGATCTCCTCAGATATTACTATCTCTCGAGGAAGGGCATCTACTTCTGTTTTCAGATTTCCCAACTACACAAGAGAGCTAGTTTGTTATCCACTCCTTCATTTTCTCCCATTTGTTCCAAAGAAACAGGTAGATACAACCATATCGAACATCCACCAGTGAGCACTACTAGATTCCAGCTTCTCCCATCCGGTGGAAATGAAGAATAATCAGAGACCCAGGCTATTAAGAGCAAGATGAAGACCCAGAAAGCAACCGGAGTGAAGATTGGACTGCCCTAACCTTTTGCGTAAACAAAAGAGGAACATTTAGCCAGTGCCGATCTTTGCAAGCGAGCTGGGGTTCGCAGATGATGTCCTCATCATAAGAGGCGCATCATGAAGGATGGGTAAGAAATGGGGGTGGCATTTGTAGGGATTTTGGGTTTATGTTGAGATTAGGGTTTTTTTGGGGGAAGCTACCATCCTTGGTAGAGAGGAGCTCTGCCTAGCAGAGAGCGTCTTGTTTTCTTGATGTTGAAGTTTTTTCTCACCTGTGTTAAAATGTCGACAAGTAGACAAAATTGATAGTAGTCGAATTCATTGCGCCAAATGAATGAATCAAAGAACTTGATCGAATAAACATAAATTGGATAAAAAGATCAAATGCGGGAAAGGTTTTTGTGTATTCTTAACATGTTATAAAAGTGCAATTAAATCCTAAAATTTTTTAAAAGTTATGTCATCGCCACGTAGGATAGAGAAAAAAATATGTCAATATTTTCCGTTAGTTAAGTTGGAAGGAGTAAACGGAATGACTTGATTGCACCAATTTAATAAGTTTTAAGATTTAATTACACTTTTGGAAGGTTTTAAAACTCTAATGCATCATTGTGATAAGTTTTAGGAATTTTAGTACATTTATCCCAAAAGAATATAAAGTTTGAGCGAAAGTTAGATACGCTCATTGGGCAAATTCATGCCGAGCTCACGTGTGCTTGAACTTGGTCTCATGGGTTTGGTCAAATGTCCACGCTCACCCACGCGAGTCATATATGAATTACTTTTCTATATTTTACGTGCAAAAAAGAAAAAAAAATTATGGAAAATCTAAAAATTAATTATCAGATTGGCCAAACTGTACTTTATTTTGAAAGTTTCTTTACTCAAAAAAGAAAAAAAGAAAAAAAAGAAAAACAGTTTTGTCATCAATGATGGTCGGTGGGCCGGGTCAGGCCCGTTCCTAATGTTCGAGCCCAAATTAGCCTGCGCCTGTGGGCCGTTGAGGCGCCGCCACTGACGAAATCTAGAAAGGGAATGCGGGAAATCTGATTGTAGGGGGGGATTGGCCATGGCTGTCTAGTCCTGCTCACTTCCTTTTGCTGCGTTTTCAAACTCACCGGTTTGCTCTTCATCTTTAGCTGAACCCATCTCGAAACCCCTCTATGTAATTCTACATTAGTTATGCATTGTCCCTAATTCTACAACGATTTGTCTTGATTTCACAGTTAATACTTTTTATTGCTGATTTTGTCAGTACTGGCGCTATGTAAGGAGCAGGACGGTTATGGTCTCTCGGTGATATGTGACGTTTTGGTTGCATCAATCGCGGAGCGGTAGGCATGGTCTGCGAGTGTGGCAGCGAAGAAATCCCGTACCTTTGCTTGCTCCTTTGCGAATTTTTTAGGCTTTATGATTTTGTGGGAACATTATCAATGTAAAGAAGTGAATACTTGATCATTTTCATTGCTAGTTTAGTAAAGGAGTTAGCATCGGTCATGATTACATTCTCTAGGTTATAATTGTGTGTCTGAACATGTGGAAACTTGTATGAGTTGATACGGTTGTTGTTCAAAATTCTGGTTGGATTAGTTTTAGATTAATGCAACAAAAATCCCTAAATTAGTACATTTATAACATATTTACCTCAAATTAATTTTTTGACCATAAAAAAACTCAGACAAATTTACCTTAATTTATGTTAAATTGGATTAATATCACAAAAAACTACAAATTAATGCAATTGTGACAAATTAAGGGTAAAATCTCAAATTGGTACACTAGTCAACTAACATATGTCATCCAACTCGGCAATTTGACAGAAAAATTTAACGGAAATTAAGGGAGGGTAAATTTATTATAAATGTATCGGTTTGAGAGTTTTTGGTGGTTGTCGCGACCAATTTTTCGGAGGGTGAACCACCTAGGGTTTGGCTAATGGATTGTTAAGCCTAGACTTAACTCGGGCTCTCCCAAGCCCATACCAATTCGCGACTTCATGTTCAAGTTTTTTAACATGCAAATGATTTTCAATTAGGAGTCGCCACTAATCTATTCTTGGTGGGTCGATTAGAAACCCAAGTAAAATAATGGAAGGATTATTTTACTTCTACGAACCAGAGACTTTGGGTACGGGGACTTGGTTACATTAGACTTTTCTAATGCCCTTTCGGTATCATTCTTTTTATTTTGAAAAATGTTTGGCAAGCAGTTTTGATTGATTTTAAATTTATTTCCCTAACATGTGAGGTGATCATGCGGGTGCGCAATCCACCAATTTAAACCCAGATAAACAATGAATAAAATGCAAAACTTACCTCGAAGCAACGAAAGCATCTGCAATGTTAAATTAGAATCCACATCAACAACCCTAGATATGATTTCTAATTATCACGCAATTTATTTATTTATTTTGGTTTTTGCTTGATTAATGAAAATCATGCAATATGCAATGCAAAATCAACTAAATGGCCTAATTCTAATGACATGCAATTTCTAATTAAATTGACCTAGCGAAAATACTAAATGGCATGCATTTCATGAATCTAATCCTAATGACATGCACATGACATTTTTTATTTCTTTTTTTTTTTTTAAAGAATGCAATCTATCCTAGAGATTCAAACTAATTTATTCTAAGACACTTTTTATTTTTTGTGAAATTCGAAATTAGAAAAATGTGAAAATTATCTAATTAGATTAAGATCCTATTCAATTTGTATTAGGAATTAGGTTGAGCTAAACCCTAATTTAAAATAAAATATTATCTTAACCCAAATAATTCTAAAATGCAATCTATTTAAGAAAATGCCTAAACTTATAATAAACTAAGAAAAATATTATCTAAAATTAAACTAAGTGCAATTTAACCCTAATATGCCATGACGTGCAAAATATGCCCCCTAATTCTACATGACATATGCATGATGATTTTTTTTTTGTGGCTTTTCTTTTTTTCCAAAATTAAAATTTAACATGCAATTCAAGTTAAAAAAAACTAGCAACCTAAATTAATTGATTTGATTTTTTTATTTTTTTTTATTTCGAAAATTCATGATAAATAGAATGTTTAGCCTAAATATGCAAATAACCCTAAAACATGCAATATTCTAACTTGAACATATCTCAAGATAAATAAAGCAATCAAGTCCATTCAAAATTACCCCAAAAAGATATCACATATCTTTGACATCAAGGGATGATATTTCGCTAGTAAAATCGATAAATTGATCTTAAACCTTAAAGATCAAAATATCAATTTTATTCCCACTTGATTAATTATTTCATTTAAAGCCTTATAGATGAAATAAAAAAACCTTGGCGCGGTTGCGAATCATGTAATATATTGGGATTTTCAATTATGCATAGATAGGTATTTCAAAAAAAAAAAAAAACAACATATAAAGAGATAGTAAAAAAAAAAACCTTAAACTTGCCTAATAAAGTAAAGCAACAATACCTAATAAATTTTTTTTTTTTTTTAAAAAAAAAAAAAAGAAAAAAGGGAAATCTTGGCCGCTGGTTTTGGGGCTCGGCGAGGGGGAATCGCTAGCTAGGGTTCCAGCGAGGTTCGATGGCGAGACGGCATGATGGCGGCGCGGCGGCAGGAGCTTCGGGGATCGGCACGGGGCGACGCGGGCGACACGGCGAAACCGGTGAGCAGCGTCGCGGGCGGAGCATGAGCTTCGAGTATGGCGTCGGTCACGCAGGCTGCGAAGATCGGATCGTGGCTACCGCGGGGACCTCAGATCTGCAGGTGCGGTAGTCTTCGGCTGAGGCGGAACGCGACAAGACCAGAGGGAGCGGCGGCAGCGTCGGGGAAGGGCAGCAGCGTCATGGACCGCGCGCGGGTCACGGCTTCATGGGAGAAGGCAGTTGAGCGTCGAGGCGTTGGCGGCGGGTCGCGAGCCAAAGCAGACGGCGGCGTGTCGTTGGGGGCTCCGGGGGCTCGGCGTCGGGGCGGCGCGGGTCGTCGGGGCTCGCGGGTAGAGACCGGCGGCTCGAGCGCTCGGGAACGGAGATCGGCGACGCCGGGGTTCGACGGCGAGACAGGGCCGGCAAAGGCCCCCCTTGCGGGGAAGATGAACAGTCGCAAAGGGGGGCTTTTTTTTTTTTTTTTTTACTTTTTCTCTCTCCACTCACTTTTTCACCTTTTTGCTCTTTCTTTGTGCTTTTCACCCAACAGAAAGAACCCCCCTTCAATTTACCGTACGTGACCCCTTTTATAAGCCAAACAAATTGTATCTTGGGGGTATATTTCATTTCTAATTTTGCTTGAGCACGATACCCCTAAATATATCGCTGAAATATTTTTCGCATATTCCATCAAGAAAATTCCCCTTTTGTGCAAAAGTGCATCTCCCAGTGTATATTACCTAAATATGTGAAAAATCTTAACGAAATATAACAAAAAAATAAAATTTTCCTAAACTATATGCCATGTGATTATGATTTTTTTATTTTTTTATTTAGTGAAAAAATAACCCCAAAAATTTAGGTGTCAACAACTGCCCCTCTTTGAAAGTGAGCTCGCAGAGGTTGCCTTCAAAGATAAATTGAGACATAAATTTTGGTCACGCTCATGCAATGAATGATTTTTTGTTGGAACATGAATTTTATTTTTTAATGCAATTTATATGATGCATGGAAATACTAATGCAAATGATAGATGAACCTATATGGAATAACTTACCTTTGAGGAGGATAGAGTAATTCGAGGTAGTGGGTGTTACCTGTCCAGAACCCGTACCATGCTACGGTAGCATAGAATAGTAACATGACTTTGTGAAGATGCTACTTTCCTAGGATCCGTACTATTCTACGGTCGCCCAGTATGGCAGATTGGAGCTGCTTTCTTAGGACCCGTACCATTTACGGGAGCTGCAGAAAGGTTTTGTCTAGGACCCGTACCATTCTACGGTCGCCTAAACGGGGATTCATTTTCCAGGACCTATACCATTCTACGGTCGCCTGAATGAGGAAATATGTGTTGTCTAGGACCCGTACCATTCTACGGTCGCCTAAACGAGGATTCACTTTCTAGGACCCGTACCATTCTACGGTCGCCTAAATAAGGAATAGGTGTTGTCGAGGACCCGTACCATTCTACGGTCGCCTTGACGGAAAATTGACTTTTCAGGACACGTACCATTCTACAGTCGCCTGAATGGGGAAATTGCTTTTCCAGGACCCGTACCATTCTACGATCGCCTGTTAGAGGAATAAATGTTGTTCATGACCCGTACCATTCTACGGTCGCCTAAACGGAGATTTTGCTCGGCTAGGACCCGAACCATTCTTCGGTCGCCCAGCGTTGCAATCTGGAGAAAAATCTTTGGGGACAACTCAATCGAGTGTCAGTGTATTCAAAAGGGGAATACTTGTACAACGACAAATATTTAAGGTATGAATAGAGGTATACTTACCTTGTGACATCTCAGTTCCTTGGGGATGTGTCTCATACAAAACATAATCGTAGGAGAGGCAACATGCATTTATAATCACAGACATGCATTAATTCAAGTAAGGTTCATGCGTAATGACTTCTATCAACCACGCATCATCCTAATTTTAATAGGAATGATCTCAAATGATGAGCGTCATGGATGTGTCAAATGAGGGATCCTTCAGTCTGAAAGGACTTTTCACTCATCCTCTTTAAAAGGGGCTATTTTATCCTGACCTTTGATGCAGGATCTTGACAATCACTCTATCTCACTGTCATCATGCCAAACAAGGTTTTGTGCAATCTCGCAAGTGGTACGACCTTACCAGTCTAAGAGGTCTTTAACAGGGACCGTAATGTGGGCCTGGTCAACAGCTTAAAAAAGGGACTCTTTGAGTTGAGGCTTTTGAAAGAATGAGCGATCTGTAATCATCTCTGGGTTTACAAATCAAGAACCCTACAAAATGAGAAAGGAATAATCTTGCTCGCACTTCTTCGAGCGATACTTAAAACATGTGAACCTCTAAGTTAATTCAAGTGTCCTAATAAGAAGAGACTTTGCAAGGGACGTAACGTAGGCTTGGTCCATGAAAGGATTATTAGGCTTAAAAAGTGTTTAGGGGGTCAAAGTTGATGATCATCTTGACATTTCCACCACTTTCCTTCTCCACTATCGAAGATTTTTTTATCACAACTCCATTGATTGCAACAGCATTTGAGAGTTCTTTTTTTTTTTTTTTTTTTTTGGGTACCACCTTGTTGGGGATACGACTCAAGTGTTTGATTTTTCTTTTTGGGCATTGGCCTTGCTTTTACCAGGCACACTGCTTTTTCATGCCCCTATTTTGCATTTCTTCTCTTTGGACTTACACGGTCTTCTTTTATGAGCATTTTAGACCATGCTACTTGAATGGTTCTCTTTTGCCTTGCCCCAGTGTGGGGGATGATCACCAACTGGGTTTAATATGAAACAAATTAATAGGCTCAAGTGGGCTATGCAACGGATGAACGTGTATAGGATAAAGAAATAACTACTCTTCGTCATCCTAAGGCACTTTAAATTACCGTATAGGTTACACTGTGAAAGCAATACTCGAAGATTGATGCAAGTGTGAGCAAAAAGATTCCTACCATTCATTTTAAATTTGCCCCAATGTGGGATAATTCTTGACAGGGGTAATTTTAAAAGAATCTCCATAAGTGTATGGGGCTCAAAGGGGTTGAGCAATGGATCACCTGTAGTGTTTGGGATAGAGAAAAGAATGCCTCTCATTACCTTGGTTGACGTACCCTTTGCGAGATAGCCCTCTTCCTTGTGGGCATGGAATTTTTCACACGACTCATTGAGGGTTAGTGTATGAAGCAAGTGTATGGAACAAGTCTTGCCTTTCGTCATTCCAAAGTATCCCATTCGACACATTCATTCTCACACAATTCATCAAGGAAGAAAAATGCAAGATTTGCAATAAATTTGAACAACTCAACTTATTGAAGCAATTTATTCATCATAGAAATGCTTTGCAGTTCAAAACATGACATGGCAAACTCTATCATGGGTAATACTTCTTGACAGCATCTGAATTAACTGGAGTGGAAAACTCACGACCATCCATTTCTGCCAAGATCAAGGCACCGCCAGAAAGTACCTTCTTTACCACATATGGGCCGTTGTAGTTTGGAGCAAACTTGCCTCCAGGATCTGGAAAGATCGGCAACAGCTTTCTTAGGACTAAGTCATTTACCTTGAAATGCCTCGGCCGCACCTTTTGGTTGAAAGATCTGGCTGCTCTCTGTTGATATGTTTGGCCATGGCGAGAGAGCCTTCGATCTTTTCTTGTCAATCAAGTTCAACTGCTCGAATCTTTGTTGTGACCATTCCGCCTCGAGACAACTCCACTTGGGATAAAACTCTTAGAGAGGGAATCTCCACTTCTACGAGCGAACCGCCTCCATGCCGTACACCAAAGCAAACGGGGTTGCCCCAGTGGAAGTGCGGATCGAGGTCCGATACGCCATCAGTGCTAAGGGCAATCTATCATGCCAATCTCGATAATTCTCGGCTGTCTTAGCCAAGATCTTCTTGATGTTCTTATTGGCCGCTTCAACAGCCCCGTTCATTTGAGGGCGGTAAGGAGATGAATTCAGATGCTTGATTTTGAACTCGCTGAACAACCCATCAACAATCTTATTGTTCAAATTTGTCCCGTTATCAGTGGTGATTGCCTCGGGGATGCCATAGCGAGCAATTATGTCACGTTTAATGAACTTCACAACATTCTGGGCAGTGACATTTGCAAAGGATGTAGCTTCGATCCATTTGGAGAAATAGTCTATCGCCACCAAGATGAATCGATGTCCATTTGAAGCCTTGGGATTGATTGGGCCAATCACATCAATACCCCACATCGAGAAAGGCCATGGCTCAGAAAACTGGTGCAACTCAGTCGGAGGAACATTTATCTTATTCCCATGAATCTGGCAGCGGTGACAACTCCGAACATGCTGCATGCAGTCACTTTCTAGTGTGAGCCAATAGTAGCCTAGTCTCATAATCTTCTTAGCCATCATGTGCCCATTCATATGAGGGCCACATATTCCTTCGTGCACTTCTTGCATGATTTGAGTGGCGCGATTGCATCCACACACCGCAACAAGACTGAATCATAAGATCTCTTGTACAAATTCTCGCCACAGACGAAGAATTTTGAGGCCATCTTCGTGATGTAGTTCCTATCAGCAGGAGTGCTTCCTTCGGGAAATTCCTGCCTTTTAATGTAGTTCATGATATCGTAATACCATGGTTTTCCATCAGGTTCTTTAGTCACGATCATACAATAAGCCGGCTTGGGCAAAACCTCTATTTTCAAAGGCTCAACCTCTAACCCGTCAGTGACTTGCAACATAGATGACAAAGTTGCGAGTGCATCGCGAATTGATTATGAGACCTCGGCAAGTATTCGAATGAAATTTTCTCGAACTCCTTTACCAGATCTTCTAAGTACTTGTGGTACGGGAGCAATTTGACGTCTTTAGTCTTCCATTCACCTACGGTCTGAAGTATGATTAGTGCCAAATCTTCAAATACCATTAACTTGGCCACACCCATCTCGATTGCGGCTTGAAGTCCGAGGATGCAAGCCTCATACTCGGCCACATTGTTAGTGCATGGGAATATCAATTTTGCAGCTACCGGATAGTGCTGTCCATCTGGGGATATCGAAGCGCCCAAGCACTGCAACTGACAAGTTTACAGCTCCATCAAAGAACATCTCTTCCATGAGTCTTCATTTACACTCAAGACACGGTTATCAAGGAAACTGTCATCATCATTAGAGATTCCTGAATTTTCGGCCAATAGATCAGCGATCGCTCGACCCTTAACCGACTTTTTTGGCATGAATTGTACATCAAATTCGGAGATCAAGATTTGCCATTTGGCCAACTTACCCACTAAAGCTGGCCGATCAAGTAAGTACTTGATAGGGTCGTTCTCAGTCACGAGGAATGTCTGATAATGTAGTGTGTATTGTCGTAACCTATGCAACACGCACACCAACGCCACACAAGTCTTTTCAACATTAGAATACTTCAACTCTGATACAGTGAAATTCTTACTCAGATAATAAATGGCTCGTTCTTTTTTATCGACAGGACTTTCTTGAGCCAACATCGCACCCAACGATTCACTATGGATGGTGAGGTAGAGAATTAAGGGATGCCCCGGTGATGGTGGGACAAGAACTGGTGGATTCATCGCATCGCTTTAGCTTGTCGAATGCTTCTCGACACTCATCATCCCAGTTGACTCGTGCATTCTTCTTTAGGAGCTTGAAGAACGGCTTAGCAATTTCAGAGAGTTGGGAAATGAATCGAGCTATGTAATTCAGTCTCCCCAAGAGGCTTTGGACTTCTTTCACCGTTGATGGAGGTTGCAACTCACATATAGCCTTAGCCTTGGAAGGGTCGATCTCAATCCCTTTACTGCTTACAATGAATCCGAGCAATTTACCGGATGTTGCTCCGAACACGCATTTAGCAGGATTTAAACGAAGCATGAACTCACGGAGTCGATCGAACAACTTCTTCAAGGTTTCGATGTGACTTTTTCCTGGTCGGGTTTTTGCAATCATATCGTCAACGTAGACTTCAATCTCCTGGTGCATCACGTCATGAAATAATACGACCATGGCTTGCTGGTAGGTTGCCCCTGCGTTTTTGAGTCCGAAGGGCATGACCTTGTAATGAAAGGTCCCCCACGGGGTGATAAATGCAGTCTTCTCCTTGTCTTTCTCCTTCATCTTTATTTGGTTGTACCCGGAAAAACCATCCATAAATGAGAATAATTCAAATCCGGCAGTACTATCCACAAGGACATCTATGTGTGGTAATGGGAAATCATCCTTTGGACTAGCCTTGTTCGATCCCGATAGTCAACACAAACTCGAACACGACCATCCTTCTTCATCACCGGCACGATATTAGCCACCCATTCCGGGTACTGTGAGACTTCAATAAATCTCACATTCAAAAGCTTCATCACCTCTTCCTCTATCTTCTTCGAGAGCTCCGGTTTAGTCCTCCGCAGCCTTTGCTTCTTAGGTGGCACGTCTGGATTAGTAGGTAGGCAATGCTCCACGATTGATGGGTCCAGCCCAGGCATGTCAGCGTAGGTCCATGCAAAAATGTCTTGATATTCCTTCAGTAACTGAATTAGGCGCTCACCCTCGTTTTTGGGGAGATTCACCCCAATTTTCACCTCCTTGGCTTCTTCAGTGTCACTTAAATTAATAGTGACGGTCTGCTCAGATGTGAGAGCCTTGGCTTTTTCATGTTGTTCCCAGCTTCGCTGCACCTCAATGGGATCTTCGATTAAATTTTCAAGATCATCATTATCAACACTTGTTGCATTTGATTGGACCATTTCCACACCTTTGCATGACATAAGATTGTTCTTGAAACATGAAGTAGATAAATTAGAAAGACAAACAAAATAATCTACATTTCTGTTTTTGTTTTTTTTTTCTGTCTTTTTTTTAATTTCTTTTTAAAAGGATTTTGGCAGAAAGATTTTTTTTTGAAATATTTTGACATGAGAAAGCATGATGAAGTCCAGGCCTCAGAATTCTCCTTAGATTTTTTTTTCTTTTATCGGCTGGATATCATCACCGGGCTGGTTTGGTGTACCTCATCATGCCCTTAAAATAAAACTTGTAATTTTATTTATATTCATCAATCAATTACATTTATTGAATGGAAATGCAATTTTCAAACCCTGAAAAGAAAGCAAAAAAGAAGAAATCGAAAACAAGCTCTAGAAAGCGATAAAAATTCCCACGCAGGGAATGTGAGAAAGTAGTAAATGAGTTACTCTTGTGGGCCAAAGCCCATCTCCTCCGAAGGTTTTTTGTCAATGGTCCCTATGAAGACGTCATCGAAGAGACTAGTGATTCCTTCCAATGTATCTTCGAGGTTTTCTGCCTCCGGGGGTGTCGGATTATCCACGCCACCCCATCCGTCTGGGACAATGTCACGGGGATCAATGTAGAAACTGGGAGGAGCCGAATACTTCACCAGATAGTCGAATTTTCTGCTTGGCTGCCCTAGGGTGTCTATTATTTCTGCTTCATCCTGCATCATTATCGGAGGACCAGGAAATGTCTCGTGAATGCTCGGGGGTGGTGGGTTTTGCCTTCCTCGCCCTTGGTTAGGTGGTGAGTTCTGCATTTCTTGTCTTCTCCCACCTCTTCCATGGTACCCTAAACCTGCAGAACGGGACCTCTGAGGGGCTTCAATGGGACTTCGAATACCCTGACCATTTCTTCCAAGACCATTGCCAGGAACAAAACCACTCCCAACCATCACCCTTCCCACCATAAGGGCAACATTTGAAACTTCAGGAGCGAGTGGCGGTGAGTCTCGAGATGTGTGTATGGTAGATACCAACTCAAATGAATGGTAACTCGACTCAAACTCGGAGTCCGGCTCTACATAGGGGATAGCCGTCTCATGATAGATCCGGTGGTCTTCCTCACCATACACGGTGACCAACTTCCTTTTGATCACAAATTTCACAGCTTGATGTAGACTTGAAGGCACTGCTCCAGCAGTATGTATACAGGGACGACCTAGCAAGAAATTGAATGCAGTAGGGATGTCTAGCACTTGGAAGGGAATATTGAAAATGACTGGTCCTATTTGTACATCGAGGTGGATTTCCCCGATCACCTCCTTTTTTGTTCCATCGAAAGCTCGCACCGAAGTCTTCGCGGCATGTATCCTTGACGGGTCTACCTTGAGGCGGTGAAGAGTGGTCAACGGACAAATGTTCAGAGCAAACCCATTGTCGATGAGCACTCGGGACACATGGGAAGACTTGTGCTTAACGGATATGTAGAGTGCTTTATTATGTCCCCTACCTTCGAGAGGGCATTCCTCGTCAGAGAAGGCAATCAAATCTTTGAGAAGGACCGATCCCACGAATTCTTCCAGCTTGTCTACTTCCACGGTCTCTGGCACATGAATTTCACTCAGCACCTTCATTAGCAACTTTTGATGCACGGGGAACGTCATCAAGAGCTCGAGTAAGGAGATCTGAGCGGGCATCTTTCGTGGTTGGTCAACTACGTTATACTCGCTTGCTTTGATTACGGCCAGAAACTCCTTAGCCTCTTCATCGGTGACTTGCTTTGCAGGTTGAGCACTTGCTTGACCATAGGTCCGACCAGACCTTGTTACAAGGTCCACATCCAGGTCATAGGACCAAGGGACCGCCTTATTGTTGACATATTCATACGGTTGAGGCATTTCAATCACTATCTCATCATCAGATGCATCTTCAAGTGGGGGCATATCCACGAGGGATGGATCAACTTCTTCCTCACCAGTATCGAGTGCAGCCTACTCCTCTTCCCAATCGATAACGATGTGGGAAATAGTGGAAACTATGCAGTTATGGTCAGCATATACGATGATGCCGTCATCCACCATCCTGGTGACTCTTTCCTTCATCAGTGATGGAGGAACATCCTCTTGATATGGATAATATCCGGCTCTCACCAGCCCGTTGTAAGCATCTGCCACATGCACCTTTGAGTTCTTGATCCGATCGACTTCAGGCTCCAAGATAGCATTGATCGTACCTTCATGCTCCGGTAGTAGATTCTTTTGGACGTTCGGCCGAGCAGTTTGAAATGAAAATGCCTTTGTGTCCAGGAGGTTTTGGATCTTGTGCTTCAGGGTGAAACATTCATCAGTTGAATGTCCCAATTCACCGCTATGATAGTCACACTTCTTCGTCGAATCATAACCACGAATGCTTTTGCGGTTAGGGCGCTTTGGTTCACTAGTAAGCAAACCTTTCTTTCTTAGGATTGCCAACACTTGGGATGGAGATCCAGGGAGAGGAGAGAAGCGCCTTCTTGCTTGGGCAAATGGTTGACGGCCGGCAGTTTGTTGTTGCCTTTGATTCATCTGGATAGCCGGGGCACGATTGGTACTTTCTTGGCCATAAGCCACATTCACATCTACAGCAGCTTCTTTCTCCTTCTTGGCAGAGAATCTTTTAGTCGATGGTTCAGTAAACCATCATTCCCTTATCCCCATCTCGATCTGTTCTCCTACAAGAATAAGCTGATTGAAGCTCTCGACATATGTACTGGACATTCGGTTACGGAACTCAGATGGAAGAGTCTTCACAAATGACTTCATCAACTCCTTATTGGTAGGCCAGGAGTAATTTGAGCTGCCAAGTTTCTCCATCTCACATCATACTCTTAAATGACTCACTCATTTTATTTTCCATCCGTTCCAGGTCTTCTCGGGAAGGCGCGATGTCCATGTTAAACTTGTACTGTTTGAGAAATGCGTCTGCCACTTCGTTCCAGGTTTCGAGGAGGTTTACATTCTTCATGACATACCAGTTCAGTGCAGGCCCAGTCAAACTCGCATGGAATGATTGGATCATGAGGGGCTCGTTCTTGACATATTGGGCCATACGCACGTGGTACATCTGCAAATGAGCTTCTGGGCAGGAAGTACCATCGTATTTCTCGAAATCCGGCATTTTAAACTTATTTGGCATCTTGACCTTCTCATAAATGGACAGGTCGAACGGGAGTGAATTATGCGACTCTTGCAGTTGTTTCAGCTTTTCTTCCAGTTTTGCGAAGCGTTCATCTTGCTCCGCTTTAGAGGCATTATCAAGCTTAGCCTTTCGCACATTGATCAGCGGTAGGTTATCTTCTAGGTCAGGGATGTCATCATCATCCATTTGGGTCTCGTTTGCCTGCCTCGGGACGATTATCTCTGAAAGAGCAGGTGCAAGATTTGGATTCGCTCGGAGGGATTGGATTTGAGTCGTCAGTAGCTGCATAGAGGCGGTTAATTGTTGAAGTTGTTCTTCCATAGTGGAGATGCGATCACGCATTTCAGTTTGATCGGCCATTCTAGCTCTTAATCGAGTGATGATGGGAGAGCGTGGAGGATCCGTTATCACCTAATTTGAAGAAATGAATACACATAAGCACTTCATATAAAACAATGCCGGTCCATGACGAAAGTCTAACAACTTTTATTCATTAATGAAATTGCTTGACATTAACAATGTAAAGAAACTTGCAAGGCCCTAGACAAATAAACTAATCAAGTAAATGACTCAACTTCCTAAACATTAAACTAAAGTAAAAAGACCAAATAGATTCAAGCTACTTTATTTGGCCCGATCTATAAACACATGGGAAGCCAACGCTCGACGTAGCTGCCTCTTCTCCTTAGCATCCTTCTTAGCTTGCTTCTCGAGTTCTTCAATCTTCCTCTTGTGATGATTAAGCTCCGCTTGCCGAGTGGGCTTCTCGGTCACATCTGGCACCTTTGGGAGATACTCGGTCGAAATCTTGTGCTGACGGATGTATCGAGCCGTGGCATAGTAGGTCTTTTCCTTCCCCTCAAACTCATCTTCAGGTAAGCTCAACTTTTGTTCCCGACATGCGATCCAAGCTTGTTCGATACAGCGAAGTTCCTTCTTGTGATCACCATCCTTAGCGGTGAATTGGACTTGGAACAAACCTAGCTTGAGAGGGGGCGGTAGATCTTGCACAACTCGATATTGACGAGCCACTCGGAGTGGGTAGTAAGAAGTAGCACTGGTAATCCCCAATAGTGGGATCGGCTCATCATCGCCATGAGAGAGACGTGCTTTGGAGACTTGGAACCATTTAGCATGCCATAGGAAAATCTTGGTATTCGGATTTTTCAATAATTTGACCCATTTTGAGTAAGAAAGATTTGGAGTTCGATCCTGATGATTTTTAAATACTTTGATGGGATGATGGAAATCAGTAACATTGATAATATTCATGCGAATATTGACCTTACTTATGTGAGAAAAGAACCAGATTTGTAAAAGTTCAATTGGTGCACGAAAAGTTTTATCTGCATCTTCCTTAAATCGGGTGAGTGACAAAAATGTTTCAGCTAGAATAGTATTGACAAAACTAATCTTAGCACACACTTGTTTGACCACCCATGCGATAGAAGGATTAATGGCACCTTTACAAAGAGGGAAAATAACAAACCCGAAGAAAGCTAGGAGGAAGATCCTACTTTTCAAGAGAGTGTTAGCACTAGCAAAACTCTGATCTAGGAAGGAAAAAGGACATGCAAGACAATTATCTTTCAGCACTCTTTTTTATCAAATTCTTATCCATCCTAAGAAAATCAGACAAAATCGATTATGGTTCTAATCCAATGGGTGGATTTATTAATTCCAATTCCAAGGGTTTTCCTATGGCAATGATGTATTCTTCCAGAGTCGGAGTCAGCTCATGCTTACCAAATATAAACGTTGATGTTCGAGGGCTCCAGAAATGAGCAAGTGCTTGCATGACGCCACTCTGGACATCAACGTCAAAGAGGGGAACAAGGCGACCAAGTCTGCTCTCTACATAGCTTTGGCCCTCGTGGCCTAGACGATTCCACCATGATTTGAGTTCAACTTTTGGTGCAGGCACGAATCGAATGTCGGATCTTCCCATTGTTTATAAACCAGGACTCGACCAACCTAATGTCATGGACCGACCAAAGACGTAAATAAGTAAATTGCAAGAGTAAAGGATAGAGAGCTTACTTTACCATACGATTAAAGCAACCACATAGACAAGCGCATGAAGTGTGAGGCTCGATTTCTATCTAGACGGCTTAGCAAAATGGAGTTAAAAGGGTGGGATGACTTAGTTGCAGCCTCGCATGCCAAGTCAAGTCCTCCTAACTCCGGCTCAGTCAAGAATGATACCCCAATGCGACGCAGCCTCGCGGGCAGAGGTAAACATTCTTGACACCAAGAAAGAAACTTTCGGGATTGAGTTGGCCAACCTCTACTACGTTGCCTCGCGGTCGAAGTCGTATCCAACTCAATACCATCCTAAATATCCTAGTGCGGCCCAGGTCCGGCGGCAGGTTGTGTGTGCAATAGTGTAGTGCTAAATGCAAGGCATGCACAACAGTTTAAATCAAACAACACTTCAATAACTTGAGTTTAAAAGATTCATCCCCAACTCCAACCTGCAAGACAAGGGTTAGCAAAGACTACTCCCCTTATACCTCCCAATCTGCAAAAACATTTAACAACTTAAATGTTAGGGACATACTTGGAATCCTTGCTGCCAAACAAAAAATATTTTGCAAATAAAAGAGAAATTGGCCTAAGTCCACTAAGAGCCTTAACTCAAGTCCCCAGCGGAATCGCCAAGCTGTCGCGACCAATTTTTCGGAGGGTGAACCACCTAGGGTTTGGCTAATGGATTGTTAAGCCTAGACTTAACTCGGGCTCTCCCAAACCCATACCAATTCGCGACTTCATGTTCAAGTTTTTTAACATGCAAATGATTTTCAATTAGGAGTCGCCACTAATCTATTCTTGGTGGGTCGATTAGAAACCCAAGTAAAATAATGAGAGGATTATTTTACTTTTACGAACCAAAGACTTTGGGTATGGGGACTTGGTTACATTAGACTTTTCTAATGCCCTTTCGGTACCATTCTTTTTATTTTGAAAAATGTTTGGCAAGCAGTTTTGATTGATTTTAAATTTATTTCCCTAACATGTGAGGTGATCATGCGGGTGCACAATCCACCAATTTAACACTCAGATAAACAATGAATAAAATGCAAAACTTACCTCGAAGCAACGAAAGCATCTGCAATGTTAAATTAGAATCCACATCAACAACCCTAGATATGATTTCTAATTAACACACAATTTATTTATTTATTTATTTATTTTGCTTGATTAATGAAAATCATGCAATATGCAATGCAAAATCAACTAAATAGCCTAATTCCAATGACATGCAATTTCTAATTAAATTGACCTAGCGAAAATACTAAATGGCATGCATTTCATGAATCTAATCCTAATGACATGCACATGACATTTTTTATTTATTTATTTTTAAAAGAATGCAATCTATCCTAGAGATTCAAACTAATTTATTATAAGACACTTTTTATTTTTTATGAAATTCGAAATTAGAAAAATGTGAAAATTATCTAATTAGATTAAGATCCTAAATTAATTGATTTGATTTTTTTATTTTTTTATTTCGAAAATTCATGATAAATAGAATGTTTAGCCTAAATATGCAATATTCTAACTTGAACATATCTCAAGATAAATAAAGCAATCAAGTCCATTCAAAATTACCCCAAAAAGATATCACATATCGTTCAGATCAAGGGATGATATTTCGCTAGTAAAATCGATAAATTGATCTTAAGCCTTAAAGATCAAAATATCAATTTTATTCCCACTTGATTAATTATTTCATCTAAAGCCTTATAGATGAAATAAAAAAACCTTGGCGCGGTTGCGAATCATGTAATATATTGGGATTTTCAATTATGCATAGATAGGTATTTCAAAAAAAAAAAACAACATATAAAGAGATAGTAAAAAAAAAAATTAAAAAAAAAACCTTAAACTTGCCTAATAAAGTAAAGCAACAATACCTAATAATTTTTTTTTTTAAAAAGAAAAAAGGGAAATCACGGTCGCTGGTTTTGGGGCTCCGGCGAGGGGGAATCGTCGGCTAGGGTTCGGCGAGGTTCGATGGCAAGATGGCGTGAAGGCGGCGCGGTGGTAGGAGCTTCGGGGATCGGCACGGGGCGACGCGGGCGACACGACGAAACCGGTGAGCAGCATCGCGGGCGGAGCATGGGCTTCGAGTATGGTGTCGGTCACGTAGGCTGCGAAGATCGGATCGTGGCACTGCGGGGACCTCGGATCCGCAGTGCGGTAGTCTTCACCGAGGCGGAACGTGGCGAGACCCCGAGAGGAGCGGCGGCAGCGTCGAGGAAGGGCAGCAGCGTCGTGGACCGGCGCGGGTCACGACTTCACGGGAGAAGGCAGCGAGCGTCGAGGCGTTGGCGGCGGGTCGCGGGCCAAAGCGACGGCGGCGTGTCGTCAAGGCTCCGGGGCTTGGCATCGGGCGGCGTGGGTCGTCGGGGCTCGCGGGTAGAGACCGCGGCTCGAGCGCTCGCGGACGGAGATCGGCGACGGCGGCGGCGACGGCGGGTTCGACAGCGAGACAGGGCCGGCGAAGGCCCCCCCTGCGGGGAAGATGAACAGTCGCAAGGGGGACTTTTTTTTTTTTTTTTTTTACTTTTTCTCTCTCCACTTACTTTTTCACCTTTTTGCTCTTTCTTTGTGCTTTTCACCCAACGGAAAGAACCCCCTTCAATTTACCGTACGTGACCCTTTTTATAAGCCAAAAAATTGTATCTTGGGGGTATATTTCATTTCTAATTTTGCTTGAGCACGATACCCCTAAATATTTCAGCGATATATTTTTCGCATATTCCATCAAGAAAATTCCCCTTTTGTGCAAAAGTGCATCTCCCAGTGTATATTACCTAAATATGTGAAAAATCTTAACGAAATATAACAAAAAAATAAAATTTTCCTAAACTATATGCCATGTGATTATGATTTTTTTATTTTTTATTTAGTAAAAAAATAACCCCAAAAATTTAGGTGTCAACAGTGGTAAAAAAATTAATTTGGTAAATTTATCATAAGTGTATAAATTTCATGTCAGGATTCACAACATCCAATCTTCGCATATATGAAAGTCAGGGTTCAAACGATTTTCAGCAGAAAGTTCGTTGAAATGGGCTGGAAATGACGATGACCCATATCGAGCACTAGGTGACTTCATGCGAATTTGGAAGGAAAAGAAGGGGAAATTCAGCAGGCTGACATGGTGCAACAAGATCTACGGGTTAGCGGAGCTGAATGCCCGAGCTGTGACCTGTGAAAAAGAAGCTGCGTGGTATCCAATAATGCCATAATCAACATACATGCTGGCCCTATTTCCTCACCGTATTTAAGATCGCTCGCTACCTAGCCAACGAAGAAAACCAATTTTATCGCTTTCTTCAACGTGTCTAAAACCTTAAGTCTTCGTCTCCCTAATTGACTGCCCAAGAAAATAACAAAATATCCAAGTCTTTTTATACTAATATTGTCTCTTCTGAGTGATATGGCCTACTCTCTAATGGTCAGGAACAAAAGAGAAGCCAGACCTTCCTCATCTGCAAGATCGAAATTTTAGCTTTGAATCTACGCCAGAATAGCATATAGTTTTTGGAAACTAAGCGCAGAAGTCCAGAGAATCAGACTCCTGCAGAAACTACAGCACAGAGAACGGAAGCTCTGCTCACCATGTCATCCCTATCGATGAGAGTTTCTTATCAAAAGTGGCAGATAATATGCAGAAATCGCCGACGCTCTTGAGCAGTCAGCAGGAGGAGAATCTTGTTGCATCTTCAGAGTCCCTCAGGGCCTCTCAGAGATCAATGAAAAGGCCTACCGGCCTCGTATTGTCTCCATCGGTCCCTTCCACCATAGGAAGCCGGACTTCGACATGATCCAGGAGCGCAAATGGCGGCTCCTAAGCGATCTCCTATTGTGGGTCGTGAGCAGCAGAGTTGTGCTCAAGGACTTCTTCGAGGCAGTAGCTCCGATGGAGGAGGAGATCCGGAAGAGCTATTCGGAGACCTTAAAATTCAATGGGCCGGACCTTATCCAGATGATGGTGCTCGATTGTTGCTAAAAAGTTAATCTACAAGATTTATATTGAAGTTGAAGGAATCTGCCGAATTCGCAATCAATAACTAGTAAAAGCATGATGATTTTAGTTGTTTTGAATTATGTCTAAATCTTTGCCATACATGAGCGCAGGTTGAGAGAGAGGAGTAACATGTGGATTGAAATGCACATATAACTCACTCACCGTTAAATTATTATTTCGAGTCCATCAAACTGAACTTATGTGAAATATTAGTTGATGGAGAGACTAATATTGAGAGAATTACCAAAAAAGTCCTAAACCTATTACGATTGTCAATTCGATCTTAAACTTTTTTTTTTTTTTTTTGGTCAATTTAGTCTTAAACCTTTTATAATTGTGACAATTGATCTATCCGCCAAAATTTATTTGGCGTTAGCGTGGACGCGGACGTCCATCCGACGAACGCTAACATGGCATTTTTTAAATACATATATTTATTTGAATTTTTAAATATTTATTTTAATTTTTTAATTCTTTTTTTATATAATTTTCTTAATTTATTTTATTCTTTCCCCTTTGTCTTCTTCCTTCTTGTCTTTTTCCCCTGTACCTTCTTCTTGCGCCTTTTTCTTCCCCAAATCTCTCTATTCCTTCTGCAACTTAACCGAACCAGAATTATTGGCGACGAATCAACCTCTATATGCGTCGTATCCAGCATACACATCGCCACCGAACCAACACCAACCGATGGTCACCTGCTCCAACCGATGGTCACCAACTCCGAATGCTTACTCTGGCGATCGCAACAATCAACGGAAAATCTCCACACGAGATTAATTTCTTCCATGCTTGGCTCTACAAATCACAGAGACGAACTGACTGGGGTGACCTTGAACGACATGGCACGCTGGCGAGGGGAAGATTTCCGGCGGAGAGGAGGATTTACGGCCGAGGACTGAACCCGAGAGAACGTTCTTCGCGGCGGCCGCACTGAGAGTGGTGAGAGATGGGAAGAAGGATGGAGATGGTCGAGGTGGCTTGGTCGAGTCTGTCTGAAGAGAAGGAGTGGCGCTCCCAGAAAAAGAAAAGCCCCCGCTCTCTTTCTTTCCTTTCGCCTCTCCCCTTCTTCCTCTGAAATCTCTCTTCCTCAAAGCGTTCCTCTCTCTCCCCCTTGCAATATGGTTTCAGCCAAGAAAGAAAAGATGCTCCACCCGTCTTAGTGTGAGGAGAGCTTCCAAAGAACCCTAGAACGTTTTGATCCAGCCTTCTGCGATTCCCCAAAAAACCAGTGAGCCCCCTTTTGCTTTCCTTCATGAGCGCTCCCTGAATTTCCTTCAAGCTTTCCCTCTTCTGTGAAAGTTCCAGGCGATGCAAGCAAGAAGAATGTTCTACTCTCACCAGCTTCTCACCCACAAAGGTCTCCTCGGCCAGATATCATCATCCTCTCATTTGTCTCGGGTTTCTCTCAGCAAGCAACCTCTCTCTCTCCAGTGGCCGGCCAGGGGAAGGAGGAGATGGAAAAAAAAAAGAATTCAAAAATTCAAAAAAATATTTAAAAATTCGAAAAAATATAAATAAAAATATTTAAAAAATGTCACGTCAGCATTGGCCGGACGGCCGGCGTCCATGTCAGCACCCGGTCAATAATGGCCAAATGGACTGAATTGACGCAATTGTAAAAGGTTTAGAAGTAAATTAGCCTAAAAAAAAGTTTAGGACTGAATTGGCACAATTGCAATAGGTTTAGGACTTTTTTGGTAATACTCTCACTAATATTAAGATATTATGTTGTGAATGTAATTGTTAACCTATGATTTTTTCAATGAAATGGCAATATATAATTAAATATTATCAAGAATAAGTGAAAACTCATCTTACCGAGGACTAGAGATTTCAAAAGGTCTCATGCTACAAGCTTATTTACCTAAAAATAAGAGTAAATTGTTGCTCTACATTTATTGAATTGATAATTAAAAATTAGTGATAGAATGAAACTGCTGAAGACACGGCGTACTTTTTCAGAGCAACTTCAATATTTCCTTAATATCGGCAAAATGATCTTTAACAGTCTCACTAAAGAACCCGAGCCCGGATTGGCGTACAAATCACCGCGGAAATCTAAGAACTCAATTGGCGAGCGCTCGGACGAGAAGTTGGTGATCTTATCCGTTCCATGCAACTCTCTCTCTCTCTCTCTCTGCTTTGTCGTACGCCATCGGGGCCTCTCGACCATATCGTATGTGCCCAGCCACCGCCGTACATGTCGCTTTGAGTCTCGCATCCTTGCTGCCCATCTCCGTAGTGGCTTTTGGCATACATTCTA